>CM076570.1:702890798-704090798 GCA_034641835.2 Pinus albicaulis
CAAAAATAGAAGAAAAGAGATATCAACGCCTTATAAATAAGCCACTTCGAGGGAGCAACCTCCAATACATTACATAAATGAACAATTCTTGGATGATTCAATTTACAAAACCTCCTTTCTATATATAGGAGTCTATGTGGCCATAATGTAATCCTAGTGGGCCACAATGTAATCCTAGCCGACCTAACAATAATAATTTAAGGGCACAATAATAACAAAATGGGAGTTGCAAGGGTACAATAATAACAATAAGGGGGTTACAGTAACAATGATAAGGGACTATACTAGTGATATAGAGACCTAACATGCCCCTCTCCTTCAAAAAAGTGTTGTCCTCAGCGGCAGGTAGCTACAGGTGCTTTGTATAAAATTCTCATCCTCCCATGTAGAGTCTTGATTAGGTAAGTTCTTCCACTTGATGAGATACTATGAAATGGATTGATTTCGTAGCTTTTGAGTTCTTGTTTCTGTGACCGCTTCAAGTTCCAATATGATTTTTCTTTCCTCATCAAGTTCTGGAAAAATTGTTTGAACTGGAAAATTTTCACATATAACCTTCTTTAAGTATGAAACATGGAAAACTGGATGCACTTGCGAAGAAGCAGGAAGCTCCAATTTGTATCCCATAGTACCAATCTTTTGCAACACCTTGTAAAGACCATAGTACTTTGGCTGATAATTTATTATCCTTCTTAGCTTGCTTGAGGGACATTTGTTTGTATGTTTGTAGCTGTAAAAATACCCAATCTTCTACATCAAAACTTCTCTTGCTTCGATGTTGATCTGCCTGTTGTTTCATTCGATTTTGTGCCAAATTCAGGTTATCCTTTAAGAGTTGGAAAACTTCTTGCTGATGCTCGATGTGATCTTCCACTACTTGAGCCTTCAAATTTTCCCTTAAATATGATATGATGAATGGTGGATGATAACCATAAAGTTCCATAAATAGGGTCATTTTTGGTATAGTATGGGAGGAAGTGTTACACCACCATTCAGCGAGAGGTAACCACTTGACCCATTGTGTTTGTTTATCGGATACAAAAAAACGAAGATATGGTTCCAAAAATTTATTTACTATCTCAGTTTGACCATCAGATTGAGGATGATAAGATAAGCTATGAGCTAATTGGGTACCCAAACAAGAAAATAATTCCATCCAAAAAATTCCAGTGAAAATGGGATCTCTGTCGCTTACAATAATATTTGGGCTTCCATGTAGCTTTTGAATTATTTCCATAAATGTAGTAGAAACTGTTCTCACTTTAAATGGCTGAGATAATGCACAAAAGTTTTCATACTTGGTAAGTCTATCAACTAGCACCATGATGACACTCTTTCCTTCGGACTTAGGTAAACCTATGATAAAATCCATTGAAATCTCCTCCCAACGTTGACTTGGAATGGATAAAGGTTGTAGAAGTCCCGGGGTCTTAATTGTCTCAACTTTATTCTTCTGGAAAACAAAACATTCTGTCACAAAATTTTGAATATCAGATTTAAGGCCATCCCAAAAAAATCTTTCTTCACCCTGTGGTAATTTTAAAAAAATCCCGAGTGTCCTCCTAAAGTAGAAGTGTGCAATTCCAGAAGAATATTTTGTTTTAGTTGGGAATTCTTACAAAGATATAAGAGATCTTTGTACCATAAGGAATCATTTTTCAATAATTGTATTAGATGTACTAGGATCTTGCTGCAACTTTTGAATGAGTGTCCATACATCTTTGTCCTTCTTCCATTCATCTCTTGCTTCGGTTATCAATCTGGTTGGATAATAGAAATGGCACAAAGCAATGCTTCCACCTCTTCATTCTTTCTTGAGAGTGCATACGCAACAACATTAAGCTTTCCTTTTTTGTAGATTATTTCAAAGTCATAACCCAACATCTTTGTGACCCATTTTTGTTGCTCTTCTGAAGATAGTCTTTGTTCCAAAAAGTGTTTAAGACTATCATGATCAGTTTTAACCTTGAAGTGTCTTCCCATTACGTAAGGTCGCCATTTCTTTAGTGCATGCGGTATTGCTAACATTTCCTTCTCATAAATAGTTTTTTGTAAATACTTTCCTTTAATTGGACGACTTTCAAAAGCAATAGGTCTTCCTTCTTGCATTAAAACAGCACCAATTCCATTTCCTGAGGCATCACATTCCACAATAAAGGTTTTTGTGAAGTCTGGCGTAGCTAAGACCAGTGCTAAGCACATTGCCTCTTTAATATGTTCAAAGGCCTTAGTTGCTTCAAGAGTCCATGAAAATGCATCTTTCTTCAATAATGTTGTTAGAGGTGCTGCTATTCTCCCATAATTTTTAACAAACTTGCGATAATACCCTGTTAACTTTGAGAAATCCTATATATTTGCTTTATTGTCTTGGGGACTTTCCATTCCTTAATGGCTTTAATTTTGTTAGGGTCTACTTTAACACCCTCGTGAGATATAATATGTGAGATATTCCACCTCTTGTACTCCAAAGAAACATTTTGATGTCTTTGCATATAATTGTTTCTCCTCTGATAGTTTGAGCACCATTTTGTCAACATGTTCAACATGATCCTTCCAAGACACAATAATTAGATTAGTATATCATCAAAATACTAGCACAAATTTTCTAAGGAAGGATTTGAAAATGGAATTCATCAACCCTTGAAATGTAGAAGGTGCATTGGTAAGGCCAAAAGGCATGACCAAAAATTCATAATGACCCTCATGAGTTCGAAATGCTGTTTTTGGAATATCTCCGGTCTTCATTCTAATTTGATGATATCCTGAACGAAGATCCAACTTGGTAAAATAAATTGCTCCATGTAATTCAACCAATAATTCATCAATCACAGGAATGGGAAATTTATCTTTAATGGTGAGCTTATTGAGCTCCCTCTAATCTGGACACATTTTCCATGATCCATCCTTCTTGTGTACGAATACTACAGGAGCAGAGAAAGAACTTTGACTAGGTTGAATTATACCTACCTCTAACATTTCTGCAATCATACGTTCAATTTCGATCTTTTGGACTTAAGGATATCTATAAGGCCTGATGTTTGGAGGAACGCTTCCTGGAATCAAATTAATAGCATGATCATGATCACGAATAGGTAGGATCCCTTTGGGAGTTTCAAACACCTTGGAATGATTGTACAAGACTTTTTGGAGATCTGCAGAAATAGATGATTTTGATGTTGGAACTTCTAGTGAGCATAATTGTGCAATTACACCTCGTTGTTCTTTATTTAGAAGCTTTGTCATGACATTATAGCTTATTATCCTTCCTGGCTTCCCTGCGATACCCCGTAATTCGACTTCTTTTCCTTCTGAAAAAAATTTCAAGAAAAGTTCTTGAAAATTAAAAGCTACCGTCCCCAAAGATTGTAACCATTGTACTCCTAGTACAACATCAGCACCTCCCATAGGAATGGAAAGCATTGGACAAGTAAATACATATTCCCCCATGGTTAGCTTGATATTATGGCATTTTCCAAAGCAATTTATAGTTCCTCCATTTACAACCATCACTTGACATTCTGGTGCTGGGTATAGGAAACAATTTAATTCCCTGCCTACCTTACAATGAATAAAATTATGGGTGCTACATGAATCAATCAACACTATTACCCTTTTCTTCTTGATATGTCCTTATATCTTGAGAGTTTGAGGAGTGGTGATTCCTGCCCGGTGCACATTACACGATATGGTCGGATTCATTTCTTCCTCTTCTGAAATTTGGTTCTGAGTGTATATCCTCTTCTTGTTCATTTTCTTCTTCCTCTTCACAATCTAGCAAAATAATTTCTTATCGAACACTTATGACCTTTAGTGTATTTGCTATCTAGCGTAGCCAAAGCCCTTTTTCTCTTTTTTCTTCCAATTGTTGTGGTGTCAACCTTGTAGGTTGTTGAAATCTAGGAGTAGCAACACTTCCCTCTTTATAGAAGTGAGTGGTAGGCTTCCCTGTCACCATAATTTTACATTCAATTTTTCTTGCCAACCTGAATGCCTTCTCTAATGAATTAGGTTCCAAAATGCGAACTTCATGTTGGATGTTATCATTTAAACTACCCATGAAGAGATCAATCCTATGTTCCTCTAGAATATCAGTTACCCATATATTCAATTGTTGGAAGTCCTCAATGTGCTCCCCCATTAAACCCTTTTGTTTGAGATTTATCAATTGGCTAAAGAAGGTGTTGCTTTTTGTATCCTCATAATGTGCTATCATTTCCTCCATAAAAATTGACCAAGTGACAATTTTTTTACGGGAGCAAAGCCATCGATACCATACAAATGTATTTTGTTCTAAATGTAAAGTTGCAATGCGTACCTTTTTGTGTGTTTTGCACATTATGGAGATCAAAATATTGCTCCATCTATAGTATCCATGTTACGGGATCCAACTCATCAAACTTCCTCATATCCATTTTGGAATATGGTGGTTCTTCCCGCCAACATTAGAGTTTATGAAATCACGATTAACATTTATTTTGTTCTCATCATGAGGTTCTTCTACTATATTTTCACCATTAGGAAACATTTCATGTATCAACTTTTTCAAATCTTCGATGTTTGATTTTAGATCATCCATCTTAGCTTCCATGCTAGCTTCCATGCCATCCATCTTAGCTTCTACGCCATCCATCTTAGCTTCCATGCCATCCATCTTAGCTTCCACGCCATCCATCTTAGCTTCCATGCCTTTCTTCAAACCGTCCATCTTCACTTCCACACCATCCATCTTAGCTTCCATGCCTTTCTTCAAACCGTCCATCTTCACTTCCACGCCTTTCTTCAAAACTTCCATTTCATTTTTTGTTGCTTTTTGCGAGAGTGAAATTTGCTGCACTTGCTCTTGTAATTTTGATAGATCATGTTGCAATTCTTCATCTTCATGAGTCATGGTAGAGCCTTCTGAAGGCTTAATGGGTGTTGAATTATTTTTAGGCACCATTTTAGAATCCAATATTGATACCTATTCTACAATATTCCTTTGGAATCAATTCAACTTGGTTCTTCAAACAAGACTTATGCAATTCGGAAAAAAAATACACACCTTTTACTTGCTTTGAGGAGCTCGATATTGAAACTGAATTATCTCTGTAATTGAAAATATTCAATATTTGAAATTCAGCCCTGTAGTAGTCCTCTGAAGCTTCTTTCAAATTCCACAGGTCTGATCTAATTTTGATTCCCCAAGACAAAGTTGTGTCCAATCTCCCACAATGACCTAATTCTGGACTAGTTTAGTAGAGAAAACTTGTAGGACTTGCCATGTGTCACTGTTTCGTCCTTTGTCTCTAAAATTGATAGCCAAGAAACTATAGTCCGTGCACTTGCGACCAATTTTTACGGCACTCAAATCCACTGCCCAGAGAGAGAGTTATTGAACTTTTCCCACGATCACCTCTTTGAAATGAAATTCAGGAGCTTGAAAAAGCACTACCTTCCACAGATCATATCTCCAAAAATTTTGCAAACCAAGATCTAAAATTTTTTGACGAATTTCCTCAGGATTTCATATTTGTACCATATGAATTTCAGATTCTGAACCTTCGTAGAAAAAAATTTATAGCGAAAATTCCACGATGACCTTTTTAGGAGCTTGAAAAAAGACCTAACTTCCACAGATGATATCTCCGAAAATATTGCGAAAAAAGCTCTGAAATTTTTGGAAAATCTTCCTCAGGATTTTAACTTCGCACCCTAAAAATTTCAGCTTCTGAAACTTCGTAGAAAAAAATTTATAGCAAAAATGCCACGATGACCTGTTTGGAGCAGCGAAACCCTAGAATCCAAAGCTCTGATACCAAATGTTGTGTAACCAGCTCCAAAAATAGAAGAAAAGAGATATCAACGCCTTAGAAATAAGCCACTTCGAGGGGCAACCTCCAATACATTACATAAATGAACAATTCTTGGATGATACAATTTACAAAACCTCCTTTCTATATATAGGAGTCCATGTGGCCATAATGTAATCCTATTAGGCCACAATGTAATCCTAGCCGACCTAACAATAATAATTTAAGGGCACAATAATAACAAAATGGGGGTTACAAGGGTACAATAATAACAATAAGGGGGTTACACTAACAATAATAAGGGACTATACTAGTAATATAGGGACCTAACACAAATACCATAGAATGATTTTCTAAGACTTTTTGGAGATCTAGAGAAATATATGATTTCTTTGTTTGAACCTTTAGTGAGCATAATTATGCAATTACGCTTCATTTTTTTTTCTTAAAAATATTTTTCATTCCATTAGAGATTATTATATTTCATGGTTTCCCTATGATGCCCTTTAATCCAACTTCCTTTCCTTACCAAAAAACAAATTCAAGAAAAATTCTTGAAAATTAAAAGATATTTTCCCCAAATATTGTAACCATTGGACTCTTAGTACAACATCAGCACCACCAATTGGAATGGAAAGAATTGGACTATTAAATACATATTCCCCCACGGTTAGCTTGATATTATGGCACTTTCAAAATAAATTTATATTTCCTCCTTTTGCAACCATCACTTTAAACTCTAGCGTTGGATATAGGAAGAAATTAAATTCGAATAAAATTATGGGTACTACCTTAATAAATCATAACTATTGTCTTTTTCTTCTTGATATATCCTTCTATATTGGTAGTTTGAGGAGCGGTAATTCTTTTCACTGCATTACAAGATATGCGCAAATTCATTTCTTCTTTCTTCGAGGTTGTTTCTTGGTGTATATTCTCCTCTTTTGATGTTTCTTGTTCCTTTTCTTCTTCCTCTTCACAAACTATGTAGAATAATAACTTCTCAGCACACTTATGACCTTTATTGTATTTACTATCACAATTGTAACAAATCCCATTTACTCTTTTTTCCTCCAGTTGTTTTTGTTTCAATCTTGTGGGTTGTGGAAGACTAAGGATCAACAACACTTCCATCTTTATAGTTGTGAGTGGTATACTTCCTTGTTGCCATAATTTTTCTTTCAAATTTTCTTGCCACCCTAAATTCCTTCTCCAATGAATCAGGTTCCCAAAGGTGAACCTCATGTTAGATTTTATCCTTTAAAGTCCCTATGAAAAAATAAATCCTATGCTCCTTTGGAATATCAGTTACCTTAATATTCAATTTTTGAACGTATTCAATGTGATCCACCATTGAACCCTTTTGTTTGAGATTTATCATCTATCTAAATAAGGTGTTTCTCTTTGTATTTTCATAATGTGCTATCATTTCCTCCGTAAAAATTGACCAAGTGACAAGTGGTTTACGAGAAAAAATCCATCTATACCATACAAATATATTGGGTTCTAAATATGCAATAAGTACCTTTTATGACGGTTTCACATCATGTAGATCAAAATATTGCTCCATATGTAGTATCCTTGTCATCAAAATTCCTCATATAAATATTTGAAATCTGGTAGGTATTCAACCCAAATTTAGAGTCTCTAAAATCATGATTAGTATTCCTTTTTTTCTCATCACAAGCTTCATGGAATACCTTGTTGCCATTAGGAAGAATTTCTTGTAGCAACTTGGTCAAACCTTCCTTAAAACTTTCCATTTATGCTTTTAAACCATCCTTCAAAACTTCTATTTTTTATTCTAAATAATATATGTTCCTTTTTAAACCATCAATATTAACATTCATCATCACTTCCAATTCATTTTTGGTTACTCTTTGTGAGAGTGAAATTTTTTGCACTTTGTCTCGTAATTTTGATATATCATTTTGCATTTCTCCCTCTTCTTCATGTGTCATAGAAGAGATTTCTAGTTTCTTAATAGGTGTATCCATTTTTATTGTTTTGAGGTATTTTGGAGTCAAAAAACAATATATATAATTATCTATGCCCTTTGAATCACTTCAAACTGATTTTTGAAACAAAAGTTATGCAAAAATTTAAAAAATTGCGCACCTTTTTCTTCTTTATTGCGCATCAAGCCCTTCACGAATGAGGTATTATGTGATGTTTATCCTATTGATTTTTCTGATGTATTATTAGGAAAACCATACTTGTGGAAGCGTCATGTTGTGTATGAGTCTCGGCCTTGCACTGTTATTGTTACTTTGGGAAATAAGTTGTACAGGATACCAAAGGTACCACCTCCTGCCGCTATCTCTTTGGTTACTGCAAAACAATGCAGTAAGCTCATTTCCCAAACCAAGAAATTTGTTTTCCTAATGATCCGCCCTAAGGGAAAGAAGAATACTATGGCATGACAACAACAAATGGATAAGTTTGTGGAGGAGTATGGGGACATCTTCACCTCGCCCACAGGGGTTCCTCTGCACTGTCAAGTCAAGCACCCAATTGATTTTACCCCAGGTGCACCATTGTTGCCACTACGAAGATCTAGAAAGAGGAACCGAAAGATCCAGAGGAGGAGGAACGTCTCTTCCACTCCTAGATGTGGGTAAAGGGCTCCCCGGTACAATTCATTTTCGACAATGTGAGCCAAAAGAACCTCATTTCAGCAGATGTCGTGAAGCGGTTGGGCTTTCTGACCACAGCTCACCCACATCCATACACCATCGGGTGGCTTCACCAAGGACTAGATCTTCGCATTAGCTAGTAGTGCCACCTTCCCTATAGCATCAAGCCCTTCATGGATGAGGTATTCTGTGACATTTCTCCTATTGATGTTTTTGATGTATTATTAGGACAACCATACTTGTGGAAGCGTCATGTTGTGTAAGAGTCTCGTCCTCGCGCTGTTATTGTTACTTTGGGAAATAAGTTGTATAGGATACCAGAGGTACCACCTCTTGCTGCTATCTCTTTGGTTACTGCAAAACAATGCAATAAGCTCATTTCCAACACCAGGAAATTCGTTTTCCTGATGATCCACCCCTAGGGCAAGAAGAAGACTGTGGCACGAAAATAAAAAATGGATAAGGTTGTGGAGGAGTACGGGGACATCTTCACCTCACCCACAGGGGTTCCTCTGCAATGTCAGGTCAAGCACCCAATTGATTTGACCCCAGGTATGCTACTACCCAATGGCCCGATCTATCGGCGCTCTGTTCTGGAGAACGATGAAATCAAGAGGCAGATTCAGGAGCTGCTACAGAAAGATCACATCCGACCAATTTCATCACCCTATGGAAGACCGATCGTGTTGGTATAGAAGAAGGATGGGACGTGGAGACTTTGTATTGACTATTGGGCGCTGAAAAATATCACTGTCCGGAATAGGTACCTGATCCCATGGATTGATGACCTTCTGGACCAACTCAAAGGTGAAAAATATTTCAGCAAGATCGACTTGAAGTCCGGGTATCACCAGGTACCAATTGAACCCTCCGATGTGTTGAAGATTGCCTTCAAAGCCAAGGAAGGCCTTTTCGAATGGCTGGTCATGCCTTTCGGGTTGACGAATGCTCTCGCAACCTTCATGAGGTTGATGGATGACATATTGCGACCATTCACCAACTCATTTGTAGTGGTGTACTTGGATGACATTCTGATCTTCAGCCAGACTTGGGAAGAGCACATTCACCACATCCGACAAGTCCTCCAAACACTACGACAACACAAGTTGTGTGTCAATTTGGAGAAGTGCACTTTTGGCATGACCCAGGTTCAATATCTGAGATACATTATTGATGACAGGGGGGTGCATGTGGATCCAACCAAGATCCAAGTCATTCGGGATTGGCCAGCCCCAACCACTATAACAGAGCTTCGCAGCTTTCTGGGTCTTGCTAATTTCTACCGTAGGTTCGTGTTGGGATTCTCTCATATCACTTGGCCCTTAAGTCAAGTCACCAATGGAGGAGCAAGAGAAAAATTCTTTTGGTCAGAACCTCAACAGAAGGCATTCACAGAATTGAAAAATCGCCTCTGTTCTGCCCCAGTGCTCACATTACCAGACTTGCAACAGCCATTTGAGATCAAGACAGATGCCTCTGACTATGCTATTGGGGTAGTTCTTACTCAACAGGGACATCCACTGGCATATCACAGTGAGACATTGTCTGACACAGTTCGCAAGCATCCCACTTATGACAAATAAATGTATTCCATTGTGCAAGCTTGTCGAAAATTGAATCATTAAATTTTGGGGAAGGAAACAATCATCCACACAGACCACTAGCCCCTACAGTTCATACAAACACAAGGGAAGTTGTAGAATGATCGCCATCAGAAATGGTCCACATATCCGCAACAATTTCATTTGAACATCAAGTACAAGAAGGGTAGCACCAATAATGCTACATACTGCCTCCGCTGACCACCGATCGTGGCGCTCACCACTGTTCTCAACTCTTTTGGGCACGAGACTTCTGATTGGCCACTTCTCTATGAGAGCGATCCAGAATTCGCCCACACTTACAAGGCACTCTTTGGGGGTATGCAAGTTCCAAATTTTCCCCTCCAAGATGCACTTTTATGTCACATGGGACACCTTTGTGTTCCTTCAAGCGAGCGTGCCAAGATGATATGGGAAGCACACTACATTCAAGTCACTGGGAATTTCGGGGTCGAGAAAATAGTAGCAGTACTGCAGAAGTATTTCTATTGGCCAAACCTTCAAAAGGATGTCTGGAAGCACATCAGATCCTGCACTGCTTGTGACATTGCCAAACCGACCATCAAGAAGCAAGGCCTATATACTCCACTACCTACCCCTAGTCGACCTTGGGAATCCATCTCCATGGATTAATTGTCGGGCCTGCCTTCTACTAAGCATGGAAATGACTGTGTTTTCGTGGTCATCGATAGATTCTCGAAGATGGCCATTATGGTGGCCTGCAAGAAGAATATCACAGCAAAATCCACTGCTAAACTCTTGTTTGGTCAATTTAGTGTGTCCTAAATTGTTGCATTTAATTTTGTCAATCCGAGATTCATAAGTTTCGATGAAGTGCGAGCGCACTATATGTGCAAGATAACCTATTTCTTAACTTTTTGTCGTTTTTGGTTTTCTAAGATGAAATGGAAATTCTAAAAATGAAAACAAGTATGGTTATGTTTGTTCAAGGAAATGATATCCTCTATAATGAGTTTACCAACTTGAAACTTAAAAAAGGAATTTGAAAATTACAATGACAAAACTTGAAAGGAAATGAAAATGCTATTTCGTCAGAAATGAAAAGGTGTCTGCTAGTCTAATGAATCAAAACAGGTGAACTAGTGAGCATGAAACCAAACTATTCTTGTCGTTGTCTCAAACACAAAATAAATTATGTCGAAAGAAATCCAAAATTGCATCAAAGTAAATCTAAATCGGATTACATCAACTTGTCTTCCGATCCTTCATCATTAGTCCAACTATGATTTTCGAAGTAACCATAAACAACTTAAGTAATCGACATCTAACTTGCAGTAAAGTAAACTAATATCAAACCATACATTCATAATTCAATCCCTCACCATCAGGTCCCAATCGTGACTTTCGAAGAATCAGAAGATGTCATGAAAAATTTAATATATCTAAATTTGCGAAAAGGAAACTAATACTAAACTACACATTTCATAATACAATCCCTCACCATCAGTCCCAATGTTTAGCTTTTGGGAGCAATCGAAGATGTTATGAGCGATTTAATATATCTAAATTTAACTACCCGAAGCAAATGAGCAAAAACCTGAATTAAACAAAGCGATCGAAATAAAACAGAAACTAAGAAAAACACATTAGCAATGCAGAACAATGTTAATTCCATGTCATTAGTCAAAAAGCTATGAAAATGCCGGGTCTACCTATCTATAACCTAAAACAAGAGCACCGATCGGTGATTAATAACATAAAACATGAAAGACGAAGTGAAATGGAAAGCGAGGAAAGTTTATAAAACGTAAATGAAGCATATGTATCATGAAAAATGCAGTGTATAAACATGTGAATGGATTATGGCACAATGAGCTTTAAAGAAATAAAATAAGAACTATACACTAATGCACAAAACCTTAGTGACGAAGAGACCTCTACACCAGCCTTGGCAACGATCTTCAAGTACGAATTAAGTTGGAAAACAGAGTCTTCTTATATTAAAAATACGAGTCACAATGATATGGCGATAGATACGACACAAAGGCGAGCGTAATCACATTACGAGCCAGAGACTTAATAAAACTAACGGAGACTAATCGAGACTAACTCTATATGCGTATGCAAACGCGTTATATATAACAAGAGAAACATAACTAATTCCTAAAGTTTATGCTCTGGTGGAGAACACGTAGACCATTACGTCCACGGATCTAGGATCATGGGCGTGTTGGAAAGTAAATCTATGAGGAGTGGATGCTTGAATTCGACTATGGAGCCATGTACAGGATGTCGACTTGTCCTCCGCATCTTAGAAACGGCTATATAAACCTTTACGTGACACGGAACAGCAGTCCCTGTCACCGTAAGACTCTATGGTTGACTTCCATGTGGACGCTTTGACTCGCGCTTCTTTAGATGAGTTTGCTCGAGCCAATAGGACACGAACCATGTCCACATCATTTCCTCGACTTGCCCATGTGGCTCGTTTTCATACAGACACCAGCAACATAGAGTTTCACAAAATAGTCGTGGAAAGTTGCAGCAAGTTCGAGGAAAGTGGCAGGATTCCCGACTAGATGAACAAAAATCTAGATCTAATAGCAAACACAAAAATATAGTTAAAAACCATGTTAGATGCCCTTTTGCAATTGATATACAATGATATTGACGAGTTTGGGAGGTTCGGGTGAGTGAAAAAGGTATAGAGAAGTGTATGGAAAAGATGCAGCATTGAGACTCAACATACCCCCACTCGTGAAGGTGTTGCATGTCCTCATGCAACCAAAATTTTGATATTCCTTCTTTAGTTCAGTGCCTTGACACTTCAGCCAACACATCCAATCCTCTCCTCCTCTTCCTTGAGCCGCCAACATTCGGGTTTCTTCATTAAGCACCTAAATTTGATATTAACCAAGTGCTCTGCTCAACTTCGGCACTTCCTTTTCAATTTCTTGTTCTTCTTCGCCATATTCCCGGATGTAGCATGGTATTGTCATGGATGATTTTGTCCGAGTTTGCCTTGTTCCTTCAATGTCTCATTTTCATTTTTGATGTGTCGATTTAAAAGCTCTAGCTCAAAGACTTCTGTTTTAGTGATTGGACTAAATCATCCTCGTATTGTATGAGGTTGAATGGACGAAGCATCGGGACATCGTAGTCGCCTTTTCCAAAGATTCTATATAGTCATATACTTCACTGCTCTGTGGGGTCTATTTCGTGTGTCATTTTTATTGGGTCTGTCCCTAAAATGCCGTGAAGGAGAGTTATCTTCGAAATCTGGTTGAGAAGGGCTCACATCAATATCTTGCTGAGAATGGGATGGAGTATGTTCAATGTCTGATCGGGAATGAAATGAGACCAGTTCACTAATCGACTCGAGATGGACTATGGTCGGCTAGGGACTATTCGGATGTTTCCTCTCCCAAGTCAATGAAATGAGGACCCTTCATTTGCGTTTTCCTCAATTTCCCCTTAAGTCCTGTTGCTTCTTCTTCACACGCTGTGGTGCACTATCCTTTTGTTTTTGTTTTCCTTTCTCTCGTCTTCTTGGCCATAGAGGACCGTTTTTGAAGATAAACTAGTCTTTCGGATAACACTTGATTATCTTGTTCTTCGTAAAGAAGGAGTTTTATGTATAGCCTCAATAGTTTTTCTCTCTTTTGGTATTATTGGCTTCTTACCCTTGATTTCTTTCTTCTTCCTCTAATGATCTCTCTCTTTCCTATCAGTTCTTTCAATTGTAGTAGTAGGAGTATTTTGAATTTCATCAATTGTTCTTTTTCTCTCTACTTCTTCTTCTTTGTCCTACCTTCGGGAATTTCTTGAATAGGAGTAATTTTGAGTTTTATCATTTATTCTTTTTCTTCTACTCCTTCTTGTTGTACTACCTTTGATGAATTTCCTGAGGTTCCTCAAAGAAATTTCTAACGGAAATTGTTCCCATGTGTCTTTCTTTTCCTTTAACTCCTTTTCAATCAAAATTTTTACAAGGTCAGTGGTGATATAGATGGGGTTCTACATCTCCTAAATGTTTACGAACACGATCACGGACATTTTCTTCAAACTATTGAACAGAAAATATGGAAGATTGAGAGTTTGATTATCTAGAAAATTCATTAGTAACTTGGTATGGTACATATACATGGACCCAAAACGGCCTTCACATGTAATAAATTTCTGAACAACTAGCAACAAAGTAGCCCATTCCTCTTTCAATGCATGCACAGGAATTCCTCTTTTAAAAAATGTTATGTCCATACCTTGGTTTCGTAAGATTGTTCTCCATGCTTCATCACTGATGCTTTTATTTTTAAACCAACGCTCACCCTCTTGAAGAAGTTTCGTGGCTGTTGCTATAGATGCTTCATTGACCGCAAACTTAAGGCCTCAATTTCACTGCTTCCAAGCCATCAAACGACCTCTGCGAATGCCTTCGTGACTTCTTTATGATAACCTCTGAATTTCTAGATAAACCGTAGCCACATTTGCTTTTCTTCAATATATCCTTTACTTGCGGATATCCCTCTATAAACTTAGGTCCTTCCGTTCTGCTCTTAGCAACTTACCCATTTTTTTTCTTTACGCTCTTCACAAATTTTCTCGCGTGAGGGTTCAAATGGAAATAGAATGGATGAATACATGGAGATAAGCGAAATGAGCTGTGGGTAAATATTAGAGAATGGGAATGAGCACAATGAACGAAATGGGAGTGAGACAAGAACGAGTGGGGTTTCGTAAGCACGTGTAGAGACACGACAGAGAGATTAACAGAGTATAACACATCCGTGCAGTGTTTTGAATTTTGGTGGTCGCACAATAAATATGAGCACGTTTTAACATGCATGTTATGGATTTATGCAGCTGTAAGAGTCCGTGGTCAAATCAAATACGTCTCATTGTCACCGGTGGGATATTGGGAACATGAGTGAAGATCGGGGGGTTTAATGATGAAACCGTTTGAGAATGAATGCGAGAGGATGATATGGAGATCGTGAAAGGTTTCTGAAATTGTCAATATAATCATTGCACATAATGGATAGAGCTTTATGGTTCATAACTATATAAAAATGTGTTTTTCAATGCTATTTAGAAATAAATATTATTCATACCTTTGGAATCTTTGCCTTTTTCCTTGGTCTTCAACTGGTTACTCTTTATTGGTGTCTTGAATGCTCCATGTCTTTATTTTTGATCCTCTCACACGCATTTTATTTCATGATTATGGAAATAACATCTAATCGTACATTCTTTTTGAAAACAGAGTAGTAGCCGTGCGGAATACGCTTCAGTCTGTGGAAACTCGGAGTCAGTACATGAAACTGATATGTCAATGCGGAAACCCGACATGGCTATTACTTGGATGAATGGGGATGAACAAATGACAAATGACTAGATGGAAATGGTCATGAAAAAAGATTTTTTATTGATGAAAATGGAATGAAATGGATAAAATGAAGTGGAATGGAGTGAAATGAAATGGAATGAAGTGGAATGGAATGGAGTGGGTGGTCACAAAACTTATGAAATGAAAGAGAGAGAGATGGAAAATATAGAGTTTCAGAGTGTTCCTGATTTTCACCCTATATTTTCTGTATAAGACTGCCAATTAGTGATTGGTTTTCAGGCTTATACCATTTTTATTTATTTATTTATTTATTTTTTTAAACTAAAAAGAACAAAAGCTAGGCTGGTGGAGAAGAAGAACTCTTCTGTACCCGGCTACCGATTGCTGAAAATTTCTTGAAACATTTTGACAAAATCCTCTTTTGAGAGTGGCTTATGATAAAATTTCAATCTATGTCCATTCACAATAAGAGAAGTTTGAAACTCATCAATGGTCTTGATTCTTACCGCTCCATTGCTAAAGATCTTGTCAATCTCATATGGCCCAAGCCAATGAGTCTAAAATTTTCCTTGAAAATCTTTAAACTTGGAATCAAATAACAATGCCCAATCTCCTTCTTGAAACTTCTTCTCTTTGATGTACTTGTCATGCCATTTAGCTCTTTGATATTGAACTAGGTCAGTTCTAAAATTGCTTCTTGTACGATCTCATCTAGCTCATTGAATTGCTCCAGTCTATGCTTTTTGGGCTTTTCGATAAGTCCATCCCCAACCGAACCGCTATCTTGAAGGTCTTGACTTGGAACTCAATGGGGAGAAAGAATTCTTTCCCATAAACAAGTTCATAGGGAGAATGTCCTCGTTGTATTCCTCCATGTAGTTCAGTAGGCCCACAAGGCTTGGGGAAGCCTTTCTACCGCCCAATCTCTTCTATGTACATGAACAAGTTTTGGTGATGATACTTTCAAGAACTTTATTTGTGGACTCCACTTGACCATTTTCTTGTGGATGGTAAGGAGTAGATCTTCACGTGCTGTGATTTTTGTGTTCTTCCATCAACTTCTCCACCAAATTGGATGTGAATTGGCTTCCCCGATCTGTCACAATTTCTCTTGGAACACCAAAGCGAGTAAAAATATCCTCATAAAGAAAATGAACAACTCGAATTTTCAGATAGCGATACTAATGCTTTGGCTTCTACCCATTTAGTAACATAATCAATACAAACCAATATATACTTCTTTTGCTTAGATGGTGGATTAATAGGTCCAATGAAATCTAAAGCCCATTTTTCAAAGGGTTCTATGAGTACTGTGTTTGCAATGGAATTTCACTTGAAAGGGTAGGTTTTCCCTACTCTTTGGCAGACATCACACCTTTTGACATATTGTTTTGCATCTTTGAAGAGGAAGGCCAATAATATCCTAAAGAGAGATTTTATAGGCCGTCCTTTTGTCTGCAAAGTGTCCACCCACATGGTTCATCATGACATGCCTTAAGAATATCGGGCATTTCATCTTCCCTGACACATCTTCTCGATCACAAGATCGCGCCCGTTGTAAAACAATTCGTTAGAAATCCATGAATATTTTGAACTCTCCCTGAATAATTTTTTCGTTTTTCTCTTGGAAATAAATGTGAAGGTAGTTTCCACGTAACCAAATAGTTAGCAATATCTCTATGCCAAGGGGTCTTAATAGATACCGCAAACAAGTATTCATCATGGGAAACTTATCCTCTACGGGAGAATCTTCTTTAGTATTCCTAGATCCTAGACAAGAAATCAGCCTATTGTATTATGTTTTTCCCGGTCTATCCAACACGATAGATATTGAATTCTTGCAAAAAGTAAAAGCCATCTTGTCACTCTGCCATTAGTAACGAGTTTGTTCATCAAATATCTAATTGCGTAATGGTCGATATGAATAAAAGTTTCACAACTTTGTTATGTAATGTCTAAACTTATTAATTGCATGAACAACGGCTAAAAACTCTTTTTTCGAGCCAGGTATAGTTCAACTCTTGTGGAGTCAAATTTTACCTGGTGTAATAAATGGCATAAGGAACTAAATATTTTTGACCCAACACAGACTCCTAGAGTACGCATCTGACATCCATAGAAATATGGAAAGGGAGTTTCCAATTTGGTCCTCTCAAGATAGGTGCTTGAGATATTATTGTTTTCAAAGTTTCAAAAGGTCGATTGACAATCGGGATCCCATTTAAATTCACAATATTTTGTAAGCAATTTAAAGAGTGGAGATGCTATTTTAGTGAAGTTTTTCTATAAATCTTCTATAGTAACCGATAAATCCTAAAAAACTTCTAACATCTCTTTGACAATTTGGAATAGGCAACTTTGGAGATAACTTCAACTTTTGATCTATCAACCTTAATCCCATCTCCTGAAATATGATGTCCTAAAACAATCCCTTCGAAAAACATCATAAAGCATTTTTCATGGCTTAATGAAAGGTTTGTTTCTTTACATCTTATAAGAACTTTTTCCAAATTTTCTAATGCCTCTTCAAATGAATTACCATAAACCTGTAAAATCATCCATATAAACCTCTACACAATCATGGATTAGATCAGAAAAAATTCCTAATCTTGCTCTTTGAATGTTGCAGGGTGCATTACATAACCCAAAAGGAAGCACTCGATAGGCAAAAGTTCCCCATGGACAAGTAAATTTGGTCTTATCTTGATCTTCGGGTGCTACCCGAATTTGATTATAGCCACTAAAACCATCCAAAAAATGAAAAGTACTTTTTTACCCGCTAATGTGTCTAATACCTGATCGATAAAAGGCAAAGGAAAGTGATCCTTCAAAGTTGCTTTGTTCAATTCCCCGTAATCAATGCATACCCTCCATTTACCATTCTTTTTAGGTACTATAACCAATGGAGAAACCCATCGACTATCCGAAATTGGATAAATGAAGTTTACATTGAGAAGTTTTTGGAGCTCTTCTTTCACTATTTCCCCTAAGATTTGGATTCACTCCTTCTTTGAGGTTGATCTCGATTGGTCTACTGTTTTCCTCAATATAGATGTGATGGATGCAAGTCTTAGGATCAATACCTTTCATGTCAGTATACTCCCATGCAAATGCAATAGAGTGTTTTTGCAATATTTTGGTTAGTTCTTCTTGTTGTGACTCTTCCAAATGTTTGTTGATATTCAGAGTGTTTTTTCCGGAAAAAATCTCAAGAGTAGAACTACCAAACTCTTCCATAGAGTAAAGAGACATTTGTATTGATGATAAATATTCTATGTCGTATTCCAATCGAAATTGTGTGGGGTCATATTACGAAGATGTCTCAAAATTTTCTAATGTGTTTGAAATTTGACTATCCTCATCGATTTCGGTAAATGGTAAAGACAGTTGTATAGTGTCCTCATCATCAACCCATTCATTGTCTCCTACTCGTGATTGCTCTTGTCTGGAGGATGCAAATTGAATTTCTTTGTCGAATTACCATTAGAAATGTACATGTCCCCGGATCTACAACTAATAAAAGCATCAATGTGGCTAGCTAAGTCTTCCTAAAATAAGTGGGTGCTCTCCTAGATTATTCTTGGGAGTCAAAATCATAAAATCTCACCGGATATTCCCAAGAATCTAAGGAGACCGAAATATCTTCTAATACACCATCACGTTTAATAATTGATCGATACTGCAAGTTGCGGTAAAGTAGGTGTAAAAAAGAAGGTTAGGATGTTTTAGCTGGTCCATAATCACATCTACTCATAATGTTGATAGCAGACCCCTAAGTCAATGTGTTTTGGAATTTCTATCCCATTTATATGTATCTTGACAATTGGACTTCCCGGATCTACATACTTCTGCATGGTAATTTTTCCCATCATAATATCTCGCAATCTTTCCTACAGTGGATTCTTCTTGTGTCTTTTAGTTTCCTTCACGGTCTTTTGAAACTCAACTCCTTTATGGTTTTTGCTAGAATAGGAATCTCTCGAATGGCTTGTAGCAAGGGAATCTTGATACAAACATTCTTCAATTCATCTAGAAAGTCATAGTTAGGCAACAAGATTTGTTTTTCCACCCCCTTGTCAATTTGTAGTCTTTCGGAAAAGGAGGTGTAGATGAAAATGCGAGTCACTCAACTATAGGAGTTGTGGGTGTTAACTTTTCTTTTTCTTTTTTTCATGCTTGGATTTTGAAGAGATTCTTCCTCAAGAGCCCTTATTGACTTGAAGATAGTCCTCCTCGGAGGTATCTTTGCTCTTGAATATCTATAGAAGGTTTTTCTAAAACTCTACCAGATCCGAGTTGTACATCGTTGAGAGGAACAATCATATAGGTAGGAAATTGTTGTCCTTCTACCATGTAAGTATTCTGAGATTCTTATTGTTAGGATTTGGCAACGGCTGAGCTGGAAGTTGATTTGTCTTTTGTTGGTATGGGAGCATGAGTTGAGGATTTGGATTTTGTTGAGAAGGTTGTTGTTGTGGAAATGGAAATGAAAGTTGTGGGTTTGGGTTTGGAAGTTGTGGAGCTTGTTTATTTTGAAAAAGATGGAGGATATTGATAAAATTGAGCAAATCTCCCATAAGGATTTTGCATCCCTTTGTACCCATGGCTGATATGAATTTTGATGTTGGGGCCAAGGTTGTTGCCAAGGATTCCAATTTGGTTGGGTTTGAAAATTCATAGGGTTGTTAAAACCTTGAGTTTGTTGTCCCCTGCCAAGGTCTCCTTGCAACAAAACGAGAGAGATTATACTAAATTTGGGTCTTCTTGAAAAGACGACTTTGAGTCCAGGAATTGAAGGAAAATCCTTGATCTCATGATTCTCTCGAGAAAATCATACATGTTTCTACAACTTTTGCATCCAAGGGACATTCCCTTTAAAGCATGTTTTTTTCCTACATTTTCGGACAAAAGATGGCTAAAGCATCTGTTTCACGCTTCTCGCTTGTTTTGGATTTTAATGGTGTCTAGTTGTTCACTAAGGCTCCCTAAGATATCAGTTTTGAACTCATCAAGCATGTTACAAATCTCTTGCCTACTTGCGATCTAGTTGCAGATTTGTTAGCCCTAATAAGAGAAGGATCCCTAGGCGCTTTTCTGTTTTAGATTTTCCCCTTGAGAGATGGACACATGGATTCTGTTATGTCACTGTAAGTGAGTTGAGAAATGCCTCCTTTCCCAATCATGTTTAAAATATCTATCCATTCATCTCTAATGGCTTTTAATATGAGGGCTTTCAAGGTTTCATCATCTAAGTTTCTCATCTTTTGCTCTTTTTCAAGTTATATTGAAATCTTTCAAGTAAATCTTCCAAATTTTCATCTTCTTTTTGCATCATCTTGAATACCTCATCCTTGTGATTGGTGGGCATACAATAGTCCAAGTATCTATCCAAAAATGTTTGTTTCATATCATTCCAAGTCCTAATAGATTGAGTGGCTAATCCCATGAACCATTTCAAAGCAGATCCCTTTAATGTTGAAGGGAAACGAGTTTGAGTTTTTCGAGAGTCTTCCATATAGTCATAGGTTCAGGCACACGACTTCAAACTCAAACAGAAATGTTTCAGGATCCTCACTTCGCAATCCATAAAAGTCGGGGAGGATAGATGGTGAGATATTTTTTCATTGTTGCATGAGTTTCCTCATCAACTATAGGGAATCCAAAACAAGTTGTCTCCTTCCCTATTTCTACCATTATTTCCTTCACCATTGTTGTCTCCATTGTTTCCTCCTCTTCTACCTCTACCTCTACCCCCATCTATTACTTCCTCTGCCATGATAGTTTCTTTAGAGTCCTTAAAGTCCTCTAGTTCTTCTACCAAGGAAGGATGAGAGAGAGTCTCTTTGTTTTCTAAGTGGAATTTAGTAGATGGTATAGGAGAATCTCTAATTCAGTTCGTTCCTTGAGTTCCAAAAATCTTAAGGCTAGGGGTAGATGGTGATGAATCCGGTCTATGCCTTGAAGAAGATGGAGTTGTGAAAACCGAACTCTTGGCTTTAGCTATAAAACCTTCCCCTAGAATCTCTTGCTCTATGCATGTCATAATTTTTTTTTAAAAAGTTGGGCTAATAATTCTCTTTCCCGATCTTCCAGTCACACTAGGTGCAAGAAGAGAGCATACTTAAGAAATTAATGAACCAATAACTCTCTTTTCTCGATCCTCCGGATCACACTAGGTGCAAGAGGAGAGCATACTTCAAGAAGTTATCAAGTTTTTCCCTTCTTTTATGATTTTGTGTTTCGTAAATTGGCTACCTAGTTACACTTCACCACGCAACGGCGCCAAAATTTTTGGCCAATTTAGTGTGTCCTAAATTTCGCATTTAATTTTTCAATCCGGGATTAGTAGTCGATGAAGTGCGGCGCATCTATATGTGCAAGATAACCTATTTCTTAACTTTTTGTCATTTTTGGTTTTCTAAGATGAAATGGAAATTCTAAAAATGAAAACAAGTATGGTTATGTTTGTTCAAGGAAATGATATCCTCTATAATGATTTACCAACTTGAAACTTTAAAAAGGAATTTGAAAATTACAATGACAAAACTTGAAAGGAAATGAAAATGCATCTGCTGAAATGAAAAAGGTCTTGCTAGTCTAATGAATCAAAACAATGAACTAGTGAGCATGAAACCAAACTATTCGTCATACAGTCTAAACAAAAAATAAATTATGCTTTGAAAAGAAATCCAAAATTGCATCAAAGTAAATCTAAATCTGATTACATCAACTTGTCTTCTGATCCTTCATCATTAGTCCAAATTATGATTTTCGGAAGTAACCATAAACAACTTAAGTAATCGACATCTAACTTGCAGAAAAGTAAACTAATATCAACCATACATTCATAATTCAATCCCTCACCATCGTCCAGTACTGTGGCTTTTCGAATAATCGAAGATGTCATGCACAATTTAATATATCTAAATTTTCGTAAAGGAAACTAATACTAAACTACACATTTCATAATACAATCCCTCACCATCGATCCAAATTGTGGCTTTTGGAGAAACTCGAAAGATGTTATGAGCAGTTTAATATATCTAAATTTAACTACTGAAGCAAATGAACAAAACTGAATTAAACAAAGCAGTACTGAAATTAAACAGAAACTAAGAAAAACACATTAGCAGCAGAACAATGTTAATTCCATGTCATTAGTCAAAAAGCTATGAAAATGCCCGGGCTGCCTATCTATAACCCGAAACAAGAACACTGATCAGTGATTAACAACATAAAACATGAAAGACAGAAGTGAAATAGAAAGCATGAAAGTTTATAAACAGAAATGAAGCATATGTATCATGAAAAATGCAGTGTATAAACATGTGAATGGATTATGGCACAATGAGCTTTAAAGAAATAAAATAAGAACTATACACTAATGCACAAAAGCTTAGCTGAGCAGGGGCCCTCTACACCAGCCTTGGCAACGATCTTCAAGTACGAATTAAGTTGGAAAACAGAGTCTTCTTATATTAAAAATGCAGTCATAATAGTATGGCAGTATTACGGCACAAAGGCAGCGTAATCACATTACAGAGCAGACTTAATAAAACTAACAGAGACTAATCGAGACTAACTCTATATGCGTATGCAAACGCGTTATATATAACAAGAGAAACATAACTAATTCCTAAAGTTTATGCTGGTGGAGAACACGTAGACCATTACATCCACGGATCTAGGGTCATGGCTGTGTTGGAAAGTAAATCTATGAGGAGTGGATGCTTGAATTCGACTATGGAGCCATGTACAGATGTTGACTTATCCTCCGCATCTCAGAAACAACCATATAAACCTTTACGTGACACGGAACAGAGTCCTGTCGCCGTAAGACTCTATGGTTGACTTCTATGTGGACGCCTTTGACCGCGGCTTCTTTAGATGAGTTTGCTCGAGCCAATAGGACACGAACCATGTCCACATCATTCCTGACTTTCCCATGTGGCTCGTTTTTCCTGTAGACACCTGTAACATAGAGTTTCACAAAATAGCTGCGGAAAGTTGCAGCAGCTGCGGAAAGTGGCAGGATTCCGCAGCTAGATGAACAAAATCTAAATCAAATATCAAACACAAAAATATAGTTAAAAACCATGTTAGATGCCCTTTTGCAATTGATATACAATGATATTGACAGTTTGGGAGGTTCAGGTGAGTGAAAAAGGTATACAGAAGTGTATGGAAAAGATGCAGAATTGAGACTCAACACTGTGCTGGACCTCTGTAATATTTTTGAATTCTGTAAACATTCAAGATTAGTTTCCCCATATGAGGGCAGTCTTCTTTTTTTATTTTTTGATGACAAATTTGCCATGAGTCTGGGCAATGTTTTTGACTTCGGTGTAATTTTATTCCCACTATTAATAGATTAACTTTACTTAGAAAAAGAACTGTTTCCCTATTTATATTTTAAACCTATTTTTTGAAATACAGAGCCATGTTTATATGATTGTTTATATTCGAAGCATTTTTGGGTGGTTTATTATATTAATATTTCACAATCGAATTATGTTCATAACAATTGGATTTTTTTTTTTTCCCTGTTTCTATTTTAAACCTGTTTTTTGAAATACAGAGCCATGTTTATATGGTCTACGTATTATACTCTTTCTCTTTATATCTACAGGAACCTTTTTGCTATGAACAGGGTGGATGTTGTAGCGGGCTACTAATGGAAACAAGCGAGCCTGAACCTTACATCTCGGATGCAACAGATCATTACCAATTTTGGAATCAAGCGAGCCTGATCTTACAAGCGAGCTTGGGTTTCTGCAGATGGTTTTTATTTCCGGGAACAAGCGAGCCAGAACATACAATCGACCCTGGGTTTATACATATTTTTTCTCTATCAAGGATGCTTTTTGTGTGAGGCGTATATCAATAGTACACGTCTCTACACATTTCCTGTATCCACTTTATGATATTATTTTATGTGTTGACAGGTTATCACTCTACCTTCAAAACTAGCGATGATGGTTTATTGATATGGTCTGATGGTCTTTTTATATTTTGGACATATCACACTCCTCACATGATTAGCATTTTTCTCTGTTCAAGGATTTTGGGTACTTTAATTTGTATTTGGAATTATGGACGTCGGTACTCTATCTGTTGCTTTACTACTCTACATACTGCTATTTCACTTTCTTATAGATGCCTCAGGCATATTTGGATGCTTTCTCATATTGTCGATAATCTCCATGTGGACCGTTACTAGGTTTTATATCATGTCCCTGTATGTGACATGGGGTATTTTTCTATCATTGTCTAGGGTGGGACTTCCACTTTTCTGGATGGATATTTGGGTTCCAATCTTCAAATGTGAAAATATAATGACTTCATGGACTATTTTACTTCATATAATATATTCAAAACAACGTTTTTTCTCTTGTGAAAAAAAATGATTAATGTTTATCACTCTGCCTTAAAAACTAGCGATGCTGGTTTATTGATATGGTTTGATGGTATTTTTATATTTTGGACATATCACACTACTCACATGATTAGTATTTTTCTTTGTTCAAGGATTTTGGGTACTTTAATTTGTATTTGGAACAATGGACATCGGTACTCTATCTGTTTCTTTACTATTCTACATACTGCTATTTCAATTTCTTATAGATGCCTCGAGCATATTTGGATGCTTTCTCAGATTGTCGATAATCTCCATGTGGACCGTTACTGGGTTTTATATCATGTCCCTGTATGTGACATGGGGTATTTTTCTATCATTGTCTGGGGTGGGACTTCTACTTTTCTGCATGGATATTTGGGTTCCAATCTTCAGATGTGAAAATGTAATGACTTCAGGGACTGTTTTACTTCATATAATATATTCAAAACAACATTTTTTCTCTTGTGAAAAAAAATGATTAATGCTTATCACTCTTCCTTCAAAACTAGCGATGCTGGTTTATTGATATGGTTTGATGGTCTTTTTATATTTTTGACATATCACACTCCTCGCATGATTAGCGTTTTTCTTTGTTCAAAGATTTTGGGTACTTTAATTTGTATTTGGAACAATGGACGTCGGTACTCTATCTGTTGCTTTACTATTCTACATACTGCTATTTCACTTTCTTATAGATGCATCGGGCATATTTGGATGCTTTCTCAGATTGTCGATAATCTCCTTGTGGATCGTTATTGGGTTTTATATCATGTCCCTGTATGCGACATGGGGTATTTTTCTATCATTGTCTGGGGTGGGACTTCCACTTTTCTGGATGGATATTTGGGTTCCAATCTTCAGATGTGAAAATGTAATGACTTCATGGACTATTTTACTTCATATAATATATTCAAAACAACATTTTTTCTCTTGTGAAAAAAAAATGATTGTTTATAGTCGAAGCACTGCAGGGTGGTTTATTATATTAATATTTCACGGTCATTAGAATGCCCACAATTCATAAAAAATATTGGAGATTTACTGTCCTGCTTTAAATTTTCTTTTTTCTTTTTTTTTTAAATTGAACCCGCCGTCGGTATACCGACGCCTTGTAAGCGTCGGAATTGCGATAGCTTAAAAACGTCGGAAGAGCGACAGTATAAAAATGTTGGACGAGCGATGTTCAAAACGTTGGACCACATTTCTTTGGAATTGCGACAATTTACAAACGTTGGAAGAGCGATGTTCAAAACATCAGACCACATTTCGTCGTTATTGCGACAGTTTACAAACGTCAGAAGAGCAACGTCCAAAACGTCGAACCACATTGCGTCGGAATTGCGACAGTTTACAAACGTCAGAAAACTGATGTTCAAAATGTCGTACTACATTTCATCGGAATTGTGACAGTTTACAAACGTCGGAAGAGCGACGTTCAAAACGTCGGACCACATTTCGTCAGAAGTGAGACAATTTACAAATGTCGGAAGCGCGACGGTTTGGGAAACGTCGGAAGAGAAACGCTTGTTTGGAAGCGACAGAAAAAGTGTTGGTAGTGTGACACTTTGTAAGTGCGTCGGAATTTCTGTTCGCAATATGATGCAATGTGTTGTCCTTGATGGCAACCTACTTGATGAAGTTGTCTTTGGACAATAACCTATTTGTTAATGATGTAAATCTGATGTATCTACAGAATAGTTTAGATGTAATGAAGAAATAAATTCCTGTAAGTGCCAGAGTAATGATGAAAAAAGTATGTCACAAAGCATATGTGGGTTTTTAAAGGCTAAGTAGTGTATATACGTGGAAAAGTACGTGCCAAGTAGCATATGCCTATTTGCGCTCTAAATTTATAAAACCCAGGGGCATTACCATGGTATTGGCCCACAGTATTGAGCGTTGGGTTGTCAAATTGATCCCGTCCAAGAATACCATCTGTGGTTGCGTGGTTTTGACTCATGGTATTGGTAAAGGCTAAATCTATATAAGGAGAAGAATATCATAGTTCAAGGGTGTGCAAGAAAAAGGGTTGTTGATGAATAAATTTCTCTAAGGAATATCTCCATGGATGAACTCTGTTCTTAATTGATAGATCTGAATCTATGATGCACCCATGGATCTAATGATGGTTCAAGATCTCTAGATCTGATGATGATGAATCTCTAAGATGATTTGCAGAAGAATAAATGGTGAAGATCTGGCGCAAAGTCTGCTGAAGATAATGAAGAAATCTCGGTAAGTTTATAGATCTGATCTGTTTTGCAAGGTTTCCATTTACAGATCTATACGCTAGTTTGTCTCGGAAAAATCACGTGTATATGCAGGTTCTCTTAATGAAAAGTGCGTATATGGTTTTCTGAAGAATAAAATACACAAAAATATATGCGAGTTGTTGTGCAGGAAAGCGCGTATATACGCGGCTTCAGTAAAGAAAAGTAACGTATGCCATTTGAATTAATGAAAGATCAGGGTTGAGTTTGTATCTACATATCTATTCTGAAGTCTGGGTTATTTCTGATATTCTGGTTACAGTGGTCTCACTTTTCTGTTTCAAGTATTGGGAAAAGTATGTTTGTTGATGTTATGTAAAGGGTTGTGTTGAAGTTGTTTGATCCAGTATGAAAATTGATGAAACGTGGTCTGTAGTGGGTCTGAAGGTTAAAGCCTTCAGTATGGAAGTAGAAGCATTTAGCCAGTAGAAGCTAGTGTTGAATTCATGGGGTCGAAGCTCCCTTCCAGGAGAGACTGGTAAACAAGTTCAAGGGGTTGGAGCTCCCTTCCAGTTGCAGATGGAAAACGAGAGAAGGTTGCAGCCTTCTGCAGGTAGAAGCCTGTGTACTGATATGAGTTTGCATCATTAATATGTTGTAAAAGGTTTTCTAAATAATAAAGATTGAAGACAGAGATGACAGCAGCAGTGGTTTTCTCCCGAATTAGGTTTCCACCTTAAATCTTGGTGTTCATGTGTGTTTCTTATGTGTGATGATTTATTCTATTCTTACTGCACATGCTTACTGCTTACTAAACACCTGATGCACTGATTTAAGTAAAGAATTACACACATAATAAGATCTCTGGTAATACACAAGTTTTCTTAAGGATATACGCGTGTATACACGGGTTGGATTCAATAAAGTAGTGTATGGGTTTTAGAGAAAGAAAAATCAATAAGTATTCAGTCATATCAAAATACTGATTCACCCCCCCCCCCACCTCTCAGTATTTTTCGCAACAATTGGTATCGGAGCAGGTCCTTCTGAAAAAGCTTAGCCGCTAGAAGGAAGATCAATCAAGATGAGAAATCAAGATGGAACAACATCTATCAGGCCTCCACTCTTCAACGGAAACAATTTAATCTTCTGGAAAGCAAGGATGAGATCCTATCTTCAGTCTCTAGGAGCAGATGTATGGGCTATTGTTGAAGGAGAATATCAATATCTAGCCGCAACAACAATAGATCGAACGGAAAGAAAGAATTATGAAACAAATGCAAAGGCGGTCAATGCTCTATTGGGAAGTCTAACTGAATCAGAAATTTTAAAATTCATGCATCTGGATACAACAAAGGCAATATGGGAAAAAATCATTCTAAGTTATGAAGGTGATGCAAAGGTAAAAAGTGTTAAACTCCAAACTCTCAGAATTCAATATGAGAATCTAAAAATGCATAATGAGGAGAGCATTGCTAGTTTATTTTTACGTCTTGATGATATTGTAAATTGTATGAGAAATCTTGGAGAAACAATATCCAAATCTACTTTGGTTGAGAAAGTTTTAAGATCTCTAACAAAAAAATTTGAGTCAAAAGTTTTAGCTCTTGAAGAAAAGAAGGATCTTCAAAATATTGCTGTGGTACAACTTCATGGCATACTAACTGCATGTGAAATGAGAAGAGGAGGACCATCTGAAGTCAAAGAAGCCGTCTTTAGAACTGCTACAAAAGGGAAAGAAGTACAAGAGACAGAAGGATCAGGGTATATCTCAGAAGAAGATGAGGAAAATTTTGTAAAGAAACTTCAACTTGGCACATGATGTTTCAGAGGTAAGCTTCCTTTCAAATGTTTTTCTTGTGGAAGAGTTGGTCACTATGCTGCTAAGTGTCCTCATAAAGAAATACATGAAAAAGGGAAGGAAGTAGCAAGAAGGAATAAAAATCAGTCAAGCACTAGAAAAAGTTACTATACTCATGAGGAAAGTGATGGGTTATCTGACAGTGAGGAAGAATGTGAAAAATATATTAGACTTCTCATGGCATTTGAAAAATAATCTAGAGAAGAAAAAGATACTTTTATGGATGCTCTAGAGGACAATGATTTTCTTGATGAAATTAATCAACTCAAAATATGCTTAGAAGAAAGTAAAATATGCTTAGAAGAAAGTAAAATATCCATAGAAACTCTAAAAAATCAGCTTGAAGAAAAGGAGAAACACAATGAGAAATTAGAATGTGAAGTAGTAAGTCTAAGAAAATAAATAGAGAAAGTGAAGACTTTGAATCACAAATTCCCACTAAGATCCATATATTAAATTATCAAAATTACATTCTCCTTTTTATAATCAGGTCTTGGATATATTGGAGAATCTTCTCGGACTTGGCTCGTGTCTAGCATTTCTGACCGATGCTACAACGATACCTTACACCGACGAGGGAATAAAGAATCTTCACAGGTAAAGCATGACCAGCTCAATTCAAAGAAGACTAACAAGAATACCTTTCAAAGAAACACCAACCAACAGGTAAATTCAAATAGAAGTTTTCATTATCGTAGAAATTTCTACTTGATGAATGATATTTCTCATGTCACAATTTTGGTCATAAAGCTGCTCGATGTGTTGCATATAAAACCATCATGACAAGAGAAGCAAGAAAGAAAAGGATTGATATTGGAACAAATAATAATACATATAACAACTTTTCTCCTATTCAAAATGAAGTTGAATGTGCTTATTGCAATAAATTTGGCCATGAAGAATTTGAATGCAGAAGCAAAATCCAGCCAAAAGAACAATGTCCTTCAAAATCCAAAGTGTGGAAAAAGAAGGAATTACAGGTTGAAAATTGTGGCATAGCCTTATTTGTAGAAGGTGAAGAAAATCATTGGTACATTGATAGTGGATGCTCTAAACACATGACAGGTGAAAAAAACAAACTTCTTGCATATAGTGCTCTAGAAAAAGAGAAGAATGTTACATTTGGAAATGATACTCCTGCTGTCATTAAGGGAAAAGGGTCTGTTTTCTAAAAGAAAAGTGAAAGCCAATAATGTCATGTATGTGGATGGATTAAAGCATAACACATTCAATTATAAAACGTTTGTGATAAAGAGGCTGTTGTCTTTAGCTGAAAAGAATGTGTAATGGTCGTGGTCTTGATCTGAGGTATAGGCGAGGTACTTAGAAGCAGGAACTCAAGCAACTGAGTATGTATTGAAGAGCGCAAGCAATGTTACGCAGATAAATCTTCAAAATTGCTTTCATAGCATAAGAAATTTGAAGAACATCAAACTGTCCTAAATCAAAAAATCAAAAGCGAGACTCAAAGTTGGTAAGTGATCTTCCCAATATTCTCTACGAAAGTATCATATGCAAATCTTGCCAATTAGGTAAGCAATCCAGTGCAATTTAATGGCAAGGAAGGATCATCAAACAGCCTCTTGAACTAATTCCACCACTATACTGTGGACACCTTGAGGAAAAATTCAGCACGTGGTGAACAATACTATATCTTATTTATTGATGATTTCTCTAGAATGTGTTGGATTGGGTTGATTAAACACAAAGATGAAGCATTTGAGAAATTTCAGATCTTCAAAGCACTGGTTGAAAATGAATTAGATCTAAAAATCAAGTGTCTTAGATCTAATCGAGGAGGATAATATACATCAAATGAATTCTTTGAATTTTGTGAACAACATGGCATAAAAAGACAGTTTTCTATAGCTGACACTCCACAACAAAATGGCATAGTAGAAAGAATGAATAGAACAGTTCAACAAATGGCTAGAGCTATGCTTGATGATTCCGGAACACTTGACACTTTTTGGGGAGAAGCAGCACATACAGTAGTAAATATTCTTAACAAGGCACATGTTCGTGTAAATAGTGATAAAATTCCATATGAACTCTGCTATGGCAATCCTCCCACTGTGAAGCATTTTAGAGTTTTTGGAAGCAAATGCTTTATGAAAAATAATTATGAAAAACTTGGCAAGTTTGAACCTAGAGCAGATGAAGGAATACTTCTTGGTTACTCCTCTAGGAGTAGAGCATATAAATGTTACAATAAAATACTTCGAAAGATTGTTGAATGTATTGATGTTGTTATTGATGAGTCTCCTGCAGCTCCAAAACAAGAAAAAAAAACAACAGATGAAGACGATGATGACGTATATCCTTCTACATCAAATGGAAATGATATAGACAGTGGACCCAATGAAGAAATCGAAGATGATTTATCTAAAAAAGCTCCATCCAGATATGTTCAAAAGAATCATACAGAATCTCAAATTTTGGGAGACAAGGGATCAGGTGTACAAACAAGAAGGACTCTTGTGGGATCTTTTAGTTATCTGGAATTTCTATCCACTATTGAACCACACAATGTCAATCAAGCTAGCAAAGATGAATGTTGTATTCAAGCCATGAATGAAGAGCTTGATCAAATTTAAAAGAATCACACTTAGGAATTAGTACCAATACCTCATGATAAAAATGTCATTGGAACTAAATGGATATTCAAAAACAAGTTAAATGAGAATGGGGATGTTATAAGAAATAAAGCTAGACTTGTTTGCAAGGGGTATGCCCAACAAGAAGGTATAGACTTTGAAGAAACTTTTACTCCTGTAGCTAGACTTGAAGCCATAAGAATGTTTCTTGCTTTTTCAAGCTTCCAACAAATCAAAGTTTATCAAATGGATGTTAAATCTTCTTTTCTCAATGGTGATTTAGAAGAAGAAGTTTATATAGAACAACCAGAAGGATTCATTTTGGGAAATGATGAAAATATTGTTTGTAGACTTAAAAAGGCTCTATATGGTCTCAAACAAGCTCCAAGGGCATGGTATTATCGTCTTGACAAATATCTTCATCAAGAAATATTTTCAAAGGGGTCTGCTGATAGAAACTTATACACAAAAACTGAAAATGATAAACTATTGATTGTGGCTGTATATGTTGACGATATCATTTTTGGAAGTAATGAAGAGTCTATGAATCAGAAATTTGCTTCTGTTATGCAACAATAATTTGAAATGTCTTTACTAGGGGAACTAACATTCTTTCTTGGCTTGCAAGTGCAACAAGCAACATATGGCATATTCTTATCACAAGCAAAATATCTTAAGAAAATTTTGAAGAAGTATGGCACGGAAGATTGCAAACCTGTAAGTACACCAATGGTAACCAGATGTAATCTCAGTTCTAATGATGACTCCCCCACGGTGAATCAACCAGAATACAGATCTATGATAGGAAGTCTACTGTATCTTACTGGGACAAGACCAGACATTGTGCATGATGTTGGGATTGTTGGACGATTCCAAGCTAATCCAAAAGAGTCTCACCTCGAGGCTATCAAAATAATATTCAAATATCTACAAGGAACTCAAGACTTTGGACTATGGTATCCAAAGAATGCTAATCTTACTCTTCATGCTTACACTGATGCAGATTGGGCTGGAAATGTTGATGATTGGAAAAGCACTAGTGGTGGTGCATTCTATATGGGACCCCGGTTAGTATCTTGGTACAGCAAGAAGAAAAGTTCTATTTCCTTATCTACAGCAGAAGCAAAATATGTGGCTACCGCATCATGTTGCACTCAACTTCTTTGGATGATGCAAACCTTACAAGACATTCAAATCAAATGTTCACCTCCTATCTTCATTATGTGTGATAATACAAGTGCCATCAGTATCTCAAAGAATCCTGTTATGCATTCCAAGACCAAGCACATTCCCATCAAGTATCATTTCTTACGTGAACAAGTGCTTGAACAAAAGGTGAAGTTCGAGTATGTTCCCTCCAAAGAACAAGTTGCTGATATATTTACCAAACCTTTACCCAGGGAAGCGTTTGAATATCTCAGACAAAAGATGGGAGTTGTCTCTTCCTCTCAGAAGATCAGATCTTCTTAAATTCAGAAAATTAAATTGGATACGCGGATTTCCTGAAGGACAGTCACGTATATACACGAGTTTATAGATAGAAAACTGTGTATGGGTGTTTGCTGACAAATTTTTTCTGGGTCAGCATTCTTTAGCACAGCTGCAGTGCTGTTGGGTATCTTTGATGATGTTCCAGCTCTCATATTTTTGTTTCATTCTCTAATGCTTCTGATGAAGATGCCTTGATGATTTGATGTTCAGGATGCACAGGCTAAGGGGGAGCATTGGTCATGTGGAAAGGATGCATTGTTGGCATTCTAATTATCTGTTGTAGTCTAATCTCATGATTGAGAATATTTGATCTTGATTGTATAAGTCATTTCTGTAATTTGATGAAAATGGTCATGTTGAGACCTATGATGTAAAATTGTAATATTCAGTCATGTAAGGACTTGTTCAATTTTGTAAACCCACTTGGTTGGGTAGTTGAGTCAAAATGTGTAAACTCACTTGGTTGGGTATAGAGTCATTGACAAATTATGTTTAAAGATGCAGCATGATCTTAGGGGGAGCATGGTGTTGTCAGTACAAATGATCTTGATCTACCCTTTTCCCTTGATGTCAAAGGGGGAGAATATTGTTGAATGTATTTCTGGTCATGGTTGCCATCAAGTCCAAAGGGGGAGATTGTTGGAAATATGATGCAATGTGTTGTCCTTGATGGCAACCTACTTGATGAAGTTGTCTTTGGACAGCAACCTATTTGTTAATGATCTAAATCTGATGTATCTACACAGCAGTTCAGATGTAATGAAGAAAGAAATTCCAGTAAGTGCCAAAGTAATGATGAAAAAAGTATGTCACAAAGAATACGTGGGTTTGTAAAGGCTAAGTAGCGTATATACGCGGAAAATTACGTGCCAAGTACCGTATGCCTATTTGCGCTCTAAATTTATAAAACCAAGGGGAATTACCATGGTATTGGCCCACAGTATTGAGCGTTGGGTTGTCAAATTGATCCCGTCCAAGAATACCATCTGTGGTTGCATGGTTTTGACTCATGGTATTGGTAAAGGCTAAATCTATATAAGGAGAAGAAGATCATAGTGCAAGGGTGTGCAAGAAAAAGGGTTGTTGATGAATAAATTTCTCTAAGGAATATCTGCATGGATGAACTCTGTTCTTAATTGATAGATCTGAATCTATGATGCACCCATGGATCTGATGATGGTTCAAGATCTCTAGATCTGATGATGATGAATCTCTAAGATGATTTGCAAAAGAAGAAGTGGTGAAGATCTGGCATAAAGTATGCTGAAGATAATGAAGAAATTTGGGTAAGTTTATAGATCTGATCTGTTTTGGAAAGTTTTCCATTTACAGATCTATACGCTAGTTTGTCTTGGCAAAAGTGCGTGTATACGCGGGTTCTCTTAATGAAAAGCACGTATAGGGTTTTCTGAAGAATAAAATACACAGAAGTATACGCAGGTTGTTGTGCAGGAAAGTGCATATGTATGAGGCTTCAGTAAAGAAAAGTAGCGTATTCCATTTGAATTAATGAAAGATCAGGGTTGAGTTTGTATCTACATATCTATTCTTAAGTCTGGGTTATTTCTGATATTCGGGTTACAGTGGTCTCACTGTTCTGTTTGAAGTATTAGGAAAAGTATGTTTGTTGATGTTATGTAAAGGGTTGTGTTGAAGCTGTTTGATCCAGTATGAAAATTGATGAAACGTGGTCTGCAGTGGGTCTGAAGGTTGAAGCCTTCAGTATGGAAGTAGAAGCATTCAGCCATTAGAAGCTGGTGTTGAATTCAGTAGGTCGAAGCTCCCTTCCAGGAGAGGCTGGTAAACGAGTTCAGGGGGTTGGAGCTCCCTTCCAGTTGAAGCCTTCTACAGGTAGAAGCCTGTGTACTGATATGAGTCTACATCAGTACTATGTTGTAAAAGGTTTTCTAAATAATAAATATTGAAGACAGAGATGACAACAACGGTGGTTTTCTCCCGAATTGGGTTTCCACCTTAAATCCTGGTGTTCATGTGTGTTGCTTATGTGTGATGATTTATTCTGTTCTTACTGCACATGCTTACTGCTTACTAAACACCTGATGCACTGATTTAAGTAGAGAATTACATGCATAATAAGATCTCTGGTAATACACAATTTTTCTTAAGGATATCCGCGTGTATACACGGGTTGGATTCAATAAAGTAGCGTATGGGTTTTAGAGAAAGAAAAATTAATAAGTATTCAGTCAGATCAAAATACTGATTCACCCCCCCCCCCCCCCTCTCAGTATTTTTCCCAACAATTGCGACGGGATGGCAAAACACGTTTTTCTCGTCCTCGAACTGTCGCTCTTGCGATGACTATGTGTCGGAATAGCGACGAATTGGCTGTCGGAAATTGGGCCAAATTTACTAGTGCATGCATGGGAAAACATAAAATAATGCATGATAAAATAGTGAACACAAATAATTGTTTTTGGATTGTGGGAAGGTCTACCCTCTTCGATCTCGATTGACATAGTTGAGAGGGGAAGGATAGATCCACAAATTTTAGAGTTTTATCCTCTATTCTATTACTCATAAGTAGATGAAAAAATATAACAGCAAATTGAAGGCAAAGACGAAGCAGCAATGAAACTATAAGAAGCAGATCTAACTAAATGGCAGAAGAAAAACTAGCTAAATGATAGGAAATAAAAGCATGAAACGGTAGAGAACCTGAGGCACATGGGTCGGGCCCTAACCCACAAGCCCAGTTCTCTAAAATTAAATCAGTAAAATGGAGTTTGTCTACTTATTTGATTCAAAAATGAAATCTTGTTATATCCTGAAGGTGTTAAAAAAAAACAAAAACCTAATAGCTTGCAACAAAAGTTCTGAATGGAATCGAATAATTGACTAACTAACTCCTTAACCAAATCCTTCCTAGCTCTAGCTCTACTCTATTTATTCTAGGGCAGCTACCAATAGCTCCCTTGAAAAATGGTGATTGAGTCCACTTTGACTCCAAGTAAACATAGATTGAGTGCCCTTCATCTTCAGTTGCTTGGCTGCCTCTTGGAATTCGAATTACTGGAGACTCCAAGTGAAGTATGGCTTGAGTGCAGTTGGTGTTGAGTTGCTTGGCTACCTCTAAAATTCAGAATTCTGGAGGGGGATCTCATGAGGATCCTTTGGCTACATTTTAGAGTTAAGGAGGGCGAACAATCCCCTTGAATTTCTCCAGGATTTCTCCCTAATTTGCTGATGTTGTTCTCATTTATCCTCTAATACTGATCTTCTAGTGGCAGGGAGAAAGTACCTAAATCATCTCCTTTTCCAAATCTGCGTAATCAGCCCAATATTCTCAAAATATTCTACAAAAATAACCAATAGTAGGCACAAATATGCAATTACCTTTAATCCTTCCTAAGAACATATTAAATCATAAGAAAAAATTATTAAGTGCAGAAGGAGAGATTTAGTATATACTTTTATGTGCATAAGGAAGGTAGATGGGCCTAAGAAAGGTTAGATGGGCATTATTTTATGTCTAATTTAGAGTCCGATCACCAGACGAAGATGTTGAAAATGTCCTTGAGCATAGTCATGAAAATTTTTCTTATCCGGTGTGGCAAGGAATGAGGCCCCTAAATCTACTACCCAAACATCAATAAAATTTCTAAAGAAAGAATCAAAGCATATTGCAACACATCACCTGTCAAATTCACTTCATTATTGTTTTCTTGCCATGCATCTCCTTTTTTCCCCTTTTGAGACTTACAATTTTTCTTTAGGTGTCCTTTCTTCCCACATTTCCAGCACACTATCCCCAATCTAGACTTGTATTTTCCTTTCCTTGACTTAGTAGGATATCTTAGGATCTTTCCTCTTTCCATTTTTCTTCCCCTAGTCTCTTCACTCAAAGATTTACCTATTGTCTCACCGGATCTTTTCTGTCGCATTTCCTTGGTAAGGATAGCACCGTCAACATCATCATACTTTAAAGTACAAGATCCAGAGACAAAGGTACTAATGGCCATAACTAAACCATTCCAAATTTCTATCAATGAGCATATAAATAACAGAGCCACCTTCCAACATTTTCATACTAAATAAAAAATTCATAAGAAATACCTTATTTGAGGCCAAGGCTTTTTCATATAGTCTGGCCAATTCATTCATTAAACCCTTTGTTGTCATTTCCTTCGAAATATTAAATGCTACTGACGCTCCCAGGCACAACCATATTGTTCCAAGTGGATTTCTGTCAAGAATATCCCATTCTTCTTCTGTCATACATGATGAATTATTTGTTTTTCCTCTCAATGGTAGGTACAGATATTTATGATATAGATAATCTTCCATCCACATTTTCCACAGCTGGTAGTTTTGGCCATTAAATTTCTCTACCCTAAACCTTCCATATTTCGTCATTGCTCCCACTTGAACTAGGAACCCTTCTTTCATACGAGTTGACCATCCAAATATACCTTTGGCTCTGATACCAGTTGTTAGAGAATTATATATTACAAAGAAATGGAACACATAAAAATTAATGTAAATACAAACAAATAAAATACATAAAACAAGAGGGACACAAATGTATGTGGTTCACTCGACTTGGGCTACATCCATACAGAAAAAACCAATCCTTCCTTTATATTAACTAGCCAAATGAAGAGACACAACCTACAACAGATTTGCTATAATATCCTCTTCTCCCTCACAAAATCCCTTTTTATCCTTTTTTCTCAAAATACACACATAATACACAACCTCAATACAATTCCCTTATACAAAAAGGGGTTTCCTTATAGGGAAAAAAACCCTAAATTAAACATAACTTCTATCGCTAGATCATCCGCCTAATTAATGGCCAATATTTTATATGAAATTATAATATTTTACAAGCCAATTTTACATATATTTTTAGCTTTAGGGGCACTTCCCCCGAACCCCCATGAGGGGAAACAAATTTCCCCCACACCCGCTTGCATGGAGGGGTGTACAGTCTTCCTGGGATATACATTCGTCTGAAACAAATACCTATGAATCAAGATTATAATTAGGCTCCACACTCAACAATGTCGAGCTGCTTGAATGCTATATTTAGGCCAATTTTTCACCAGAAGAAAATATTTAGAAGCTTTCTATGGCAATCAAAGACTCCAAGGAATTAGTGGAAAAGGTAAAGCTCAAGCTTTATATGCAGATCATTAAGCTTCAGATGTGTTGTATTCATAGTGATTTAGCATACCGGCAATACCAAATGACCGGGAAACATCAGAACCAATTTGGGATCTCAGGATCTAGCCCTCCTAGATCCAAAGAGGGATCTCTCTATAAAAGTAAAGAATAATATATCTTTGAAGTTCAATTTGAGGTGTTAGGCTAGTTATAGGGCACAAGGGTTTTTGATTTGTTTGTTTGGTTGGGAAAAAATTGAAAGAAGGGTTTCATGCAAGGTAAAGGAATGAGTAGTGGAGGATTTCGGAAATGGGAAGATAATTCAAAGAGAATACAAGTACATTGGGAAATGGGGTCATAAAAGGGTTTACTTGAAATCAAAATATCCAGAGCTTTCAAAGGGCTAGTCATCTAAATCAGAGGATCTATTAATATGATTGTATGGGATGAAACAATAAGGAAATGAATGGGAATAACAAGGAAAACCTTCCAAGGTGACAACTTCGGAGCAATTCAAAGGACAGGGCATACCTTATACCTCTATGATCAATACTCCTGATGAAGCTAACTTCAAAGACAACAATCCAGCAGTCCTCTTGACTACTTTCAGATAGTAGAAAACACTTAAGTTCAAAACACAGAGTGAAACCTAAGATCAGATAAAGACTTTTAACCTTCTTTGCTTTTGGAATTCAACTTAAAGGGATCTTAGAAAAGTCAACTGTTGGAAAAGCAAGTAAGAGGACAGGGCTAACACTAAATCTCCCTATTTCCTGATTCTTCCAGCTGAACCAAACAAGAACATCTAAGAAACAAACTCTAAATTCATACATCAGTAAGCATGGGAAAACCAACTCTTCAAAAGGTTAAATTATATTTATTTTTTTGTAAGATACAAAAATAGCGGAAAACATGAAGATAAGAATGTGCAGGAAGAATTAGGCTACTTGCAGTAGTATATCCTAAGCTAAAATTATTGTTTCTTACTAGATAAAATGAAACATAATGTAACACAGAGGGAAAACAATAACAGAGAAGGGACAAATCACCAATGACTTAGATCAGGATCCGATGAACATGCTTTTCATATTAGTAAAGCAAAACCAGTCACATAAATTATTGTCCAATAGCTTGATACAATCCAGAAATCATCTCCCAGCCTATTTACAACAACTACTAAAAGAACTCTAACTCCATCAAACAACTTACAATCATTTAATTTCTAACCATTTACAATGAATTTTCAATGAGTTCTTATAGGTGAATGAGTGATAGTAGTGGTAGATAGGTCTTAAATGATTCATTAAGATAGAGGGGAAGAAGTATTCGCATGCCCACTCTGCTTAATGGTTTTACATGGTACCCTTTAGATGACTTAGAAGTCTTTGTCAGTTTGAAAACAACTTCCAAGGTATGTTTATTGAAGTAATTTTATGGTTGTAGTAATCTGTTTAATCCTCTGAGACAAGTAAGGTGAAGGTATTTCCTTTCAGGTCTTTCATATTTTGCAATCACTATAATGACATTCTGGTACTTTCTGTCAGAATAATAACTGTTATGGGGCTCGATGAAACATGGAGTAGACTGCGGGAATTTGTCCTTCTTAGGGAAGAACGTTCTGCTTGATAGGTTTCCTTTGTTGCTTTAATCACTGATAATCTGCATTTAATATGTGTTTTGAGCTTTATTAAGCTCCCTTGATTATCTTGGGAGTCATAAAACTGCTTTATTATCTTTAATCCTTTCGGTACACTTTGCCATTTCTTCTGCTCAGGTGTCCGGGTATTTATTTATTTATTTATTTTTTAATTTTTTTGCTAATCTGTAGGGTTTTCCTAAGATCGGAGATAATGATCCATTGAATAAACATGAAATTGAACCCTCTTCTGATTTCCTTTTTTGCAATATTTGGCTACAGAATCGTCACCGTACAACCTATGTCACTTGACTGTGACTATGGAAATCGCATGAATTAACCACCCTTTGAATCTTGCAAAACACGACAAACATATTATAAAAGCCTGCAGGAGTTTGGATAACTATGATGGAGGCTTGAGGGCATGGCGAAGGAGCAGTGAGAGTGGTGAAATTCAACGGCGGAGGGGCAAAACCATGGTAGAGCAACTAACTATGTTAAAATTTGAAATAAGGGACGAAATGAGGAGAAATGGTTTTAGAAAACCACTGGTGGTTATCGCATGACGAAAAGGCGGTAAGTGGTTTGGGGAAGATGGAGTGAAATTCCATAGAAAGGTCGACATGTGGATTTCCAATACTACCCATTTCACAAAAGATTTGCGTGATGTTGGGGAGGGGGAAAAATGATGCGATATGGATCGTGGATCGTCCGATCTGGGGTCTCAGATCAGACAATGTAGAGTGGGTGCGACAGACCGAAAGCTGCATGGTAGGAAAAGCGATGGGCCAGGTAAGTGATGTAATATCTTTTTTCGCAGAGTGAACTGTGAAGTATAGGGGTCAAGCAATTGGGTTAAGTGTGAGCCGTCGGATGATGGGAATCAACGACGAAGGATGCAATCAGGGAATCGCATCAATGGAGAGAAAATGAACGGGACCCATGGGTTAAAATTTTCCGATGTGATGGGTCAGGACTGGGATAAGCACCAAGGCATTCTTCTATGGGAGTTAGAAGAACCAGGGTTTAGGAGGAAAAATGCTATTCGCATCGAGGAAAAGAGATGAAGGGAAGTTCGGGAAGGAAGGATTTTGCGATTGCGAAGAGGCCTTAAGAACTTGGTCATAGCGCGGATCACATGTGGAAGAGGGGGCTAGGGGATTTAAGCCCTTGGGGGCTAATACTTCCATAACGTAAAAAAGGCATGCTTTAGGCCTTAAAAAAAAAGGATTTTTAAGGCTGTATGGAAGTTACGATAGGTGAGAAAAGGGGATTTTGAACCAAATATGAGAGGGATACAAGTTTTAAAGGGGAATCTTGGATAAAATTGGCTTTGAAGGGTAAAACATAAGGGAGAATGAGGAATATGGAGGGTAAACCAAATGATTAAATGGTGAAGATGAAGGCCCTTTAAAACAGTTCCCTTCATAGTAGAATAGCAGGTTTGAACACTTTTGAGGGAAACAACAAGAAGACACATAAGACTTCAAGAATGAAAATTTTTTAAAGAAAAGATTCACTTGAAGGCTCGGTCACAAATTTAGCCACCTTTTTTCTTTGTAAAATTATTATAGGTGGCTAACAATGGCTCCACATTGGGATGGCATCTTCTTGAAGGTGTGAAGAATCTCAGATAAAATCTTCGGAAGTAGGCCAAAGCCTTGTACTTGCCATCTTTTCTTTCTCTAATTCAGCTGTTACAGATATGATGAGTATTATATCAGCAGCAATACTTTTCCCAACAACTACCTACTCATCCTACTGTTCTAACATTTTTTCTTCAAGGTGCACTTAGACTTGAAGACCTTTCTTATCATCATTTTTTGTTGAAAGTAGGAAACTAATCTAATTATGACCTTATTCCTCCATGAGACTAGATTAAACAGTTGGACTAATAGCTTCTCTACCTAAACTAACATCTACCAGGATTAAACAGTCTGACAGATTTTCATTCTCTATATTCTAAAACAAAATTTGAAAACACAGCTAAACCAGGATTAGACTGTCTGATTTGATGTGGGTCCATGGCCTAAAGACAAGCTGCACATGAACTGAAACTTGCAGAAATTAAAAAAGAAATTGGGAAGGCTTGAAGTTCTGCAAATCGAAAACAACTTCCCTTATTTGTGACTCAGGTTTTGAGTTTTTAAAGTCACCTTTGTTCCTTCATTTCATCTCTATTTTTGGTCCTGTTAGAGTTGTTTTCTTCTTCTTTTCTGGTTCAAGTTTTGAGCATGTTAGAACCAGTTCTCTTCCTTTTTCTCTGGCTCAGGCTTTGATCTGATTTGAGCCTTTCTTTTTAGAACTCCATAGGTTCAATATTTGAGCTTGTCTAAACCTTTCTCTTTCTATTTTTTGTATATTTTTTCTTTTCTTTCCCAAAAAAAAAAACAAAGCAATGATATTTACAATATGAGTGAAAACTTTAAACTGGTTTCAGCAGAAATAATTCTTGAGCATCCTGCCATTGATAGGACCCCCAAAAAAGTATGTACCATCCATTTCTTACAGAAAAAATTCATTGGGACCAATGGAATATTGAATGATGTAAGGGCCTTGCCATAAATTGTCAAACTTGCCATGCTTACCGTTATCTTCTCTCCTAGAGTCCCATTTGAGTACCTTGTCTCCAATTTTGAAATCACAGGCTTTTTTCCTTTTATCAAAAAACTTTTTGATATCCTCTTGTACTTTCTGAGCTCTGTTGTAGAATTCCTCCCTTGTTTGTTGGACATGTATGGTCTGATTGGTCCTCCTCACCATGCTATCTTCCTCTAACTGTATTTCTTGGACCAATTTTATCATTGGTACTCCTAAAATGGTAGGGAATACTGCATCTGCTCCATAAAATAGCCGATAGGGATACATTCTAATGGATTTCTTTGTTTTCAATCTGTCTGCCCATAAAGCATGCACTAGCTTATTATGCCATGACTTTTTATTATCTTCCAGCAAATTCTTGATGATGTTCACCAAACTTTTATTTGATGATTCTGCCAGACCATTACCTTGAGGGTAATAAGAAGTGGAATTACCAAATACAATATAATATCTGTGGAAAAAATCAATCATATTTTTGGAACCAAAGGCAACAACATTTTCAATGATAATTTTCCTAGGGCAGCCAAATCTAGATAGGATATGGTCTTCAAGGAATTTTGTGATAACTAAGTCTGTGGCATTCATAGAAGGGATGGCCTCTATCCATTTAGTGAAATAATCAGTGGCTATGAGTATCCATCTATGTTGGGAAAATGAAGTAGGGTGGACTTCCCCAATGAAATCTAGGCCCCACTGTTGAAAAGGAGCTTCAACAGTGACTGGTTGTAAAGGTAAAGGAAGGAGTTTTCGTTTTCCCTCAAATATTTGACATTTGTGGTAGGAAAATATCATTTTGTGGACATCTTGGAATAGGGTGGGCCAGTAATAACCAGCTCTAAGGATTTTATTGGCAGTGGTTTTCCAATAGAGATGGCCTCCACATTTTCCTTCATGAAACTCATGCTTGATCCTATCTACATCAACTTCAGGAAAAAATTTAAGCAATAAACCATTGACATTTTTCCAATATAAAAATTCATCTAAAATGCAATAATTTCTAGCTTTCATCTTTAAAAACCTTGCCTTTGTCTTAGATAAATCAAGAGGAGCATTAAGATTGGTAAGCACATACAAAATATCAGCATACCAAGGTGAGTTTTGGAAATGATCTTCAATAATGGGAGCTATTAACCCTTCATGTTCATCCAATGCATCTACCATATTTATGTCAAGGACTTGTAAGTTTGTTTCACCCATCAATTGTGCTAAGCCTTGACCCTTGATGAGTTTAGTGGGTTTGATTTCCAAATCATATTATAGTATCACAACAATGCACTTGCCCCTTTTTCCATCTGTATCTTGTAACAAAATGTCTTTTACCACTATATTAGGCACAAAGGCAATAATATGAGAATGTAAAATATAAAATCGGTAATCATTCAAGGCCTTTACCAAGGCATAAGCCTGTTTCTCCATGATATTATATTTCATAGGTGCATCTCTTAATGCCTTGCTGAAAAATGAAATTGGATGCTCTTGTCCTTCTGGATTTTTCTATAATATGATAGCGCCACATTATGCTCTGATGCAAATGAGAATATGAGGAAATCCTTAGTAAAATCAGGGCTGATGAGAACTAGTGCTCAGGTGAGCGCATGTTTTACTAGTTCAAAGGACTTCTTGGCTTCCAGAGACCATTTAACTCCTACCTCCTTTTTTAACATTATTTTTATGTTTCTAAGGAGCTCTGGAAGGTTGGGTATGAACCTCCTCAAAAAATTAATCTTCCCAATTAAAGATTGCAATTCCTTGATGTTTCTAGGGTGACTAATTTTCAATATGTCCTCAACCCTTTTTGGGTCTATTTTAATCCCCTTTTCAGATATGATATGACCAAGAAGTTTACCTTCTTGGAGACCAAAAAATGTATAATTGGGATTTAAAGATATCCCATACCTCCTGCATTTCTAAAATACTTTTCTCAAATTTTTAAGGTGTTCTTCATTAGTTTTGGAATAAACTGTGATGTCATCAAGGTAAATTACAATGAAGTAACCTATTTCATCTGAGAATGCAATGTCCATGGCTCTTTGAAAGGTGGCACCAACATTCATTAATCCAAAAGGCATTTTCACATTCATGAAAGTGTCCCAAGGAGTTGTGAAGGCTTTTTTGAGTTGATCCTCTGGGAGCACCAATACCTGGTTATATCCTGAAAATCCATCTAGCAGGGAAATCCTCTTAGAACCAACTACCCTTTGTAGGATGTGTTCCATTTTGGGCAATGGGTAATTTTATTTTGATGAGGCTCTTTTTAAGTTTCTGAAATTGATACATAGCCTTATTTCTCCTGTCTTTTTCCTTATAGCCACCAGGTTAGATACCCAGTCCAAAAACCTCATAGGGACTATGATTCCAGTATCATACATTTTCTTAATTTCTTTTTCTACTAGAGGTAACTTCATAGGGTTTATTCTGTGCAGCTTTTTCCTAAAAGGTTACTGGTTTTCTTTCAATTGTATCTTATGCTAGATGGTCTCTATGTCATAGGCCTTCAAATCTTCATAGCTCCAAGAAAAAAAATCAGCAAACTCTTTAAATAAATAAATGTATTTCAGTTTGATATGAGCTGGAAATGTTTTAGATAATTTGATCATCTTAGGCTTGTCCTTGATATCTATATTGCATTATTCAATATCAAACTTAGTGGGTTCTATTGTTGGATTCTTTGCCACATCATTAAAATCAAAGAGGTCTTCTAGGGGGGCCAGCCCTCGGGGTATACCTCTGTCTTTGGACTGCAGTACCTCTATGTCCTCCTTATCTGCGTTTATGTATTCTTCTGTTTGATTTTCAAATTCTCTAGTTAGCATGTTTATTTTTGCAATAGGGAATGGTTTTTCTTCCTCAAAGTTATTTTCATCCAAACAGTCTTCATCGGACCTAGAATTTGAATTTGGCAATTCAAACTCATTCCTGGAAAGCAAGAAATCCTCTATATGTTTATCACCCTCAAAGACCTGCCAATATTTTTCATTATCTTTTTCTGCTAGTCTGTATTTTGTTTGAACGGTGAATTGTTTATCATTATGTGGTCTTTGACATGAACTAGCAGCACAAGCCAAACCATTATCAAGTATGTTTTTACTTCTAGGGACAAACAAAAGCTCATATTCTATGAATGTTTTCAAAAGATCCATGGCATCATTTCTATATGCCCTTAATCTAGGATGTTTGGCAGTGTATTCTCCATTTATTTGTTTGATGACCAGTTCTGAGTCTCCATGAAAAACTATCCTCTTGGCTCCTAGTTTCTTCAATAGATGTAATCCTAAGAGGAGAGCTTCATACTCTGCTATGTTGTTTGTGCATTTGAAATTTAACTTGAAAGCATGGCTTTCAACATAACTGCTATCAGTGTTGTGCAACCATACTCCTGCTCCTACACTCTTTTTGGTGCAAGACCCATCAAAACTCATGCTCCATAAGGGGTTGTTTATAGATTTGTCATCAGTTTCATCCTTAATTCCATGTTCATCATTATGTTGTTTCCTGGGGTCAACACTATGTTGTGTTACATTTTTTTCCTCAGGATTTTCATGGAGTTTAGGTTGATGGGTAACCTGTTGTTTACAATCTTGGTTCCATTCACTCAGGTTTTCTAATTTATAAAACTGTTCAAGTATTCCTCCCTTTTTTTCCTCTATTTCTAGGGTTGCAGTCATTTTTGGATTTACGACCCCTACTTTGCTGGTTAAATTTTCATCCTCTAGTTCTTGCTCATTAGTGAACTCATCATTGTAAAGGATAAAAGAGTCTAGGTCTGTATGGGCATAGTAAAGAGGGAATTCTCTGGTTTCTCTGGGCTGCTCACCATGAATTTCATGTGTGATTCCCTATAGAGTCTTCTAAGTTGGCTAAAAACAGGGATAGTGGCATATGTCATGTCCATTTGAATTGTACCCTGCAGCTTGGCACCCTGGGATTTTGACAGTAACATGCCATATTTGGGAGGTACATCAACTAATACAACATCCATAACTATGCATTTGGCTTGGATTTGGGTCAAATTTACATAGAGGTCTTTGATTAGGCCCAAACATTTTACTTTGCTAGAGTCAAAAGAATATAAATCTTTATAGGGTATGGTAATCTCTAGGCCTAACCTCTCCATGATCACTTTTGGCATGAGATTGTGCGAAGCCCCTGAGTCATGCATAACATTGTGTAGGATTTTTTCATGGATATTTAAACTGACATAGAAGGGAGGCACTACTCCTTCCTGGAATTTTCCTTCAATGTTTGGGCCAAACAAGAGAGCTGGTTTATCATCATTTAAGTTGACAGAGTCATTTTTTTCTCCTAAGTTCAAAGCTTTCAATATTTTACATTTATATACATATTGGGATACCAACTCAGTGAGAGGGACAAAAATTTTGATTTTGGCAATTTCACTTTCCAAATTGAAAAGAAACTGGTTCTTCAAAAAGTTCGATTCTGTTTTGTTGGTCACTATTTTATTGGAAAAATTAGCTTGCTTATTTTCACTATGTACATTGGTTGAGACTGTTTCACTAGAAGGATTAGCTGTAATGCTAGTGCTATTGGCTTCTTGACTTGGTTTATCAATGGTTTGGGTGTTTTTACCCTTGCTTTTGTTAGAAATTTCAGCTGCTACTTTGTTATTTTCAGCAGTCTCTTTAGGAGTCTTTTCAGACCTTTTCTTAATAGAAATTTCAAGGGTTTTTGTTTTGGGGGTTTTTGGGTTCTTCTTGCTTTTGAGATTATATTTCTCATGGACCTGCATGATGGCGTTCTCGAATCCTAACCTATATTCTTCAAATTCTAACCCTTCATCTTCACCATGTGTGTATGAGGTCTGGTTGTCTTCTGTGAAAAAGGTATGATCTTCATTACCCACTCCCAACATGTTTATAATAGTTCCCTCTGACTCTTCTATCATTCCCTCCTCTCAATCAACATAATTTTCTTGAAATGGAGGTCTGACTTGTTGATCTGAATCTCTTTGTTTCATTTGAGGGGGGTTTCTCCTAACGTTTTGGTTCTGATTTTGAGTGTGGTTCTTGTTTTGGACACTTGTTTGGACAACTAACCTCTCCATAATTTTTTCTAACCTATCCATGTTCTTGGCTAGATGGTATAATTTTGAGTCAGATGTAGAAGGTGCAGTGTCCTCTCTATATGTCACTTTCTTTTCATCCCTCATCCTGGCTCTTTTTTCAATCAGATTGGGCTCCACACTAAGTGCTCCCTTCTGCATGTCTTCTAAAGTTAAGGGATCTCCTTATCTAAGTTGATAGGCCATTTTAGGATCAAATCCTTCGGGAAATTTGGCCAAGGCTGATCCTTGTGGAGGTTTCAAGTATGGGGGCAGGGCATTATACACATTATTGAATCTGGTGCAATAATTTTGGACACTCTCCCCAGGGCTTCTCTTTAGGTTGTTGTAATTTGAAAGTATTTGGAGTGGATTCTTCCTAATCTCCCATTTTTTTGTGAATGTTTGATGTAGAGAAGGGAGATCATTGATACTATGAGGAGCTAAAATCTTAAACCATTTCTTGGCCTATCATCCTAAGCTTTGGGCAAATATTCTCATCTTAATGGTCTCATCTTCTATTTCCATATAATCAAAGGCATCATTCATCTTGTCCACATGCTATTGAGCAGTAGTGGATTCACTTCCAGTGAAATGGGGAATTTTGGACTGGTATTCATTGGGTAAAGGAACCAGAGGCTATGGCAACACTAGGGGAGCATACCATGCTACCATGATGGTGTTTTGTGGGAGTAAAGGAGTGGCTTGAACATCAGGTATGTGGATGGCAGAAATTCTTGGACCAATAAGAGACTGTTGAGTAGATTTAGGGTGAGAGAGACCCAAGTTATGAATGATATGGAGATCAGGAGCTGTGGATGGAGGGGTTTCTCTATTACTAATATGTTGACCACTATATGGTGGTGAACTTGGAGGCTCAAATTCTGTCTGATCTATACCACTAAATGACTTAGTTCTTTGTAAACTACGTGGTAAATCTAAGTCATCTTGATTATCTGATATAGCTATAAGGTTTTCGAGCACTGAGTTAGCTCTGTGAAAGGGCTTGACAATATTTGGATCCCTAGATACAGGAGACTTCCGAAGAATGCTTTCTGGATTATCAACTATTTCAGGAGGACTTGGATTAGGATAAGCTCTGGTATGGATTCTTCTTGAAGCCAGTATGCTAAGTTTCAGATCCAAAAAGAAAAAGGTTAGCCAGATATAACAATCTTTAAAAGGAAAACTAGTCTTAAACAAAGAAACTTAATCTTTATAGTTTCCTAATAATGGGTGTGAACAATGCTCTTATGGTAGTGCGGGCTGCCCCAGTGCAGTCTTTGTGAAACCAGGAATAATCAGCAGGCCTACTGATCATTAGTGGAGTCGCCAGGTGGATGATTTCAAATGTTTGGGATGGTTTACTGTCCACCACAGTAATTAACTACCAGTATAAGGCTTGTGGGTTTTTTGAGTTCTTAAGGATGTCTAAGATAACAATCTACATAGAATATAGTCCCCAGCAGAGTCGTCATTATGTTTTAGTGCTATTGATTTGACATAATCGCAATACCAAATGACCGGGCAACATCAGAACTGCTTTGGGATCTCAGGATCTAACCCTCCTGATTCCAGAGAGGGATCTCTCTATAAAAGTAAAGAATAATATATCTTTGAAGTTCAATTTGCGGTATTAGGCTAGTTATAGGGCACAAGGGTTTTTGATATGTTTGTTTGGTTGGGAAAACATTGAAAGAAGGGTTTGATGCAAGGTAAAAGAATGAGTAGTGGAGGATTTCGGAAATGGAAAGATAATTCAAAGAGAATACAAGTTCATTGGGCAATGGGGTCATAAAAGGGTTTACTTGCAATCCAAATATCCAGAGCTTTCAAAGGGCTAGTCATCTAAATTAGAGGATCTCTTAAGATGATTGTATGGGATGAAACAATAAGGAAATGAATGGGAATAACAAGGAAAGCCTTCGAAGGTGACAAATTCGGAGCAAGTCAAGGGACAGGGCATACCTTATACCTCTATTATCAATAACCCTTATGAGGCTAACTTCAAAGACAACAATCTAGAAGTCCTCCTGATTACTTTTAGATAGTAGAAAAAACTTAAGTTCAAAACACAGAGTGAAACCTAAGATCAGAGAAAGAATTTTAACCTTCTCTTCTTTTGGCATTCAACTTAAAGGGATATTAGAAAGGCTAACTGTTGGAAAAGGAACTAAGATGACAGGGCTAATGCTAAATCTCCCTATTTCCCGATTCTTCCAGCTGAACCAAACAAGAACATCTAAGAAACAAACACTAAATTCATACATCAGTAAGCATGGGTAAACCAACTCTTCAACTGCTTAAATTATATTGAATTTGTTCTAAGATACACAAAGAGCGGAAAAAATGAAGACAAGAATGTGCAGGAAGAATTAGGGTACTTGCAACAGTATATCCTAAGCTAAAATTATTGTTTCTTACTAGAGAAAATGAAACATAATGTAACACAGGGAAAAAAATAACAGATAAGGGACACATCACTAATGAATTAGATCAGGATCCGATGAACATGCTTGTCATATTAGTAGAGCAAAACCAGTCACATACATTATTGTCCAATAGCTTGATACAATCTAGAAATCATCTCCCAACCTATTTACAACAACTACTCAAAGAACTCTAACTCCATCAAACAACTTATAATCATTTAATTTCCAATCCTTTACAATGTATTTTCGATGAGTTCTTTTAGGTGAATGAGTGATAGTAGTGGTAGATAGGTCTTAAATGATTCATTAAGATAGAGGGGAATAATTATTCGCATGCCCACTCTGCTTAATGGTTTTACATTAACTTCCGGTACCCTTTAGATCACTTAGAAGTCTTTGTCAGCTTGACAACAACTTCCAGGGTATGTTTCTTGAAGTAATTTTATGGCTATAGTACTCTGTTTAATCCTCTGAGACAAGTAAGGTGAAGATCTTGCCTTTCAAGTCTTTCATATTTTTCAATCACTATAATGACATTTTGGAACTTTCTATCAGAATAATAACTGTTATGGGGCTCGATGAAACATGGAGTAGACTGCGGGAATTTTTCCTTCTTAGGGAAGAACGTTCTTCTTGATAGGTTTCTTTTGTTTCTTTAATCATTGATAATATGCTTTTAATATGTGTTTCAAGATTTATTAAGCTCCCTTGATTATCTTCGAAGTCCTCAAACCGCGTTATTGTCTTTAATCCTTTCGGTACACTTTTATGTTTCTTCTGCTCAGGTGTTCGGGTATTTATTTAATTTGTTTTGGTTGATCTGTAGGGTTTGCCACAGATCAGAGATAATGATCTGTTGAATAAAAATGAAATTGAACCCTCTTCTGATTTCCTTCTTTGCAATCTTTGCTACAGGATCGTCACCCTGCAACCTATGTCACTTGACTGTGTCTATGGAAATCGCATGAATTAACCACCCTTTGAAACCTGCAAAACATGACAAACATATTATAAAAACCTTCGGGAGTTTGGATAAATGTGACGGATGATCGGGGGCATGTCATAGGAGCAGTGAGAGTGGTGAAATGCTATGGCAGAGGGGCGAAACCCTGGCAGAGCAGCTGACCAGGTTAAAATTCTAAATAGGGCATGAAATGAGGAGAAATGGTTTTAGAAAACCACTGGTGGTTATCGCACGACGAAAAGGCGGTAAGTGGTTTGGGGCAGATGAAGTGGGATTCCATAGAAAGATCGACACGTGGATTTCCAATACTGTCCATTTCACAAAAGAGTTGAGTGATGCTGGGGAGGGGGTAAAATGATGCGATATTCATCGTGGATCGTCGGATCTGGGGTCTTAGATCGAACGGTGCAAAGTGGGAACGACAGGCCGAAAGCTGCATCGTAGGATAAGCGATGGGCTAGGTAAGTGATGTAATCTCTTTTATCGCGGAGCAGACTGTGGAGTAGCGGGGTCAAGCAATCGGGTTAAGTGTGAGCTGTTGAATGATGGGAATCAACGACGAAGGATGCAATCAAGGAATCGCATCAACGAAGGGAAAATGAATGGGACCCATGGGTTAAAATTTTCTAATGCAATGGGTCGGGAGTGGGATAAGCGCCGAGGCATGGTTCTGCGGGAGCAAGCGGAACCAGGGTTTAGGAGGAAAAGCGCTTATCGCATCGAGGAAAAGAGATGAAGGCAAGTTCGGGAAAGAAGGAGTTTGCGATTGCAAAGAGGCCTTAAGCGCTTGGTCGTAGCATAGATCACATGTGGAAGATGGGGCTATGGGATTTAAGCCCTCGAGGGCTAATACTTCCATAACGTAAAAAAGGCATGCTTTAGGCCTAAAAAAAGGATTTTTAAGGCTGCATGGAAGTTCCTATAGGTGAGGAAAGGGGATTTTGAACCAAATATGAGGGGGATACAAGTTTTAAAGGGGAATATTGCATAAAATGGGCTTTGAAGGGTAAAACATAAGGGAGAATGAGGAATATGGAGGGTAAATCAAAGGATTAAATGGTGAATATGAAGGCCCTTTAAAACAGTTCCCTTCATAGTAGAATAACAGGTTTGAACACTTTTGAGGGAAACAACAGTGAAGATTTCTGAAGGATAGAAGACACATGAGACTTCAAGAATGATATATTTTCAAAGAAAATATTCACTTGAAGGCTCGGTGAAAAATTTAGCCACCTTTTTTCTTTGTTAAATTATTATAAGTGGCTAACAAGATGAAGGTACAAATAGTTACACCACCAGAGGTCCACGATCATCGCGAGGTAGACATATAGGCTTCTATGGATAGTATTCAAACCAAATTGAAGGGCTGCAACCAACTATTTTATTATTTTATGTAAATTATTTTCCTCATTGCAGTAGGACCCCCATGTGCATAAAATCGAAGCATAAATTCGAGAAAACCAACAATATTATTATCAGATCAAGGTGACAATGCGAAATCTAGCACCAGTGCAATGGTTTGCCCATATTTAAGAGGGAAATGTTTTCCAAAGCCAAATCGATGAGCTACGACGGAAGGAACAACTTATCTCTACTCGAACACAATCTTTGGAGGCAGAAGCTAGTCAGCTATCATAGACAGTGGATATAAATCTAAAGACACTACGACACACACATAAAGAAATTATTCAGAAGAAAGTAGGCCTAACAACAGATAAGATGATGGATGAGGTACGCGAGGTCGAGAAGTAGTGCACCGAGGTAATTCATCCATTGAAGGATTCATTAAGAAAAATCAAAGAAAATAATCAAGGTGCACTAGCTGAGTGACTCAAGACGAGTCACGTCTTTGTGTTGGGGGCCTGTTGGCCAGGGTGCCCCTCAGTCTAAGTTTTTGTTAAAGATCCCATTTTGAGGAGTGGAGTTTCCTTCACACGGATGTTTAAAGAGTCAAAGGGGATTTTGGGTGGGTCAAAGTCCCCTATTTTGTAAAGGGATTGGATTTTTTTGAATATTTTGAGCTTTGCCCATAGTTTTTAGACCATGGTATTATAAAAGGAAAAGCTATATAAGGAGATGCCTTAGTGAGTCTAGGGATATATATTGGAATATTTTGGTTATGTTATGCTAGATATAAGTCTGTAAATTCATACCTTTTGATGTTTTGGGAAAAGGGGAAGGATATTGCGGCTTTGTGCATGAAGAGCTTCGTAAGTCTCCAACTGTGTACGCAGGCCGAAAAGAATTGTATTTGAAGGATCTTACTTAGGAAAGGACTTGAAGAAAAATCTGTGTATTTCCTACATATTTTGATGTTATCTATTTTTATAAGTTATCTATGCTGGATTAGGATTTTCTTTATATTATCTCCGTGATTGCATCAAAAATATTATATTGGTTTTTAATATGATTAATAATGCATTATAAGATAGAAAGGCGCAATGTGAAAAAAAAATAGTTAAGTGATTGAACAACATCTGTTATAGTAAGTTTATTGGTTCAATGAAGTTATAATTGAAAACTGATTAGAGATAAGCCCTAAAGCCACACTCCATAGTCCCTCTGGATGCAAAAATATGGTTCTAGCATCCCCTAATATTTCCTTGGGTGAGGCTTTGGTATGCGCAATTGATTGTTTCCGAGAGGGTCGATAATAGAGGTTTTGTTAGTTCGCGCATCCTACTCCGAACGTATGTCTAGACCCCTTCAAGCCAAAAATCATTTACACACTTCATCAAAGAATAAATCAAATTCTATCTACTATTTCATTCAAGTTTTACTTGCATGTAAAATTCAATCTAATTCTGAATTGAAATAAAAACCTAATGCCTACTCTCTTTTTGCAGCAAAGAAGGAAGGAGATTTGGAGTGGCATAAGAGTCTCTTCTAACCATGAATTCAGAGAGTGAAGAGGTGACTTACAATGCTCCTATAGGATGGCCTGAAATGCTACAGGAAACATGCCGAGAGATTTTTAAGGATGGAAAATGTGTAAGGAAGGTGGGAAAAGGTGAGAGAAGGTGGAATGAGGTGAGGGAGATGTGGGAAACACCTTTAGACAAACTCATAAACCTTGGGAGGCCTGTTTTTCACTTGGAAGGATGCTCATGGTGGTGGTGAAGGTAGTTTCACAAAACAAGGTTTTGGTGGCAGATTTGGAGGTTGGAGAGAAGGATGATGAATGAGATGAAACAGGTCCTTTCCCTGCAACTTTAGACAACCCTGAAATCACTACACACAATCATGCATTTATTATTGACGAACTAACATGTAAACAAGTGGAGAAGATGAGTTTAATGGAAAACTCTAATTAATCTATGCTAAAATATAGCCTACTCAAATCCAACTCCTAACTGATAGTAAGCATTTTATGATCATGATAATCAAACTATCTATATTTCCAAGAAATCATAAACAAAATACTTTTATCTATGTGTTAGTGTCAGTCTAGTCGTACTGCCATCAGTGATCAAAACTTCTCTTTTGCATTTGCATATTAGGTGTCTCATACCAATAAATTTCACCATTCCGCTAGGTCATGGATTCATTTATGGCGGTAAGGTTTCATCAGTTTTTCCCTCATGAGCTACTTGCTGATTTTCCTCCCTATGGTCCTTAGTCATTAGTCACTTTCATTCTCAAAATAATATCAGTAGGTCATACGATGGGTCTCATTGGTCTCTAAGGTCTTACCATGGTCAAATTAATGAGTCAAGTGTCAATAATATCAACAAAGTTATGAGGAAGTAAATAAACTCAAAGTCGCAATTCAGAGGCTGTTATCTCCACAAAGTGATGCCCCTGCCTTTCAGAGAAGTTTTTCACAGCATGTTTAGTGCCATATCATCTTCAAAGTAGATCCATCAGAAAGAGCCCAGAAAGAGCTTTCCAACAGTATACTACACTCTCAAAACTGACTTCTGGATTGAAATTTATGCTTAAGTGAAGTAAAAGTCCCTATATCCTCATATATCCCCTATTTCCCATTTTTCCCTTTAAAACTTTGTATTATTAAAGTTTTATATTTCCTTTAAAAATTCCCTTTTTCCCCTTTCCCGATTATAAATCGCATTATGATGTTAAATCCGATCCCAAACCACTTACACACCATTACCCTTGAAACTTTATTATACAATCAAAGTTTCCATTATATATAACCCCGTCGCATAAACCACTTCCCCACCACGCATATAATAAAAAATTTATGATATAAAGTTTAAGGTTCTTTGTTATAAATCGCAATCGCAAAAAAAAATTGTTCAATCGAAAATATTTCACGTATGTCCCGATTAAACAATTTCTCGAATCCCCAATGCGATTGATCGCACCATCCTCCGATTGCGATCAATCGCAGGCCCCTTCTCCGATCCTCCGATTGTGATCAATCGCATTCCCCTCCGATCGCGACCTCCGATTAAAAACCCCCGATCATCCCTCAGCTGTTGATCTCCCAGTCCAATCGGACGGCTCACCTCCAATCGCACCATCGCAATCGGCGCTCCCATAATGCCCCTTCCGATCAATCAATCGCAATATTCTCCGATTGACACCCTCCGATTGACATACTCCCGATTACACCAGAGCCATCGATCTCATCATCTAATCCAACGGTCCTCCGCCAATTGCAATGTTCCAATCACATTGTTTTAAATCCAACCTCCGATTGACTCTCGCCGATGGCTCGCCCCCGATTAACCCACAACCGTCGATCTTCCCCGCCGATCGGACGGCCCACGTCTAATCGCTTAATCGCACATCCCTTCTTCCCGACTGTGATTACTCTCCTCTTCCGATTTGTGATTACGATTGCTGTTTGTTATGTCATATCTCTCCGCTCCCCCATTCCGATTTTGATTGTAAATATGGGTCCCACCTCCATTTCCCTTCCCTTTTCCCATTTAAACGCATTTTTCCCTTCACGAAAAGCAGTTGATTTCATTCTGTCTTCTTTCAACGGCAGATTAATAAAAAGTCAGTTTTCTTCAAAACGGAAAGTGGAAAGCAAAACGTCAGGGGCCAAAAAATAAAATTGTAACAGTCACATTTTCAGTTACGGTTCAAAGGATCTACGCTACAGGTTTCGCCTCCTCATTGTTAGGAAAGATTATTGGCTCTTGGTGTTCCATATTTAGTTGAAGTTTCTCCTCTTTCTATCGTTCTATATTCCCACAAAATATGTCTATTTATTGTAAATTCCAATCATTTGTAAAGGATCTGAGTTCTGGGGAATAGTGTGGCAAAAAAAATCTCTGCGCTACATTGTACAGTTTGACAGGAATTAATAAGAGATGCAGCTCTGATTTGTGGGATTCATGTGGTATGAGTTTAGCATATGTCTCTCCTTTGTGTTTCATATGTATTTCGTTATGTTTTACCATTCATTCATAAACATTTCTAGTTGAATGTTTTCAAGATAGAAAGGTAGAATCCATTCTTATATGCTCTGCCTTGGGGAATCATTCACACTCTGTGTATTTTCTTCTGTCTGAAAAGGATTCATTTATTATGCCCTTTTCAGCTTCTCAACAGGCTTTCCACTCCATATTATTTCAACTTTATTGCTAAATCTCCTACCTATCCTGCCCCATGAAATATCCTATACCCTGATTTAATTCCTCAGTTCATATTGTCCTTTTGTTCCATACATCCCTGAAATTTCAGTTATTCATTAAAACTCTTTTTCCATTTTATATACCTAGCCTAAAATCAGTTCATTACCATTTTATTGAATATCTATTCTACGGAGAGAGCCCTCTCCTGTCCTTGTAGGGCTAGCTACAAGGCTGAGCGTGGTTTAGTTGTTACCCGGATTTGCCTTTTTCAGCCTGAGGTTTAGATTGGGTGCTAACATCTCTGGCGACCATAGTGGGGAATGTTTTTAGCATAAAAGATGAATCACCCCAGTAATATCTTCCACGGTAAAGAATGACAGAGTATTATATCTGAATGTTGATGGTGAAAAACAATCAGATGCATGTGAAGGATGAATTTTTCACCTGGCGACTCCAACTCAATGTAAATACTCCACTGGAGGACCGACTCTTCCCGCAGAAAAATGGAAGTATCTTACACAAAGTTCAGGTATTCAAAGTGGAATGGTATTCAGGAGCTAATCTGCTTTCTTGTAAATTACTTCTTTTCTTTTCTTGAAGCTGTCCTGAAAGTCTTCCAGAATTTGCTGTATGATAAAGGTGATCGAAATCTTCATTCAAATTATCCAAAAAGAGTAAACACTGACCTTTCCTTTGATATCGGCCTTCACCCTTTTCCTAAACCCTATGATGAACATCTTCAGATTGATGAGCCTAAAGAGACCAAGACTAATCCCGTGGCTCCTATATATACTCATAGACCTTCTATAGTCCCGGATAGGTATAAACCTCTCGTTTTACCTTCTGTACTCCATGCTTTCCCTGCAAATTATTACCTATATTTGCCGAGGTTTGATGGTGAATGTAACAATGTCAACACTGAGCAACATGTGCAGAATGTTAAGACTTTCCTAGACCTTTTTGAGGTTGATGAAGAAGATGTTAGTATTAGGCTTTTTGCTCTTTCTTTGCAAGGCAAAGTCAAGAGTTGGTTCAAAACCCTGCCTGATGTTAGCATCTCAGAATTCCAGCAGTTCGTCAGATTTTTCCTCGACAGATGGGTGGTTAGACAGAACCCGTTCCTGATTTTAGACGAGTATGCCCAGCTGAAAAGATAGTCAGGGGAGACAGTGCAACATTTTTCCACCAGATTCAATCGAGTCTATTATTCAATACCTGCCAATATAAGACCCCATCCTGGCTCGGCCCTTTTACATTACCCGAGTGCTTTTGATCCTGAAATGGAGTTTCAGCTGAGAGAAAGGAACACAACAACACTTGAAGAGATACAGAACAGTGCAGTAAATGTAGAAGCTAATCTGTTGATCAGAAGAGAAAAGATGAAGGAGGAAGGAAAGAAGAATGTTGCAGAGAACCTGACACTTTTAGAAGAAAAGCTTGACCTTTTGGTAAACGCAGTAGAAGAGATGATGCGGAAAATGACTGCAAAAAATGAAAATGACGTTCGAGAAAAAGTGGCCGATTCAAAACATCTTCTTTCTTATCCCAGTTATCATCCATCTAGCAATGACTGTGTTATAGAACATCTCGGAGATGAGAAATATGTTGATTTGACTTGTATGTTTGATGATATGTTTTATGTTGATGATTTGCCAAAATTCGATCAATACGATGATGATGATTTTTTCCAAACACAAGCTAGTCTTGCAGCACAATCAACTGCTGATTTGTGGGAGGAAGTTCTGTTTCGACAGCTTGAAAACAGTAATCATCAGACGCATATCATCCAGGACAGTGATGAGGAAAGACTGGAAAATTGGGAAGTAAGTGAAAGATCTTTGCCTCTTTGTTTCGCTTCAATTCAGTTCGTCAAAGATAACTTTCATGCAATTAGAAATCAACAATCTCTCAGTGTTAATGTTGAGGTCAAGACAAATAGTGAAATCCTTGAGCAAGTTGTTTATGAGAAATATTCCCCTGAAACGACCAATGAAATCGTCTGCGATATAAAACCCTCCCCAGCTACATATTTGTAGCCACCAGACCCAACTGAAGGTCAGATTATAGATGAAGGCTTGGGAGCCGAAACATATAATTTAATGATGCAAGAAGATTCAGTACCTTTATTTTTTGAAGCATTTCAGTTCATAAAGAAGAATCTACGTGATATCGCTAAAGAAAGAGATGAACAGCCTGTAGGGTGTCACATAGTTTCAACAGATACGTCGCAGCAGTCTTCTCAAGTTTTTGATGATCCTATTGCTCGTGTGTTGAATGATAGTTGTTGTAAAAGTCCTTCTCCATTGGCTAACCATGTGCTAGAAAAGAATGTTAACAATAATCTTATTCGACTACCGACTTCATTGTATTGTTCAATAGATGTTTCATTACAAATCCCATATCAAGGTTTGTGGTCATATGAGGAGACTAATGAAGAATACTTTTGTTTCGTTTGGGATCATCACCAGAGTTTGGTTATTCACGAATTTCAAGATCCTTTTGATAGCTTGCTGCAGTCACCAAAGAAAAACAACGCAGATGTGAGGAAAATCTTAATATCCATCTATGGAGACTACCTGGACCAGAGCAGTGATGTGTTAATGGAAATCAATAGCTATTCTTATGAAGATCCTTTCGCAGTATTCTTGAAGTCATATAGTCAATTCATGCTTTGCAAGTTTATCAGCATTCAACTTGATTCCAAGTTTCCATGGGAGTTGCCTTTCAGTTCTTCCCTTTTCCTGCGTGTCAGAAAGCATTTGGGAAGAAATCAAATAGCAGCCAGGATGCTTACATGGTTGCATTGGTTATTCCATTTCACTTGATCAGGTGGTGAATAGAACAATTAGAGTAGGTTTTGATGAATAAGCTCAGTTATGAGTATTTTTTCCATGTTTTTCAGTCATGTTTTAAGTCAGTTTGGTTTTATTATGGTTTTCAGTCTTAGTATTAAGTCAAAGTCAGTCTGCATAATGTCAGTTTTTGACATTTTTGACTCCATACCCAATGGATAAGGCTACTTGGTCTACAGAGTTCTTGGCACCTCCAGAGGAGCTACCATCCCCATTGGAGCCAATGTTAGTGTCATTCTAGTCATACTGCCATCAGTGATCAAAACTGCTCTTTTGCATTTTCATATTAGGTGTCTCATACCAATAAATTTCACCATTCTGCTAGGTCATGGATTCATTTATGGCGGTAATTTTTCATCAGTTTTTCCCTCATGAGATACTTGCTGATTTTCCTCCCTATGGTCCTTATTCATTAGTCACTTTAATTCTCAAAATCATATCAGTAGGTCATAGGATGGGTCTCATTGGTCTCTAAGGTCTTACCATGGTCAAATTAATGAGTCAAGTGTCAATAATATCAACAAAGTAATGAGGAAGTCAATAAAATCAAAGTCGCAATTCAGAGGCTGTTATCTCCACAAAGTGATGCCCCTGCCTTTCAGAGAAGTTTTTCACAGCATGTTTAGTGCCATATCATATTCAAAGTAGATCCATCAGAAAGAGCCCAGAAAGAGCTTTACAACGGTATACTACACTCTCAATACTGACTTTTGGATGGAAATTTATGCTTAAGTGAAGTAAAAGTCCCTATATCCTCATATATCCCCTATTTCCCATTTTTCCCTTTAAAAATTTTTATTATTAAATTTTTATATTTCCTTTAAAAATTCCCTTTTTCCCCTTTCTCGATTATAAATCGCATTATGATGTTAAATCCGATCCCAAACCACTTCCACACCATTACCCTTGAAACTTTATTATACAATCAAAGTTTCCATTATATATAACCCCGCCGCATAAACCACTTCCCCACCACGCATATAATAAAAAATTTATGATATAAAGTTTAAGGTTCTTTGTTATAAATCGAAATCGAAAAAAAAAATTGTTCAATCACAAATATTTCACGTATGTCCCGATTAAACAATCACTCGAATCCCCGATGCGATTGATCGCACCATCCTCCGATTGCGATCAATCGCAGGCCCCTTCTCCGATCCTCCGATTGCGATCAATCACATTCCCCTCCGATCGCGACCTCCGATTAAAAACCCCCGATCATCCCTCAGCCGTTGATATCCCAGTCCAATCGGACGGCTCACCTCCAATCGCACCATCGCAATCGGTGCTCCCATAATGCCCCTTCCGATCGATCAATCGCAATATTCTCCGATTGACACCCTCCGATTGACATACTCCCGATTACAGCAGAGCCATCGATCTCATCATCTAATCCAACGGTCCTCCGCCAATCACAATGTTCCAATCGCAATGTTTTAATTCCAACCTCCGATTGACTCTCGCCGATGGCTCGCCCCTGATTAACCCACAACCGTCGATCTTCCCCGCTGATCGGACGGACCACGTCTAATCGCTTAATCGCACATCCCTTCTTCCCGACTGCGATTAATCTCCTCTTCCGATTTGCAATTGCGATTGCTGTTTGTTATGTCATATCTCTCCGCTCCCCCATTCCGATTTCGATTGTAAATATGGGTCCTGCCTCCATTTCCCTTCCCTTTTCCCGTTTAAACACATTTTTCCCTTCACGAAAAGCAGTTGATTTCATTCTGTCTTCTTTCAACAACAGATTAATAAAAATTCAGTTTTCTTCAAAACGGAAAATGGAAAGCGAAACGTCAGGGGCCAAAAAATAAAATTGTAACAGTCACATTTTCAGTTACGGTTCAAAGGATCTACGCTACAGGTTTCACCTCCTCATTGTTAGGAAAGGTTATTAGCTCTTGGTGTTCCATCTTCAGTTGAAGTTTCTCCTCTTTCTATCGTTCTATATTCCCACAAAATATTTCTATTTATTGTAAATTCCAATCATTTGTAAAGGATCTGAGTTCTGGGGAATAGTGTGGCAAAAAACATCTCTGCGCTACATTGTACACTTTCACAGGAATTAATAAGAGATGCAGCTCTGATTTGTGGGATTCATGTGGTATGAGTTTAGCATATGTCTCTCCTTTTTGTTTCATATGTATTTCGTTATGTTTTACCATTCATTCATAAACATTTCTAATTGAATGTTTTCAAGATAGAAAGGTAGAATCCATTCTTATATGCTCTGCCTTGGGGAATCATTCACACTCTGTGTATTTTCTTCTGTCTGAAAATGATTCATTTATTATGCCCTTTTCATCTTCTCAACAGGCTTTCCACTCCATCTTATTTCAACTTGATTGCTAAATCTCCTGCCTATCCTGCCCCATGAAATATCCTGTACCCTGATTTAATTCCTCAGTTCATACTGTCCTTTTGTTCCATACATCCCTGAAATTTCAGTTATTCATCAAAACTCTTTTTCCCATTTATATACCTAGCCTAAAATCAATTCATTACCATTTTATTGAATATCTATTCTACGGAGAGAGCTCTCTCCTATCCTTGTAGGGCTAGCTACAAGGCCGAGCGTGGTTTATTTGTTACCTCGATTTTTCCTTTTTTCAAATGTGAGAGGTTCGGATTGGGTGCTAACAGGGGGCATGGAAGAGGAAGGGTAATCTATAACTTCGATTCCATAGGAGCCTTGGAGGGATTGGGGGTAGTCTTTCGATCTTGTAGTAATGGCGATAGGTTCTTTTCCAACCATGAAAACTCGAGAGTTTCAAGACGATTGAGCTTGATCTACCATTTTCATATGTCGAGAAGGGAAAGGCTATTTCAAAACGACCAAAGTCTCGGTGTGCACCCTTTAAAGAAGAGAAACTTTGGCACTCCTATCCTTGGTGTAATGATCATTATCTCATATCAAACAAGGATACTTAGGCTTTCGCACAGAAGAATCGTCAGCAGATGACTTCTTCGAACTCGTGTTTAGGGTTATCGTATTTGGACTTTCCTTTACCCTTTTTCTTACCTTTCGAGGATTTTCTATTGTAGTAGATTGAACAGTATTTAACCTCGTACATTTTTACTAGGATTCTTATGGCTATTGGAAGGAGTGGAGGGCACAATGTCAATAGTGGGTTTAGACTTCGAGGAAGTTTTAGATGCACTACTATCAGCATAAGCCACCGTCGTAATAATGCCATCCACCATAGGCGTAACAAGAAACCGAGATGATGCATGATCAATTGAAGCTCGTGGGTGCGTAAGGAAATAACTCATATAGATTCCCCGAGTTGGGAATAAGCCAAATCGAGGTACCGAGCTTTGGGCAATGAATTCCTCTTCCGTGACACATCCACCCATGGTAAGATCTTTAGCGATCCTAGGACCGAATGATTTCGTAAACCATTCGACTCAAAAAACTAATCGGTGGATCTTGAATTTTATGAGGCAACTACGACATCTCCATTCATGAATGTGATATGAAATGTGCGTAGCGCTTGAATGCCCTCAACAAAGTGAAAAAGGTGGGTGTTGGTTTCATACGAGACAAGTAACTAGAAGTGAGTAAGGAAATCCATAAAGAAGGAATTCAAATCGAAGAAAATTCCTTGAGGGAGTTAAATATACCATTTTTCCGTGGATACCGGTGGGAGTACGTTGAAAAATGTGAAGAAGAATAGAATCACCGACCCAAGAATTAGAATATCACCACAAGTGATACATCATAACATGTGTTTGGGGGTCTTCCCGCATTTGCCTTCAAATTTTGGACAATCTCCTAGATTTTAGTTGGAATTGGTGGCCAATGCAACTGATGTTGGATGGGGTCACTTGTAAGCTTTGACACATCCGGAAATTCCAATGTAGCTAGGATGGCAAGGGCGGATGACGAGGAGAAAAGGGCTCGAGGGGTTCCAAGTCGGGTGATATGGATTCTACCCCCAATCAGAGCGTAGTCTCGTCTCGGATACACATACTTCCCCCATTGTGGTAAGGACCTTGTTGCGAAGTATTGGTGAAGATAGGGACCTTGTTGCGGTTGTTTATAACACCCACTCGTGGTATTTTAGGTTGTGGACCTTCCTAGATGTAAGGTCCAGAGGTGAGGTCCTTGTTGAACATGATGTCTAGATCCGTGGTCCCTGCTAAACATAGGGTCTAGCTTCTAGTCCCCCGCTAAACATAGGGTCCAGACTCTCCGGTCCTCTCCTGAACGTAGGGTCTAGCCCGAGGTCCCGATTAGGCCTCCATCTGCAGTAATATATTGATATTGAGCACCACGTTGAGGCCCATACTAGGGTTATTGGTACATCGACCTTGAGGAAATGGATGGTATTGAGTTCCGAGTCGATTGGGGAGAGGCATTAGGGGGAATTTTGAGGTCTAAAATGAGCTCTCCTAAGAAAATGTACAACCAAAATAAACTTTATAATAACTAATAGGATTCAAGATGATGATGTCAACCATGAGGGATGATTCACCATTTTTTTAAGTAAAAAGGGTAAAAATATTAAAAAAATAATAAAATAATAAAACTACTTTTTCAACTAGTATTTTCAACTTATTCGATGCGGGGAGCATCAAGGCCAATTTTCATTTTAATGATGTAAATAAAGGGGGTGTGACATTTTTATTATTTTATTAATTAAATTGTTATTAAAATAGGAGATAAATTATATAAGTGAGGATTTTGTAAATATTCTTTTTATTAATTAAAAGGATATGAGAGAAATAGCTTAGGAGCCAAATTTTTGGATTAGGAATACTGTGTATGGGACTTTGTTGAGTCCACACCTAAAATATAGATTTAGTTGAGGGATTGGTGGGAGAGATTTTTACAGTGAATTAAATGCATTATTTGTGTATAAATATGAGTGGTTTTTGTGAGGAAAAGACACTTGAGTAGTTGAAGAGAGTGAGAGTGTGAGTAGAGAGCAAATTTCTACTTGAGCCCTTCGAGCAATCGTAAAGGGCCATAGATTTTGAATATCTGGCCATGAACAGGAGGTTCTTTGTAAATTGTTGTTTTATATATCAATGTAGAATTTGATTTTTTGAGCCATATGCACATTGTGGAATTCGATGTTGTAATAATATGTTTGGTTTTAATACTCTTTGTATTGTGAATCTGCACCTGGGCGAAGGAATTGATATCGTTAATATCGATATTGCAGTTGTTGATTGGAATGTGATGATGGAAAGTAATTGGTTTTTATGAATTTCTGTTTTAATACAAGAATTTAAATCTCTTTCTGAGGATAAGCGAGAATCGATGTTATTATTGATCTATGGTTCGAAATATGGGTAAATTTCCAAATCGAATGAGGCATTCAATTTGGAAAGATGACATGCTGTGATATAATGGCGCAGAGGTTAAGTCCATGTGGAAAGAACTGACATTGATGTCAAATTGTGCTTGTATGGGTAGTAGGAAACTACATCGAAGGCGTAATGATCGATTGATAAATGTTTGAAGGAGGAACGAAATCGATTCACAGTTCACACTATTGACAACGTTTCAAATCTGGGTGAAGAGCCGAGTTCTGGGTAAAGAACGAGTTTTGGCTTGGAAATATCAATCAACGTTTCAGATCTGGATAAATAACGAGTTCTGGGCGACACGTAGATATGCGTTGTGAGTTGAAAGTTCACAGGTATGTGATTCTGCAATAAACTAGTTTATGATTGTCAGATCCAATTGGATCGATTTCCATTCTGAATTTATGTGTTGGGCGCTAACTAAACGAAGAATTAATGCGTTGAATTGAAGCTGAATGCGTTGATTTGGAAAATGCCTGTTTGTTGGGATCGCTTTTACTTGTTGAGTTTGTGCGATGTAGTCAAATTGATGGAAACCCAAATCTATGGAAATCGATTCCAACCTTAAATATAGTAAAGAAATCGAGTTATATAAATTTAAAATGCAGACAGTGTTATGGTAATGTTGTGGGTTGATTCCCGTGTCATTTTATAATGCAAATGGAGAGAGATTGAGTTTTATTAGCGCTAAAGAAATTGTGGTTAGTGAACTAAAATTGCAGGTTGAGTTCTGAATGAAATCGACTTTAAATAACGACTTTTTTTTGTATCTAAATATACTGTCTTAGCGCTGGAAAAGTTGTATAAACACTAGCCTTTAAGACTGTATAGAGAAATGGAAATTCCATAGCAATTGCAGAGGTGCAGGCGTTGAGAATCATCTGATCGGAAATTACAATTGCAGAAGTAAAATTCAATGCAGCATTTAAGAGTGGAAACTTGAAGTGAATAAACAGTAAATACCTACGTTATTGGTTGGATGAGAGGTAAGTTAATTTGCTGATTTGAATTCTGGTCAAATGTAAATTGGGAGCGCGGGTATAAAAACAAGCAAGTTCGAGTCTTGTTTACATTGTGATGCAGTGGTATTAATTTGCCAATGGGTGCATTTCTTTTATTGAACTTGGATTTTCAAATCCGATATTAAAAGCCCTATGTAAATGTTGGGATTTAATTAAATGAATGAGAGGTATTGGATTTGTTTATGAAATTGAGAGGGTTTTAAATCCTATGTTTTAGTAAGCTCACTTTGAAGTTTCAAAGTGGGATGTATTGAAGTTTGGGATATGTGTGAATGCAAGAATGGAATTGAAAGTATGGTTTCCATAAACCATAAAGCATGAAACAAATGTTTCCACATGTAAAAGTAATATGAAATTGCCGGTTTGGAGGGTTTATTGGGGCAACTATTTGAAGATGCATTTTTATGCATGAGGGTTTTGGAAAGATTCTGGGTTTGCAGGGTAACCTGCGTCAAATTTTGGTATCAGAGCTGGAATAGCTCTATGTGAGGGTTTAAGTTTTTAAATTTCATTGAATTAATTGCATGTGATGAACGAATGACAGATTTTGGAACTGATGAAGAATGCAGCATAGGGATGCAGTGCAGTTGAAGAGGTGAAGCAAGATCAACAGGATCTTGAAGGTGAGTTTGCAGATGATGTTTGACTCTGGTTTGAAAGGAAGTTTGTTTGGATAATTTGGTTTACGGGCATAGTGAAGAAATTCTCGGCGAAGAAGCGGATGCGGCCCCGGGTACGCGTGAAGTTGTGTTGCCAAGGGATTCTAGGTGTGTGGAAGAACCTGTAGATTCAACAGAGGTTGAAAAAAGTTGCAAATGAGAGAAGCCTAAAGGAGCAGTGGAGAAATGCTCGAAGGGTTCTAGCAGAGGATCAGTGATTACCGAAAGACCAGATCCAAAGGAAGGGATTGGTGAGGTAAGTGGCAGCAGAAGAGTTTACTGTTGCAAAGGCTTGATGCAACTCATGGGTGAGAAACTCATGGCGAAGTAAATGACTACTGAAAGTTATAAAGTAGAAATCAGAGGTTCAGAAAGAGGCCACAGTAGAATGAGGGAGAAAGATGCCAAGGCAAATGGCATATTAAAGCAGTGGACTGATGAGGAGTATAAGAAAGAGAAAGCTGAGATCGCGGTTCATCTTGAGTTATTGATGGAATTGTTACAGGGGAATATGAAAGACCAGAGACATTGTTGGACCATGAAGAGGAAAGTGAAGTGGCAGAGGCTACAGCAGAAAAGAGATCGACAGATAAACATGCAATTAACGGAAGAGCTGAGGAAGCTCGAGCAGATGATGGACATAAAGTTGGGGTGTACACAACTCAGAGCAGCTGAGTGGAAACTGGAGGTTTCCATTAATGAAATAGAAGAAAAAATCATTGATGATTTCTTGAGTTACTGGGCAGATCCAGATCAGCTAGATAATATGAACTCTTGTATTTTTGTAGCTGACAACTATGATGTGATTACAGGTTTTATTGAGGAGGGTGCGCAGTCTTGTGAAGTTGTCGCAAGTGTGGAAAGGAGTCTTTCAGGAGATAAGTACTCTGAAGAAGAAAGCAGTGATGCTTTTGCTGTTACAACACAGGAAGTTCATGTGAATGAAAAGGAGATTCAGCTTGAAGAGCTGGTATATGAACCAATAGTTGAGACTGTTGAAACTTGTAATTTTCAAACTGAAGAGTTGTGTATGAATGCAGGGATGATACATGATTCTGATAATGACAAATTGTTTTTATTAAATGGCCAATTAAAAAGTGAGTTTATTGCAGGAGTTGAGGATCAGGATTATGTTCTGATGACAGATGAAGAGATGGTGACAACAGAAAGCTTGGCTTGTGAAGGTAGTGAAGAGTGCACAGAAAGTTTCTCAAAGGAGATGACAGGTTTATGGCATGAGTTAAATGTCCTGGAGCAGAGACTTGAAGCACAGAGGATAAGTGTTCAGAGTATAAAGACGGAGATGAATGGAAATAAAGAGGTTCTAGAACCCAGAGGTATTCTCGAAGAAGATGATGTCGAGGAGAGACTAACTGATAGTCTCAAGAATGATTGGGATCAGCATATTAAAGTGCTGGCAGTGGGAAGTAAGGCACTAAGGCCTTATGATTTTTATTTTAACAAGTGTTTTGTGAATGCAGGTATTGTTGCAGGTACTGGAGAATATTTGACTTAGTTGAACAGTCAACTGAAGGAAGAAGAAAATTCTGTGGAAACATCTAATCCATGGAGTGAAGAAGTTATGCTGCTAATAGGAGAAGACAGAGAAGAAGAGGGTTTGGATGATTGGGTGGCAGCAAGAAGACAACAAGTGACAGTACAGACAGAGCAAGTAAGAACTGAGCAAGCCGTCTTAGCTCATCAGGAAGCAAGAAATCAACAGTTTGAAGACTTATTGGACCGAGAAATTGAACTAATCAGAAGAATCATGTTGAAAGTGTCTCAGAGGAAGACAACAGCAAGGAAGAGAAGCAATAGCAGCAAAATGAAGACGGAAACAGATTGTGAAAGTGCAGCGAGCGGAGCAAGGCAGCATAAGATATGGAGACCTGGAGAAAAGCAGCAGACAACAGATATAGATGATAAGTTGCAGAACAAAGTATGGGATCGAGGAAAACAAGGACAAAGACTTAAACGCATGATCTGGAGATCATGGTCATTTTCTACCTTGGGAGTCTGATGCAGGGGCATTAGCTCGGAAAATGCCTTGTAATATTATTAAACCTAGGGGTCTCATGTTTTTTTAATTTCATGTAAATATTAATATTGTTTTTGAGTGATTAATTATATTTTTAATTAATTATTTGTGAGAATTTGTAAATGTTTCCAAACTACTGGAAACATGAGAGAAATTAGCTTCAAGATAATTTAGAATTAGTGATGGAGCCTAAGTTGGAATTAGTTTCAAAGTTTTAGGGATAAAAATCTATCTTTTAGGGATGTTGAGAGATTTGGGCATTTGTTGAGATTTTAAAGGGATTGAACTCAAATTAGTGCATTTTTAATTTGTATAAATTAGTAGGCCTCAAAGGTAAATGGGGCGAGGTAAAGGGAATAGAATAGTGAGAGAGGTAGGAGACGGGGTTTTTCCAAGGGCCATAGATTTCGAATATCTGGCCATGAACAGGAGGTTCTTTGTAAATTGTTGTTTTATATATCAATGTAGAATTTGATTTTTTGAACCATATGCACATTGTGGAATTCGATGTTGTAATAATATGTTTGGTTTTAATACTCTTTGTATTTTGAATCTACACCTGGGCGAAGGAATTGATATCGTTAATATCGATATTGCAGTTGTTGGTTGGAATGCGATGATGGAAAGTAATTGGTTTTTATGAATTTCTGTTTTAATACAAGAATTTAAATCTCTTTCTCAGGATAAGGGAGAATCGATGTTATTATTGATCTATGGTTCGAAATCTGGGTAAATTTCCAAATCGAATGAGGCATTCAATTTGGCAAGATGACAAGCTATGATATAATGGCGCAGAGGTTAAGTCCATGCGGAAAGAACTAACATTGATGTCAAATTGTGCTTGTATGGGTAGTAGAAAACTACATCGAAGGCGTAATGATCGATTGATAAATGTTTGAAGGAGGAACGAAATCGATTCACAGTTCACACTATTGACAGCGTTTCAAATCTGGGTGAAGAGCTGAGTTCTGGGTTAAGAACAAGTTTTGGCTTGGAAATATCAATCAGTGTTTCATATCTAGATAAATAACGAGTTTTGGGCGACACGTAGATATGTGTTGTGAGTTGAAAGTTCACAGGTATGTGATTCTGCAATAAGCTAGTTTATGATTGTCAGATTCAATTGGACTGATTTTCATTATGAATTTATGTGTTGGGTGCTAATTAAAGGGAGAATTAATGCACTGTATTGAAGCTGAATGCATTGATTTGCAGAATGCCTGTTTGCTGGGATCGCTTTTACCTGTTGAGTTTGTGCAATGTAGTCAAATCGATGGAAATCCAAATCTATGAAAATCGATTCCAACCTTAATTATAGTAAAGAAATCGAGTTATATAAATTTAAAATGCAGACAGTGTTATGGTAATGTTGTGGGTTGATTCCCGTGTCATTTTATAATGCAAATGGAGAGAGATTGAGTTTTATTAGCGCTAAAGAAATTGTGGTTAGTGAACTAAAATTGCAGGTTGAGTTCTGAATGAAATCGACTTTAAATAACGACTTTTTTTTGTATCTAAATATACTGTCTTAGCGCTGGAAAAGTTGTATAAATAAATTAAGATCGAACGCCGCCTTTAAGATCGTATAGAGATGTTTCTCTAATTCCACAACAATTGCAGTAGGTGCTTAATTGAGGGCGATTGAGAATCATCCTGACGGGAATTACAATTGCGTATGAAATCCAATGCAACATTCGAGGCTTTAAGGGTGGAAATCTGAATCTGAGAAATGTTGAAGACCTGCGTTAATAGTTGGATGGTAGGTAAGTTAATTTGCCCATTTGAATTCTGGTCAATTGTAAGTTTGGGAGTGCTGGCATTAAAAACAAGCAGTTCAAGTCTTGTTTATATTGTGATGCAATGGTATTATTTTGCAAATGGGTGTATTTCTTTTATTGAACTTGGATTTTCAAATCCGGTATTGAAAAGACATATGTGAATGTTGGAATTAAATAAATGAGAGGTATTGGATTTGGGTATGAATTGAGAGGGTTTTAAATCCTAAGTTTTGGTAAGCTTTTGCCTGAAGTTTTAAAGTGAGATTGTATCGAAGTTTGGGATATGTGTGAATGAAAGAATTGAATTGAAAGTATGATTTCCATAAACCATAAAACTGTGAAATAGATGCTTCCGCATGTAAAAGTAATATGAATTGGTCGATTTGGAGGGTTTGTTTGGGGCAACTATTTGAAGAGGAATTTATATGTACCGTTGATAGAGATTCTGGGTTTGCAGAATCTCATCAAATTTTCATTTCGTTTCTCTCCACACTTCTTGTATCTAATGCTCTGGAATGCGAGTGCTCCCATGTTTGAATATGAATTTATCATAGCAGATACTCATATTTACTCATCCATAGCGCTTTAAATATGGCTCGGGCAGGATACTTTGTTTCATTTTCTCCCTCTTTCAATGTTCTTCTGATATTAACTAAAGTGGATTCTTATCTTTGAACGAGCCTAGATAAATGGATTCTTATCTTTGCATAGGCCCAGTATATATGGACTCTTATCCTTGAATAATCTCGGTTATAGTTAGTATCTTATTCCATATTTTGTCATATTCATCGCTCACATATAACTTGATATATGTGTGTTCATATTAGAAGTCAGCCCCCTTTACAACATTCTGTCTTAAAGTTGTCTGATGCATTTACTATTTGCAGTTTGTACTCAGTTTCTACAATTTTCCTAGTTGTTGTGTTTAACCTTGGGGTCTTGGTTCCACCCTTATTAAATCCATTCATCTAAGTGATAGTCGCATGAGAGCCTAACATTGTCAACTGCAATCAGTTGAGTCATATTCTCCTTGCATTTAAGATGTCCTAGGCACTAGTCTTTATACAACTCAAGGTCGTCTCTAGGAGCTACAACACCAGCCCTACATAGCCCCTGAGCAGCCACTCCATTAAAATAGACTGAAGGAATATATGGGATAATGATTTCATTTAGCACATGTCTGGGATTAGCAGTTGAGGCAATGGACGAGGAGGCCATGAATATGGCAACACTTTCACCAGCCACTAGTGTCGGAGAGGAAGGGGAATCGTTGAAAACACATTTGTTCCTAGACATCCATATACCCTAGGAAATAATCTGTGGCAGACATCTGTGATATGGATCGTTGCATCTCTCCCATTAGGACTTCCAAGCTTCATTACAATTATTTCCCACCCAGAAAAAATCCACGTCACAGACTGTAAGAGTATATTCCCAAAACTTCCTGGTGAAGGGATAAAAGTTGAATAAGTGGTCAATAGTTTCCTCTGCCTCATTACATATAAAACACCACCCGTGACCATGAGGAAGCGCTTTTGTAGAGAATCCCATGTCGGCACTTTCTAGAATAAAATGTTCCAGAAGAATAACTTTGATTTTGTAGGGAAAATGAGCTCCCATAGAGCCTTTTACCACCATTATTTATTCTCTTCCTCCTTAGTGGCAATAATATAAGCATATCCAATCTTGGGTGAGTATATCCCAAATTTTGAATCAACCCAGACAAAGCTATCAGGAGACTCTTTTAAGTGCACTCGGGTATTCTCCAGCTCTTGTATGTAGGACTGCCATTCATCAACCCACTGATTTTCCAGTCCAATCTCATCCGCTTTCCACCAAACCTAAGCCCAAATGGTGGACTGGCTAGGTGCCTTGATCTGGGCAAGCATAATTAGGCCCTTCTAGTTCAAAGAAGCCCTAAGGCCCTTCGAGAGAAAATAATTTCCATTACATCCAACCCAAGGGTCCAGTCCAATCCTACAGTGCTCCCCATTACCAATATTCCAGGCAAGACCATGTCCCACCAGATCAAAAACATGAATGGTAACTTTCCAAATGTTGGAAACTCTCTTATTTTCTTTATCCGGTGTTCTAATCCAATCGTCCAGAGGAACAAGATCAATATATTTTCTTCTGGCCACAAAGGTCTATAGGTTATTTTCAGAAAGAATCCTCTAGATAGATTTAGCAGCTAGAGCCAAGGCGAAATTTTTTATTTACTTAATACCCTAGCCTCACCATTCCTTAGGTTTTGCAATCTTATCTCATGCCACCCACGGAAGAATTTTCTAGTCCTCCTTGCCCAACCAAAGGAAATTGTAGCATATTCTTATGATTTTATTGAGAATACCAATAGGGACCCATGCTATACTGATCCAGTGGACTGGGATGGCTAATAAAACAATTTTTATAAGAAATAATCTTCCCACTCTAGAAAGTCACTTATGACTCCATGAATTAATTATTTTTTCCATTTCTGAGACTAGCCAATACCAATCCTATTTGCGATACCAATCCGACTTAAGAAGAAAGCCTAAGTACTTAATGCATGTTCCCAAAGGTGCTTGTAGAAAGGGAAGGAGGCCAGAAGTCCATAAGAGATCAGCTTCGGAGATTCCCTCATGAGCGAGGGAGGACTTCTGGTTATTGATAGTTAGGCCAATTTCCTTCATGAAAAGATCCAAGATTTCCTTTAAATTTTTGACTTTGCACATGTTACGACTGCTGAATAACATAATTTCATCCACAAAAAGGAGATGAGTAATGATTATATTAGAAGCCACTTCAATACCCCCAAGGGTCCCAGATCTTCTAGCCTAGTGAATGAGTTGACTAAGGCCTTCAACTGCTAGAAGGAACAATAATGCTGATAATGGACATCCCTATCTCAAGTCTCTTTGATTTGGAAATAATTGTGAGGTTGCTCCATTAATAAGAACAAAAAAATAAATATTAGTAATACATCTCATAATCCAATTAATAAAATCAATATAGGACCCAAGATGGGTCAAAATAAGTCTAAGGTATAACCAATTGATTCTGTCATATGCCTTAGAGAGATCAATCCTTACAACCATACATATTTTGTGGGATGGTTTAATACTATGGAGAGTCTCTTGTGCCACCCCAATGGCTTCATGAATTTTCCTGTCATCTAGGAAGCCAAATTGTTCTTTTGATATGGATCTTGAGAGGATAGGCTTTAATCGATTGGAAATTTTTTTAGAAATAACTTTGTAGATACAATTACAAAGGGATATAGGACGAAAGTCATCAAATGAGGATGGAGCATCATTTTTTGGAATGAGGGCTAAAAATGTAGTTTTTATGATGTCATGTATGTGGCCTAGTGACCAAGATTCCTCCACCACATTTGTAATGGCATCCCCCATTAGGTCAAAGAAGTGTTGAAAGAATTCCACGGTCCAACCATCAGGCGCAAGGCTTTTGTCAGCTTGCATAGCTTTTAAAATATGTTCAAACTCCTCCTTTTCCATAAGGGCCAAGAGTAAATTATTGCTTTCTTCGTTAGCATAACGAGGAAAAAGTTGTGCAACTTGAATGACCTCCCTGATGTTAACCCCCTCCTGAGCAGTATAAATTCTTTTGAAATGGTTTCTCCCCATGGAAGAAAGATATTTGAAAGTCTTCACCTTAATCCCAGCTAAATTTTCGATTTCCCAAATGGTATTGGTGTTTTCCCTCCCCTTGGCGTAATTGTGAAATTTTTTTGTATTTTCATCTCCTGCAGCAAGCCAAATGGCCTTGCTTCTCAAGTGAAAAATATCTTCTCTATCATTAAGAGTTTTATTCCTTCTAGCTTCCAGCTCTTTGATCTTATTCTGAGCCTCCTCATCCACAAAACCCTTTTCCCCATCACTGTACAAGGAGCCCAAGGACTCATTGATAATGTTAATAGATTCCATATCTTTTTGGGCCTTATATTTGGCCCATTGAATGGTGGATTTTTACATATTTTCATGTTATCAATGAAGGCATGGGCATGTGATTAGCCCTCATCCACCAGGCGGTAGCTCTAATGATCAACCACCAATTGGTGATATTCCGCCTCCTTGAGCCAACCGCTATTGAATTTGAAGGGAGGAGGAGGCTTCTTGAACGGAACCACCAGTTCCAAGAGAATAGGGGAATGGTCTGAGATCCCACTAGAGCCCACCCATTTCCACAATCCAAAAGGACTATTTGAAAAGTCATCAATTAAAAGGAACCGGTTCAGTTTTTTGGCAATGTGGGCCTCCCCCACTCTATTGTTCCTCCAAGTGGGGGTAGTTTTAGTGAGAGAGGGATCGAAAAGGGACCCATCCCGCATCATATTTAGGAAATAATCCGCCAAAGGATCAATCTGAGCACAAGTTCACCAATCTTTAGAACAGCCCAAGGAAAATTTTAAGTCACCCGACACAATCAGGTTTGGGCCATTCATAAAGGATTTGTTCCTTAGACTATTCCAAAAAGAAATTCTCTCCGCACAGGGACCATAATATTAATCACCAAAAAAATTGAGCCCAATTCCATGGAGTGGGCCTCCACACCAATCAATGATTCTAAAGTCGAGCAATTGATTAAATTAACTGAATTGTTCTTAAGGCCAGTCATAATACCACCAGAGCAGCCCCTGATGTTGAAAGACAGAAAGGTCCAATTTGGAAGACAAGAAGACATAAATTGAGAGGTATGTGCCCCAATACCCAAGGCTTCCTGAAGCATGATGATGTCTGGATGGTGCAAATGAACAAGGTTTTTAAAAGCTAGTTTTTTGGGCTCACTAGCTAAATACCTACATTTAAAAGAGAGAAAAATCATTTGGAAACAAGGTTCCGGGAACTTGCTGCTCTAAGCGGCCCTTTGAGGGATAATTTCCCGCCATCAACAATGTCAATAATGGCCTTGAGCTGGGCTTTAGAAAGGTTAGACTTCCTACCCTTGAGTTTTTTTAATTTCTCGATATTGGGTGGTTTCCCTAGACCCCCAATAATTTCCTTCTCAATAAGTTTTTTCTCTCTGAGTCTCAAATTATAAGGGACAGTGTCAATGGATAGGTTTGGAATTATGGTAATAATACTGTCCATAGCCATAGATAAGTTACTAACACATAGATTGGGCGAGGATGAAAGCCTAGAGGGACTAGGATTAGTCGAAATATTGAATAAAATATCAAAAGAGTTTAAAATAGGAGAGGATGGGAAAGGGTATGTACCTGCTAAATCTAAAGCAGGATCAACATGGAGAGGTAGCGACTGCTCTACCACCATATTCGTCACCTCCATTTGGACCACCGCATTAGAATATGTTTTGTTATCAGCCATCTGAGTTTCGACCACTGGATCTTGTTATGTCCCCTCAATCCCCTGAGTCCGAGCCATAGCCACATGCTGCCCCAACGGAGTAACAGTAACCTCCTACACCCTAATGTCCTCCTCAGTGAGCTCCTCTGAGACCAGGATCACTTGTCTGTATCTATCATGGTGGAAGGAGCCACTTTTTTTCTTGCGAATTTTTTTAAATCCCAACGAGAAATCTTTGGCCAAATGTCCCAGAGTGTGACATCTATGGCACTGGAAGGGAATGTTTTCATATTCAATCACTTGTTCAAAAGAGTGTCCTTCCATGTTCAAAACAATTTTCCCAATCAGACCTTCCCTTGGGGCCAACTTGACCAGAATTCTCGCAATGTTCCTGGATCTAGATTCCAAGAAAGACATGTCCGCTTCCAAGAATGTACCCAAACTGTTTCCAATGGCCCTTAAAACCTCCAAGATCCAAAAATGAGGCGGGAGAGACGGGAGACGAACCCAAACTGGGATCTCATCCACCCTCTCTATGTTTGCATCGACAAGTGGAGTCCACCATTTGAAGGGAATAGGTACAATGGAAAAACCCAATTGTTGAGCCAGGACCCATTCCATAGTTTCTGCATTTTTTAAAGTCACCATAAACCATCCTTTTGATATTGTAATGACCTCTACATCCCTATTAGAGGCCGCCGACCAGCTAGTTTGAATCCATTCCAAGATATAATCCGCAGAGAAAAAATTCCCTCCGACCCTTCCCACCAAGATCAATTCATAAGCCTCCATCATGCTATCTAATTGTAGATCAACCACGAAAATCAGATTTGGGCATTAAAAGCTCTCCTTAATCGCTTTACCTTTCTTTCTTTTACCACCCTTCTGCCCGTCGAGCTTCACAGAAAACTTGGACGATCGTTCACCACCTCTAGAAGAAACCTCCTTGGTCCAAGCGCCATCATTCCCGGATTGACCCAAATCCATTCCCAACACTTACCGGCCGAGACTGTGTTCTGAGCCAGCCCGTGATGGACCCTCGCTGAATTCCGTCCAAAAGTCGAGGTTTCCATTTTGTAGGATATCTTCCTCCTTTTCACTGAAAGCACCCATAATGCCCTGAAAACCACCGCTTAGAAATCCCAGAGGGAAGCTACCAAAACCCCCACAAGAGCCCCACTTTGGCCTATAGAGGTCTGTCGACCCATGGTTCCTCGAAACCCCAAGCACCGCATTTGGGTCTAAAACCTGATTCTGTAAGGACATAGGGACATCCACAACATGTACATCCAACTTATCCCCACATGGAGGTAAGGGTCTGTGACCACAGAAAGAACCAACAGTGGATTTCCCTTTCACCCCCGCCCCAATTAGGATGTCCTCCAAACCCCCTGAAAAAATGCGACCACTGGACCAACCAACAACCCGAGGGCTAGAGGGATAAACTAGAGGCGCACTAGTAGAGGTTGTGGACCTACCCAAATCCAGAGGCTTGTGAAGAGAGACAAAATCGGCTTGCTCCACCGACCGGTGTGAAATTGACATATCAACATTTTTTAGGGAGGCAATCCCTACCTCAAGGTTCCACTTAGATTTCTCCTCCCCACCTAGAATTCCATGTGACCGAGAGGGAAGGGAGACTTTTGTCAGGTTGGGGCTAGTAGGGTCTAAACCACAAACCGACAAGATGTCCTTAGCCTCTGGTCCCACATCCACATATTCCTTATTCTTACCCATAATGACAAATAACGGAAACCACCAACCCCCCAACCCCCAACCAAAGAAAACGACAAGATAACCAGACCCAAGAGTCACTGCGGAAGACCCGGAGGACAGAGCAGAAAGCGACCCGGGACAGGAAGCAGACAAAAGTCCAAATCAAGAAAAGTTTAGCAGAAAAAGGCTAGCAAAACTACCCAGAACCCGACACCAAAAAATCCCAACTAACAGACTAAGTGTAGCAACACAGCTCTGACATCAAACTTGAAAAATAACCCTGAGAGTAACTATAAACAGAAAGAAATATCTTACCTCCACCAAGTATGTAGCTGTTCGAACTGGGAGAGAAACACTAACCATGAAGAAACCCCAACTTCCCATGTAGAGATAACGTTGTTACAAAGAGACCGGGTAAGATGCAAGAACCGCCAACAGAGAAGGGTAAAACGGAACAAACCACGAAAAAACCCAGTTTTACAAGCATCAAAAGTACATTTTAACTAATTCTTGATATTTCCCAATAAGAATCAAGTATTTTAATCCATCCCATCGTAAAGACCAAGAATGTTAGGGAACTCACTAGGTAATTCCTTTTGGTAGTTACAACCAGGTCCACCTTAACTAAATCTTAATGAAAATGTTAGTCATGTATTATAACAATAATAAATTTGTTATATAAATATATGAATTTACAAGAGTTTTTATTTAGGGATACATTTAAAAATAATGAAATAATATTTACAATAATAAATTAAAAAATAATAATAACAAAATTAAAATCTTTAGATGTCCACCATAAATAAAACATTTAAATTCTCACCTTAATTTTACATTGGAACAACCATTTATCTATATAAATTAAATGGTTGGTAAATGTTTATAGAAATCAATCCACGACAAGCATAAAAACACTTATACCATGATACATCTCAAAATTTACAACTTTATTTTAAAGTATTATTACTAGCAATTGCACCAGATGTTGCAAAGGAAACGTCGTAAGGCATAAATTCGAGAAGCATTGTGACATATAAAAAGTCATTAAAGATAAAAATTAGTAAACAAAATGTCATTCAAGGTACAAGAAATCACTTACATTATGCAAAATTGATAGATTCTATAACCTTTCCAACATAGATTGCCTCTTAATCTTCAAAGATGGTTTTTCAAGTTCTAATAGAAAATATTTGATAGATTTTGAAAAATACGGGTAGTAGATGACATCAAATAGGCTAAATAAAATAATAGTAATTCATGAACAATATGATGGTTATCTTTCCAAATCTAAATTTTCATCACAACCTCACAAATTTTAGACATCATCACATATTAGATGAAAATGAGCGAGACATTAGCTCCCAATTATTCATAACTTTTGGTGTAAAATATGCAACTTCGATTGGAAACTCTAGTGCAGTGTAGTTGATGATGTTCAATAGCTCCAATGTTTCCTCAAAGAAAATTATCTCTAAAATTGCAAAGAAATTTTTTGAATTGCACTCACACTAGCAGTAACAGACTATTTTAGTATTATCCATTGCCCTCTCAACTGTACAGGGTTTACATCTCATGTTGTCCATAATTCTAATATGTATTAGAAATTCTTGTATATATCATTGATTTTTATTGACAATTGCAAAGACCATTGTAACAGTTTACATGGTGACGAACCCTCTACATGGTTGAAGACATTGACTATTCAGAGAATCCAATAAACCACCAACCACCTATAACTTGACCAACTCAAAACTACACAAAAAATAATTTAAAAAATAATAATAACAATGAACTACCCCCAAGGCCCAATGAAGTAATACAATGTGTAGAATATGTATTTGAAACAAGAATGAGGGTGGCCAACTTGCAATCCCAATGTACCCTCTCTACAATAATGCTTGCTACAATTTCCAAATGCATAACAATACCTATCCAAGGACTACTATTGAGTAAACTAGACCATTTTAATGAAAGTGGATGATGCAATCTGGTGCCTCAACTGTACTTGATGTGAGTGTGATGTGAATGTGAGAAGAATATGACAAAAAAACTATTAATGTAATTCATTATCAACTCAGTAGTATTAAAAAGATGTAAGAGGTTGTTTTCCCACTTGTGATTACTCTGGTTAATAACACAATATGCCTTTTTTTGATGCCCTATATGAGAGTTCATATTGTTCATCTTTATTCCTTAAATTATAAATATATATGTTCTCTTAGAAATATTTACAAAGGACTAACTAGAAGGACACCATGCAGCAAATGAAGGTTCCAACAAACTTTGGCATCTAATAACAGATATTGATCAATTTCCATCTGTCGTTCATTGTTAATTGCAAAGTACATAGCAAGTGAATCTTTGGTGCAAAACTGAAACCCACATGCTCCATCTTAGTTGAATCTTTGGTGCAAATGACTCGGCTCGCAGGGTGGCTCACCCTCAGTCTCAGAATCACAATAGAGACCTGCAACAATTCAAGGAATGAATCCATGGCTTTTTATTACTATTATTGTATTAGAGATTGTATATCATATCTACGGGAAGAGTGATTCGTAGATGTTAGAGAGTTAGTTAGTTAGTTAGCTTAAATGAAGGAGGTTGTAGATGAATGGTCTAAAACATTTCAATCGTCTAGCATTTGATCTAATGGTGCATACATGTACACCATGATAGCTAGGGAAGTTGTTTTCAAAGAAGAATGCCTTACAACGTGTGTGTATATATATATATATATATATATATATACCACCTGTTCAATATGACATGTGTTGATATGATATTTTTTTAATAAATGATTTGAGATAAATTAATAAAAAGAGCATAATTAAATTGGATATAAATATTTAATTCTTGATCTATGAATACCACGAATATTCTGGCATATTCCATAGTAGTTATATCTCTTCCATCCACATAATAATATTCCATCTAGTATCCACATAATAATTATTGATAATCAAGTTAAAAATGTGGAAGGCCTATTCTAAATAGACATATGCATTGATGTAATTAGCTTTATATAAGGAAATAAAGTAATTAAAAGTTAAAAAAAAAAAATTGTAATCGTTTTTACTTTTTAAGACACTTGGCTTTTTAAATTGAATATTCCATTGTTAGTCAAAGGCTTCCTATTTTAATTTAAGGTGGATGAGGATTTGTTGACTTTTTTTTTTTTTTTAATTGACTTCCTAAAAGTTAATAATAATATGTTTGTTGCAATAGTTAATAATAATATTTTTGTTGCAGTAGTTTTTTGTTGTTGTTTGTTGCAATAGTTAATAATAATATTTTTGTTGAAGTAGGTCTTTTTTGTTATATATTTATCAATGGTACATACAAATCAAGCCTTAGGCTATATCAACCACATTAATATTTTTAATGCGGTTAGTTAAGATATTATTATTTAAACTTACAACTCCAACAAACCTGTGCTAAATTGTAAACAAAATTGATTGAAAATTTCTGAAAAAATGAACAAAATGTAAAATAGTAAGACTATATATATATATGTGTGTGTGTGTGTGTGTGTGATTGAAATATTTTAGTTAAAATGGATGTCCACATTATTATTGTTCTTTTATTAATATATTTTTAAGTATAGCTCAATGTTACTAATTTCAAAATAAAAATATTTTAATTTAATTTAATTTTATAACATTTTTTTAATTGAATCTAAGATAAAAAAAAGGTTATAATTAGTTCTGAGATATATGTAAATCCTTAATCCCTAAGACTACTAAAAATATTCCCATAGAAATTAAATTAAGATTTTAATAAAATTAAAAATGAGAATTATATTTAAAGATGTGAAATTTGTATAATACAAATAGTATTAGTAAGAACCAATATGGATCCATCTTAACTAAGTATCTAAGGGATGACAACTAGCAAAGTGAAGGGAAGAGAGGGGGAGGGGGAGAGAGAGAGGGATATAGTAACAAAGCTGGAGAGAGAGAGAGTGTGTGTGTGATGGGGGGAGACAAAGGGAGGGAGGTGAGAGAGAGAGAGAGAGAGAGAGAGAGAGAGAGATGGAGTTGGAGGGGAGGGAGATGGAGGAAAGAACAAAGACATAAAGAGATAGAGGTGGAGAGAGAGTGAGGGAGAGAGGAGAGGAGGGAAGAGAGCGAATAGGAGCGGACAAAGATAGGGAGAGAAGGGAAAAAGAGAGAGAGAGAGAGGAAGGCACTGAGATGGAGGGAAGAGAGAGAAGGGGAGAGGGAGAGAGATAGTGATAGGGGGAGAGACAGAGGGAGGTGGGAGAGAAAGTAAGAGAGAAGGAGAAAGAGATGGAGTTGGAGGGGAAGAGAGAGGGAAGGAAGAAAAAAGACATAAAAGGAGAAAGGTAGAGAGAGGGGGGGGAGTGACAAGGGAGCGGCGGAGAAAGAGTGAAGGAGAGAGGAGAGAGAGAGAGAGAGAGAGAGAGAGAGAGAGATGGAAAGAGAGAGAGAGAGAGAGAGAGAGAGATGGAAAGAGAGTGTGTATGTTTGGGAAATTTTTTCCTCAAATTTTACACTAAAAAAAGAGGTTTGCAAGATTGAAATAGATCTAGGGTGGTTTTTATCTCATTTCTTTTTTTGGTAAATTTCATAGGACCGGTCTATTTTCTATTTTGTAAAGAGCAAGTTGCTATACAAAAGATGCAATGTTTGGTAGCCTCAACCTGCTCGAAGGAAACCAGGTCTGTTGGCCACCTCAGAGAGTTATAAGCCAACCAAAATTGGCATTGTTTCTTCCTTCTAATTATTGCTAATAATCCTTTACTATGTCCATAAAAAATGCATATAAAACATATATTAAGCCTAATATATGCAAAACACATACAAAATATATCTTAAAAAGAAAGTTAACCATCTGATGAATCAACCGGTGCAGGGTCTTTTGTAGTGGACCCTGGCATCTCTGCTTGTTGCAAGTTTTGCAGTTGTTGCTCCATCTGTGCTAAACTCGCATTGACTTGGATCTGCACCTTTGTCATTTCCCTCATATCTTGTTTCATCTGCTGAAGCTCAAACAGTAGGGAGGAATTGAGTTGTTTTTCATGTGTACTCATCAATGCTTTGGTAAGCACACATTTGATCTTCCAGTATGTTTTAACAGATTGTTGAAAGAAAGAGACTCTCCCTCGTGTACTACCTGGGTCTGAAAGGAAGTCTATTCATACCTAGGTATCATCCTCTTCATCATCAGTATCTCTCTCCCATCCCTGGATTGTTTTCCGAATATCTACCAGAATTCCAGTTTCATAGCTGTCTGCTAAAATTTGAAGGGTTTGTTGGTTAGTTTTCCTTCCTCTTTTACTTGTTTCTGCAACTTGGTTGGAGTGGATTTTTCTACCCTTTCTTTTTGTCATGGTAACCTGACTATCCCTGTTCCTGCTTTGGATTGAAAGAGACCTTGTATATGGAACAATAGTGGTTAAGTAAAACTTATAATCATGATGCCAGACCATCCCTTCTTGATTCCACTGTAAACTATGAGACTGCGCAGATGCGCCATTTACAGAGGCACAGAGAGCTAGATAAGAGTGAGCAGACCGATTGAAACTATGAATGGTACTTCAGAAGACAACTAAGTCGAAGTGTTTACAAAAGTTAAAATTAACAGGGCTAAACTCAATCTCAGACAGACTCTTGGAAAGCTTTAGCAAGACAAGATTTATCATACCGTAACTATGACCCTGGAAGAAAATGGAATCAGAAGTCTTACAATTGAAGAATTGACCCAGTAAATTCTCAACAATGATATGACCAACCCATAAACAATTTGGTTCAGCAATATTGCGACTATATAAACGAAACCTGGGAATAGACCAAAAATGCTGTCCAGAATTATAAATATAAGGAAGCACCGCATCAGGTTCGTCTATATTGCTACTACAGAAACAAAACCTGGGAATTGACATAAATCCCTGACCAGACTTATAAGGATGAGGAAGTGACTCATCAAGGTTCCGAACCAGCAACATTGTAAGGATGTGGCAATGAGAATATAAGTAGACTGTGTTACAACCCTCTAACAGAAAGAGGGCCCAACAGACAGTACCAACCATTTGTAAAATCGTTTTTTGACTGTAAGCAAGATTACTAGAAGCAGAAAGTGTTTTCACATATAATCCAGAACTATCCCTAAAGCTGCATGCAGTGGGAAGAAAACATAATTCAAACCCCAGATAGACTAAATCAGGACTACGAAAGCAGGGCTGGAAATGAAAGTGTATGCCTTCTATCATGACATGCAGGCCTAAAAAACACAGTTGAGAACCTGAAAAATCAGCATCAGTGACACCGCTTGACAAAGTAGCAGGAGACAACATCTTGAATCACATAGCCAGAACTAGATTAGAAGCCATAATGAGAGAAACCAGAACATACCCTGTCAGTATACGCGGCTTGTTGTTCCTCCGCGGCTTCCTTGGCATTTTACAGACCCTTTCTCCCACTGGAAGAGCAATAGACTGACAACCATAACAAGAAAAAGATATAAAGCGCCTACCTTGCCGCCGAGACAGAGCCAGTCTATCAAGACAGTTAATGTAATAATGAGAATGCATTGGGATGGTGGGTGAGCAGCGTGTGAGCTAAGCCACGCCTCTTACCATTAACATTCCTTAATTAGCCCCTGACATGCCTTACAGATGGCAATTTCATCCTCTCGTTCCGCCACCCCAATCGGGGTTCTGCATTTTCGCTGAGATATTTTTGGATAATAAGCTAAAGGGAGTGTAACTAAGTGTTCCAAATTCGATCAGTTGGTCGTGCATCCAGATTTCTATTTGAGTTTTTACAGCCCCAATTAGCTAAATAATCTGCCGCCTCATTTCCTATTCAGTGAATGTGTTTTGGTAGCAAGTACTGGATGTCTTTAATCAACATGCTTATTTCTTGAATTAGAGTCGTCGTTCTCCAGCTTTTACTTATTTTCTTCCAAGTCGAACCTTGTTGTAATTTACAAAGAACAGTTGTAACCATTGCAAAGTCTCCCTCAACAATGAGTTGTTGATAGTTTTCTCTTATGGCGATGAGTAACCCTTGTTTTACCACCATTAGTTCTGCTTCATTATTGGTTGCATAGCCCAAATTAGTGGCATAAACCCGATAGGCTTCCCCTTGAGAGTTCCGGAAAATCCCTCCAATTCCTGCTTGACCTGGGTTACCTTTTGATGCAACATCATAATTGAGTTTAATGAATCCATTTTGGGGGGCCTTCCACTTTTCTTCTATATTTTGAGACGGAGGTTTATATTTCCAAATATTTTTATATAAAATTTGCGGTTTTAAATTTAAATAGGCAAGCATCTGTGCATCAAAACCTTCGGCATGCTAATCTTCATCATACCAACTTTCCACCAGGATAGTTTCACGGATATTCTTTATTAATTTCTGTCAGAGTTGATTCATGGTTTGTTCTTCATCCCTGAAGACCCTTTGGTTCCTTTCTTTCCATATGCTCCAGAGGAGAAACCCAAGTGATAATCGCCAGGCTCTATTCAGCACTTCGCATTTAAAACCTCCTCTACGCCAATTTCTAATAGTCTTTGTTATACTCTAACTGTTTATGTCTGTTTTTCTGAATAATTGTTCTAAACATCTCCATAGAGTCTCTATGGTGGAGTAGATATTAAGGAGATGTTCTATTGTTTCAATTCCAGAATGACACAGATAACATCTGGATGGCCCATACATCCCTCGCTTCTGCAAATTTTCCCATGTCAGAATTTTATGATGACTTAACAACCATAGAAAATATTCAACTTTTGGCCAATGTTTCAATACCCAAATTTTCTTCCATATAATTCTTTCATGATGCAGAGCATTTCATGATTGAATATGATATCCTTTCTTGATAGTGAGCATTCCTTTTGTCTGATAACCCCATCGGAGAATATCAGCGCCATTTGCTTGGCAGATTTTTCTGGATTTGAGTTCTTTTTCCAAGTTAGCCCATTGTTGTGTTTCCGGAGCTTCTGGCCAATGGAATTTCTCTTTCCATTTTCTCCACTGAATATTCTGTTGTTGACACCAATAGTTGTTAATTAGTCTGCAGTTTGGTGTATTAGCGAAAAGAAAATTTTCTCCTAAATCAAGTTGACTGAACAACTTCTCTCTTTGCTGCCATGAATCTTCCCAAAATAGTGTCGTTCTTCCTTCCCTCACTTCCCAAAAGCTATGGGATCTAATTAGGTTCCTATTCATTGCTGCTAGATTCCCAATTGAAGAACCTTTTGGTACTATATCCACTTTCAATTTACCTATAACTGAATGCGGCATATCATATTTAGTTGCCCATATTCTCTTCCATAGATCATGTCCTCCTTGAATCCATCCCCACCAATGTTTAGCACCTATAACATTATTTAGAACAAAGGGATCTCGCAGTCCCAATCCACCTGCAGATTTTGGTTTGATAAGTTTATCCCAAGTTAAGAGAGCCCATTTCCTATTGGCCTGCGTGCCTTGCCATAAAAACTTCTTGAAGAGACTAAATATTTGATTACAAATACCTTTAGGACAAGCTCTTCTTGACAATTGATAAAGAGGGAGGGATTGAAGCACATATTTTAGCATAATAATCCGACTAGGGGCATTTAGGACTCGAAATGCCCAATTATGAATTCGTTTTTCCACTTTGATAACGAGATCCTTCTAGTATGCATTTCTTATTGGAGCAGTATTCAAAATCATTCCCAAATATTTCATAGAAAAAGAACCAATTTTAAACCCAAGAGTTCTGGCTAAGAAGTTTTGAGTTGCATTATTGGAGTTGAAAAAATAAACATTAGATTTGTCATTATTTATTTGGGTACCTGATGTTGCCATAAAGATTTCCAGGATCTATAGAATAGCTTTGCTTTCTTTCACCGAAGCCTGACAAAATAACAGGATATCATCAACGAACTGCTGGTGTGTCAGGGGAAGATCAGGTCCCCACAACTTTAAGCCCTGCAACTTTCCTTCAGCAAGATGAGCCTTGATTAATCTACCTAGTCCTTCAGTAGCTATAATGAAGAGAAACGGAGATAAAGGGTCACCTTGATGGAGGCCGCGAGAGTTATTGAACGGTTGAGCCGGAATGCCATTAAGTAAAATGGAGAAATTTGGAGAAGAAATAAAAGAACATAGCCATTGTAACCATTTGTCATCAAACCCAAACGCTCGCAGAACCTTTATCAAGTAATGCTAGTTAATGCGATCATAAGCTTTAGACATGTCTAATTTGATTAGCATGTCTTTCCTATTTTGGGTTTCCAAGGAATGAATTGCTTCCTGGGTTGTCACTATTCCATCTAAGATTTGTCTGCCTTTAACAAAACCAGTCTGCTCTGGAGCAATCAGCCTTGGCAGAAGAGGTTTAAGTCTATTCACCATAATTGTAGAGAGAATTTTATAAATAACTAAAAAATCAAAATAAATTTATGTTGATTATTAACTTTTTACTTTACAGATTTTTTATATAAACAATATTTTGCAAATAATTTATATAAAAATAAATTAAATTATTAAAAAACGGAGTTGTTTATTTAGCTAACAGAGGACTGCAGTTTTTTGTGAAATTCAAAAAATCAGGTAGTTGGAGTGTTTGAATTGCATTTTTGATAGTGAAAATGGATTTAGCACTATCAAAAACCCTTAGAGCATCCAAAATATTGAAGTTTAACAACTGTAAACAAGAGATTGATAAATCTTTGCCCGAATTTGTCAAAATCTTTGCCTGATTCTGGGTTATTCTATGGGTTTTTTAGACTATGACTTAAAAAACAATTATAATATATTTTTTAATTAATTATTATTATTTTTAAATAAATTTTAATTATATATTATATTATTTTAATTAACTAATTAATACGAAAGCTCACAATTATTGATAACTTATTATTAACAAAATATTTCATTACTTATATTTAAATAAGTTTATTATTTTTTACATGAAAATTAACTAATACATCATTAAAAATAAATGCTAATTAATATATTACATAGAGACTATTTGGTTTATTAATTACATATAGAGAGTATTTGGTTGAAACCTGTGCTTGATTAGAAAGATGTTCAAACCATGGAAAAACAACATCAACAATCAAAAGCAATGATGCCATATTTGCCATACATGGGCTGGATTTCTTAGTGACCATGGTTGAGTGAATAATATAATAAGAGTCTTTAATTTTCTCCAAACATTTATGCTTCCAAAAACAAATGAGCTGGGCTCCATCCTTGGTCTATGAGACATATGCAACCGAAAAAGACTAATAGAATATCACTCTGTTTGCATATAGAGATTAAGTGATACTTATAAAAATTGAAGGTATTATATTACTGATGAGAGTTTACTCTTTCATATTGAAAATGGATAAAATCCTGTTCAAAATGTTGGATAAAATCATGTTCAAAACGTTGGATATCATCATGGTCAAAAACATTTTAGATACCAAGTATGTTTTACTTAATTATTATCATGTCTTTTACCGATTGATTATTTGGTGAAAAGCAGAGTGAAACTTGAATATACAGTGGCATTGGTGTTTGCAGTTGATAAACGAAGTATGGGTGTTATTGCTTGAACGTTGAGAGTATATACTAATAGAGCTGTCAATTATTTTTAACAATGAATTAATGAATTACAGACAATTGTCTGACTTACAATTGCAACCAAGGTTGTGCCCTGACTGGGAAGTCTGAATCACATCCCCTGCCAAATCCAATTTCCATACCTATCTTACTGTCTGCTCCATCATCTTTACTCAAATTGATAAGATTATTGGACAAGAACAATCCCTGCTTCTGGTAGATGCCCATCAACCAACGCTGAAAATAAGGAGGGCTGTGGGTCTGGGCTTTGGAAATTCTATGAGAATCTGCTGCATTAATACCCAAATTATTGAGGTTGCCAGCATCACAGTTATCATCAATAGGGGCAGGCAAGTTTAGGTCCAACAGCTCAACTCTTTCAGGCATCTTCTCCTGCTCCATAGGGGTGTCCTTGTTGCTAGAAATGGTACTAACAGTATCAGAAGCTCCAGCACCACCCCAATGGCGTCTTTTGTGACCTCCCAAAGCCTGACCTGAAGAAAAAACTCTGTGACAGATTGAGCATTCATGGACCCTTGGAGTCTTCTTCCTTGAAAAGGCAGCAGCCTCCATCGTCCTTGTTTCATCCCTTGCTCTGACACAAGAATCCTTAGTCCTCTCCTTGGGATGAGGCTTGTACAAATTTCCAGGCAGTTCAGAGTCCGATCCATGAATCAGCTCCTCATCAGTAATATCTTCCTGTAGACTCTCATTCTCATCCTCTATCTGTGAAAAAGAGCTCTTGACATTCTTGTGGTCTCCCAGAGCCTGATAGGATTGAAAACCCTTATTGCAAGTGGTGCATCTGTACCTGGCTTTCTTAACCTCATCATCATCATAAAGAACAGCATCTCCATCAATTTTCTTAGATTTGGGGTCCTTCCTGATGCATTTCGGAACCTGCAAACCAGTATTGGGAAGCTTGAGGTCACCTGGTTCAGGCTCCTCACCCACTTGGGCTTGTGGGTTTGTAACAGTGTTTACTCCTCTTGCAAGCATTACAAGACACATTGCAATGTCCTCTTCTTCATTATTGGTGTCCAAAGCAAATTGCTTATGGGGATTAATAAGTTGGATTCCATACCTGGGTGTCTTGGATCTCTTTCCCTTCATCCACTCATCAAATCTGCTTGAATTCCCTCTCGGATGATCAATCTCAGTCGCAACATCACTCTCAATTTTTTCTTTGTCTTGCTCCTGCGTCTCGTGTTGCTGTGATTCTTCAGGATGGGAATCACTACTATCTTGATGGGTCTCAGAGTGGCAACTCATGTGACCAAACAGTCCTTCCCAGGAATTGAATTCCTTCCCACACAGATCACATTTTATAGAAGAATCGATGGGTTTGGAATCGAACCTGTGACCCAACAGAAACGAGTAGTCCTGATCTTCAAACCGCCAACGGCGCTTGGGATTTCTTCGCAGGTCATACATTAGATTACTTCCATTACCATCCAATCCCTCTCCATCCTTCTCATTTTCCTGCATTAATTTGTGATCCCAATCACCGGAACCCATGCTCTTCTGAAATTCAGTTTCGGTGAGTGTGTCTGCAGCGATGGAAGCAGGGGCGTGGACTCTCATGTGACCGCCAAGAGCTCTTCCTGAGACGAATCCCTTGCTGCAAATCTTGCACAAGTAGCTCAGCTGGTGCTCTGCTCCCTGTTTCTTGAGCACGTCCACGGCTTGAGCGTTGGGGCACAATATATCCACTTTGGTCATGCTGTAAGCTCTTCAACAACCTTCAATACCGAGATTCCTTTCTACACACAGAGAGTATAAACAATAAACCAATGGAGTGATAGTTCAAGAAATTCACAGTATGGTATGGGTATGAGTTTCTTCAACACGGAGTAAAGCTAAATTAACGAAACCAGCGGCTTAATTTCATCAGAAACGCCTCCCCTGAATGGTATGGATTAGATTGGCCGGATTCGAATGACTAACTTGCAGAGGAAGTAATGAAAGAGGAAGCAAATTTATTGAAAAAAGACATCGAGATACACGGTGGAGTGCGGAAGTCTTCTGCACTTTGATCCTCAACCACGCACGATTCCTTTCCCATTCACGCGGCCTACGCATTGACTTCACCGGTTTTGTCTTCTGAGGGAATTTCAAAACAGACTCGTTGGTCAAAATTGACGGTTTTCATACCTTCTACCCATTTTCAAAGTTTTGACAAAATTTTTAACGAGCAAATCACCCAAGAACAAGCAATTCGCCCATCAAATTTCATCACTACTCCTAATCAACCCTCAAACCCCAACTGCCCCATAGACTGAATCGTGCCCAACTGGATCTGCTGACTTGGCAAGGGCGATGGCACAGTGCCACTGTTGTCGTCATTTATTTTGTTTTTTAATTTCTCTTAACTAAGTTGCTGGTGTGACGTCACGGAAGCTTTGTTGAACGGAATGTCAGCAGTGAGACTCGGTCACCAACGTGACGCCATCATTTCATGGGTCGAGAGTCGAGACTCCAAACTTCCAACTCTTATCCACTACGTCACCCTTGTCACCACATTGGCAAGATGTATACTTTAATTAGAAGAGGGTATAGAAGATAAATCAATGTCTATTGTGATTTAGAGGAAGCTTGTGATAACTTGTATATGGACAATAATCAGTTTCACTCCACTTTTCCTTTCATGAATTTATTCCACAATATATTAAAAACATCATTGAGGGATGTCAAAAGCAAGCTATGGTTATTAATTTTCAATTTGTATATTTTTTCCAAATCCACAATAAATCTTTTCCAATTATATGAATGATTTTTATGAGATGAATGATTATATTTATTTGGATCCACATGATTATGGTGTGCATTTGGAGCACACTAGTCAACAATTTGTCACATTTAGGTGTTTTTAGTGGGGAGTTCACATGAGCACTTCAACATGGGATTTGGATTTGAGGATAATTTTCTTGCACTACTTAATTTTTGAGGTCGGGAATTGTACATGGGACCTTGGTTTTGTACCATACTTCAATATTGTTGTTAACACTCATAGATGGGACCCTAGTTTCTAGTACATTCACAACAAAAACATGGAGATGGAATGGTGATATTCTCCCTAAGGGTGTAATGTGGGGTTGAAGGTCCATCAGAATAATAATAATTGTGGTTATTCAATGCAAGATGGACTATGTCCACTATGTTCTATGTTATTAAATAATACCCATCAAGTAGTTCACTTAAAATAAATGTAATCCAACCTCTTAAAATAAATATTACTTAGTAGCTAGTGTGTGGTTATAATTAGGATTTTCTAGTTAACTATAAACAAATATTGATTCTTCCTTATGAAACACATGTATTGGAGTTTAACTCATTAGAAGGTTTCTCCTCAAAAAGACAAATGAACATAAGTCAATCCTTCCATAAAACAAACTTTGTATAGTGTTACCATATCTTAAATATTTTGGATTGAAAAAAGTATTAATTCCTAATATCTTTTATAACTTCTTGTCACAAAAACATAGTTATGTTATTTCCATAATATCCATTCGCGTTTACATGTATTTATGTAAATCTTATTTTTTTTTTTTTATTATAATGTAATTTCATCCTAGAGTAAAACATGAGCGTGAGCATTGACGTTTAATTTTTTTTTATATTTAATGGTGATCTGGTGCAATCAATTCCAGATGAATTTTAACAATACATATGTCCTTGTGAAGGGAGAAGTAATTATTACTTAGCATCATTATCGAATTTTCAAAAATCTAATGGTGATCATGTGAGATTTATTAGGTGGAATTTTTTTATGAGAATAAATTGAATAGGTGTTAGTAGAGCTCTTATTCTCCAATGGTGATTCATTTAAGAGCTTAAAATAACATTCGACGGACCTATATCTAATTATTTATGCTTACAAAATATCCAACAATGAATATGTGCGACTATTGGACAATCATAATGTTTTTCAAAAGGAAATGACTAGTCGGTGGATAACGAAAAGGATTTCCCCTAAAATCATCCATAAAATGACAAGTTGACGTGTGTACATAGAAAAACCTTCTAAAGCATTTGAAAATGGTTACTACACTGTGAACTCTGAAGATTACTGTTAGTTTTGTAATGAAAACTCTCCACTTGATCTTGGCATTTATTTCTTATTGTATTTTGCATTAATATTTTACAGATTTCAAGGTAATTATTGAGTAATGCAATATTTATTACGTGGTAAATGGATATGTTTATAGAAGAATAATTAGTGAAAAAAAAAGGTTATTTCATCATCTTTCTTCACTATTTTGTTCTAAGGTGCTTTGACAAGTCACAAGATTAGCGAAGAGTAAATTTCGATACATTGAAAACTGTGTTCAAATAGGTAAGTTATTATTCCCTGCCTAGATTATAGCAATCGCTAGATCATTTGGCCACCTATTAATTCATTCATTGACCTATTTTTTTTTTTCTGTTTTCCTTCATTTTAACCAAAGTTTAATGCTCCTTATTTTATTCACCCCTAAATTTTAAGCTAAAAAATAAATTTAATCAAAGTTTTTGGATATGAAAACATCCTACCTCTTATTACAAGCTTCAGTTTGCCTGAGACACAAAGATTGGCAATATCATTTTAACCAAAGTCTGATGGTTTTATATACTCCTACCAATTTCTTTATATGCAAAGTTTTTGCGGCCAGTGTTTTTGGAGGCCCTCCACATGTATATCAACGTCTTTCAACATGTGTATCAAGCCATTTCCACATGGATATTAGCATGCAACTCTCGTACTATAAAATATAGTCATGCAAAAGGCTCGAGCAGAAACTAGGCCACTGCTTCACCATTTCGCAGTTGCCTTACCATTTCGTATGTGCTTGAGAATGATTGCATGGCGACTTGCCGAGATTTTCATTACATAGCGGCTTGCATATTTGTAGATTTTCATTGCATGGTACCCTGATTTGCAAATTTTCATTGCATGGCGACCTGCCCAGAGGAACAGAGGAACATGGAGTCTGCAAGCATTCCACCCTCTGGTACTGTAAAAGATAGTCATGCAACTACCTGAAAATCATTGCATGGTGGCCTGCCCAGAGGAACATAGGAACATCGAGTCTGCAAGCATTCCACCCTTTCGTACTGTAAAAGATAGCTATGCAAAAGGCTTAAGTAGAAACTAGGGCCACTACTTCCACCCGCTGGTACTGTAAAAAAATAGTCATGCAAAAGGCTCAAGCAGAAACTAGGGCCACTGCTTCACTATTTCGTAGTTGCCTCACCATTTCGTAGCTGCCTGAAAATCATTGCATGGCGATCTGCCCAGAGGAACAGAGGAACATGGACTCTGCAAGCATTCCACACTTTGGACATGCTATGGTATCTACTTACGATAAGAACTTTATCACACATTATTATTATACTTTCATCCATTTACAAACAAGTCTTCCTTCTCCAGTTCCTTTAACTGGAAAAAATATGCAGTTACATCATGCATAACTGTGATGGTTTTATAGAAGGCGAAAAGAGGAAACTGATTATATTTTTCTTCTCTATGCCCAAAGGGAATAGCCTGGTTAGGGAATAAGCAAGTGGACGGGAAGAAGAAACTGGACGGTTAGGGAAGAAAAAAAAGTCCATTTGGGAATAAGCAATAAAAAGGAGTAAGAGTTATCATACTTTTTCTCTGATTTACTTAATTACATGCTTCTTCTCCCAACTGGCGAGGCGTTAATTATCAAGGGAGCTTCCAAGGGCTCAGGTGTTCTATTTCCTCTTCTTTACAAGCCATTGAGTCCTGCCCCACTTCGGTTTGAGGTGTTGATCCCCCAACATGAATCGCATATAGTTGCTCAGCTTGGAGGCATTTTCTCCCCCTATCTCGCACCTCACAACGATGCGCATCGGCCCTTAATCATGTCCATGTCCATTTCCTTGCCCTTTGCCAAAGGCTATGGCCGTACCTTCACCTTGAGATTTTACTTTGCCAATCAAGAAAGTACAGAAACCATTTTTGTTACACTTCTGGGGCCATTTTTTAACACTAGAAGCTATTCCATGAACCAAAGGCTTCTCAGACTACAGATCCTCTAGGTTGTGCGACTTTTTGACGTGATTTATGAGACTACTGTTATTGCTTCGGCTAATGCGGCCTTAGCTCCTCCTGGCTTTCATCTGTTGTTCGTGGTGCATGCCGGGATTCCCAGCAGTGGGAAATGGGTGAAATTTATGACTGGGCTGGAAGCAACGTCTAAAAATCCATCTCTATTTGTTGAAACCATCATTCTGATGAACCTATGCATGACGAAGAAATGAAACAGAGTAAGCGTTATCATACTAATAAGGTGTAATACTAAATCAGGGTTGATGATTTATAATTTATAAGATAAAAAAATTCCAGTTGAGAATAAATAATATAAATTAAGTAATTAAAAGATAAAATACGAGAACAAAAACTAATAAGGTGTAAGATTTATATTCTTGCAATGCACTTGTCCGTTATATGCATGCAGTGCACTTGTCCGCCCCATGAGGTAATATGAATAAAAGTTGAAGTCTGTATTTGCATTAGAGATACCCCTATGCTAATGTTTTAATATTCTTTGTCACAGAGTTGTTGGTGGAATCGATGCATAGGTAGATGCCCAAGTATGATACACCAGACGAGTTTTATGTTTTGGCTTGTTTTGTGTACTATCCATGAAGTTGCATCTTTTTTAGTGGTTGGATTCATTGTGAGCAATATTTTGAAATGTTGCATCTTTTTTAGTGGTTGGATTCATTGTGAGCAATATTTTGAAATGTTGGATTCATTGTGAGAAATATTTTGAAATTTCAATTGGAGGGGAAGTAGACGAGTGACTACCTAGTAGTCTTCCAGAGGAACAATGCACCTAATAAATTTCGACCATTTTTTGTTGTGGTTGAATTTTAATTTTGATTTTCTCCATTACAATGAATATTTGGCCATTTGCAATTTTCTATACAATTGTTCTCCAAATAGAATTCTGGTTGATGGATACCTGAAGATTTTAGATAGATACCTGAAAATTTTCACTGTTTCAAATAATATTGAGAAGAAACTAAATAAATAGATTAGTTTCACAGATTAGTTTCACCATTTCAAATAATATTGAAAATAAACTAAATAAATGAATTATTTCATGCTCTAACTATTTCTTAAACAATCTTGATTGTGATATTCTGATAAAGAGTGAGTCCTCTTGAAACCTATAGTGTTTTTCAATTTAGTAAAATCTATATAAAATTGCAATATAATAAATATTTTAGTAAAATCTATATAAAATTGCAATATAATAAATTTAAATATGATGAATTAAACTTAATATACTCTGTCTTTTGCAAAGTGAGTTGTTTCTAAAAACTCATTATCTTTTATTTACAAAGTGGACTGCAGTATTATTTTAGTCTTTTGCAAAGTGGGTTGTTTCTAAAAGCTTATTATCTTTTATTTAGCAAGTGCATTGCATATTATTTTAGCAGTGCATTGCATATTATTTTAGCCTTTGAAACGTATAGTCTTTCAAATTTAGTAAAATCGATATAAAGTTGCAATGCAATAAATTTTGCTATGATGGATGCGGGATGCATTGAGCTTCAAGTTATAATTGGCAGCGACATTAAACATTATATAACATTGAATATTATGTAGACATTAAAATTGATATATATTGGGTAGATATTAAAATTGATAATAAAACAAATTCTATATTATAGATATTAAAATTGATAAGCAAATCCATTTTTTTTAATAAAAAGATTTTTCATATAAAGATTTAAAAACCATAAGATTTGATAAAAAAAATCTAAAAACCATATGTAAAAATGTAGTCTGATATAAAGACATTAAATTGATATATATTAGGTAGACATTACATTAAAATTGATAAGCAAATCCATTTTCTTTGAGAGAAAGATCCTTCATATAAAGATCTAAAAACCATAAGATTTGATGGAAAGATCTAAAAACCATGTGTAAAAATGTACTCTGATATAGGCAGGGACTACTGCTGCGTCAATTGCTCTTGTTGTATATGTGTTATATTATTTTGATAATTAATTTGATGCCTTGTACGCATGTGCACTTACTTCAGCTTCAATGCAATGAGGTGTTTTGGGTTTATCTTACCCTTTGTGGATAGTGGTTTTAATTGTTCTTAGTTTATAACATATTTTAGTTAGAATTTGAAAAATTCCCATCTACTCTCCTAGATTCCATCGATTTCAAATTTCAGTCCCCATTCTAGTTTCAGTTTCAGCCAATGGTAGATATTACAACAGAGGAATACATTTTCAGATAGGAATGAATATGACACAATAGGCAGACTAAATGAAACTTGTGAGTATAATTTGGCAGAAAGTGAATACTTCTCTGAAAGTGATGCAGAGGACGAGTTTCATAGGTCTCCCGGTGATGTGAATTATACTCCAAGGACAACTCGATGTGTGTTTTTTTTTATGTCGAGGATGGTGAGGAACCTTCTCCAACAAGATTTTTTTGTATTGCTTTACGATAAAAAATTATTTTGTAAATTCATTTTATGGTTGTGGATACAATTCAAAGTTGAAATCTAAAATACTAGTAATAAATAACTGGGGAGTTGACATTGTTGCGTAAATTGTTAACTATTGAAAACCATCTCAGTGAAAAATTAGGTTTATTTGTTTTGTTGTTTTCATCTAGTTTCTAAATATTAGTGACAAAACACTTCATAAGGAATTTGATCCACTAACCTTTTTGTTATGTCTATCTCAAAATGATATATGAAATCATCGTCTACTTATTTGAATCTAGCCTATAAAGAGACTGAAGCAAACCTAAATTTATCCTTGCCAATTATGCGTTGCCCAGTAAGGAGAAAATGTTGTTATAAATGTGTTTTCTTTGAAGTAATCCCTATAGCAGTTAATGTCAGAATTATTTTATACAATGGAATAAAATTTTCCAAGTGTTTACAACAGTATTTCTGAAAGGCACGCCATTTACAATTCTTCACAGTGAATGGCTTATATTTTTTACATGCTCCGCAAATGTAATTCATAATTTCCAGAGAATTGTGCGTAAATTCCCCTTTAATTATTGGCCGCCATCAACTTATTGATTCTAGAGTTAAATTTTCACGTGGGTAACTTGGAGATGAAAAAATGAAGAGATAAAGATCATCGGAATGGCCAGTGGACGAGTGTGGAATGTTCTTTTTGAAATACCCCAACTAGTAAACTTTTACACACTAAAGCGAAAAAGTGTATAGTATAATCTAGCTGTAAATTGGTGGAAGATACTCACGACTTACAAATAACCCCATTAAAGTTTAGCATATTTAATATCATTCTACCATAAAAAGTTGCCAACTATAGGGAGTAAATCATAGATAATAGAATATTTAATAAAATATTTATATTTTTTTATTAGATACCACCATCGTGTAGTGTAAAAGCCAGCAGAAAGTGGCATGCAGAAAGCAAATTCTTTTGAATATTACTATGGTTATATATTCAATTGGTATCATGGATTTCGAACACGAGTCTCCATAGGCACATTTAAAGTGAAGCCATAGATTTGTTTTTATTTATGGCAAACAAATAAATAAAAAGCGTAGCTGCCTTCGAGTTAATGAATCGGAATTTGCTTCTGTTTATCTCTTTGTCTTTTCCAGGTTTGTGAAATAGGGTAACTAATTTTGCACATATATTTATCGTAACATGAAGTTTGCACATAGATTTTTCTGCACAAAAATCCAATACTTTTGCTAAATACCTTTAGCACTCGATCTTCGAAATTACATTCATTGTTATGCAAAATTAAGCCTGTTTGATTTTATTTAATTTATGCCGCATTTGCATGGAATATCATTTTAAAACACCATGCAAATAAAATATTTAGAGCCTCAGATAACTTGTTATCACATTACATGTTCGTATAAAGAAAGAAATCTTGGTTTGCTATTCATATATTTTTGAATATTTAAAGTTGAAAAGAAAAGGTATCAGTTAAAGATAAAATCTTAGTATACACATTATATTATATTAATTTAAATGGTTATATATATACATGAAATATAGTTTTAAGATAGAAAAATTCTCTTCGAGGCACAATAAGGTGGCTGAGAGAATATTTCAACCACACACCAAACTAGGAATACATGGATTTAACTACCTCCTATGATATAGAAACACACTCTTTACATAAAGAGTCAATACCGTAGACAGGTAAGAATTACATATTCCAACATAGCAATTCACAAAATCTAGTTGTGGTCAATCATAACAAAAAATGTGTCTACGACTCAGATCCACCACAAATGGGCAAATCCCATGTGCAGAACCAATAAAAGGATATGTCGATGTCCATATAAAGGAGCAACCATTCACCAGAATGCATGGGTACCAACTGCTGCAACTGCTAGTCTCGTAAGATGTCATTCGCATACATGGTTCTGCCAACCATTATCACTACATACATGTAAGTGTATCTGCAAATCCCCCCCAAAATGTGCTCAGTAAACTGTTACATGTGAGAAACTAAGTTTCTCTTGTGAGTAAGGTATTTCTGCAGACCACCTACTCTGCTGTGAGCACGAAGGCTCCTCTATACACCCGGGGCACTGTAGCCACGAAGGCTCTGTAGCCACTAGGGCTCGCATGTGGTTTCTGGCTCACCACAAACCATCACTTCAAAGTGACAAAAGTGGTTTTCGACTGACCACAAACTTGTAATTACAAAGTGGTTTTTAGATAACCACGAACTTCACGGGGATATATATTCCTTTACAAGGCTTACATTACACACTCCAACTCTTAGAGTTACTAGGTAGATACAAAGACCACAACAAAACCATCATAGGCTTGCTGACCTTTCAACTATGTGACTCATCATCAAGAGTCTATTCTAATAAACTTACAAAAAACTCACACAAACTTGATTGTCCATCCTCCTCCAATCTCTGATGTAGATCCAACCACTATCCTTTGATGTCATTTTCACTGTCATTGTCATCATCATATCTAGTAGCAAATCATTTAGGTTAAGTTGATTGGCCTTAACATGAAAAAACAAAAGAATTTACGAAGACAATTTGTTTCTTCAAAGAAAATATGTTGGAAATTTTAGTTTCATCTTCACCCTGTCTCCCTCCTCAGCCACAAATGCCACAAAAAATGTTGCCATTAGCTGCAACTCACCAGAGGCTGCTCTGGTATACGAACAAAGGCACGTCTAGGCAGCTCATCACACTGCCCTCAGCCACTGTAGCAAATATGATGTAACACACTTCACTGTTGCGCCACGAGACCACGCTAACAATGCATTCAACCTTCATCCAGGTCGATCCCAAACACAGGAAGCTGGAAGCCTCCTGACAACTCCACGTGCTCCATCATAATAATTTTTGTTGCTTCTTTACCTCATCTTTTCGTTGCACATCTTGGGCATCTTTGTCTTTTTCAATTAAATCTTGGAACTCCATGCTTAACCTGTCATTAGTTAGAGTCGCGAATTCTAAAAAAATGACTGCATATTGAGGTTGCGAATCTCAATATATGTACAAACTTCCAAGACATATTCCCTTCAAAACAATATGAAATAACAATAAAAGCACATTCCAAAATCTAAATATTGTCGTGATTTTATGCCTTAAGGCAAAAGCACCAACCACGACTACAATATATTAACTACACAATCATTCAACCGAGGTAAAAATCTGTGCTCACTAGCACCACAGAGTAAACACTCCCTTCTTCGAGATGTCATCACTGCCATCAAATTCACCCATTACCAAGTTCCCAACGCCATTGACTCCCTTCACTAGTATGTCACCGCATTGGGGAAAAGTTGGTTTCTCAATGTCCAAGATGTCCTCTTCCAACACTTGTCATGTATAGTTGCTGAGAATGGAAAGCTAAGAATAAATATTGTTCAGGAAGTCGTCTCTTTGTTACCAATCTGAGAAGGTCCTTACTGGCCTTTTTTTTTTTCAACTCCCGTGGGGACACGATGCCTCTTAAAATCTGCACTGCGAATCTAATGGATATTGAGGATACCTCTTGTGCCACCGATCATAACAGATGGATTTTTGCAGTACAACTTCAGGATCGAAGCTTTCCGCGTTCAACAGATGTCTCGGGGACTACACACGGTCCATGTTGGGAAGAAATAGATCCACCATGTCCATCAGAAATGGTAGAGGAAATGGTGTGACCTCTCAAACCCAAAATGGAGGTGCCTATAACAAGGCCATCAATGGCTTCGTTCCATAAATCCTTCTTTACTCGAAATTTCTCAACCACATGATCGAACAATGCAAAGATGCCTCCAATTTCCAAAAATATGAGACCATAATTCCCCATAAGTTTCACAATCCTAATCAGAACTAGAGGGGAAACGCTCCTCTCAACCTTGAGCACATCGTACCAACTGGCCACCACAACTCCCAGATGGAGCCCCCAATGAAACCACTCATCATGCTAGCGACCAAGAACGTTGACCGACCCTCCTCACTTAGCTGGTACTCCTCATGCAGTCACCATATCCCTGAGGTAGGTGGAACTCATCACACTTTCTCTTGCATGCACGAACATGAACCAACATGCACACATTAAGCAATAATTCAACGCAGTAGCACAGGTCCATCAACTCCAGAAATTCATTCACACTCACTACACAGACAAACAAATATCATTGACAACCCAACTCGCACTTCTCATTAACATGCAGGACAAACAACACACAGGTTGTTGCTTCCTTTAGATCCCGACGTAGACAACAATAACTTCTTCTTCAAACCGCTCCAAAACAAAATTTCCCAATTCGCCCAAGGTCAAGCTGATGGGATCGCCAAAAATGGTTTGAATGGTGTACGACGCCCACACCATGATAGAAAACGCAGACAACGTAACACTTAATTTTCCTTCGATCCAATCAACAACAACCTTTTTCTTTGGTTTCATCTCCAGCCGCACTCCAACTCCAGTTCTGGAGCCACACATCGGCTCTCGAAGCACAAGACGAGATGTGGCACATCCGCGGATTAGTGTGGCCATCGAAGTCAGCGAAGGAGAATTCCTCTAACACGCCCCCTCTTGCAGTGGTAATAGCTTTGTGTCCCCTCGACTCTCCACCAGCTACAAGCACAATTCTAATGAGAGCTGATAAGTATAGCCATCAATCCGGACTCGATCATTAACCAGAAAGCCAACATTTTGTAAACATAAATCTACAACAAAAAATATCCATAAAACTTGACTGTTGACATTGGTGTCCGTCAAAATCTTTGACAACACATTCATTTGCAGTTCAAGCAACACATAAATGACAATTATGTCGTTATTTCCATAGTCTAACCAGCAAAGCATATAAATACAAGAATACACATTCTAATTAAGGAGCCCCCCTTGAATTTTAAATACCACTTATAGTTAATGACTGCACATTATTTTCTTGGTCTCTGTCTGATCGGGTGCACCAAAACAACACAAGATGGCTCGTCTAGGAGCATCTGCTAAAAGAGAAATCGGAAGCAAAATCCATTTCTCGTTCCGGATTAAGATGTTCGTAGGCCCAAATCAAATCCACTTATTTGGCTCGAATCCACTTTATACTTTCTCATGGCCTAAGCAGGAATCAACCTTCACACAAACTCTGAGCAACAATTCGACCTTTCTCCACACTCCACTATGTTCTATATTCAACCTATTTGACGCAATTAAGAGTGCCCTTTCTGCTGGCTCCACAGACAGATCCACGACTCCACACTTCTCTAACCTTTGCCTCAATGAATGGACAATTAAAATAATAAAAATAAAAACAATATTGATATACTCTTATTTCCCTCAGCCTAGGAGGGGCTGAGGTCCAGGCACGTATGGGCTCTGATACCAAGATAAAATCTCAGTATGCACACTATATTATATTAATCTAAATGGTTACATATATATACATGAAATATAGTCTCAAGATAGGAAAACTATCTTGGACGCACAATAAGGTGGTTGAGAGAATATCTCAACCACACACCAAACTAGGAACATATAGATTTAACTACCTCCTATAATATAGGAACAAACTCTTTACATAGAGAGTCAACACCGCAGACAAGTAGGAATTACATATTCCAAAAGTTAATCCATGAAACATGGGGTGGAGTGGTAGGTTTGGTTAAAGCCTCTACATCGCTACGTAATAATATTATAGTACAAGGTTGTTAAGATTGAAGTGGTGGAAAAGCCTATATAAATGTTCAAAATGCTAATAAATACTAAGAAACAAAAAATACCGACATGTCTGTTAGCAATATCGCCACCATACGATACACCTCTACCTCACCAATAAAGCATCCACCGTTTTGAAGTAAAATGCAGTATCAAGAATTGGGATGATGCATGCGCCTCTATATAGGATATTAAATTTCATTGTTAGTTAATTGTTGTATATATTTTATCATTCTTTCTAACTAGTATAGATTTATTTTAATCATTTATCTTGCAAGAGCTCAGATGGATCATTTTTTTTAGAGTGAAAATTTTGAATAAAACGTTTGTACCTAGACAAATTTGAATAAATCATTTCTTTTAGAGTCCAAAATTTGACTAAAATGTTTGTAACTAACAAATTTGAATAAAATTGAGAAATTGTTTAAAATGTTTTATTTATGGTTGAGAATGAATGAAATATGTTTACCACTTCTCCTTAGCATGGCCATTAAAAGTGAGATTATTGATGTTTTATAATACTTTTAATTAAACAAACCAAACACTTATATTCATTTTTTATTATTATTGTATTGGCATTTTTTTATATTCAAATACTATTTCTTAATGTTCAAAGGGACACATGTCAACTCTAATTTAATTGACACATACATAATTGCAGATCTACGGGGCTGTAGAATGAGACTCATTGCTCAATTTCACATCTCTCTCATACTGGGCTGTAGAATGAGCCTCTTGGCTCAATATAATTTTTAATTCTTGTTTATGCATCACCTTTTCCGATGTTGAGTAAGGATTATCTAACTAATGCTAATCTTCTAATTCATGGGAATGACCTAAACAAAGACAATGCTTAATTTTCATTCATGGGAATGATTTAAACAAAGATGATTCTTAATTTTCATTCATGGGAATGATCTCAACAAAGATGATTCTTAATTTTCATTCATGGGAATTATCTAAACAAAGGTTAAGCTAGTATTTTTTTATGTTGCTTATTTTTGAATTTAGAAAAGACAATGATTATTGAGATGGAGGAGCTTGTTTCACTAACATACATGAATTCATTCACAAAGGCAACTCGTGTATCTAACAAAGTGACCATAACATGTCATTAAAACTACTAGTTGTTGTTGAATACAAAATTGCATATTATATGTTCTAGTTTAATGCTAATAAAATTGGTATACAATCATTATTTTCATGTCTAGCTTTGTTGAAATATATAATTTAACATATAGAGGTTTGATATGTTCATTACTTTATATTTGTAGTAAATTTGTCTAAGGATAATGGAAGATCTTAATAGGGGGAACCTAAACAATATCCTCTAAATTTTGGTTTTGACACTTTTCTATTTTGGCTATTAAGAGTAAAAGACAATGGAATTCCTCATTGTCTTATTAAATTGTAGAATATAGCCTACACTTTGTCATCTCTTTCCCTATAATTAGCTGATGCAAAACATCTCGAAATTGTTTCTCACACAACCCCCTTCTTCCATTCATTAAAGATGAGGCTATATTCCACCATTAATCCCTTTCATTCATTGAATAGGACGTTTTCTTCCACCATTAACATTATAGACAGAAACAAGCATATTTTTTGTTTTATCATGATTGAATATGTGTACGTGTTTTTCCTAAGGATTGGAAGTGGCTTACTTTTCCTTTGTTCTAATTGAGTGTTGGATGACTAAGGTATTAAATTCTCTCTTAGTTTTTTCAATAAAACTTAAACTTTGGTTGCACAGAACAACAAAAAGGTAACGAAGTGGTAACATAATGAATTCTAAGGGAATATATTAGCTTGAAATACGCTACAAACAAAACACATTTTATGGAATTGTTTTGCAAATGGATCATAGCATTGTTGGGAAGCTAGAGATGCCATATAGAAATATGTGTAATGCTCACAGGATCAAAATAAAGAAATATTTTAGAAAAATTTCAATGGGGGTAAGTCGTTTAAGATGGATGAATAATGGGAAACTTGATCATAGGTTTAGTGTTCTCTCCCTCCAATCAATTTATTGGCAAATATGACCAAACGCAAATAGGCTCTATGATTAATACTATTAAGACGTATCTATCACCTAACATGTAACAAAATAACCAAAGCCTATTATTAATGTTAAAATTAATTTAACAAAATAACAGATGCATTCATGCTACACATAGTAAACTAACTTCTAATAATTGATATCATTGTTGAAATCTATACCAACAATTTGATATATTGCAAGAAAGACCAAGGGCACTTACCTAAGTGTTTAAATCATAGTTTAGTATGCAACTTAAACTCTCATCCCTAAGGCCAATACTTCTCGCATAGCATACAAACTAGTAGTGTAGTGCTTGAAGGAAAAGCTTCTCATGGAGGAAGAAACCTTAAAAATTGGGAAACATTAGAAGTACACTTGATGGAGAAGAATCTAAAAAATGAAGAAGAAGATGATTCAACCCTTGAAGGAAGAAAGATGTTTCAACAAATTTTAATGTGAATTATTGATTAAGCATGGAAGATATAAATTAAGAAACATTGCTTCTTAATTATAAATAAAATAAATTAATGTAAAAATGAAAACCTAGTATATATGTATTTTTTATTTTTTATTTTAAAATTATTTGATATATAATATTATACATCAAAATTTATTTAATCAAATCAATTAATTTAAAAAAAAAATAAAAAAAATAAAACCTCTAATATTTAAAAAATTAAATCATTTAATTTAAAATAATTAAAAAAAATCAATTTTAATAAAATAATTAAATTGAAAAATTAATTTTAATAAAATTCTAAAAATTTTAAAAAATTAAAGTTAAAAAAAAATCATTTTAACACCAACAAAAATAAAAATAAGAAATAAAATAAAATAAAATTAATATGATGAAATATTTTTATACACATTAATACGAGTTAAGTTGAATTATTATTACGAAAATCTTTTATATATCTTAAACTTTGTTTAACAGATATGTTTGTATAAAATTTCGTACTATTCCAAGCAGTTGGAAGATGATGAGGAGCGGGGTGTACTTTTTGCAACTTATACAATTTGATTGAATTGAAGGTTTTTTTTTATTGTGCTATATGTTAATATGTATTGAGTTAATTTGATGTGAAATTTTGATTTATGTTATTTAAATTAGTTTTTTGACTATATATGGATTCAATACTTAAAAAAAAATTTAGGTACTTTACTTGTGCAAGGTTATCTATCAAACTTGTGTTTTCAATAAATTCTTACTGGATTTCAAAGAAATTAGACCAAAAAAATCCACCGGAAAAGCCAGCAATAAATTCCTATCAAATTTCAGAAAAATTAGACCAGAAAAATCTACTAAAATTTTTTTCAAAAAATTACACTAAAACAACTCCAATATTTAAAAAAAAAAATTAAAAAAAAAATATATATTTTATTATTCAAAAAATATTAATTTCGAATTTGAATTATTTTTAAAATAATATAGAGTATGTCAATAATGTCAAACATATATGTGAATTATTGAGCGGGTGTTCTGCATTTAAGTAACGAGAAATGTGTAGGTCTAACCTAATAATATAGGTCACATTTTTGAAACGTTAACTTTATTTTAATTAAATTGTTTAAATTTTTTTTTTTAATTATATATATATATATATATATATAATTTATGGAGGTGGAGGAATTGTTTCGAGAGCTAAAAGTGGTTGGAATTTGGGTAATTTTTTTTTTTTTTTTTTAAATCATGTAGTAGCATTATTTGAATCATGTTTTTTTACTGTGAAAAGAGATTTAGCACCATAAAAATCTCAAGGGAACCCAAAATCTTGAAGTTTAATAACTATAATTTAGATTTACAAAAATCCCTCCCGGATTTTATTAAACTCTTGCCCAAATTTCAAAAAAACAAATTTGTTAGAGTACTACTTTTCATTTTATTTAAAATTATTATTTGTTTTATTTTTTAAAATTATTATAATGTTATTAATATATATTAATAAATAGTTATGTTATATTTTCTTTAGTTATTTAACATTATATTTAATAACGTAATTTCTCTTTATTTATTTTTTAAATAATAGTATTTAATAATTTAAATTTTTTTTCTAAATAATAATATTATTAAATAATGTATATTGAAAGATTTAGTCTCTTCAATAATGATAACGATAATGAGGTACACTGTTATGGCACGCATCACAGATTCAATTCCACTAAAACCAACATGCTTCAATTAATATTAATATTTTAAAAAATTAATATTTAAATATTATTGATCTTTCAAATATTTTAATTATTTTCCTTTCTACTCTTCTCTACTTAAAAAAAAAATTTTAAAACAATAAATAATTAAAAAATATTGAAGTTAAAATAATTTTCATCCTATACTTTTTAAACCTCATATGCTTTTACAAAAAGCTTCACACTCACTCAAACTTAATAGATTATGAATTAAAAATATATATATTATTAATTTTAAATAACAATTAAAAATATATATTTAAAAAAATACGCACCCATATATATAAATATAAAATTTTGTAAGAATAAAAAATTTAGGCATTTTTATTTCTTAAATTTAGATTATCATAGTTAGTATGTTCGAGAGTCAAAGGTCACTTTTTATTTATTTATTTGGTTTTAAGAAAAATAATTAATATTTTTCCTAATAAATAGAATTTCCATTTTAAAAATTTAAAAATTCAAATACAATTTAGTTTAAAATATTTAACTATAATAATTATATATTAATTTTTCAACTCTATGGAATAAAACTAATAAATAATCATTTTTTAAAATTAAAAATTATTATTAATTTAAATTTAAATTTAAAAAATTTAAATATAATATTAGTTGTTAATTAAATCTCACATATTTTTTATTCAGTTATAATAATATTTTATATTAAAAGAAAATATACAAAACTATTTTTATGAAAGTAAAGTTAAACTACATAAACTATTAACAAAAATTTAACATTGTGGGCATGTATTAATATATTTCTGAACATGTTCGTCTGTTGAGACTTGTCTATTATTTATTTGGAAATTTGTAATTAAAATGAAGTTCAAATTATGTTTAATTTTTCTTTTTACAACATGTGGATATATGACATTGTATTTTAAAAAAAAGAAAAAATAGATGTGTTTTAATTAACCATTCTAGATCCATTTTAATTCCAATATTTTTTAAAAGAGGAAAAAACACCATATATTGATAGTAACATAGGTACACAATCTAGAGAAATGATCAAAGTAACTTCCTCATCGATCATGAGAACAGGAAAATCATTGTTTTTCAAAATCTAACAACTCATGCTACTTTAGGCCACAAATTATAGACCCAATACTTAAATAGGTGTAACGGTTCAATTATAAATACCATTTTCTAGTCTAACATATGCAGGCGATTCAAAGGACATAAACACGGTCAAAATCTAACACAACGCAACAATAATCCTGAAAAGCTAAGGTATTAGCTGCAAACGATCCAAAACAGAAGTTACAAATCATTTCATATACTGCAAAAACAACAATCTATGAAAAGAAAAACAGCCTTCATGGAAGCGGATAAGTTCTCGACACGGGCTACTGATTGACAATGAAATGCATAACAGTTATTGAGCTGAAAGGGGCTACCAGGCCACGTTTGGAGAGAGAGTTTGCTCGAGTATTGAGCTCCCAGTAGATGTGCTTTAGAGGAGGATCATGGAGCCTTTTGAGCAGAAAGCTTATGCGACCAATCGAACCCTGAAAACCTAGTGGCTGAAACAAAGAATTCCCAAAATTTTCGTCGATAACAGTCTTGGCATCTCCAAAGATGTGGATAGAGGAGAGCTGGGGATTATAAGCAAGCCAAAGAATGCTCCAAAGAGTGAGAACCTTAGCCTTGGTGCTTGTTCTTGCGCCTCCCTTCTAGAAGATGTGGAATTTGTCCCCATTTGCCAACTTGATCCAAGCCTCGCAGCCACATGTGCCAGCCTGCTCAATCTCGTCAAAGAAAGCAGCAGGCAAGGAGATGGGAAAGGGACGATAACGAAGAGAGAGATCTTTGATGGGAGGAGGAAAGGAAGGGTGTCTAGCAGTCCAAGACATTATAACCCCATTGATGTGGGCAATAATCACCAGTCTAGTTTAAAAAATGAAGTGATTCCTTGCTGTCCAGACCTCCTAGAAGAAGAAGAATGGCAGAGAACGAAATCTCTGAGGAGTTGCGTCCCAAGAGGTAAGGGCGTCAATGATGCAAATATGGCTCCAATCGGGAAGGGAGATGAAACTGGAGAAGAGGGACCAGAGGTTTAGAATGACTAGTGAGGTGAGGAAAAGGTGGAGAACGGATTCAGACTTGGAGTGGCAGAAGATACAAAAGCCAGGGCCGAACAACAAAATCTTGTTTGGGATATTTCTAGACCATAAGGGTTTGAAGGGAGATGGCTCATTGTTCTCAACTAGATTGAGGATGAGATGTTCGTTTTAACTCCAATCTACCAAGCACAAGGGATCAAATCTCTTGAGATGAAAATTTATTTTAGAGTGAAAAGAAATTTAATCTCTCTCACAAAAAATTAAGATAAATATAAATTAATATTAAACATATATATGAAGAGAATATGATAAATAATTAAATGTTTTTAATTAAAATAAAATAAAATAAATTAAAATGAAGTTGCAATTATATAATACAGTAAAACAATATAATCTAAAAAAATGGTTCACTTTTTAATATTATTAAAAATTATAAAAGATTTATTTATAATTTGAATTTTTTAATATTTTTTCTTAAAAAATAATACAATTATATGTTTTAATGGAGCCGAAATTTTTTTTTTTTAATAGTGGAGCTAAACAAAAATTATTTTTTAATGTAAATTTGGATGAGTTAAAAATTTTATTAAAAATATAAGAAGACTTGACTTTATGAATGAAAAATCATGTTTACTATCCACTTCTGATTTGACATTTATTTGTTATTATAATTTTATTTTTTTATATTTTATTTTCATTTAAATATATTTGAAAATAACATGTAGAAATATAAGTGTAAATGTGTAAACTTGCTAATGGTTATTATTCACCAAAAATTTATGCAAACCTAGTAATGGTTATAAATATTTAGAAAACAACGTATAAATATTACAACTACATCAAAAAAATTATAACTTTCAAAATATAGTTCAATCAAACGTTTGAAAAATAATTTTTTCAATAATATTCAAAAATAAATATTGTTAAACATTATATATATATATATTTAAACATTAACATTAAAATTTCCTAAAACCTTGCCTAGGCCGTTATTAATAAAATATAAATATAAACACAATATTAACTAAACCCATTAAATACAAAATTTGATAAAACTTATCAAAATTATTAAACAAATTTGGACAAATTTAAGAAATTCCACAAATATAACGCTATTCATTGGTAAAACCGTGTCTCAATTCATTCCTGAAAACCATGTTCTCATGTTGTCACTAGTAGTAATGCTCCTTTAGCTATTTATATATAGTAGTTAGCAAAGTGAATAAGGGAGAAGCTAAGTAATACTCTACATAAAGTAAATTAAATAAATAACTAATTACATTGAGATTGGATTATAATTAAATACATTTTATAGATTATAATTTTATATTTTATATTAAAGAGATTATTAATTATGATAATTAATTTTTTATATAAAGTTAAAAATATAATAATAATTTTTTGGATTTGGGTGTTTGTATCGCCTTTTCCACTTCTGTTATGGAAAAATAACGATGTCTTTTATTTGGAGATCATCACTCCCTCCATATCATAGTCGGTCGTCATCCTCTTTAAATTTGTCATCTTAGGTCTCCTTGACTTGATTTTGCACATTTGACTTGATGTCTCACTTGCTACCTATCTAGGTTTATTACTCTACGCCATGGCTACCATCTGCTACTTCCCTCCATCTCCTCTTCTCAAAGCTTGGTCTCTCTCGCTCACCTACCCCGCTTCAGCTCTGTCGTCAACAACTTCCCAAGCAATAGCTCCTACAACGTCTCCTCCTCGCCCCAGTCCTCATGGGTGCTATATTATATAGGAGAAGTGTGAAGAAGCAATCACCACCGTGTCTTCAGTGCTGGATGGGCTCAACTACAACATGTCGAATCTTCAACAAGTCTTCGTTAAGTTGATCAAATTTCTTATGGTTGACATTACTCTGGTGTGTTTTGGCACTACGACATTTTCTCTAAAGGATGTTAATTTGTGGTGTAGCGCCACATAGTCTACAATAGCAAAAATTATGTAAATCTTTTCATGTTATGTAACTGTCTCAAACTGCAATTTTGTGCTATTGTCTATGGCTTACCCTCTTAGGGGCAGAGGAATTTTTGTGTTACAATCTCTAGTTTCCCCTCTCAAGGGCAAAGTACTTTGAAGGGTGATGGCCAAAGACCCCCCATGACCTCTAGTCTGCATTTTATGTACATTCTCTTGTTAATATAATGTGAATACTTTTACTTACAAAAAGTAAAATATAATAATAATAAATTATATATAATTGGTTGCTTTAGCTTATTTGAGTTGAATCTCAATTTTTAAATCATATTTTCAGGTCACATGTTCAATTCTCTCAATACTTTTAAAATAAAAAAACTTTTAAAATAAAAAAAACTTTGTGATTGAGCAAAAACCAATAAAAATTATCCCTTAAATTGGATTTTTCTAATACAACCCCATATTCCTTGAAATACAAATATTCCTTAAAATTAATCTCTTGAAAGTCACTTAATAGTTATATGCTATTGCTTTTTCAAAATTTAATAATGCGTTTAATCTCTTGAAAGTCACTTAAAAGTTATATGCTTTTGCTTTTCCAAAATTTAATAATGCAAATTTATAATTCTCAAACAGTCATGTTAAATGTCGAACAAATTATTTAAAACATACCGCAAATAGTAAACTTGTACACGCTCATAGTGTAGCTGTAAATTGGTGGAAGATGGTCACGACTTACAATTAACCCCAGTAAAGTTTCGCATATTTAATATCATTTTACCATAAAAAGTTGCCGACTATACGGAGTGAATCATAGAAAATAGAACATTTAATAAAAAATTTATATTTTTTTTATTAGATACCACCGTCATGTAGTGTGAAAGCCAGCTGAAAGTGGCATGCGGAAAGCAAATTATTTTGAACGTATCATTATATGTTTTATTGGTCTCATGGATGTCGAACATGAGTCTCCACAACCACATTTAAAGTGAAGCCATAGATTTGTTTTTTTTAATCTATGGCAAACAAATAAATATAAGGCGTAGCTATTTTCCATTTATATGAATCAAAATTGGATTACGTTAATCTCTTTGTCTTTCCTGGTCTGTGAAGTGGGGTAACTAATTTTGCAATTTTATCGTAACAGGAAGCTTGTACACAGATTTTCTTCACAAAAGTCCATTACTTTTGCTGACTATTTTTACCAAATGGATCTCCAAATTTACCTTCCTTGTTATCCAAACTTAAGCCTATTCATTGTTATTTAATTTATACGGTATTTGCATGGAGTATATTTGACAAAACCATGCAAATTGCTTGAGATAAATTGCTATCACATTACATGTTTTTATAAAGAAAGAAATTTTGGCTTACTTTAAAGCTGCAAGGAATAAGCATTAGATAATCCATCATTAACCATAGAGTGGCTACATAACAACAATATTATATTACAAGGCTGCTAAGATTGAAGTGGTGGAAAAGCATTATGTTCAAAATACGAACAAATATTTAAAAACGAAAAAGAGTGGCATGTCGGCCAGCAAACGAAACACATCTACCTAACCAATAATCGTTTTGAAGTAACGTGGTATCGAAAATTGAGATGATTCATGTGACTTTACACACGAGATTAAATTCCATCTTTCATTGATTATGACATATATTTTTACTATTTTACTATCTCAATAAACAAGTTTATTATTCGATTATGTATTTGTGAATTATAGAAAAATAAAATAATTAATGAGTAAGAAGACTATATGGTGGGTATCAATTATTTAAGAAAAATAATGAATAATAATAATAATAAATTATGATATAATGAAGAACTATAAGTTTTTTTTTGGGGAGAATTTTTTGGGAGAGAATTGAACTTCAAAATAGTACACTATAGATTTACTGCAGAATATATTCTTTTCTCTGCTAATTTAAGTTTTAGTCTAAAAACGATGCCATTGTTTAGAATTGGTAATTGTCAAAATCTTGTTATAGTTGTTAAACTTTAGTATTTGAGTGTCTTAGGGTTTTAATAGTATTTGAATCCATTTCTACTATCAAAAATGAATTCAAACACTCCAACTACTTAATTTTTGAATATTAATTTACCAAATTCCAACAAAAAAGTGCCCTCCCGACCATTTCTGAAGTTGGATGAAACGAACTCCTAATCCTAATGTCACCTTATATGTACACGTTAACAAATTCACAACAATTTTCAAGTCTAAATACCACGAGAGCTTTTGTAATTAATACACGGAAAAGGCGAGCCTTATTTCGATGCTTTATCCCAGCCACATTAATGCGGTGGCGGATACACGCCACCGTTAGATTTAAACGTTTTAAATCTAACGTTGGGCGGTCTTATCTGCCACCGCATTGTGGGCGGATGGCGACCAAAGTATTAGTTTGCCCACGGAAAATTTCTACCACGTTAAAGTTCATACATATTTTAGAAAACGTGACTCTTCTTCAATTATATTCGAAGAGGTCCTTTGTTCGACTAAACGGAGGTGATAGAGACGGCTCGGGGAGGCCCTGTCCCTGGCGACTCTCGACAACACCGAGATTCGAGGTGGAGCGACTCCTTGTCCCTCGTGACTCTCCCGGCCTTTAGGTCGGGTGGACCACGCCCAGCCGATCGGCGATGGGCACCACCTCTCTCCCTCCACTCCGCGCGGCTCCTCTCCCATCGCCCCACCCCCACTCACTCCACCACTCGCGTCATTTTAAGATTTTCACAGTTAATCATGGTCGTACATCCAACTCACTAATGCAATTTCGCCTTTTTTTGAAATTTAAATTTGAATTTTGGTCAGCCCAGGAGCTCTTAATGAATACGGGAAGGCCTTCTGGTTGTTGATATAGAGGCTGGAGCGAGATGCATTACGGAGCACTTTTTCAAGATATCCATGTGCATTACGGGGTAACAAAACCAAGGTACACAGGCGAAGCTCCCTGCGATCCCTTAAAGGGACCCTAAAAGGCCATACGAAGTGGCCTCCAAAGGTAAGTCTTTGTGGCACAATGGAAAAAATGAAGGTAGTCTTGAAAGAAAAAGTGGAATTATTTGAAATATTCTTGAAAACGAATGGAAACGGATAAAGGCATGGCCTAACATACTCTAACGTGGCATTTTACGAGCTCTAAAACTCAAACAGGGATTACTCGAAGGTCGAGGTTGTTTACGAATCCATCGAAAATAAATTCATTCAATTTGTGAAAGCCAAGACGAGAATTCAAACAAAGCAAACCATGAAAACGTCGGGCCATTCGATTAGACGCCTTTGCTAGACTAGACTTGGAATGGCGGAGGTCGCCTGAATCGAAACGCACGCATGTGGCACGTGAACTTCTACATAATCGGCGGAGAGAAAAATATGAGTGCGGCATTTTATTTTGCTCAGAGAGGCCACAGGCATGCGGTTTGACGCACATGGAGGAGGGGTTGACCTGGGATTTGAAGCCGAGAGCTGAGTGTTTGTGGTGACAAAAAATGCCGGCTTTGATGCGCCGATGCGATGAGGCCAGAGCTTTTGTTGTTTGTTTCTTCATTGCGGAGGAAACCTGCGAGAGGTTAAGGTGAGAGTCTAGTACGGCATGGACTCACGGGCCAAGTTGTTAGAATGTTGAAATTATTGAAAAATTCCAAGCAAGCAGTGGAGAGAATGAAACTCTCCTCTCACAACCTGGAAGATATTCAAAAGAATAAAAAATTTCGATTTGCAAACGAGATGGCATGAAAATGCTTTCTTCTATATCATTAAAAACGAGAACAAAAAAGCTGTTACAAAATTTCTTCCTCGACGGTGAGGGATTCACAAAATATGTTTGGCTGCTACAAGCAGCAGTGCACTCAAACAACTCATCTCTCGAGAACACACACTAACGGTGCTCGTTCTCACTTGCTATGTTTTCTTTGCTGCGGGCTCTCCGGCGGTCACACTAACAATGCATTCCACACACACAAATGCGGGCCTTTTCTCTTTATATATGGCGCGGCGGATACAAAATCCATAAAACTTTGAATATGAGGCGCGTACGAGTGGGGACCACTACATGATCGGCCAAATTGCGATATTGCGACGTGCGATGTGCGATGGCGACGCAACTTATCGCAAACTTTAAATTTGCGATGACATATTGGATGGGCGGAACACAAACTTTACGACATGCAATCTGCCGACGGTGCGATGGCGCGTCAGTCGCATGCTCCAACTGTTTAACTGCGATAGTGGATGGCAATGACTCTTTTGAAATATGCGATGTGCGATGGTGCACATCGCTATGCATACATCATGATTCCATATCTGCCAGAGACATTTGACATTTCCAAAAGTGCGATGCGTAGCACTGGCAGCTCAAGTGGTAGGGACCATTTGTCCTATCCTCTCATAAGAGACTTCCGTCTGTTCTCATCGAGTTTCACTTCAATTTGGTTGTTGAAGCTTTAAAGCATGAAGCTTGTTGTTTTAAGTCGCTTTGCTCCCATGCGTAGATTGGCATTACGGAAATCTTAGCTCCTCTTACCAATTAACTTCCGCCCATACTTCAAAATTAATTCCCACTTGCTATACGTGGCTGTGGCCATACAAGATTTAATTTGTCCTTACGTATCTTCCATTCTTCTTAAATATAGAGTGTTGCTCCTCAATCTTCTCTGTATGCTGTTCTTCATCCTTGCACACTTGAGGCACGACGGGTGACTTTAATATTTCTAACACTCCCCCTTAAAGTCAGTGCTTTGGGTTATTCATCAAACCCAAACATTTCTCAAAATTCAAATGTTTTGTGCCAATGGCTTTGTCAAAATATACGCATATTGCTCCTCTGTTTTACAATGTAAAATAATTTCAACATTGTTCACCAATTCTGCGATATAATGAAACTTTGTGTCTGTGTGTTTCGTTCTCTTGTGAAACACAAAATTGCTGAATGCAATATTTGAGCTATTGTCACAATAAATCAGGTGCCCTTTACCCATTTCTTGGCACAAACTTCTCAACATTCTTCTCATCCAAATTGCTTGACATCTGCTACTTTGCCGTGCCATAATGCTGCCTCTGCGTAGGCAATGCCTGATAGGCTATTTCTTGGAAGCCCTTGAAATGAAGCTCCACGAACCATATAGAAAAACATAACTTAGGAAGTGCTCTTTAGATCATCTACACTTCATTGATCCTTGTCAATGTACCCAACTAATTGAATTTTACGAAGTAGTATATAAAATAAATACCAAATCTTTTTGTTCCTTTCACATACCTCGGGAATTCTCTTCTTTACTTGCCAATGTGCCTCTTTTGGCTTCTCCATAAATACGAAATTAAACTAGCGACATGCATAATATCCGGCCTAGTTACGAGTCAAATACATGAGCGCCAACTATGCTTTTATACAAACTTGGATCAACATCCTTCTTTGTTGTCATATTTTCTCAACCGATCCCATTACGTAGCAGGTAATTGTAGCTTTGCACTCCTACATATTAAATCTTTCTAAAACCTGATTCACATACTTTGCTTGAAATATAAAAATCCCTTTCTCATTTTGTTCTACTTCTATTCCCAAAAAGTATCTTAATAAACCGATATTAGTCATTTCAAATTCATCTTTCATGACTGTTTTAAAATTCTCAACAAGGTAATCATCATTACCAGTAAAAATTAAATCATCAACATATAAAACAACAATCAACAGCTTACCATCTTTTTCCTTGATGTAGAGGGTGGGTTCTCCCTCACATTTTTCAAATCCATTCTCCAATAGATAGGAGTCTATTCTGCTGTACCACGCTCTTGGTGCTTGCTTCAACCCATAAAGAGCTTTCTTCAATTTGCAGACCTTATGCTCTTGGCCTTTCTTCTCATATCCGAGAGGCTGTTCCACATATAACTCTTCCATTAAAACTCCATTTAAGAATGCTGATTTTACATCCATTTGGTATACTTTCCATTTGTTTTGTGCTGCTATGGACAGCACTACTCTTACTGTCTCCATTCTTGCAACTGGTGCAAAAGTTTCTTCATAATCAATCCCTTGCTTCTCCTTGTATCCTTTGACAACAAGTTTGGACTTGTGTCTCTCTATTTTTCCTTCAGCATTTCTTTTGGTCTTATAGACCCATTTAACTCCAATGACTTCTTTGCCTTCTGGGAGATCAACCAAATCCCATGTTTTGTTCTTCTCTATGGCTTTAATTTCATCATCCATAGCTTCTATCCATTTTCTATCTTTAATTTCATCTTCAAAATGAATAGGATCATCAACTTGACAATACAAAGCAAATAAGGAATTCATACCTTCATTTGCTACTCCTTGCTCATAGATTTCTCTAATACTTCTGAACTTTGTTCCTCTTTCACTTGGCGTAGCTGTGCTTGATGAAGCACTGAATTCTGCTCCATGTGGTGTGCTCGGCGAACCACTGCCACTTCTTCTCAAGGGTGTTCTCGCTGCTGCTTGAGGCATCCCTTGCTGTCCTTGCGCTGCTAGAGGTTGTGCAACAGATGGGTTGTTAATTTCAACCACATCTCCCTCATCTTCATCATGAGATAAACAACGTTTGACATTGACTGTTTTCTCAATACTTCCATCCCACGCTTCCTCTTCAATGAATTGCACATCTCTGCTTATTACAAACTTCTTTGTGGATGGGTTATACAGTCTGTATCGTTTGGAATCTTCACAATATCCAAGGAAAATGCACTTCTCCCCTTACTATCCAATTTCTTTCTCAATTTGTCTGGAATGTGTGCATATGCAACACACCCAAAAACTCTCATGTGGGTGACTCCCTATTTTCTGCCACTCCACGCTTCTTTTGGAACCTTATTCATTACAGCTTTTTTGGGGCATCTATTCAAAATATATACAACACAGTTTGCTGCTTCTGCCCAATACTCATTCGGCAAATGCTTTGCCTTCAGCATGCTTCTCACCATCTCCATTATGGTTCGATTCTTCCATTCAGCGACTCCATTCTGTTGCGGCGTGTACCTGGTGGTAAATTGCTTGTGTATGTCGTTCTCTCTGCAAAAGCGCAGAAACTCCTTTGATATGTATTCACCTCCTCTGTCAGTTCTGAGGACTTTAATGTGCAGTCCGCTCTGTTTTTCTACGAGAGCTTTAAAATGGCAACATTTTTGAAAGACTTCACTCTTGTATTTCAGAAAATAAACCCATACTTTTCTTATGAAATCATCTATGAAGGTCAGCATGTAATTGCTACCTGAAACTGATGCTGTTTGCATCGGCCCACATAAATCTGAGTGGATTATCTCCAAAGGTGCTTTCGCCCTTATGCTTTTCCCTGAAGGAAAATTTTCTTTGTGTTTCTTTCCCAAGATGCAGCCTTCACATAGGCTGTCAGGCTTCTCAATCAATGGCAAACCTCTTACCATTCCTTTTCTGTGCAGCGAATTTAATCCTCTGAAATTGAGATGTCCAAATCTCAGGTGCCATAACCAATTTTCATCCTTTGCTGCCTTCTGAAAGGCTTCTTTTGTTACGGCTGCAATGCTTTTTCCTTTTCCCTTCAAGTTAGTGTTGAGCTTGAGTGGAAACATTCTATTGTTGGTCATTTGAATTTTAGCAATGATTTTCTTGCTTGGAGGTATATCCTTAATGGTGCACACATCATCTTTGAAAACTACATTGTAACCTTTGTTTATGAGTTGCCCAACGCTCAAAAGATTACATTTCAAACCTGGAACATAATACACATCAGGGACAAATTTCCGCTCACCATTTCTGGCTCGAATACTTACTCTGCCCTTTCCTTTGACATAGATCTTAGTATCAGTCCCTGTGGTCACTTCAGATTTAATCTCTTCATCTAGATTTGCAAACATTTCTCTATTTCCAGTCATTTGATTACTACACCCTGAATCTAAGAACCAAAAATCATCTTCTCTATCTTGTGCTACGTTACAAGCTAACAGCACATTACTTGGGTTCTTTTCTTCTTTTGCTACATTAGCATTCTGCCTATTTTTCATGTCATTTTGCTTCTTTCTACATTCATTGGCATAGTGCCCATATTTCTTGCAATAGTGACACTAGACATTGGGTTTGTCATACCTTTGTCCATGAGCATGTTGGTGTTCATGTCCACCTTGCTGGCTATTTCTTTGGCCGTGGCTCTGACTTTGACTGTTGCCCCTTCCATGTGAATGTGGAGGGTTGTTCCTTCCACCTCTATTCTGGCTTCCGCCTCTTCCTCTTCCTTTTCTTTGACCTCTTCCTCTTCCTGAAGGCATATGGGTCTTGAAGGCGTGCTCAAGAGATGAATGTTCATCTCTATTCAATCTCTATTCATGAGTTATCAACGAGGCATGAAGTTCATCCACTGTGAACTGTGAGAGATCTTTGGTCTCTTCTATGGTGGTAACAATAACATCAAACTTTGAGGGTAAGCTTCTCAAAAGTTTCTCCACTATCCTTCTCTCTTCAAGAGTTTCTCCATGGGATCTTATCTGATTTACAATCCCAACCACATGTGTAAAGAATGTGTCAACACTATCTGACTCTTTCATGCAAAGAGTTTCAAAATCTCTTCTCAGCAATTGAAGTTTTGCTGTTCTAACTTTCTCCATACATTGATAGGCTACTTTCAGAGTTTCCCATGCTTCCTTGGATTTCTTGGCTGCTGCTATCCTTGGAAACACACTCTCATTCACAGCTTGATACAAATAGAAGAGGGCCTTAGCATCCTTCTTCCTATTGTTCTTCAATAAGTCCTTCTCTGCTTGAGTTAAGGCATTAAAAGCCTGCTCATCAGCTGGTTCAGTAAAACCATCTTCTACAAACTCCCATAAGTCTTGTGAAGCAAACAGGGCTTTCATGGTAATGGCCCAATAATCATAGTTCTTTCCATTAAATTGTGGAAGCTGAACATTTCCAATGTTCATTCCTGTACTTGGTCCAGCCATAGCACTTAAACTGAACTCTACACTTAAAGAAACTGTCTTTTCTTCTCTTGAAAGAACAAACACTATTAGACAATAAACAATAGCTCTGTTATCTTTGAGAAATACCTGATCTTTTGACCTCTGTTGAGCTTTCACTCTGCTGGAGAAAACGCTTCAACAAATCTTCCTCTTCTTCAGCTTCTTTGAGAACTTCAAAGAGCCTAAACTAGCTCCGATACCATGTTGGAATATTGAGAATTCCAAATGGAGAGAGTAAGCTCCTCTCCTCTAAACACAGAGAAATTAGAAAAAACTTCTTTTGACAATGGACAGAGTTTTCAGACTTTTAAAACAACTTCTATTTCAAAAAAAAAACTTATACAAGTCTTCCTCTTAACAGAGGGATAACAACAATGGTGACTGCTACAGACTCAGTGCACAAAATGACTCTCTGTCTCTCAAGAACGACACTGTTGTGTATTTCTGTTCTTCTCTGCTTTTCTGCGCTGCTGTGCAAAAACTAAACAATGCAATTACAATTACATAGGCTCGCAGGCCTTTTGGCTTTTTTATATGCCGCATATAAAAAAACATTACATAAAACCTTTGCGGAATTTAAAAAAAAAACAAATGCACGACGTGCGAGTGGGGACCACATCGTAGTCGGCGGATCAGAGGTGTCACACAAAAACTTGCGATTGCGATTGAGGACCCGGATGTGATGGCACATATAAACTCCAGCCTATAATATGGATCGGTTCCGCCACTCCAATCGTAACATATTACAAAAAGGTGCGATCAATCGAAATTTTCGATTGCGATTACACAACGGACGCGATGGCCCGATATAAAACATGGCACATAAGGCGATCGGGTCCGAAACTTCAATCGAGGCATATTACAAAAGGTGTGCGATCACACAGAAGGTTCCGATTGCAACTCAGATCCCGGACGCGATGGACTTATTAGCTCCATCGTATAACGCCATCGGGTCCACCAATTTCAACGGTGCAATCGGGCCCAACACTTAAGCGCTTCCGATGCGATTGGGAACTTGGATGTGATTGCCCATTCAACTGTGGTATATTGTATGATCGGGTCCGGCCTTTGATCGGAGCACAAAACAAAGGACCGCCGATTGAACCTTGCGATTTGGACTTGCGATTCCATTGAGTTTCCGCCACGTGGTCAAGTGGACCCACGGGCCTCTGCTGCTGTGGGGGGAAATTATAATATATGTTTCGGTTGTATTGTGTACAATCGTTCCACTGCGAAACATTACCACATCTGCAAGACATTTGTTTCATGTAAAATGTTTGTATTGCGATTTGCGATTGCGATTGGATCACATCGCATTGCAGAACTCCATATCGACAAGACACTGTTTCAAAATAACTTTGGTTGTTGAGGGCTTTAAAGCCCGAAATGACTGTTTAAATAAAACTTCTCCTTCGTAGAATAGATCTACGAAAATCTTCGTCCTTCCACTGTGAAGAACGGCTCCGCTCATCACCTGTTAATTCTCCTCTGCAATCTATGGCTGCGGCCCATCACAATTAATTCATCCTTACAGATTCTCCTTCATTCTTCAATACAGAGTGTTGTGCACTCAAAAACTTTGCTTCTGTTGCTGCCTTTGTACTTGTTTTCTTCCCGCCCAAAAGCACGGCAGGTGACTTTAATATTTTCAACACGGAAGAATGTTTATGTTTTACATGTTCTTAGTCCTTTTCCATAGTATTCAAGTATAATTAAAAAAAAATCCGACTGCCACCATTGCTAAACCGATGAACCCCATGTGGGCAGCATTCACAATGATTCCAAATGGAAAAGTCAAAGTATCATCATCCGCATTCTAGAAGGCATTAAGTAGGCTCATATTACTTGCGTTTTGCAAGGCAGAAGTTAGTTTTAGCGTTATTTAAATGGAATTTACTTTTACGCAAATTTTTTCTTGAATTTCTTTAATACTGGAAAATAAATCAAAATTCTAGATCAATTAGAATTCTGATTTTTTTTTAAATTTCCAATCGAACCGTTTTTAATAATAAATGAAAATTCTAAATCAATCAGAACTCTTATTTTTTTAATTGCTATAAAACTGATTTTAATATTTTTTTTAACACTATCAAAATGTTTTTAACGATTCACTTTTGTTCATTAATAATCAAACCATTTTCACTGATTCAAGATTGCTTATTAATCCGAATGCTAGGTGCAATTGTGAATTCGCCTCTAATTGCGAGACTTTTTTCAAAGATTTGATTTTAACTATTTTATTTTTGCCGAGATATGATGATTACTTTATTTTAATTTTTCAAATGCAACGGTCATAAGTATTGCTGTCCTCAAGTAGGACATACCCGTTCCATGCGTCAAATTTACGGTCTAAACGAAATGAAGAATCCATTTTGGGCATCTTAATTATTTTATTTTATTTTTCTAATATAACTGTCATAAGGATTTAGTTTCACTAGCCATTCAAATTCGTTGTATAAATTACATTGGTTGGTTACGTGGAATCTATGTTGTAATTGAAGATACACTTCTTGGAATGTTTAAGTGTTTAAGTAAAACTTTGACCGTACACAAGTATAGTCCGCACAACTCACCAAATGATCATTCTATAAATTATACTTGTTGGTTGCTCGGAATCTACGGTGTAACTTAATATACATGTTTTGAAATGTTCAAATGTTTAGATAAAACTTTCCTCCCACAGATGTACAGTCTATATAGGTTGAGTGGGCCTAGTGGCTAAGAGCATGTGTTTCTACGTAAAAGGTCACATGGTGTAGAATATGTATGGCTTGCTAGTCTTAAGTTCAAAACCAGAAGAGATAGAGTATGTAGTGTGAATATTCTCGAAAAAGAAAAAAAACTCTCCTCCAATATCTAATACTAAATCTTTGCTAGCCTATGAATTTATGCACCACTTATTATTCCTAACTTTAAAATCAAATTTCATGTTAAATTCGTAAAAAAAAATATATTAAAAAAAAAAAAATATTCTAAGTAAATTTTAAAAATAATATTATTAAAATTATTACTAAAACATATTTTAAAAAATATACGACTTTAATATTATTAAAAACCTACTATTATTAAATAAATTTTAAATAAGTCAATAAAGACATTTGAAAAAATGTATACATTATTTTATTCAAGTTTTGTTTTTGTTTTTTTTTTTTAAATTAAAAAATTTATGACATCACCTTATCTTTAAATATAAAAATGAATTTAGCTCACTCAAATAGTTCAAAATATTTGAATCAAAAACCATAAAAAAAAATAATCAAAGTTGTAAATTTCGGATTTTAAAATAACATTTCAAAGGACATATTAAATTTTAGGAAACATGTCCCCCAAAAAAATAGATAGTTAGATTATGTTTTTCTGTGACAATTGCATTTAGTGTTAACTAGTTGTTAAACTAGTTAAATGACATTTTATTATTGTTTTTAAGAACAAAATATTTTGAAGAAAAGATTGAGATACTTAATGTTTTTCTGGAAATTTTTTTTCTTTATTGTTATTGTTAAAAATAAAAATTGGTTATGGAAAGTGGTTCCATAAAAAGTGAAAAGGTTGATGGTAAATGTTTTCCAATAACTGAAAGGTTGGTTGGACAGTTGGAAAAGTTAGTTGCTCCTTTGGTGATAAAAGACTGTTCCAAGTGAGGAATAGGGGTTTTCAGAGACTAATGAGAAGAGTGGAAATGTTTCCTGAGCTCGTGAGACTAGTGAAAACCTCTTAGAAATCTTGAAATTTTTTGGTACTGACTGGACTAGTGTTACTGAGGTCTTAACAGAAAATCTACTGTCAACCTGTACCTTTCAGTGTGGAGCAATGGGGAAAGAGCAGGACATAATTGCCCCTCTTGAAGGTTGGGAGGACATCAATAGTGGACTGCAGATTCAGATAAGTTTCTGAGTATACTGTAAACATAAGATGGGAAACAATTTCTTTATAATTTGTAAGTTCTTTACAACTTCTGTGAAAAGTCTACAGAAATATTTTAATGTTGTTGTTTTTCCTGAATGGTCTATTGCGAAAGCAGAAGGAAAATCTGATAATAAAGAGAATAACATTAGCTATACTATTCATGAACAAAATCTATAAACGGAAATAGAGAAATGACAAGTGAATGGAAATGTTGAGTTATTGATTAAAACTTTAAATAGAAAAACTTACAACAGATATAATTAGTTATTGATCAAAACTTTCAAAAGTAAAACTTTTAACAAATAGGGGTAATGTAACCTATTAAAGGCGTAGAACAATGTATGTTTCAGTCTCGAGGTGGAACCCCAAGACTACAACACATCTTGTCTCTGGCTACTGCTATACACAGACAAAGCCTAGGGTGGTTCGGTCACCGAGAAAATAAATTTCAATAGATTACTTATATACAATTTTATATTTTCACTAGGAAGAAACGACTGTACAGAAAATAAATCCGTAACCATGACTCAAAAGTGCACTAAATTCATTTAACACGTAAAGAGAAGTAAACTTTGTTGTAATGGAAAATAAATTGCTAAGCTGTGAAATAGAATGCAGACTACCCGAGGGTCGAGATATGCAATTATTTTAAACAAATGATGACAGTATTTATAGTTATGAGAACCAGATAGAACTATCATAAAAAATATAAAAAAAATATGCATATCAAATAAATCCAAGTAACGCAGTTAAGTAAGAGCATATTATGGATAACTGATATCCTTATAAATTATTTTGTAAAGAGTATGACTGAACGTTCGTTCTTGCACATTCATGACCAAAACATTGTGGATGAAAGGAAACAAACCCTTCTTCTAAAAATCGAAGAACAAGCTAAATAATCTAAGTATCGTATTTAGAGAAAAACTAAATATCAAGAACCCAAATTGTTACAATTTATAAATATACACAAAAATTTGGAAAGAGACTCTGCCATATATCCTTCAAATACTTGAAGCAAGAACTCACAAGCATTGAGCCCAAAACCGTTAAGTCTTTACAACTTAAAAAAAAACAATTCTTTAGCAAAATGATTAATCGACCGGACACACAGTAAGGAGATTTCTACTAATTCACCAAAGATGGACAAGGAATCCTTAGTGAAGAAATACCTGGAGAAAAATGATCTTGTTAACCATGGCGGAAGTCGAGGAACCCTAGTGTCCAAGGAAAAATAAAAGGCCAGAACTTTCGGAAGGAATGCACCTGTGTTAAGCCTCCAAGCAATTAGTAAAAGTGTAGATAAGTAGTAATATTAAATAAAGTGACAGTTTAACTTTGATGGGTATGTAAGTAAAACAGAAACCTAGCGTTTATATTACCTATAGAGGTTAAACTGTTATTGAATGTCCAATTGCTGAGCTAAACAACAATATAAATTGGAAGTAGGAATGAAGTGATAGTCTCACAAGTAAATGACTAAGGAGAATAAAAATGGTAAGCAGACGTAATAACAAAACAATAAATTACATTCCAGTCCAAAAGTATCCATGTAAAACCTCCATTGAGAAACTGGAATTCCAGTCCAGAAGTATCCATGTAAAACCTCCATTGAGAAACTGGAATTCTCCTCCGAGCTCTTGTTCATCAAAGTAATGAGATTGAGGCCTATTAAAAACCCAATCTCATATTTTCCCAGCTAAAAACAGAGATAGATTTTTGTAAATGAGAAAGTTGCAGAGAGCATATTAGCACCGAGTAAATGAGAACTCGTAAGGAGCGAAGGGGTTTTACCTATTACAGGGTTTCTCACCAATTGTCACCGCTGTTGATTTCCGAAGATTGGATGACGCTTAGAGGAAAATGTGGCCACGGAAAATTGAGTCCACATCCAAATTCAATCCCACAACTGGAGTTTCATTAAAAATTTAGTACTTGACAACCTTCGTTCGGTTCAACAAATGTCAAGGTAATAAATGTGATGGATAAGTGTGCAACCAAAAACTGGTGGTAGATTGGTTTAGTGGTAATGCTTCTAATTCCAAACATAAGTTGTAAGGGTAGGTTTATTTTTTATATAAATAAACAATATTATATCATGCTAATGAAAATTACAATAGGATTAAGACTTTGGTAATACTATAGATAAGGTAAGGTAAAAATTAATATCATGTTATGTAAATTTTATTTTTTATTCGGTATGTTACAAGTGGTATTAGAGCAACATTCATACACTGGGATCCTAAGGGCCGACTAACAATTTAAGCTATGTGTACAATGATGCACATAATAGAAGCATAACAGGAAACGTCATGAGAAGGGGATCAATGCAACAACCACCCCAGAACACCAGGGAACCCCAAACATGACCAGAAGTGAGGCCTCAGATGTGGGTTCAACTGAGTGTGGATCAGCACCAGCAGGCAAGTAGACTCCTAGAGGAATAGTAGCACCAAACAAGCGTACTATGTGATACAGTACAAAAGCTACATGAAGAAATGGTGCGGGTTCGAAGTGATAATGAGCATTTGATGCAAGAGAAAGAAAAGATACTCAAGAGCCTGTCAGACAAGAAAAATCAGGGAATGGAATAACCCAGTGCTGATAGAAATATGCAAGAAGGTAATGATCGACAAACAAGGGACCACACCACTGACAGAGTGGAAATAAGCCCTTCACAATGAAACAACAAGAACAAAAACTATAATGAAGCAAAGTCTGGCAATTTTTCGGATCAACGAGAAGTTAAAAATCAAAAAGTGGAGCTTCAGGGTGAGTTTTGAAAAATAAAACCACCAACATTTGATGGCAAAGCTGAGGAAGTGGCAGAGGCTTGGTTGATAAATATGAACAAATATTTTCAACTGTATGAGTACAACAGCAACCTAAAGGCCAGATTGGCCATATATCAGTTAAAGGAGAAAGCCACTCTGTGGTGGGATGAAGTAAAGAATGCTCGTAGCATTGAGGACTAAGATGTTACCTGGGAATCGTTCCAACAATACTTTAAAGATAAGTATTTAACATAACGATTCTAAGATGAAAAATATAAGTAATTTCATGACTTGAAGATGGGACAGATGATCATGGACAAGTATACTACCAAGTTCACCTCTCTGTTATGATATGTTCCATACCTCATAGATGAAAAGGATAAGGTTCAAATATTCTTGAGTAGTCTACCAACCCATATCAAGGAACCACTACAAGGAAAAGACCCTCTAGCAGAGGTTATAAAGGAGGTTTTTACTGTTAAAAAATTGGCCAAAATTGTTAAAAAAACATTTTCTACAACATCTGTTTATGGTTACGGATATTTTGGTGGAGCTTTTAACGGAAATTAAACACAACTAAAAAAATTGGCGGTCAGAGGTTATTATGGATGTTTTTTTCATCTGTGCGCTACTCTGACTTGAATGCATTGGTACGTACATATAGAAGGTGCCTTGGGGTAGTCGAAGGAAAATGCACCGGGCCATTAAGGTATAAAATCACACTGGGCATAGTGTTGGTGATATAATGCATGGGGCCGTTCTAATTGGTCTTGGGATTTGTGCGGTGCTGATAGGTCGTATCAATGCACCAGTGCGTAGTATCACAGAAAGGTGCTGAGATTTATAATTCGTAACGATATTCATGCGATGCCCATAGGTCGTACAAATGCACCAGTGCTTATAGACACATAAATGCCCCGATGCACAGTATCACACAAATGCACCAAGATTTATAATTGGTATCAGTATTCATGCAGTGCCCACAGATCGTACAACGACGCTGGTGTGTATAGACACATAAACACATCGGTGCGTCGTACTACACAAACGCACCGGTGTATAGTTACTGACATGCACCAGTTTTCATTTTGTATTTTTTAGAAACATCGACCTGTGACAGTGCAATTATTGTGATTGTTTTAAATTCATTATTGATCAAAAGTCGACACATCTTATAATGATATTCATATTAATTAAATTCTTATTAATGCATTTGAATGTGATGTTTGGATTGATTTTTTATATCATATCATAATTATTGTGGTTTTTTAAAATTCATTATTCATCGAAAGTCGACACATATATATCTCATAACAATATTCATATGAATTAAATTTTTATTAGTGCATTTGAGAACAAAAATGGAGAACGCAATAACAACAATGGAGAACGCAATAGAAGAAATTAAAACATATTTTAAGATATTTAATATATATGAATAAGATAGTCTTTATCATACAAAATGGGACATTTATTGGTATCCCTTTGTCTTTCAATTGGGACACTATGTCCATTACATTAAACAAAATTTATGATTTCACAGACATATTTCAAAAAATAAAACGCGTTGCTTTGATATCAAAACATAGTGATCATCATTCTTCACTTGAATTGTTGCATTACTAGAGCTACTTCCATGACTTGCGTTATTTTCAGGAACGTTGTGTTCAAGGTGTTGATTGTTTTCTTCTCCTTCAACTTCCATCTACAAATATAAAAATAAACTACAATGAGTGTATATACATTGGTGAGAATAATGAAAATTGCAATATTAAATAATATACATCAATGTAAACTGAAAAGAAAAATGTACCATTCTTTCAAAACCATGTACCATGCTATCTTTCAAAATTTCATCTGTTGGCGCAGTTCCATACTTTGTTCCCTGCAAGTTTTATACCCCAATAAAAATCATATATTTAATATAAAAGATGTTTTTTTTTCTATTAATTATAGACGGAGCTAAGTAAAACAATATCGATATATGCTTACAAATTCCACAATTAATTTTTGATATGCCAACATATACTCACAACTCATATTTAACCCAATTTCAATCAATTGGTCTGATGGTTCTTCTTTGTATGTTAGCACCTATTCAAAGACATTAAATGATGATTTTTTTAAAACAACTTAAAAAATAAAAAAATGAAATATAGTTAAGTTGTTATAAGGAAGTAACAATGACTCACAAACTTAGATATCAACCTTTTTCTTCCTTGTCGTCATGTTTTATATGCTGAATGGGTTCCATTTTCTTTTCTTTTCTGCAAGAAAATTCTTGAGAATTAATATTTATTTCTAAATTTTTTATTTATTGTACCTAATGATCGAAAAATTCAAAGATTACCTATTACATTTGAAGCACGTTTTTGGTGAAACGGCTCCTCCTACGATGCAATTTTGTCCATTTCTTTGACCATCTCCTTGTACACCTTTTTGGACATTCCTACTGGTATATTTATGATATCAACTCTTTCATATTTTGAGATTTTCATAATCTTCCTAAAAATGTAACATGACAATAAAATATTTAATTTTTGTATTGATATCTAAAAGGTAGATATAACAAAAGTGATATTTATAAATAATTCTAGACAAACATGTAAAGGAATATTACTTTTTCATTTCTTCATTTTTGTTGTCGTACATTTTTGCTATTAAAAGGCTGACATGTCTCATTGACAAATTCTCTGGAAACTCTCCCTGTAGTTTAGATAAAATTTGGTTCTTGGAATCATTGGATTGATTTTTGTATTGTAAGTGGAAAGAACATCTATGCATTTGTTCCGCTAGATCCCTCAAAATTTTGTAAAAGTTTTTAGGTTCTAGCACCACTCCAGATGTGCTAAGGAGCAATTCATTTTCATTTACATGTTCTATTTTTTTTCTTTTCTTTGAAAAACATTCTTTTTCTGAGTTGTTGGTCCTTGTAGAACATTAAATAGATGTGAATTACTAGAATTTTTGACACATTCTATCCAAAAATTTTAAGTATATTACTAATGATAATTAAAAAAAGAAACACATATTGGATCGATAGTATTTTTTCATTCACCCGATTCATCCTTTTGCAATTTTTCCATCAAGATTTTATGTTCTTCTGGTCCTAGAAACTAAATAATCTTATCTAGCTTCGCCATTTCTTGGCTCTTCATGATACACAATAAACAATACATATTAGTTAAACTTACATATAGTTCAAAAATAATATTTTTTTATAAAGAATTTACAAAGAACTTGCCTTTTTTTATTTTCTTGATGTGCTACCATTATTTTTGTTACTTGATCTCTTATCATTCATTTCTTTATCGATATGAAACCTGTTCCATATCATTCATTAATATATTTAGAAATAAATTGTAAACTTTTCAGGTAAAAAGTAAATCTTAAGACACCGGTGCACCTTTCTTGATGTACGCATTGTCGCCGGTGCGTGGGGGTATTACCAACACACCACAAAACAATATAATATATTGTACATTGCGTGAGGTATTATAAACACACTGCAAAAATAATTTAATATACCGTTCGATGTTATCCTCGTGACATGGAGCATCGGTGCCCTATTTCAGATATGGCGCACTGATTTAAAAAAAATATTTTCAAATATTCTATTACACGGTACTTGTACGGTGCACTTTATAATAAAGTGCATCGGTGTGCTAGGTTACGTCGGGCCCACCGATAAAAAAAAACCCATTATTTCCAAAAATTCTCGCAATTCCGAATGGATTGGGATCCGAATATGCAAGTCGTCCTGTGTGTTGGATGTCAATCTAAAATGAAAAGCCCTAATTCTGAAATCACAGAAACAGGGAGAAGAAAGGGCAAAAACAAAAAAATGAAGAGTTTAGGGTCAAAATGAATAAAACTGTAGAAAAAGTAAAAAAAAATAATCAAATTTAATCATGAGATGGTTTGAAATTCTATGATACAGGGTTTGAATCACCAGAGGTTTGATTTTTGATTGTCTGAATACTTCAATTCGAACATATTTCGTTTCTCCACAGTGCCCTCATGCTCTCTTGTTCCAGGTATGTCTCCTGCAAATATCTGGCAGAACATTTTAGCAAAAATAGTGAAATAATGAAAAGTGTTTAGTATTTAAAGAATTATTTTATGAAATTAGATTTTCGAAAATATTCTTTCACCTATTTTTCAATTTGTCGCTTTTTTTTTTCACTTAAAGAAAATAAAGTGGTGATTTTTTTATTTGCGTTTCTTCGTCACCGGTGCGTCAGTTAATAGCACTGCATCGACGTGTCTTTTTATAACTCCGGCACAGGTGTGGTTATATGTACAATAGCACCGATTTGCGGTTAAGGTACCAAAATTACTTTTAAGTGTGTACACCAAAATTTAGTGAACTCCAACCATAGAAATTGAGAATTATAATTTTGTTTGTTCTTGAGAATTAGAGTTAGAATTAAAATTAAGGATTGGAATTGGATAATTCTTTTATGGAAATAACTATTCTTCCAATACATTTTTTTTTATTGCAGGAGGTCCCCACTGATTATGTGGGGAGAATGCAATGTGGGGCATGTGAAGATGCAATACCACAGGGCCCAAGTGGGCAATTGTGGCATGTGAACCTGTTATAATTAGCACTTAATTATTTTCAACCAATATGTTATAGAATATAATTTGCAGAAAGACAGATGGCCTACCAGAAATTAGTACATATAATCTGTAAAAGGGTAATGTTCTGGAAGAAATGACAACGACTCCTTCATTCTGCATTTGTTAGCAGAAGAAGACTGATTTTCAACTAGACAACGCAGTTATTACATGTGGAGGAAATGATTTCCCATAGAAAATGAGTATAGGGTTGAGCAGAGGAAATACATTGCAAAATAAGATATTATATTAGTTTTTCCAATGGGAAACTGATTTGCAGGTGCAATTATGGTAGCTGCGGGAATCTATGCTTTTCTTCCAATAGAAATGGTCACTGGATTTCCATTGTAATCCAAGCAGATTTTTTACTAATTTCATCCATAGGACCACAACTTAGATGTAACGTCCCCAAAATTGTTGCTTTTAAATAGGCAATTAAAAACTTTAAAGTGAAGTGGACCCCAATGGAGACTAGTTTGGATTTATTTTAATTTTAATTAATAAAAAATAAATGGAAAAGTTAAATGTGTGCAATGACTAGATTGAGAATTGAGATCTAAACTTAGATCCATGAGGATGTGGATAAGGTGATGAGACTTTCCCACACCTTCCAGAAATCCTTGGAAGGAGTATTAAAGAAATTAGATTTGGAGATAAACATCTAATTTCCCCAATGAAGAGGAAAGTAACTAGGAAGAGGAAGAAAAAGCTGGAAAAGTGGAAAAGATAGCTTTAAAGTACCACTATGAGGGAATGCCTAGGCAAATAATGAAGAAAGCATCCTGAAATTTCTGGATGCATAAATTGGAAACAGGCTTCGGAAAGCACAGCTTAAATAAGTTGCTCCAGGGTAGACAAAGGGAGTTTTTTTTTGTCTACCATTGCGAGCTAAGGTTTCAGCTCAAGGGTGAGTTCGGGAGAGAAAGAACTCTAAGGTTGGAAGGACTAGTCAACAAAAATTGGTATGCAAACCTAATTATTGTGGTTTTTCTTTCTAAATGAACCTGAATTTCGATCTGATGATTTTACCATATCAACTAAGAAAATTTATTTATCTGTAGTTAATGATGGTTAAATAGTAGTGTAGACCATGTAATGATAAGTAATAGTATATTGAAGGTTGTACAAATAGTTATAACAACCATGCATTTAACAGATGTTTGTTACAGTAGTAAGTTAACATCTGTATAGTTGCATGGTTACAAGTTGACTTACCACAACTCTAGAATAGTGTGTGGACAACACCATAGATAAATAAATAAGTTTTAAATTAAATTCTATTCTGAATTTATTTAAGCTTACATTTCAGAACTCTGAGAATAATGAATAACTGCAATTATTCTGTTTATTGTAACCGTGCATCTCCTATTCTAGAATGAAGGAAAATTAGAGAATTTCAATTTTACTTCAATGAGAAACTTCTGTAAGATATAAACACACTTCTATGATAAACTACAAAAGATATTGAAGTAAGAATTTGGGGCAATTAGTGCATGTCAAGGAAAGATATAATTACATATTATCATCTAATATACAGTAAAAAGGAAGTTATTAGATTTAAGAGAAATTACTTATCAGTAAAATGGCAATGATCACTGTATGCTTTAACTCAACACAGTGGGTAATCATTATTAAACTGTTCCATATAATATTCCCCCAAATTGAAAAAAGTACAGTTCATGAGTGAAAGAAATTATAATGATAAGTTTATATAAGAAATAGAATGGGAAAACTTAATGAACCCCATTAGTCCGTTGGAATGAAATCCAGACTCTCAGAGTTTATAAATATTACAATAAAAACCATAAAAATTTATTGATAGTACTGTTGCAAATGCTAAATTTCTAGACAGCTAGGAATTAGAGGCAGCCACATAAATCTGAATAAAATCTCAGTGTCAAGTCTATCTTTGGCGTCACAGTATCAACCTGTGCATGGATAGAAATCGGTTAAGAAGAGAACATGTCACGAAACAAAAATATTTCTGAGTGGAAACAGAGCAAAACCCGAATATATGATAGGTACCAGAAATCAAAAATAAAAAATAGTAAACATCCGTATGCAAAGTATTGCAAACTTCATCATAATCGTATATGATTTCTGTTACCTTATAAGGTTATAAGGTTCCAAGGATGAAGGAGTTTAACTGTATACAAAATAAAATAGTAAAATATCGGGAGAAGTCTATAGATGTATAAAAGATAAGTAAGGGAAATGTAAAGTGTATGTGAAAAATAAAATGCTCTCAAAATACCTGGAGAGCATGAAGAACTCGGACGTAGGTTTGAATTCTTCGGTGCGAGGTAGCAAATCGTAACAAATAAAAAGATTCAAAGTTGGGTCAACCGCAACGTCTTACTCAGAAGGCAAAGTGGATTTTCTTCACTGTATTGGAGGGTTAGGCATCATGTGTTTTTCACTGCCATGGCAAGTGCATTATATGCATGAAGAACCCAAATCCAGCAGTAAGTTAAACGAGGAGTAAGTAACCAATATGGCATGAAAATATTTAATAAAACAATAAATAATTTTAAACCCTTAATGCTTGAGTTACAACTATGATTTCGTTACAATATGGAAGTAAAAGCTTATGGGTATGAATATTATACTCAGACGAGGAAATAGTGTGTTAAGTTGAGACGCAATTTTTGGTGTAAATTAATTGGATGAGAAGGAAAAATAGAAACCTCAATTACCAAAACTTGGTTAATGAGTTTAAAATATGAAACCAATTGAAATGGTTAGACTGTTCTAATGTCCCAACTACACAATTTAAAAATAATACCAAGAATATTTCGATTCACTCAGATGGGTATAATGTAATTACCATAAAATACCTTTAACCTACGTCGGTGCTTACTTATGGTTAACCAGTAAAGAAATTTCGAAGACGGAAAAATCAATAGTAAAAAGACAAGGAGAATGTTGAAACATTTAATTAAATCTCAATTTACCCAAGTACAAAATCCAAGAAGAGAATGGTGTCAAGTTCGAAGCTTACCATTGGATTTGGGTTGACGGAGGAGAAGATTCGAACCAGGCAATGACCAGGAATTCATGGGATTCTTATGCTAACATACATTAATGGAAAAAAATCTAATACGCAGTACACAACACACTATCAATGGTAATGAGGTTCTGTGGCCATGTATGTTTGCATATCTGCAAAACGAAACCAAAAGCATAAGTCAAAACTTAATGGAAAATGATGATACCAAATTAGAACTTACGATTGTAGAATTAAATCAGTCCAACTGAAATGAAAATGGTGAATACTTTACCTTGGGACTTTGATACCTGGAGGCTATGGTGGAAAGCCCTTTCGTCATTCAATCTGGGCTGGTTTACGAGTTCTCTATTATCGCAGAGAGCCAAATTCCTTTGTACAGCTAGTCTTTACAGGAAGGGCAAATGAGAATGATGTTTTCTTTGCAAGTAATCTCTTAACTCCATCTAACCCTAACTTAACCCTAAATAGTCACCATAGATGTGTCACTAGATTAAATTTGGTGCCTCGGATCGTTGCCTCAAGAAATGGAGAGAACAGTACCAGGTTGTGAGGTACGCAAACTTTATGACTAGCGGCTCAAAAAATTTAAAAGAGTGGAGTTGGTATACCCAACACATGACCTAGATGTCTATCAATTATGACAAACCTCCATAGAAACTCAGGCACATTAATTAGTAAGTGCGTGACAGTTAGGTCCACAATGATGTGTAAACTAGTCACATAAATGATAGGTAGGTTACATTAAAGGGGATTTCACATTGAAATTATATGCAATATTAATAATAATGATGTTAATGCAATCATATTTGAAGTGAGCCCAGGAAAATTTTAACATATTAAATTGGGAGTTGGGAATAATAATACCAGAATACATTGCTAAGTAGAAAAACTATGGTTAATACAATTTAGGAAGTGTTAAGAAATAGCATAAATGAAAGGGTCCTTGGAAATTGATTAGTTATGGATAGAAATTCAAATTTCTATATTCTACGTGACTGAAACCATTGGAAGGGGAAAAAAAAGGTATATGCATGTTATAATAAAGGAAACATCTAGGCATATTATATTCATAAATGAAAAATGAGGGAAAGTCATAAAGCAGCAATGTCGATATTCTTATGAGGAAAAAAAATATATATGTGGAAAAGTAAATAATATTCTCCAACAAACATGGAAATACATAGGGTCTTAGATAGGGAATTATTTTTAGAGTAACACTTAACATCCAAATTAAATTGAATACATGAGGTATTGGGTATATATATAAGAGTTCTATGGATAAAGTGATAAAATCATAAGTAATCACCATCTCATGGTAAAAATATTACATATTTACGCTATATTCCTAAAGTAAATGGGAGAAATAAGTTATAACTACATTTCCCTAATAAAGGAGAAATAATATTCCTTTGAATAGTAAATAAACAACGTAGAATATGAGTTGAGGCATAGCCATATGGGGTTAAACAACATGTTTAAGGTATAATAATACCAACGAAGAAGGATGGTTGATATACGTGTGGAAAAATTAATTATAACTATAAATGGATAGATTTCTAACTTCAAGAGTATGGTTACACTTATTCCCATTGAAAGGGTAAGTACTGGGTATAGAATGACCTCATTTATATAAGGCTTTAAATTTCACTAATATGTAATTGTAGAATGTATAATTGTCTTGTATACCACGTAATGAAATAAAGTGAAGGAGTTGAATTATACTCCTTGTGTAAGGGAATTATTAAAGTTAATTGATTTTGTCAAAGAGGGTTTGACTTATTGCAATCATCTACGTGGGAATGAGATAGTTAACAATATACCTATTAAAGGATGGAGTGAAATATTTTAATTTAAAATATTAATCCAAAGTGGATGGTTGGGAATCTAAAAATCCCTGTTTAATAGCTATATCTATAAGGAAAACCATTGAAATGGGAGGGAATAAATTTAAGATAGTAAGAATTTCATAAGAGCCCTATTTCCATAACTGGAGAAATGTGAGGTAGGTTAGAATACCTAATCCAAATAAATTAATAAGAAAAGAAACTGTCTTAGAGTACACTGGTAACTAAAGATTGAATATGATATTATGAGTAAATTGAATCTGGTGAAGCTTTGGAGTGCGATGAATCATAGTGTAATTATAATAATAGGTTACTATAGTTAGAAAAAAAAAATTGCAAAATGAGAGGTGTTACAAATGGTATCAAAGACCATGTTAAAACACTGGGAAAAAATGGGTGCTCACACTAGAATTTTCTATTCCTATAAATTTTGTTAAAATTAATTTTCACAAATATTGAATTGATGAACAGTGAAATAGTGTTGAACCATACAGCTACAAACCATGAGAAAAGAGACGAGCTGTATGGGGATCTGAGTGTGGGGAAAACCCAATAGATCCAAATATTCTATTAATGGATATGATGCATCAAATGCGAACTAAAAAAAATAAATAAATAGGTTTATCAGAAGAATTCTGAGGAAGATGATGCCTCCAGACAATAGTCTAGGAGGAATAAGGAATTTCGGAGGAATTTCGGAAAAATGTAATTAGATCTTCCTCCTATGCTGAAAGAAGGAGGATTATTTTACAGTGGGTTTCATAAGAAGGTATAAAATGCTAAAAATATGAAAACCGATGACAGTGGATCACGAATGCATTTAAGCTAATAGATAAAATTGAGAAAGTTTGTCTTCTATAAATTGGAAAAGTGGTCAGTAACACTGAAAGCTAATAATTGTAGAACATAGTAAATATGGTTAACAAGAAGATATTGATGAAGGATGTGGAGTGGAAGAGCCACAATTTGATAAGAAAACCCTCCCGAAGTTCCAAGAATGGAATAATGGAACATAAAGTTATACTTAAATGCACATGTTAAATGCATATTTTAAACATGCTATCAATAGGCGTATGAATTCTATGGTAAGATAAAAGAGGATAGAGAAAACTAAAAATAAAAATTTCAATATAAAATCTACAGAACATGTCCTGTGTTGATTTCTGAACCTAGGTGTGGTTTGGCAAAAGACAAGAAGATTCCTACAAGCTGAAATTTTGTACGGAATTGGCATTTCAAATTTTCAAAATTTGAAAAAAGATAACCAAGTATAACGAACCCATTTCAAAGATTGCAAAAATATAACCAAGTATAACAAACCCTATTTAGAGTTCAATGATTTCCATTATCTGGTTCTAAGAGGGAGAAATAGGAATAAATTGGGTAGGATAGCAATAAGGACCTACCAAATGGTTGAATGAAGCTATGTCATGGTAATTGTAGTAAAGGAAAACCAGGGAAATTGCAAAAGTCAGCTAGAAAAAGTGCCCAGAATTATATTATGTGGCATGAACATAGAAAACTGAAATATAAGCTGAAAAAAAACTTCCAGTTAACAATAAGAGTAAGAAGAAAGTTTTGGATGAAAGTCCAGATAAATTCTCAAAATACGAAAGTAAATTACTAAATGAAGACTAAACCATCTGTTACATCAAATTTGATGAGAGTTAAAACTGAAATAATAACAAGTACTGCTGATTTGGAAATATGGAAGACCAATTAAATCCCTACTGGGAGTACCGGTCATGTTGGCCAAAAGGGAAGGATGGGACCTCAAAATTAAGTATAGATTTCTAAAAACAAAATGATGAATTTGAAATTTTAGAAGATGATTGGTCCTGCTTTATTCGTACAAAAAAAAATGTGAAAATTGTTGTTCAATTCAGTCAAAGTCTAGAGGAATAGTAGTGACTGGAGGAAAAACTCAGGAGAGCATGAATTGAATTCCAATCCTGATAATTCTCTTTTTAAACTTAACTTTTTGACATAAGAAGAGTTATACTGAGTTAGTATTAAGGTTTTTGATAAAAACATATGCATCCGAAAAGTGAGAAAGGGTTGATACAAAAACACCTAAAATTGAAGTAGAAATTCTTCAAAAATAAGGAAAACGTTAAGAAAAGTAGTTGGGATGTTTTGAAAGATGAATGTTTAAAAAAAAAGATGTGATTACTATTTAAGTAATAGATAATTTTGGCGGTAAATAAGTGAGACAAGTATGACAAGTACAATAGTAAAATAGGAAAATTTCTGAGAGTAAACTAAAAGTATTGAAATATTGATAAATGTTTCTAGGGAGAAAGAACTGCTAAGTGTAAAATTAAAGGGTACATTAATAATGTGATCCTAATACAGCATAAATGACAGAAAAATTACCGTGAAATGTCTTTCATTCGGACATACAGATGACTGAAGTTAAGATCATGAATTATAATAAGACATGTTTCCACTGATATAAGGACAAAATAATGAAAGATCCTCTGTGGAAGATGTTACTATGAGACAATGAAACCTGGTTATCAGGTTTACAAAAAAAAAATCAAGGCGAAAGTGGAAATTAAGTTATAGGCCTTATTATGGAGCATGGTTATTACCATCTAAATTGAATGATTAAATCAATCAAGTAGGAGGCACAGGGAGTACATGCATGAACTGGAATATATATATATATATATATATATATATAAGAACCTCTCCATATGATAAAGTTGGTTTTCTAAATTCATGAAATTCTAATGAAAATTTATATTGTTGTTGAAACCAAGTGTGTAACAGGAATTGGACACTCCTATCAAAGGAGTCAAAGGTGAAAGGACCATCAGAGACATCACCAAAAGAAGTCAAATTAGACCATGCTATGTGAAAAAGAAGTCTCACCGAAAAACATGGGATGATAAGTAGTTGTGCTAAAAGTGCACTAAATGCATGGGAACCCTTAAGGGTTTTACTAACAACTGCAAATTATTGAAATTACTAAAGCTCATAATGTTGTTTTGATTATCAATATATGTATATGATATTACTCATATGAATTGATATACATTGTGGACAGAAAGAGAGCGAAATAAAAGATTTTTCCAGATGGACTTTTTGCAATGAAGTAGGAGGAAAATCAAACTCCAGAGTGTATCAGTAAATAGAGTGGAAACAGAGGAAAGACTGGTAGTCTAAAAAAAATAAAATGATGGAAGCCAAGCTCAAAGATGAAGGGGGAATATTCGTCTTGATTTGAGTGATCAACCTAAAAATGTAACACTGAGGACGGTGTTAAGTCTTAGGGGGGGAATATCTAATGTCCCCAATTTTTTTTTTTTTAAATAGGTAGTTAAACAATTTAAAGGGAAGTGGACCCCAATGGAGACTAGTGTGGATTTATTTTATTTTTAATTAATAAAAAATAAATGGAAAATTTATGTGTGCAATGACTAGATTGAGAATTGAGATCTGAACCTAGATCCATGACGATGTGGACAAGGTGATGAGACTTTCCCGCACCTTCCGGAAATCCTTGGAGGAATATTAAAAAAAATTGATTTGGAGATGAACATTTAATTTCCCCAATGAAGAGGAAAGTAATTGGGTAGAGGAAGAAAAAGCTGGAAAAGTGGAAAAGACAGCTTTAAAGTAGCTCTATGAGGGAAAGCCTAGGCAAAGCAGGAAGAAAGCATCCTCAAATTTCTGGACGTAGAAATTGGAAACAAGCTTTGGAAAGCACAACTTAAATAAGCTGCTCCAGGGTAGAAAAAGGGAGTTTTTTTTTTTGTCTACCACTGGGAGCTAAAGTCTCAGCTCAGGGGTTAGTTCGAGAGAGAAAGAACTCTAAGGTTGGGAGGACTAGTCAACAAAAAATGGTATGCAGACCTAATTATTGTGGTTTTTCTGTCTAAATGAACTTGAATTTCAATCTGATGATTTTACCATATCAGCTAAGTAAATTTATTAATCTGTAGTAAATGATGGTTAAATCATAGTGTAGACCATGTAATGAGAAGTAATAATATATTGAAGGTTGTACAAATAGTTATAATAACCATGCATTTAACAGATGTTTGTTACAGCAGTAAGTTAACATCTGTATAGTTGCATGGTTACAAGTTGACTTACCACAACTCCAGAATGTCTAAATATGCTATCAGATTTAAATCTGGAGTTCATAAATTAAGTCGACATTTCTGTGAAGTTCATCAGAAATTTAATTAGTATTGTCATACAAGAAAAATCAATTAATTCAACCTTGAAAGAATTTTCAATATTAAAAGAGAAAAACAATAATGTGTGGACAACATCATAGATAAATAAATGAGTTTTAAATTAAATTCTATTCTGAATTTATTCAATATTACATTTCAGAACTCTGAGAATAGTGAATAACTATAATTATTTTGGTTATTGTAACCGTGCATCTCCCATTCCAGAATGAAGGAAAATTAGAGAATTTCAATTTTACTTCAATGAGAAACTTCTATAAGATATAAACAGAATTTTATGATAAACTACAAAAGCTATTGAAGTAAGAATTTGGGGCAATTAGTGCATGCCAAGGAAAGAAATAATTACATCTTATCATCTAATGTACAGTAAAAAGGAATTTAGTAGTGTTAAGAGAAATTACTTATCAGTAAAATGGAAATGATTACGATATGCTTTAACTCAACACAGTGGGTAATATTTATTAAACTGTTCCATATAATATTCCCCAAAATTGAAAAAAGTACAGTTCATCAGTGAAAGAAATTATAATGATAAGTTTGTATAAGAAATAGAATGGGAAAACTTAATGAACCCCATCAGTCCGTTGGAATGAAATACAGAATCTCAGAGTTTATAAATATTAAAATACAAAACATAAAATTTATTGATAGTACTATTGCGGATGCTAAATTTCTAGGCAACTAGGAATTAGATGCAATCACAGAAATCTGAATAAAATCTCAGTGTTGAGTCTATATTTGGCGTTGCAGTATCAACCTGTGCATGGATAGAAATCGGTTAAGAAGAGAACATGTCATGAAACAAAAATATTTCTGAGTGGAAACAGAGCCAAACCCGAATATATGAAACGTACCTGAAATCAAAAATAAAAAACAGTAAACATTCGTATGTAAATTATTGCAAACTTCATCATAATCGTGTTTGATTTCTGTTACCTTATAAGGTTATAAGGTTCCAAGGATGAAAGAGTTTAACTGTATACGAAATAAAATAGTAAAATATCGGGAGAAGTCTATAGATGTAGAAAAGATAAGGGAGGGAAACGTAGAGTGTATGTGAAAAATAAAATGCTCTCAAAATACCTGGAGAGCATGAAGAACTCGGACGTAGGTTCGAATTATTCGGTGCGAGGTAGCAAATCGTAACAAATAAAAAGATTCAGAGCTGGGTCAACCACAACATCTTACTCAGAAGGCGAAGTGGATTTTCTTCACTGTATTGGAGGGTTACACATCATGTGTTTTTCACTGACATGGCAAGTGCAGTATATGCGTGGAGAACCCAAATCCGGCAGTAAGTTAAACGAGGAGTAAGTATCCGATATGGCATGAAAATATTTAATAAAACAATAAATAATTTTAAACCCTTAATGTGTGAGTTACAACTATGATTTAATTACAATCTAGAAGTAAAATCTTATGGGTATGACTATTATACTCAGACAAGAAAACAGTGCGTTAAGTTGAAACACAATTTTCAGTGCAAATTAATTGGATGAGAAGGAAAAATAGAAACCGCAATTAGAAAAACTTGGTTAATGAGTTTAAAATCTGAAACCAATTGAAATGGTTAGATTGTTCTAATGTCCCAACTACACAATTTAAAAATAATACCAAGAATATTTCGATTCACTCAGATGGGTATAACATAATTACCATAAAATACCTTTAACCTACGTCGGTGCTTACTTATGGTTAACCAGTAAAGAAATTTCTAGGATTGAAAAATCAATAGTAACGGACAAGGAGAATGTAGAAACATTTAATTAAATATCAATTTACCCAAACACAAAATCCAAGAAGAGAATGGTGTCAAGTTTGAAGCTTACCAGTGGATTTGGGTTGACAGAGGAGAAGATTCGAACCAGGCAATGACCAGGAATTCATGGGATTCTTATGCTAACATACAGTAATGGAAAAAAATTTAATACGCAGGACAGAACACACTATCAACGGTAATGAGGTTCCATGGCCATGTATGTTTGCATATCTGCAAAACGAAACCAAATGCACAAGTCAAAACTTAATGGAAAACGATGATACCTAATTAGAACTTATGATTGTAGAATTAAATCAGTCGAATTGAAATGAAAATGGCGAATACTTTACCTTGGGACTTTGATACCTAGAGGCTTTGGTGGAAAGCCCTTTCGTCATTCAATCTAGGTTGGTTTACGAGCTCTCTATTATGGCAGAGAGGGAATTTCCTTTCTACAGCTAGCGCTTGCAGGAAGGGAAAATAAGAATGGCGTTTTCCTTGCAAGTAATCTTTTAACTCCAGCTAACCCTAACTTAACCCTAAATCGTCACCATACATGTGACACTAGATTAAATTTGGTGCCTCAGATCATTGCCCAAGAAATGGAGAGAACAATATCGGTTGTGAGGTACGCAAACTTTATGACTAGAGGCTCAAGAAATTTAAAATATTGGAGTTGGTATACCCAACACATGACTTAGACGTCTATCAATTATGAAAAAACTCCATAGAAACTCGGGCACATTAATAAGTAAGTGTGTGACAATTAGGTCCACGATGATGCATAGACTAGTCACATAAATGATAGGGTAGGTTACATTAAAGTGGATTTCACATTGAAACCATATGCGATATAATAATAATGATGTTAGTGCAATCATATTTGAAGTGAGCCCAAGAAAATTTTAACATATTAAATTAGGAGTTGGGAATAATAATACCAGAATACATTGCTAAGTAGAAAATCTATGGTTAATAGAATTAGAAAGTGTTAAGCAATAGCATAAACGAAAGGGTCCTTGGAAATTGATTAGTTATGGATAGAAATTTGAATTTCTATATTCTATGTTACTGAAACCATTTCAAGGGGAAAAAAAAGGTATATGGATGTTATAATAAAGGAACCATCTAGGCATATTATATTCATAAATTAAAAATGAGGGAAAGTCATAAAGCACCAGTGTCGATATTTTTATGAGAAAAAAATATATATATCTGGAAAAGTAAATAATATTCTCCAACAAACATGACAATACATAGGGTCTTAGATAGGGAATTAATTTTAGAGTAGCACTTAACATCCAAATTAAATTTAATATATGAGGTATTGGGTATATATATAAGAGTTCCATGGATAAAGTGATAAAATGATATGTAATCACCATCTCATGGTAAAAATATTACATATTTACGTTATATTCCTAAATTAAATGGGAGAAATAAGTTATAACTCCATTTCCCTAATAAAGGAGAAAGAATATTGCTTTGAACAGTAAATAAACAACGTAGAATATGACTTGAGGCATAGCCATATGGGGTTAAACAACATGTTTAAGGCATAATAATACCAACGAAGAATGATGGCTGATATACGTGTGGAAAAATTAATTATAATTAAAAATGGTTAGATTTCTAACTTCAAGATTATGGTTACACTTATTCCCATTGAGAGGGTAAGTACTGGGTATAGAATGACCTCATTTATATAAGGCTTTAAATTTCACTAATGTGTAATTGCAGAATGTATAATTGTCTTGTTATTCCTATTGAGAGGGTAAGTATTGGGTATAGAATGACCTCATTTATATAAGGCTTTAAATTTCACTAATGTGTAATTCTAGAATGTATAATTGTCTTGTATACCACGTAAAGAAATAAAGTGAAGGAGTTGAATTACACTCCTTGTGTAAGGGAATTATTAAAGTTAATTGAGTTTGTCAAAGAGGGTTTGATTTATTGCAATTATCTATGTGGGAATGAGATAGTTAACAATATACCTATTAAAGGATGGAGTGAAATATGTTAATTTAAAATATTAATCCAAAGTGGATGGTTGGGAATCGAAAAATTCATGTTTAATAGCTATATCTATAAGGACAACCATTGAAATGGGAGGGAGTAAATTTAAAACAGTAAGAATTGCATTGAGCCCAGTTCCATAACTGGAGAAATGTGAGGTAGGTTAGAATACCTGATCCAAATAAATTAAGAAGAAAAGAAATTATCTTAGAGTACATTGGTAACTAAAGATTGAAATGGGAGGGAGTAAATTTAAAACAGTAAGAATTGCATTGAGCCCAGTTCCATAACTGGAGAAATGTGAGGTAGGTTAGAATACCTGATCCAAATAAATTAAGAAGAAAAGAAATTATCTTAGAGTACATTGGTAACTAAAGATTGAATATGATCTTATCAGTAAATTAAATCTAGTGAAGCGTTGGAGTGCGATGAATCATAGTGTGATTATAATAATAGGTTACTATAGTTAGAAAAAAAAAATTGCGAAATGAGAGGTGTTACATTAGACAAGTTAGAGATGCCATTCAGGTTCAATTGAAAGCCAAAGATGTGATTTTATGTGAGGTCAGCTTTGCAGGTAAAAGTTTATGTAAGCCAACCGAAGCTCGGACAATACTCCCAGTTGCTTTTAAACACATTGTGGAGAATATTTCTCTTCATGGGATCTACCAACCTGATCAAGAACGTCAATTGATTTTTCTCTGTTGTCCTTAAGGGAATGAGAATCCTTCCCTTCATAGTGCCTCTTGGCTTTATCAACTACCTCGATTGATATTTCTCTGCCACCAACTCTGCTCTCCATTTCTCCATAATGGGACCTCTTAAAACTATCACCGGCCTCAACCGAATGCTCTCTGCCAGTCTCAAGCTATACTCCTCTTGTACTCTGTCGAGCTCTATAGCCGTCTGCATCCCTGTAACCGTCTTTGTCCGTCTTTCTGTTTGAATCACTCATTTTCTTTGCTATAAACATCTCAGCTGAAATTATAACTCTCGTCTTTTCAAACCCTCATCTCCTTAGAAAAATTCTTGCCCGCTATTCAAACCCTCTGCTTCTCTAATACTGCAGTTTACAGAATAACCCTGCTCCGGTGCACGCTATTTTATAGGCGCACCGGGGTGGTTTATAAGATCAAATTTTTTGTTTCAGAGGAGTGTTTTATGATGCATCGGTGCGAAAGAGTTCTGAAGCACCAATGCGTCGAAGTAATAAGATGCACCGATGCTTGTTATGATAATAAGCACACCGGATTGTAAAAGGTTATTTTTTTTGTATGTAAGATCATAATAAAATAATGATAATTCTAAACTACATGAATTTATTTGCAATTTTTTCTAAACTATATTATATTACAGAAATTTATATTATTCTAGATTTATTATTTTACAATTATTTACAAATTTAAAAATTTAAATATTTTAATAAAATCATTTCACATTAATACAAATAAAATTTTACAAATATTTTACATACAATTACATTTAGAATTTTACATACAATGAGAATTACAATTACAATTTTACAATTTGTCATATATACAATTACAATTAAAATTAAAATTACAATCATTTCACAACAAATTAAATATTACAACTACAATTAAAATTTTACATTAAATATTTTACATAAAATTACAGTTAAAATTATAATTAGAATTACAATTACAATCATTTCACAGTAATACAATTAAAATTTTACAAATATTTTACAATATACAATTACATTTACAATTAAAATTTTACAATTACAATCATTTCACAGTAATACAATTAAAATTTTACAAATATTTTACAATATGCAATTAGAATTAGAATTACATTTACAATTACAATTACAATTTTACAAATATTTTACATAGAATTACAATTACAAATACAATTACAATTTTAGAATTTTACATACAATTAGAATTAGAATTAGAATTTTACAATTTGTCATATATACAATTACAATTACAATCATTTCACAATAAATTAAATATCACAATTACAATTAAAATTTTACATTAGATATTCTACATACAATTAGAGTTAAAATTACAATTACATATACAAATACAATTTTACAATTTTACATACAATTAAAATTTAAATTTCAACTACAATGAGGACATAATATTTAATAAATATCATGGTCATTTAATATTAAATTAATTAATAAACATCACGATCATGATAACCATCGTACAAACATCATATTCGACTAAAAAACACATTCAAACATCAAATTAACATTATATATTAACATCATCACAACAAAAACATCAAATATACATCTCATGTAAAATAACTCATGCTATCACATGCACATCTATCTGCAAGCTAAACATTAAATGAACATATCTAACATGACCTAACAATATACACATCATGATGATCACCAACATGTAAATTAAGTACAAATGCAACATGAACATAAAATACATGGACCATATATATAAATATAACTGAATAATGTTAAAAATATACAACTGTAGTATAAATGTCATGGATCAGCTCGTGGTAGTACAACATCAAATATAACAGTACTAGTGGAGGCCTGCTTAATCAATGGTGCAACCTCGATGGTTGATGGTCGAGCCTGCTAATGATCATCACTAGTACACATGGATGGATCAGCTGGTGGCAGTACAACATCAATATAAGTAGTACTAGTGGAGGCATGCTCAGTCAATGGTGTAGCCTTGACGCTCGATGGTCCAACGTGCTCATGATCATGAATAGTACTGATGGATGCTGCAGGCTGCTGATGATTGGACGTGGTCGATGGTTCAGCCTCATCTCCATTATGACTACTAGATGCTAATGGGGCCTCATTCTCATCAGGTGCGGTGCAAGGTGAACGATCATCAGATGAGTCGCTACTCGCAGATTGTCCATCATGTGCTGCAGCTCGACCACGCCTATAATGTGCAAAAATCCTCCTTAGTCACGTAACAACTGTCGTACCTCTTGCGACATGGCACATTAGGTTGTACATGTCACGTAGTACGCCTCTCCACTTCTGTATTAGCCTATCATCGGCCTATATGTCTCTGTAATGAGCGGGCCTGATGCTCGCCTCAACAATTAATGCACTGAGCTGGTCTCCCAACTTTATCCTGTATCGAGTATCAGGTTGACTATGCCTAGCAAAAGGTGGTACCGGCGCACAAGCATGAGGAGCATGTCTCTCTCCACCGACCTCATAATCATGATCCTCGACATCTGCCATGTCCTGATCATCATCAGGATCAACACCTGGATCATGTGGTGGTTTCGACATCTCCTCTCCACCAAAAGAGCCAATGTCTGAAAAACATATACAAGTACACAACAATAATTAGACAATTTCATTACACAATTTAATAAAAACAAGTTAAAGAACATGTTAGAATAAACATAAATAAAATAGTAATATTACCTCTATCATATGGCGACTCATCATCTGTGAAGAGGATGTTGGCACACCCTCACCAATCCAATCCAGCATAAGGACAGGGGTCCATAATGAAGGGATGTAACTCGTCAACACTGGCTAGTAAGTCCAGTGCATCATGTGATATCCTGGCTGGAAACATAGTCTCTCCCATCTTGAGCATCATTTTCTTCCACATGTGGATCAGGGCCTCCAACATTAGCCTACGAGGTTGCCGAACAAAAGCAAGCCTCATCTCTGGAAACCTTTCAAAAAATAAACAAAAAATCTCTGAATCAAAAGGGAAGTTGACCCTCCCTTGTGCATGAGCACGACATCTATCTAAGGTCATACAAAACTGTCACAAAAAAATGGCAGACCACCTAACAAGTCGTCGCTCCTATACTAAAGAAACAACATAATATGGAAGTGGGAAACTAATGCGTTGCTCGTCACTGGTGTTGTGTGAAATGGTTGAAATGAGAAGTGAGAGGCATTGCACGTCCTACCTACCAAATGCACCAATACGTAGCTGACCTCTAGGGACCTGAAACTCTGAAGGAGATAGTACATTTGCTCCAATGTATCTGTGGGAGTAAACTAACTGACTCCCTGCTACACAACTAGCTAAAACCTCTGGGAACGAGGGAAAATCCACCCCTCTCCTCGATAGCCCTGTAATGAAATAAATATCATCCTCAGTGGGTGTGTACCACTGGTTAGGACCAACCTAGAAACCCTGTTGGTGGGCATTTCACCTCCGAATAAGATGTCTCAAAAAGACACTATGGGCGTTTAGTGAAGTAGCCTCCTCATAGAACTTGAGGAGGCCTACGTGCCTTAGGAGCCCCTGGGTATCTGATGTAATAGGGCAAGGGTACACATCTCTCTCCCTCTCTTGTGCCTCCCACTGGCAAAGCATGTCATATTTCTCCACCTGTTGTTGCTACTGTTCCTCCTCTTCTCTCTGAATCATTGGCATATTAAATAATTTTTTTTTATTAAATTAAACATGCATTTAGGAATATACATATATAATTTTTTTGGAAAAAAAAATAGACCAATCGGTGAACCACAAAAACAGTCATGCATTGGTTTCGGTGCAGCTGTTTTTTGTAGAGCACCGGAGCAGGTGCCCAAGATGACATAAAACGCACCATATGTGATGCACCTGAAATTGTTTCAAGCCCCGTTGACTATATATGGTGTCAGAAAAGCGGTGCACTCACTAAAATGTATGCCCCAGTGCATATAGTCATGTCAGCGCACCGACTTCCTAACAAATTATATAGGCAACGATGTGATCTTTTACCCGGCCGCAATGTTGACCCTTTCAAAATGCCGAATGTGGTGCACTGATAGACACTAGCGCAAATATATCCATCAACGCACCATGTTGCTATTTCCATGGTCAACAGCGTGCCCAGGTAAATGACGACACCGCAATTTTTTTTTTAAATTTTAAAATAATGTGGGATGCCTTTCGGTACTTCCCTGGAAACGGTGTGGATACCATTGGCACCAGTTGCGGTGAGGCTTGTAAATTTTACAAGCAACACTCCTTACCGGTGCAAGTCAAACAGCTCATGCGCACCGCGCGACTTTTTTTTTTCTTTTTTAATATTTAATTTTAAGGTTATTTCAAATTTTAATCCACTAGAAAGCTTAATTATGGAAAAACTAGAAAAATAACTGTACTTTTCGTCATCGAGGAGGCATATTGGCTATAGAATTTGCAAAATAAAATTTTCCCACCGTTTTCCAAAATCCAAGCTAGATATTAGTGGCCAATGCACAGTAGCAGTGCGTGCAATGGGTGCAATGGGAGCACCGATGTCAAGGTGGCTCAGAGAAGGAGAAATTGAATTGGTGCTTGAGAGCTCTGGAGTACTGATAAAATTGAAAAATGTGGTTTTTTGGCCGTATTTTTTTTTATTTAACCTTGTTCTGGTGCGCGGGGTTTTATATGCACATCGGTGCGGTTTCTTAAGAATGCATCAGGTGGTTTCAGATTTGGCACATTTTTTTATGATGTCCCGAGCATTTACTTAACACCGCACTGGTTGTTTTAGTTTTGGCGTAGTGTATTATGACGCCCCGAGCATGTGTGTACGGAACGCATGGTGTCTGGTGGGCCAATGTTTTGTGCGAATTGTGCTTTCTCTTGTAGAGTACACCGATGGTTGAGAGCATAAAAGTGAAAAATGCGGTTTTTTGGTCGTAATTTTTTTTTAATTTAACCCTTTTTCGATGCATGTGTTTTATAGGCACACCGGTGTTGTTCATATGAACGCATTGGTCTGCTTCTCTTTTGGCGCGGTGTTTTATGATGCACCAGCATAGAAGATTTTGTGTGCACCGGTGCCTTCTCTTGTAGAGTGCACCATTAATTGAGAGCTCTAGAGCACAGAAAAAAGTGAAAAATCCAGTTTTTTTGCCGTAATTTTTTTTTAAACCCTTTTCTAGTATGCATTCTTTATATGTGCATCAGTGTTGTTTCTTACGAACGCACCAGTCAATTTGTGTTTTGGCGCGTTGTTTTATGATGCCCTGGTGCGGGTTCTTAATACTGCACTGGGCATTTTCTGTTTTGGCACAGTGTTTTATGATGCACCGGCGCATAAGAGTTCTAAAGCACCGGTGCTCTATAGTAATACGACGCATCAGGCAGGTGTGTACGGAGTGAACAATTTTTGGTGTGCTAATGTTTTGTGCATACCGGTGGTTTTGTTTGTAAGGAGCACCAGTGGGATGTTGAATGATAAGGGCACCGAGTAGAAAACATTCGAAAAACTCTCCGCCTGCCAACCTCTTCTAGTAACCTCTACTAGAAATGGATGTATGGGGTATTTTTATAAGGGATTACTCAAAAACATCTACTAGAGGGTCTTTTCCTTGTAGTGAGCGAATTGAATTCGTAAATCCCAGAACTATGGTCGAAGCCATTCGTAAGGCACGAATGTGCTACCAGTAGTCCAAGGCCAAAGGGGAAGTGGGAAAAAGTTGGCAGCCAAGAAAATGATAGAAAAGCAGCTCAAACTTCAAGGGCGCCAAAAATAATAACTCTAAGAATTCTGCATGAAGCTCTGTAAGTAAGCAGTTTGGAAGAAATCATCAAAGAACCTGATGACCAGTTGAAGAGATACCTACAGAGGCATCTAGCAAACCCTAGCAAGGGCAAGTGACCAAAGAACCTCTGCAGTGTTCGGGGTGTGGTGAGGCACATTATTACAAAAATTTCCCACAACAAGCGAGAATTGAAATAGTTGCAAAGTTACAGGAGGCTTCTACAGTAGGCGATGTGGCTCAAAACATACCTCGTATCAATGCAGCATTGGAGGATCGACAGGAAAATTATCAGCCAACAATGATAGAGTTGGAAGGTAAATTACTGTCTCAATCTGTTTCTATTTTGGTAGACCTAGGTGCAAGTCTAAGTTATGTTAATCCCAAAATAATGGAAATTTGTAAATTTAAAAGGCGAAAATTGAAAAAACCTTGGCTATTACTGCTAGCCACAGGAGAAAAAGGAAAGGTAATTGCCAAAATTCCGAACTGCAGATTAGAAATTACAGAACAGAAGTTAAACGTGGACCTGAACATACTGCCATTAGGGTCCTATGATGTTTTCCTGGGCATGGATTGGCTAGAAAAACATTGGACCTTAGTGGACTACAAAGTAAAGATTATCTATTATAGAATGCAAGATGGTACATGGAAAGAGATTCAAGGGATCAAGAAACTGCTACAACTACCTCCTATGATAGCATCCCATATGAATAAGTGTATGAGGACGAGATGTTAGATTTATGCCATCCAGGTGGGATATTCCAATTCCAAGGAAAAATCGCCCATGAGGGAAAACATATGAGTGGTACAAGATATCATGGATGTATTTCCAGAAAATATCCCCAGATTACCACCAAGAAGAGATATTGATTTTACCATTGAATTAATGCCAAGAGAATCACCTGTGTCAAGGGCTCCTTACAGAATGAACATTCCAGAATTAACTGAATTAAATATGCGGTTACAGGAACTGTTGGACAAAGGATATATTTGTCAAAGTGTGTCCCCTTGGGGAGCACAAGTGATGTTCATTAAGAAGAAGGATGGAACCATGCGAATTTGCATGGATTATAGACAACTCAACAAGTTAACAGTAAAAAATAAATATCCTTTACCAAGGATTGATGATCTATTCGATCAGGTGAAGGGGGCCACAATATTTTCAAAAATAGATCTAATATCTAGATATCATTAGATTCGAATCAAGGAGAAGATATCTTAAAGACTGCTTTCCATACTTGGTACGGACATTATGAATTTGTGGTGTTACCCTTCGGGTTAACCAATGCACTAGTGACATTTATGTCATTAATGCATGTATATTCCATTCTTTCCTGGATAATTTTGTACTTATATTCATTGATGACATTTTAATTTATTCTAAGAACCAGGAAGAACATAAAGAACATCTAAAGATTGCGTTGGAAATTTTAAGAAAACACCAGCTGTATGCTAAGTTTAACAAGTGTGATTTCTTCAAAACATAAATCCAGTAATCATGTCATGTTATTTCAGTAGAAGGGATAACTATTGATACAGATAAAATCAAAAAAATCATGGAATGGCAGCTACCCCAGAATGTGGCAGATATTCGATCCTTTATGGGATTGGATGGGTACTATCGAAGATTTATTGAAGGATTTTCCATAATTTCATTTCTGATTACCTCCTTGTAGAGAAAAGGAAAAGTCTTTAAATGGACTATTGAGTGCTAGAATATTTTTGAGAGGTTAAAGAAGCTATTGACCACTACACCAGTGTTGAGTGTACATGATCCCAATAAATAATTTGAAGTTTGTACAGACGCTTGTAAATAGGGATTTGGGGTAGTTTTATTTCAAGAAGGGAAGGTAGTGGCTTATGAGTCAAGAAATATGAAGGAACATGAACAAAGATATGCAGCCTATGATCTAGAGTTGACAACAATCGTACATGCACTCTAGGTATGGAGACACTACTTGCTAGGTAAGTAATTTGTACTAAAGACGTATCATAGCAGCCTAACTAGTTACTTCAGGCAAGTTGATTTAAACTCCCGCCAGGCAAGATGGAATGCCTTCTTAAGTGATTTTGATATGGAAATCCAGCATGTGAAGGGTAAGGGAAATTGGGTGGCTGATGCTTTAGGTAGAAATATGCATTGTGTTTATGAACTTTACCACAATCAAATTGAATGTAAATTCTTGGATAAATTAAAAGAGGAAGCTTAGAATGATCCAGAATATCAATTCCTATGGCAGCAAATGGAAGAGACCATAAATCAAGGAAATACTTCTGAATATGGGGTTAATAAAGAAAAAATGCTAAATTTTAGAGGAAAGTTGTATGTACCAAACTGTGTGGACCTAATGGAGCTAATCATGAATTAATACCATTATAGTAATTATGCGGGACACCCAGGATACCAAAAAATGTTAAATGCTATTATAAAATTATATTTTTGGGCTGGTATGCATAAAAACGTTGCTAATTATTTAAAAAAATATTTGGAGTGTCAATAGGTCACGGTGGAGCATCGACATCTCGCAGGATTGTTGCAGCCCATACTGGTACCTAAATGGAAGTGGGATTTCATATCCCTGGACTTCATTACAGGTTTCCCACAGTCAAAGAGACACATTTTATGCCTATACATTCTACTTAAAATACTGTACAGATAGCAGATATTTTTATGAGAGGAATAGTCAGGCTACACGGCATTCCAAAGACTGTTATCTCAGACAGAGATGTGAATTTTACTTAAGCATTTTGGAAAAATTTGTTTACAGGTATGGGGACCCAAATAAAATTTAGTACTGCTTATCATCCCCAGATGGATGGTAAAACAGAGCATGTAAACCATGTTTTTGAAGACATGATGTGCATGTATTTAATGAAACAACCGACTAAGTGGGAAGATTAATTAAACCTAGTTGAATTTTCTTACAAAAATGGTGACGAGGAGTCTCTTAAGATGAGTATTTTCAAAGCTTTATATGGGTGGCAATGTCGTGCTCCCATTAATTGGAGCAGCCCCAAAACTAAGTTAATGCTTGGGCCATATATGCTAGCTGAAATGGAATTGGAGGTAAAGAAGATCATGCAAATCTTGAAAGCTGCACAAGATCGACAGAAGTTATATGCAGATAAGAAGAGGGCCTATCGAGAATTTGAAGTAGGTGACCATGTGTATGTGAGAATCAAGCCCAAGAAGAGTATCTTGAGGTGGGCCTCTTGTGCCAAGTTAGCCCCCAGGTTCTGTGGACCCTTCTAAATTTTGGAAAGGGTAGGACCTGTGGCATATCGGCTGGCTTTGCACAACCACATCTGGGTGAAAAATGTGTTTTATGTGTCCCTGTTAAAGCGATATATGCATGATCCAAAGCATGTGATCCATTGGTAGAATATTCAGGTAGGATAGAATCATAAAATTCTAACTCGAAGCATGAGTTTTTATAAAAATTTGACTAGAAACATTGTTGTTTGCAGGTAGGTGCAGATGACGAGTTTCTGGTTGAGCCTCAATGCATACTCGACAAGAGAGAAATTATGCTCCAGAAGCGAGTCATCACCCAGGTTAAAGTGCAATGGAAGCACTTCATCCCGGATGAGGCTACTTGGGAGGACGAAGGATTTGTGCGCAAGGTTTGCCCAGAGCTATTTTCTGAGCTGGAGTGAAACAACGAGGACAATGTTACTTCCAAGCTCAAAGTTGTGACAGCTGCATTTAGTGTTAACTACTTGTTAAACTAGTTAAATGACATTTTATTATTGTTACACTTAATGTTTTTCTGGAAAATCAATTTTCTTTTATTGTTATTGTGAAAAATTAAAATTGGTTATGGAAAGTGGTTCCATAAAAAGTAAAATGGCTGATGGTAAATTTTTTCCAAGAACTAAAAGGTTGGTTGGACAGTTGGAACAGTTACCTGATCCTCTAGGGATAAAGGGCTGGTCCTAGTGAGGAATAGGGGTTCTGTTCAAAGACAAAGGAGGAGAGTGGAAAAGTTTCTTGAGCTGGTAGAGACCAGTGGAAACCTCTTAGAATTCCTAAAATTTTCTGGTACTGACTGGACTAGTGGTCTTGATGTCACAGCAGAAAATCTACTGTCAACCTGTACCTTTCAATGTGGAGCATGAGGTAAAGAGCAGGATGTAATTTTCTCTTTTGAAGTTTGGGAGGACATCAACAGTGGACTGCAGATTCAGATAAGTTTCTGAGTATACTATAAACATAAGATAGGAACTGGTTTCTTTAATAGAAATTTTCATAGGTTCTATGTTTCGGAAGAAGAAAAGAATGTAAATTACTTATTGTAAAAACATAAGTCAAATGAGGATGATTTCTGTGCTTATGTATAATAATTTTTAAGTTCTTTACAGCTTCTGTAAAAATTCTATGGAAATATTTTAATGTGGTTTTTTTTTCCTGAAATGGTCTAATGTGAAAGAAGAAGGAAAATATGATAATAAAGAGAATAACATTAGCTATACTATTCATGAACATAATCTATATAAGCGGAAATAGAGAAATGAAAAGCGAAAGAAAATGTTCAGTTATTGATTCGAACTTTAAACAGAGAAACTTACAACAAATATAATCAGTTATTGATAAAAACTTTAAACAGTAAAATTTTTAACAAATACTGGCATTGTAATCTATTAAAGGCAGAGAACACTGATGGTTTCAGTCTCGAGGTGGAACCCAATTCCAAAACACATCGTGTCTCTGGCTACTGCTATACACGGACAAATACTAGGGTGGTTCGGTCACTGAGAAAATAAATTTAAATAGATTACTTATATAAAACTTATACTTTCACTAGGAAGAAATAATTGTACATAAAAGAAATCTGTAACCATGAATAAATAGTGCACAAAAGTCATTTAACACATAAAGAGAAATAAACTCTAATGTAATGGAAAACGAATTGCTAAGATGTGCAATAGAATGCAAACTGACTGAGGCTCGAGATATGCAATTATTGTAAACAAATGAATACAGTATTTATAATTATGAGAAGCAAATAGAACTATCATAACAAATAAATAAAAAATATGCATATCAAATAAATCCAAGTAACATAGTTAATTAATAGAATATTATGTATAACTGATATCCTTATTAATTATTTCATAAAGAGGATGACCAAACGTTCATTCTTTCACATTCATAACCAAAACATTACGGATGGAAGGAAACAAACCCTTCTTCAGAAAATTGAAGAACAAGCTAAATAATCCAACTATAGTATTTAGAGAAAAGCATAATATCGAGCACCCAGATTGTTAAAATTTATAAATATACACAAAAATTTGGAAAGAGACTCTGCTGTATAGTATTCATAAACTTGAAGCAATAACTGACAAGCATTGAGCCTGAAACCCTTAAGTCTTTACAACTTAGAAAAAAAACAATTCTTTAGCAAAATGATTAACCTGCAGGACACACTGTTAGGAGATTTCTACTAATTCGCCAAAGGTGGACGAGGAATCCTTAGTGACGGAATACCTAGTGCTAAAATTATCTTGTTAACCATGGCGGAAGTCGAAGAACCCCAGCGTCCAAGGAAATAGAGAAGGACACAACTTTCGGAAGGAACGCTCTTGCGTTAAACCCCCAAGAAATTAGTAAGAGTGTAGATGAGTAGCAATATTAAATAAAGATACTGTTTAACTCTTATGGGTATGTAAGTAAAATTGAAACCTAGCGTTTATATTACCTATAGAGGTTAAACTGCTATTGAATCTCCAATTCCTAAGCGGAACACAAATATAAACTGTTCTTAGGAATGAAGTTACATTCTCACAAATAAATGACTAAGGAGAATAAAAATGGTAATCGGATGTCATAAGAAAACAATAAATTACATACCAGTCCAGAAGCATCCATGTAAAACAACTCCATTGAGAAATTGTAATTCTCCTTCAAGCTCTTGTTCATCAAACTAATGAGATTGAGCTCTGTTAAAAACCCAATCTCAGTCTTTTCCAGCTAAAAACATAAACGGATTTGTGTAAATGATAAAATTGTAGAGAGTGGATTAGCACCGAGTAAATGAGGACTCGTAAGGAGTGAAGGGGTTTTACCCATTACATGGTTTCTCGCCAATTGTCACCACCATTGATTTCCGAAGATCGGACGAGGCATAGAGGAACATGTGGCCACGAAAAATCAAGTCTAGATCCAAATACAATCCCACAGCTGGAGTTTCGTTAAAAACTTAGTAATTGACAACCTTCGTTTGGTTCAATGAATGTCGAGGTAATAAATGTGATTGATAAGTGTGCAACCAAAAACTAGTGGTATATGGGTTTAGTGGTAATGCTTCTAATTACAAGTTATCAAACATAAGTTGTGAGGGTAGGTTTATTTTTTATATAAATTAACAATCTTATATCCTCCTAATGAAAATTACAATAGGATTAAGACTTTGGTAATACTATAGATAAGGTAAGGTAAAAATTAATGTCATGTTATGTGATCTTTTTATTTTATTTGGTATGTTACATTTTCAAAGTCCTAAGATACAAATTAGCGGGATTGTAAAATTTTTGGCGAGTAAAAAGTTTACAAATAAATAGAATGTTGTAGTGTTTAAATCTTTTTCATTTTTAATGATGGAACGAGAATCAACTGTATCAAACACTTAAAATCCTAAATCTTGAAGTTTGACAATTTTAACTCGGATTTTCAAAAAAAATCTATTTGACAAATCTAATCCAATTCTAACGATTTTTAATAATTATATTTTGCCATTATTAATCAATCTATTTTTACTTATTAATGTTGGTCTCTAAATCCAAATGCTGAGTGTGAATGTGGAGTCAACTTTAATTGTTGGATTTATTACAGGACATTGATATTGAGGTGCAACACATCAAGGTCACCCAGTACCAAGCCACTGATCATATTGGTAGAATTGAAGATCGTGTTGGAAGAATTGAGAAGCAGATTCAACAACGGCAACAATAAAATATGTTGGGATCGACAGCAAAGGACCTTGCCCCAATTGAATCTTCATATGGATAGGAGTTAGTTTGTTTGAGTATATGCATTTTGCTTTTTTGGAAAGGACTTTATTTTCTAACCATTACCTTGGTAATAGATTAAATAGTCAGCTCGCTCATGCAGCAAATAGTAGAATGAAAATTTTTCAATTTTGGATGGCTTTCAATGCTTTAAGGTGGCCAACCAACTTGGTTTCCTCTGGGCAGGTTGAGGTCACGAAAATACTATCTTTTGTAACCTTCTTTCCCAAGATAAATAAAAAATAGCAAGGAACTACTGAATTTACAAAAAAAAAAAAAACTTTAATTGTTGCTAGGTGTGATCGTGGTGTCAACTTTAACTACTAGACATTTTTCCAAGTATTGTATTTTATAGTATTTTAATTTTGGTTTGATGCGTAGTTTATTTTATTTTAGCTTTTCAAATGCAACCATTCTTACTTATTAATGTTGGCCTATAAATTCCGGATGCGGGTGGATTGGGGGATTAATGGTGCACAGGGGGGCACATGGGTCGGCGCGTGGCTCACCACCACCGCCACCCACCCTCGCATGCATAGCAACATAAATGACTCTGTCCGACCATTAAATGAGAAAGCAAGGGAGCTCTATCCCCGATACCCGAGCATTTCAACTTCAGCGATGGAGGATTCTGGAATTTGTTTGTGTGTTCCGCCCATCCGAGCTAGTTGTTCCTCTGCTGCAGCTGAGCGCTGCTCACGCACCAGCACGGGGGTTCGTTGCATTATCAACTGTTGTGTTGACATCTTACCAGGCTACCATTTCACGAACAGCGCCACCTGCAAACTTCTGAGTTCGCCCTCCATCGACTCCTGTCAGCAGCAAGTCCTTATTGCTCACTCCATGCCTCGATTACGACCACGGATGCGTTGCAGGCGCGCAGGGGTAGTGGGGCGTGCCATAAACATGTCTTCATCTTCCAATTCTGATTCCTCATCGTATTCTTCAGAATTTGGCCCTATGCGCATTCCTGCTCCGCGCAGAGGCCGGGGCAGAGGCCGGAATCGATTCAATCCTGCAGGGCACTTCCGCCTATCCTCTCGGGCTCAATCCCACCATGCGCGCTTCCACTTCCCTTGCAGTGTCAACAACACTTCTCTCTTGGCTACTGTCACCATTGACATTCGGGCTGCCCCCTCTGATCAGGAAACTTCTAACCAGTTCCGCGCCGCCTCGGTGGCTTCTCTGGAACCCATTGTGGGGACAGAGCAACGCAATCTTCAAGCGGATTCTCTGCAGAATGCTTCTACTCTGGACAAAGCTGCTAACTTGGACGACGAGGCCAACCCTTCGGCTCCACCTGATGAGGACCAAAAGCGCCATGATGCTCCACTGCCTGCTGATGAGGACCCCTACAAATTCGGTTGTCTTATTGTAGAGGAAGATCCTCCCACTGAACAGTAATGAGGTTCCAGCACGGCGCTACTACATTTTGGCTCTCGTCATCACGAAGGTGTCTTTCTTCAGCACTTTGACAATGTCTTTTTCTGCTACTGCTCTTATGGGTTTCCTTTTGGATTATGGATGGTCTCCCCTGCGTGGGAACTACTTGCTATTATATGTCCACTCTGTTATATGTCCAGGTCTAGATTTTAGTCACAGGTTGATACAGTCTTTTTGTTAAGTTATGATAAGAAATTGTAAAAATCTGGCTACTAAGGCCTACTCCACAGGGGTATTATTTTCCAGGTCTGTTCTAATTTCGGTCATAGAAGTCCAATACTTGTCAGTAACAGACAGTCGAACTATTCTACAAAGTTTACAGAGTCCTCTTCTAAATTTTTGTGATACTCAATGTCCAGTTAGCAAAGCGAGAATGCTGCATCAATGGGCTGGAATTTTCGAGGCTTCGGCCTCTATGTAACACTATTTTGTATCAATATAGAAGTAGCCTTATTCAGAAAAAAAAAAAATGTTGGCCTATAAATCCTAATGTTGGGTGTGATCATGGAGTCAACTTTAAATTTTGTTGGGTGTGATCGAGGAATCAACTTTAATTGCTGGACATTTTTCCAAGGATTGGTTTTTTTTACTATTTTAATTTTGGTTTGATGTATAGCTTATTTTATTTTTTTATTTTCAAATGCAACCAGGGTTGAATTTCTCAAGCTTGGTCATTCGAAGTCATCTGATAAGTCGGTCATACCCATTTCACCTTGAAATTACTATCAAAATGGAATGAAATGAAATAAATCCATCTGGGCCCTTCTTAACTACATCATTTTATATTCTGAATCTGACGGTCATATTTCACTATTGGTGGTTCAAATTTATCTGATAATTCATAATCATTAGAAGCTCAAAATTTACAATGCACTTAAAGATACCCGTTTTAAAATGTTCAAAATTATGTTGATTGAAGATTTGGAAAATAACATGATTGAGGTTAATTGTTTGAGCCCTCTCTTGTCTGTTAAATTTAGTGTATTCCCTAAATTTACAATCCACACATTGATGTTCGAGAAAATGTTTCCTGCACAGTCTTCACATAAACACTGTCTACCCAGCTCCCCACATGATCACTGGCACCAAAAGGCAGCTGCATCACATTTTGTGTAGTAGGAATACTTTGAAAAAAAAAAAACAAACCCTTCTCCCATGTCAACAAATGAATCTATGGACCATTAGCCTACGTAACGTCAAAGTTTCTTCTACGATTTCAAAGGAACCCCAGTATCCGACCCATAAATCCTGCCCAAATCCTCCCGCATCTTCGCCCATAATGCAACTGTTCTAAAAATCCATAAGCTGCAATTAATAGAAAAATTGTATGGATCGACGCTGTGGGTTCCATCTTAGACATGATAGATTCCATCTTCAAACCGTATTGATTTGCACAATTTTGAGTGAATTCTTGGACCATCTAAGGTTTCTTGTTTGGACCTGCTTGGCAAATTGGTTTTTTTTTTTCATTACTATTTAAAGCTTTTGGTTTTTTTTGGTTTGTTTGTTTTGAATTGAATTACTTGGGGACGAAGGTTTTGTGTTTCTAAATCTTTAGTATCTCTTAAAAAAAATGTCTGTAACAGTGATTCTTTGCCTTCCTCTTCTCCTTCACATGGCCCTGTTTAGACGGTAGTATGACTTTATACTGCACTTTTAGCAAGCTCTTTTTCGCTTTTTATTTCTTTTGGAAATCATAATTACCAAGTTTTAATTCAATTGTAATTCGATACCATACTATACAAATGAAAAAATTCAATTCGAAATAAATTTAGACAATATACCTTTTAAATATTGTTTTCCACAATATATATTTTAGACTTTTGTTTTATTTTCTCTCTAATTTATTTTAAATTATAGTTAATTTCTAATCCCAAATAGAATTCTTCTCTTTTCTCTACAACATAAATCTAAAATCCTTCTATAATTTCAAAACTTATTTATAGAAAATCCTTTCCACATAATCATACTAAATTTATAAAATAATCTATATTTACTTAAATCTAAAATATTTTTTTTTTAATTTTAAAATACATTCATCTATAATCTTCCATACATATTTACAAAATTGATATCAAAATTTATTTGATCTAAAAAAAATTAATAGAAAAATCATTTTTTATAAAAATTAGACCAATTTCACAATTATCTTGTTTACTATTTTTGTTGTTTTTTCCTCTAATTTTTAGAGCTCCATAAAATTAAATTAAAATAAATCTCAGATTTCTGAATAGACTCCAACTGTGTGGATCACCTGAAAAAAAAATTGATGAGAAATAAAATAAATTCAGTCTGAGCATTAATGTTGTTAATAACCATGTATCATAAGTTATAACTTACTTTTGAAATTAGTATAATAATAACATGCATTTAGAACTCGGTAAGATAAAAATTATTAATATTCATTTATCCACTCGCCTAATCCAATTAATCTCATTAATTTGGGATTCTAACCTATAAAATTTAAATAACTCATAAGTATCCCAAAATGAAATTTGATTTTCTCGTTTGATCCTGCAACTATTTAATTTTCTCATTTTATCCTGCAGCTACACGTAATGCCCTTAACTATGCTAGGGAATTAATAGCCTGTTTGCCTTGGAATCACATTGTGTTTTGTGGAAATATTCTGAAAGAAGAAAGGTAACTTGAAAGATGTGTCTACTAAATCCTCGCTCATCTTTGCGGATAATGCAATTGTTCTAAAAATCCACAGAGTGCAATTAATCGAAAACTTTTGTGGATGGAGGAAATGGGTCCATCTTACTCATGCTAAATGCGTAATTTTGAATGAATTCGATGACCGTCGTAGGTTTCTTGTTTGTACTTGTGCTGCACGTTGTTTTTGTTTTATTCAAAGGGTTATGTTTAGTTTAAATTGAACCACTTGGGGACGAAGCTTTTGTGTTACTAAAAGTTTGGTCTTTCATATACATAACAAGGGTTGATTCGGCTTACTTTTCCCCTTCTCGTAACCATTCCTAGTATTCAATTCTTTCTAGCACATTGTTTTGTGTGGGATTAATAAACCCTTGCAGAAGAGAATAAAGTAAGCTGTTCGTATTCCCTCATACATATTAATTATTTAATTATTCTTTATTAAATCTTTTCCAAATGTTGTATTTAGTCGATATTAACGTATAATTACTTTGAGCGCATTTTTTATTAAATCTTTTTCAAATGCTGTATTCAGTCTATATTAATATATAATTATTCTAATTTTAGATTTCATATATATTATATATTTAAAAATATGAAATTTATTAAATATATATTTCCGCTTAGTATGAGGATGTCAATATCACTTGATTACAATACAGTATATTATATGAGAATTCAAATCCATTTCCTTAATATAAAATATAGTGAAATTCTGTGTTTTTATTTATTATAATACAATTTTTTATATAAAAGATATAAGAAAAAACTTATAAAAATAAATAAAATTTGTTAACTTATAAATATAAATAAAATTTGTTATTATATATGGTAGTTTTTATTTAAGTTTCATGGTTCATTTTTCTGTCACTAATCTTTAGCTTAAAAAAAAAACCTCTAGGTTTAACTTGTTCAAATTACTCTCAACCACCACCATGAATAAATGTGGTAGCATCTCATGCTTCTTTGAATTTTTGTGCAGGGAAGGACAAAGCTTCAGTCTTCAAAATCTGAATGCATTCACGCAAAATCCAGACAGAGTACCCGAAGCCCTTTCTCTGCATTTATTTGTTGCCTTGTTGACTTACCATTTTCCTATGCCCACAACTTTTTCTGGTTTACCACTTAAGCCCTTCGCATAATTTGTTTCTCCGTCGATGCGATATCGGCGGGACCCAACACCTACCTTACCGTATTAGCAACCGCTGAGCAAACCTTTGTATTCCGCCCATTTCCTTTGGTTTATGCATTTCGCACTTACCAAGCTTGTCTGCATCGTCGCCCACACATCGCAACTTTTATGATTCAAATCTTAAGCCTAGACCAAAACTTATTTCTCCGCCGAAGCGATATCGGCGGGACCCACAACCTTACTTCATTGAAAACTGGATAAAAATTCATGTTTCTTTATTCACTTACCTTCATGCATTTCACACTTACCTTTTTTTTTGGCCTGCAACCATCACTTTGCAATGTTTAAGATTTATCTTTTAAGTCACCTACAACTTATCATATTTTTTTTGTGATGCAATTGCAAAGGAGGACACGCCAAGCTTAGGAGTATAGCAAATACCATGCATCACAAGCTTAGGAGTGTTACGGATAGCGCCCACTAGTTGAATAGTTTTTAGTTCGATGCAAAGTGCCACATCGCATTGCATATCGCAAATTTTATGTTTTTCCTATGTTCAAGCTAGTTAAATGTTAATTTCACCGAAGTGCGATATGGTGCTAGATGCGATGTGCTTTCTAAACCAAATCAAATGAGTTTTCAAGTCTGTACTTTTGTGTGTTAAACGTTGTTTTGTGTGTAAACAACAAAATCAAAGCGGAGGATGATTTTGTTGTTTCAATGTCTGATATAGCATTAATTTCACATTAAAGTCTCAGGCTTCAACCATCTGTATTAAGACTATGTAATTTTGTATGATTCCATGTGATGGAATAGGAAACCGAAGTTTGTTCCTTTCCTGTGTCTTGCTCTCTGTCTGTGTATTGTTTATTTCCACATAGTTTGTGCATTCTCTCTCTTGTAAGGGGGAACACATTCATCTATGTTTTTTTATTAAATATTTCCAACATGGTATTAGAGTAGGTCTACGCTCTCAGTGAAAGGAGTCTTTACGGAATAAGATGTAAGATTATTTGTCGAAGGAGAAGTCTCCAGCAGCGAGAAAGTTTTTACAACAGTAAGAAAGTTTGTGTTTACACAGTCAAGATGGTAGCAGCAAGCAAAAGCTTGACTAATCCCCAACTATCACATCTCAATGGGAAAAATTATTATTATTTGGCTATTACAATGAAGGCCCTATTCTCCTCACAAGATATTTGGAAGTTGGTGGAACATGGTTTCCAAGAACCATTGTAGCAACATATAATGCTTTGACACAAGCACAAAGATATTTGTTGAGAGAAAATATGAAAAATGACTCCAAAGCCTTGTTCTATATATTCCAAGGAGGCATGGAAAAGGTGAAGACAACAAAATTTCAAATAATGAGAAGAGATTTTCAAACTTCTTGTATGAAAGACTCTGATAATATAGACTCATTCTTCACACATGTGATTGGGTTGGTAACCCAGAGAAGGTCTCATGGAGAGACACTCGAAGAAAAGATAATAGTGGAGAAACTTTTAAGAATTCTACCATCAAGGTTGGATGCCATAGTAGTGGAAATAGAAGAGACAAAGGATTTCTCACAGTTTTCAGTGGATGAGCTTCATGCATCAATGATGTCTCATGAAAATTGATTGAACAGAGAACCTAACTCCTCATTGGAGCATGCATTCAAGAGAAAAATGTATTTTGGTTAAGGTAGAGGTTGAGAAAGATCAAACTACCGAGGAAGAAGAAGAATACCACATAGAGGTGGAGGAAGCAGCCCTGCAAGCACAAGTGGAAGGGGGAGAAATCAAAATCCAAGCCAAGGCTGAAGCCAAAATCAAGCACAAGGAAAAAGTTACGATAAATATCAAGTCCAATGTCATTATTTCAAAAAGTATGGACATTATGCAAATGAATGTAGAAAGAAGAAAAATGCCATGGATAGTAACCTAGTGTAAATATTAAAAAATAAAATGAGAAACAACGAAATGTGATTTTAACTTGTAATGTAGCACAAGAAAAACAATAAGAAATATGGTTCTTAGATTCAGAGTGTAGTAACCATCTTAATGGAAACATAGAAATGTTTGCCAATCTATATGAGAGTGTAAAATCTGAAGTGACAACGGGGACTGATACTAAGTTCTCTGTCATGGGGAAAGGAAGAGTGAACATACTGACAAATCAAGAAGAGAATAATTTTGGTGCCAGATGTCTATTATGTCCTTGGCCTAAAATGTAACCTTCTAAGCATTGTACAACTCATGAATGAGGGCTACAATGTGTTTAAAAAAAATGCATGTGTGCACAATCATGGATATACCTCCAAATAGACAGGTCATTGCAAAAGTGCATATGATAAGTAATAAAATGTTTCCTCTCAAGATCAGATGAAAGTTGAAGGAAGGAGGTGTTGTAGCAGCTACTACACAATAAATATTTCAAAAAGAAGTGAAATATGAGAAATAGTTATGGAAATTTAGATTTGAACATCGCAATTTCAGAGGTTTGAATTTGTTACATAGAAAAGCCATGGTAAAGGGATTACCACTCATAGAGAAACTAGATAGCCTATGTGAAGGCTGCATCATGGGAAAAAAACATAGAGAATCATTTCCAACGGGAAAGAGAATAAGGGAAAAGTCACCCTTGGATATTGTTCACTCAAAGTTGTGTGGACCAATGAAAATGCCATCATTAGATCGTAGTCACTATATGTTGACATTTATAGATGATCGTACACAAGGAAGACATTGATGTATTTTCTAAAACTGAAATATGAAGTGTTTGAACAGTTCTACCACTTCAAGTCTCTTGTTAAGAAGAAAAGTGGACACTACATAAAAGTGTTGAGAACTGACATAGGTGGATAATATATCTCCAAACACATCCTACATTTCTGTAGGGAGCATGGGATTTAAAAGTAATTTACCAAAAGGTATATAACTCAGAAATACAGTGTAGCAGAAAGAAAGAATAGGACCATCATGGGCATGGTAAGAAGTATGTTGAAGACAAATCATTTTCCAAATCAGTATTAGTTAGAAGCTGTAAATTGTGCAACTTATATTTTAAATAGATGTCTAACAAAGTTTTTATGAACAGAGTTTCAAAAGAAGCATAAAGTGGAAAAAAGAAATTTGTGACTCACATGAGAGTGTTTGGATATGTGGCATATGCACATGTCCCCGATTAGTTAAGGAAGAAGTTGGACAGCAAGGGGGAGAAGTGTATATTTATTGGATACAGTGATGAATCCAAGGCCGACAAGCTCTATAAGCCATCAACCAAGAAAATAATAATCAGTAGAGAAGTTTAGTTCATTGAAGAAGAAGCTTGGGATGGAAGTTTATAGAATACAGTAAATGTGAAGACATGTATTTCACATGAAGACAAAGAGGAATTGATTGTAGAAAATAATTCCTCAGCGGTGGCTCCTCCTCCACCTACACAAGTTCCACAGAGCACACCACAAGAAAGAAATAAAAAAGCATTGAGAAATCAAGGAAGTGCTTCTCCCAGCACACCATAGGGATCAACAACTCCTGCGAGTTCAAGTGAAACTTCAAGCACATCTTCAACAAATACAAGAAGACCAAGATTCAAAAATTTAAATGAAATTTATGAGCAAGAAGAAGTTGATAGTAATGATGGTCTGAATTATTTATTTTCTTTATTTTTTCATGTTGATGACCCAATCCATTTTGAAGATGCAATAAAAGAAGAGAAGTGGATTGAAGTAATGAATGAAGAGATAGGAGGAATATAAAATAATGATACATGGGAGTTAGTGGACCTCCCACAAGGAAAATAACTTATTTGAGTGAAATGAGTCTATAAGACGAAGAGAAACATTGAAGGAAAGATAGAAAGCCACAAAGTAAGAATTTTTGTCAAAGGCTACAAGCAACAACAAGGAAGAGACTATGAGGAAACATTTTCACGTGTTGTAAGGATGGAGACAATGCAGACAATGTTTTCAATAGCAACACAACAAAAATGGAAAGTTTATCAAATGGATGTGAAATCAACACTCTTGAATGGAGTGTTAAAAGAGGAGGTGTATGTTGAACAACCTCTTAGCTATGAAATAGAAGGCCAAGAACACAAAGTGTTTGAGTTGAAGGAATCTCTTTATGGGCTGAAGCAAGCACCACGAGCATGGTATAACAAGATTATCGCTTACCTGGTGAACAATGGGTTTGACAAATGTGATGGTGAACCGACACTCTACATAAATAAATTATGGTAAAATTCTTATTGTTGTTTTATATGTAGATGATTTTATTTTGACAGGAAATGATGTTTCTATCATTGCTAATTTTAAAGCAGTCATGAAAAGTAAATTTGAAATGACTGACTTTGGTTTTCTGAGATATTTTTTGGGCATAGAAGTAAAGCAAAATAAAAATGTAATTTCTATTTCCCAAGTGCAGTATGTTGTAGAAATTTTAAAGAGGTTCAATATGCAAAACAACAAAGCATCAACAAATCAAACTATCATGGGGTTGAAATTGAGCAAGGAAGATTGTAGCAAGAATGTCGATCCAACATTGTACAAGAGTGTGGTTGGTAGTCTAATGTATTTGACTACGACTAGGCCTAATATAATGTATGCAATAAGTTTGATATCCATATTCATGGAGACACCCAAAGAGACACGTTGGCAAGTAGGTAAGAGAATTTTAAGGTATGTAAATAGAACAAAGGAGTATGGTGTTCTATACTCCACATCTGATGATTTTAAGCTAATTGATTACACTAAAAGTGATTGGGCTAGAAGTCTAGATGAAGGAAAGAGCACATCAGGGTATGTTTTTCATTTGGGATCGGGAGCCATTTCATGGGCTTCCAAGAAAGAGCCAATAGTTTCATTATCAACAGCTGAAGCTGAATATGTAGCAGCAACATCAGCAACATGCCAAGCAGTCTAGATGAGAAGGATGCTGATAGACTTATGTCATGGGCAAGACAAAAGAACGACAATTTTCTGTGATAACAACTCAGAAATTGCTTTGTCAGAGAATTCAATTTTCCACAAGAGAACAAAACATATTGATCCCAAATTCAATTTCAGAAGATAATTAGTTAACAATGGTGAAATTGTTTTGCAGCATTGCAGGTCAGAGGAACAACTTGTTGATATCCTCACAAAGCCATTAGGACAGAAGAGTTTCTTTTATCTTAGATAGCCTCTAGGAATGATTGATGACGGTAGTTGTGATTAAGGGGGAGTTTTTGAGTTACTCCCAACCACTGCCATCAATAAATGTGGCAACAACCCATGCTTCTTTGAATTTTTGTGCAGTGAAGGACGAAGCTTCAGTCTTCAAAATTTGAAGGTGTTCACGCAAAATCCAAACAGAGTAATCGAAGACCTTTCTCTGCGTTTATTTCCTGCTGCGTTGACTTACCATTTTCCCATAGCTTCATGCCCACAATTTTTTTAGGTTTAGCACTTAAGCCCTTCGCATAAGTTGTTTCCCCGTCGATACAATATCAGCGAGACCCACCACCTACCTTACCGGATTAGCAACCATTGAGAAAACCTTTGTATTCCACCGATTTCCTTTGTTTTATGCATTTCACACCTACCAAGATTTTCTACATTACCGCTCGCACATCGCAAATTTTATGATTTAACTCTTAAGCCCACACCGAAACTTATTTCTCCACTGATGCGATATCGGTGGGACCCACAACCTTACCTCATTGCAAACCACATAAACTGTAACACCCCTAGTTTTATGTTTTTCAAGTCAAACAATTGAACTTAAGTCCAAAGGGGGGTGGACCCCAATGGATAATTATTGTGTGGAGGTAGTTAATTATTTATTTATGAAAAATAAATAAAATGTTTTGTGTGCACTATGACAAAATGAAATTTTTGAGATCACTTGCCTAATCCATGAGGTTATGGAAAGAGGTTAAGACTTTCCCCAAAATATTTCAAAAAACCTTGAAAGAATTTATTTCTAATTTAGATTTTTGAGGAAAAATCTAAATTTCCCCAATGATGAGGAATGTAGTTGGGAAGAGGTAAAAAGCTGGAAAAGCAGGAAGCAGCTTTAAAAGTCCCTAAATAAGGGAAGCCTAGGCAAACAAGGATAAAAGCATCGTGAAATTCTGGACGTAGAATTAGAAACAAGCTTTGGGGAGAGCATAGCTAAATAAGCTACTCCATAACAGATTGAGGTTGGTATATTCTTGGGAGGATCTCAGCTTGGGGGTGAATTCTAGAGATAGACAAATTCCAAGGTTGGGTGGATTGGTCATAGAAATAAGTGGTCTGCACAGATCATATAAAGTTTTCTGGTATAAAGTTGATTCAGAAATTTTATTTTGTAGTAAGATTGCAAGTACTATATGTTTTTATACTATGGATTTTACATTCCATTTATTTAATAGAAAATTTTAGAAGAAATAATCTTCCAAATATTGTATTGTAGTAGAAATAGATATTGGGAAATATCTATCAGAATTTTTAAACTCTTAGGATTTTATATCTGAAGATACGTAGTATTCCCAATTATCCTATATAAATTTTAAATTTAATCTATTTCTGTCATAATAAGATATATATATATATATATATATATATATATATATATATATATATATATATATATGCAGGAAGTAACAGTTAAAATCTGAGATTCTAGTTCAATAACTAGTAATTGTAAACTAACAGACTATAGAATTAAAATACTTGATTTCTGAAAAAAAAAAAAAAGATTTTTTTCTATACATTCTATTGCAAATGAAGTAGGTTAAGAGAAATGAGAGATATAAGTAAGTTAAATAAAATTTAACTATAATATAATTATAAATTTTATTGTAAGTTAATTGATATTCTGCCTAAGAGCATATTAGTAGAATATTAAAATATCTCTCTCTCTCTCTCTCTCTCTCTCTCTCTCTCTCTCTCTCTCTACATATATATATATATATATCAGAAAATACATACGATTCAAGAGTACATATAATTTTACTAAATTAAGAGGCAAGGTGCATATTGTATTTCATGAATAATCATATTTCAGGACAAAATGTTATTCTATATGATGAAAATAGAATACATCAACTGAGTTAATAAACAACTAAATTTTGTAGAAATTATTGTTTACATTAAATCTCAGTATGAAATTAGTACTTTCTACCATAGAAAATTTACAAATGACAGTTACAGAGAGACTGAAGTAAATTAAATTACTTAAATCAGCCTCTATTTTATAAAAGAAGTCATGATTTTAGAATAATTACTAAATATTAAGATGCTCTGAATTTATATGAATTTCATCCTGTAAACATAATTATATTCAAATAAAAACTCAGCTGAATGTATTCAGAGAATTATCCCAGCTGGATATCAGCAAAATAATTATTCAGAACATTAAAAACCATAGAAAAATTTAAAAGTTTTCTGAATAATTATGTAAAAAGCACTAATAAGTTAGCAGGAAATTATTTCATTCTCTGTGGAAATAGTCAATTTTCGAAATTAATTCCTAGCACAATATCAGTAACTAAAATTAGTGTCGAGATTCATTTTTAAACGAATATCCAACAGTTGCTCATATAAATCACAAATTAAACTCGGTAGAATTTCCAGAACAATTATATAGGGTTATAGTTCCCTAGAAACTATTAATACACACTCGGGAATTATTATTCCCAATAAAAAAGTTTTAAAGAGTCGCACAGACCAACCTGGAACAACGAGAGAAGTATTGCCATTAGTTGTTCCATTTAATATGTTACATGTGTTTTTCAACGACTGAAAAAAAATCACCGAATTGGAGGAACTTACCTGCAAGTAAAACAAAGGAAATGAGTATTACTGAATACGTAGAAAAGTATATGAATAGATTTACATAATAACAAAATTGAATGGAGCTCAATGAAAGAGAAATGGGTATATACGTACCCCATCAAAATACTTGAAGATTTAATGTCTCTGTTAGAGAGATGAAATAGCTAGACAGATAAAACGATTAACATACTTTGACAAAAGAAGTAAAACTACTATAATGTTTATTAGTCAAATTCATTTACCTGAGAACTTTGATGGCGGAATAAAAGTGACAATAGGGACACGATAACATTGTAACTATACTCCAAGCCGCGGTGAGTTCAAACTCCTGAAATCATTTTTAAAGGACCGATTTCAATTGCGGAAATCATTATCACAGAAACTACACTTGCAAGGGAAAAACCCTAAACAAAATGAGGAACGAACAGAGCTAAATAGGAAGAAAACGCCATTCATAAACTATACTAAAAAAGAAATTTAATATATATGCAGACTTGGAACAAGAGTTTAAAACCTCTGATAAATTCAAAAGGGCAGAACAAAATTATGCAAATATAGCACTGTGACTCAGAAAGATGGTCGAGTCATTTTCATCGAAAATGAACAAGAAAGTGAATATTAAAACAAGACAATATGGGATATTCATTACCTGAGGCTTCACGAATTCGTATTGAGATGAAGCTCTATGGAGAAACGAGAGAAATGAGCATTGGAAAGAAGAATAGAACCAATACAAGAACCTTTTATAGTAAATTGAAACCCTAATCCCAGTATAGATCCAACCATCCACATGTAGAGATCTTGGAGGATCGATGTGGATTGAGGCCAATGCCTCGGATTTGAGGTAACGTGTTAAACCAAATACCGAGGAATAACCATACAAATTGAACATACAATACTTGTTCACATGGGAGATCAATATAAACCAATAAAATATTATCGTTTCTACTGTTCATTCTTGTCACATAAATGAAATCAGATTCGCCATGATACGAATAATATAAATGTCCTTACGGACTCCATATTCCAATGCATACCCTGTAAGAAAAACCACGGTGGTTTCACGTAAACCATGGTACCATTACTTAATCACAAAATCAAATCTTCTATCGTACAGAGATCCTTTGCCGTTAAGGTTAAACGTTACATGTGAATTATTATTAGGAAAAAGAAATAAATTTTAAAGTCGTAGGGTTCTAATAAAATACCATATAAATATATGTCACGAATTCATAACACATAGATGATTTGAATTTACAATACCTTGATGCATAAACAGAAGTCTTGATATAGTTATAAAAATAATCATTCCTATGTCTATAAAAAAAGTATAATGAATGATTGTTCCATCATATACGTATAGCAAGATACGTAAGGAAGATCAAGATATGTGTAACATAAGAAATACAAAGAGGATAATATAGTTTATCCTTACAATATGTTTAATATATAATAGTTGAGTTAAAATTTAGATTGTCTAAGGGACAATTGTTAGGTATAAAAAAATTATCTTTCAATGATATTAAAAAGAGGTGAAAGATATATTTTGAAGATGAGAACCATTTTGAAAAAAATATATATATATTATTAAACTGTAGACCTCTTTAAAAATGTGCATACAAGGGTTAAGTATTAATAGTGAAAACTATTAAGGGTGAAAGTAAAGGAGAAAGAAAAAAAAAAAAAATTGGAGGTATATTACATAAACCTTCTTATTTCATTATTTCCTTACCTTTATTCATTTCGCACTTATCGTGTTATTCGGCCCACAGCCGCACTTCAAAAAGTTTAAGATTTACCTTTTAAGCTGCTCGCAAGTTATCATATTTTGTTTGTGCTGTGATCGCAAAGGGGCACGCGTAAAGCTCAGGAGGATAGCGTATATCGAGCATCGCAATCTCAGGAGTGTTACGGATAACACCCTCAAGTTAAACAATTTTTTGTGCGATGCGATGTACCATGCTACACCGCATATTGCAAATTTTAAGTTTTTCCCGTGTTCGTCCCAGTTAAAAGTTAAGTTCGCCTATGGGCGATAGGGTGTCGGACGCGATGTGCTTTTTGAACCAAATCACATGAGGTTTCAAGTCCACAATTTTGTGTGTTGAACGTTCTTTCATGTGTAAACAACAAAATTAGAGTGAAGCACAATTTTTTTGTTTGAATGTCTGATCGAGCATTAATTTAGCATTAAAGTCTTAGGCTTCAGCCATTTGTATTAAGAATATGTAATTTCATATGATTCAATGTGATGGAATAGGAAAATGAAGTTTGTTCCTATCCTGTGTCTCGCTCTCTGTCTATGTATTTTTTATTTCCGCATAATTTGCGCATTCTCTGTGTTGTAAGGGGGAACGCATTCCTCTGTGTTTGTTTATTCAATATTTTCAACACAACTTTAGGTCTATGTGACCTTTTGAAGTCCATTTTAATTCGATCCATTTGATGATGAAATCATTATTCGATTCCCATTTTAATTCGATCCATTTGATGATGAGATGATTATCTGATGACCAGATATCTACGAATTTACAGATTATTATTATTTGGTATCACTAATCTTGGTTTCTTGGTATCTCTTGGAATGCATGGCCCTATGATCCGAGCTTGTCATTGCACTCCCATCACCAGGCTTCCACTCGCGTCGGTGTCTTGGCTTTTAACCCCTTGAGAGTAGCCCTTGGTGCTTGATTCTCCATCTATAAAATTGATATACGAAGGGGTCTCCCCCAGCTAGTGCAAAAATTGCAGGAGAATAAATTTAGGTGATCTGATGGTTGTGAGTGCCAAACCTGCTGCAAATTTTCAGAAATCATAGCACAAAACTCAGCAGAGTTCAACTACAAAGGAAATTTAGGACACACAAACCTCACGGCTATCAACTAGTGAATTGGGTTTTATGGTATGTCCTGCGACAAATCGACTTTACTTTTTCGCAAACTTTTAGATTAAATTTCTTTTTCTTTAATGGTTTTGAAAAAATATAAATACTAGAAAATAGATCATAATTCTAAATTATTTAAAATTCTCATATTTTTATTTTTTAAAATACCTATCAAATTATTTTTAATAATAAATTAAAATTCTAAATGAATTTTTTTGTTTAAAGTACTATCCAATTATTTTAAAAATTAGCTTTTTAAATAATGAAAAGATAAATCAAAATTCTAAATCAATTAGAAATCAGTGTTTTTTTTAATGTCTATCAAACTGTTTTTAACAAGTCACTTTTTCTCATTAATAATCAAACTGTTTTTAGTTATTTAAGATTGCTTATCAATCCCAATGCTACGTCGGATTGTGAAATAGCCTTTAATTGCTAGACTCTTTTTCAAGAATATTTTTTTTTATCATTTTATTTTTGGCCAGATATAATGATTATTTCATTTTATTTTTTCAAATGCAACGTTCATAAGTCAAGATTGGTCTCCAAAATGGTTAGTGAAATCAGTTGGTTAATTTTCTTTTTTATTATTTTTTTGGGCCATATATAATGATTATTGTATTTTAATTTTTCAAATGCAACGGTCATGATAAAATTAACTATTGATCAAATAGCTCTCCAGGTGAGAACCTGGAGAGTGTATACACACATACACACACTCTGATCATTGAATCAGATGAGCCTAAATTATATAGGCTTTCACACTAACGGGATTGTTTCAACCACTCCCTCAATATTAGGATATGAGATCTATGATTAGAATCTCAATCCTATCTCTATGATAACAACAACCTAACTATGGATTTCTCCATTAATTCCAACACTCCCCCTTTATGGAGAAAGGGTACTGAACAATAACATATGGTAACATATGCCTGCTGGTCTAGTCTCAGCTAGGCTTATAATGGTAAAAAGAGATAAAAAACTTGGTAGCAGAGTTTTCATCTTAGTCTTTATGCTTGTGAGACCATATTTGTTCATTCGTGGATGAGGCTTCATCTTCACTTTCTTTTTCATGAGATAGTGATGTATCTTTGCCTCGTTTCTTCCCCGGTGATGGAAAGCTTGAACGCTTATCCTCGCCCTTTTAAAATTTATGACAGACTTAATAGGGAACTGTTTTCTCTCACCATTTCTGGTGTCACGCATGTAAATTGTAGCGATGTTGTCATCTGCACACACATAAATATTGATGAGATTATCACATTTTAAATTCTCTCTAGCTCTGTCTTCTTCTGCCACGTCTTCGCCATCAGCTTCATGTGGCTCGTCGAATTGATCTTCAACACTTTGTTCATCTTTACATCCTTCCTGAAGATCAACTTGTGACTCTTCAATATCAGGATCTTGCACAACGGATTGTGCCTCTTGTTTCTCGTGGTCATCAACAGAACCACATTGTTTTTCTGAAAAAATTCCAGACTTAAAAATACTACTCATGCTAAAGCCTCCAAATGCCAACATGAGAATGTCATCATCATCATCATCAGAAAAAATATCTAAAAAAATAGACATGTTGTTAGAAACGTCTAGCTTATCTAGTTTTGTCTTGCTTCCAGATTTCGACTCCACTCGGTCCTCTTACGACCTCCAACAATCCCATTTCAATACAAGCGGGAATCCTCCCTTTGGCAGCTCTTCAACAATAGAACCTTGTAGACTGTGGCTTCTGTGCCACAGTGCTCTCAACTCTTGCGACAAGCAACAGATGACCTCTCAACAAGCTGGAAACACTACCGACATCCAATTCTAATGCATGTGATTAGCAGTTTCTCATATGACACATATTTCTGAAAATGGGTTCAAATCAGCAAAAAATTTCACGTTTTCATTATGACATATAATAAATTAGATGAAAATTTTCACCAAAATCAAAGATATTTAGGCCAAAAATTGGGCTTCTGTCCGTAGCAACCTCGGCACCACATGACCGTAGCATTCCTGGTACACTAAAAACTTTTGACGACAATATCGAAACCTAAAAAAAGGCGAACAAAAAAATGAAAAAAATATCTATTAGACGAGCTCGAAGTGTGCAACTCCTCGACCGATTCCCTAAGGTCGCAGCCGAAGCTATCTGCTATGCTCGAGTATCAGAGCAAAAAGCCATAAAAAGGAAATATAGAATTCCTCTAACCATCTCATGCATCTTCCAAAAGCAAGTGGAATCAATCTGCGATATAAGAAGTCCTTTTTACTTTCTTATGCAAGAAAAGAAATCCCTTTACTCTATCTGCTGCTCTACATAGCAAGTTGTCGGTTTCTGTGTCGGACTCATCAACTCAATCCATGAGTTCAGATGCGTCTAAGTAAGCTTGTAATGACTCTCTACCACATTATGGAGAAAGCCCACGATTATACTGATCAATGATACCACGGTTAGCTTCCAAAACCGTTTGCTGGCGTACATAAAATTTTGTTCCATGGCTAACACGGGGAGGTGGCCTCATAAAAAAAAACAAAAAAAAAACTTCAAACCTTTTTCATATTGTGCTCCCGGATCCAAACACTGGATACCCATGAATCCTTGCGATGTTTTAGAGCACATAAATTTGATCAGATCTTTGCAATAGAACATCCACAAGTCAAGGCTCCATGGTGATGGTTGAATCACTGTCAAGGCCCCTTACGATCCACATCGTAGCCAGCCTCTCATACAAGGATCCAGGTAGATCAGATCCGATCCAATCTGGATCCTTAGAGATCAGCTGCACATTTTAGCCTCTTGTCCCAATAACCATAGATTCGACGACTAGTTCACTTTTCATTAAATTATACCATTCAAGACTGAGACGGAACGAGGCGATATTGCGTGGACGCCTCGACATGGAGAGAGTACCGTGGCCATCAATTTCTAATGGTGCAAAAGAATTTCTTAAATCGATGATGAGAATTGCTTAAATCGATTGCTTCTGTACACAATGCACAGCAAACAAGCAGATGGCATATGCCTCAAATTCGATTTGACAGGGACGCATGACACTGCTCATTACCAAAATCTTCTCCAAACACCTCTGTGTCCAAGGATTCACAACAACCACGTTGCCTTACTCCCACAAATCGACGCTGCTAATTAGATATGTTGCCCACACTACTCACACTTCCACTGCGCAGGCAAACTCCTCTGCTCAGCTCACCATAGGCAATCAGCGATTAAACCACTGAACTCATCACGACCTCAGACGTTAGCTCTCACACCCACGCAGCGCCACCAGCCACGTAGCGCACACAGGCTTGTTATCTTACAAAGCTTCAATACCATGATAAAATTAGCTATTGATCAAATAGATCTCCAGGTGAGAACCTAGAGAGTGTATACACGCATACACACACTTTGATCATTGAATCAGATGAGCATAAATTATATAGGCTTTCACACTAACGGGATGCTTTCAACCAGTCCCTCAATATTAGGATATGAGATCTATGATTAGAATCTCAATCCTATCTCCATGATAACAACAACCTAACTATGGATTTCTCCATTAATTCCAATAGATCATAACTCTAGCGTGGTGCAAAATCGTTAGCAAAATTAGATTTTTGCATCAAACATTCAAAAATTTGCTATTACTAACACTTATTCAACTTCACTTATAAATCTATGCATTATTTACTATTCCAAAATTTTTAAAATATATATATATATATGTTAATTTATAAAAAATATTGTAAAAATATAGTCTAAATACATTTTAGAAAACATGTTATTAAAAATTTAATAAATATATTCTGAAAAACTTAAGTTTCATATTATTAAAAAAAAATTATAATTATTATTAACTAAAATAAAATAAAAAAATTAATCTAGACGTTTTTAAAAAATTACATATATTTTCTTAATTTAAAAAAAAATTAAAATATTGATCCCATTATCCCATCTTTAAATATAAAAATGAATTTAACTCACTCAAAAAAATTCAAAATATTTCAATAGAAAACCTTAAAAAAAAAACTGAATAATGAAAAATAGACTGTTAGATTATGCTTTTACCAGATTGACGTCACAAATAAGCAAGACTGTAGATATTTAAAAACAAATTAGAATACTAGAGTGTTTAAATCATTTTTTCGACACGATATTAGACAGAAAATATTTGTGATACCAAATTACTTCGTACTGACCCAAAGATAAATACAAAATCGAATATTCAGGTATTCGATTCGGTTCTTGTTTTAATACGGTAATTCTAAATTCGGTACGGAGAAATTCAAAGATTTACAAAATAAATTATTAATTATTCTGGCCCTACGACTTTTCAAACAACGTATCGGATCATGAGATGGTATAGTTGGCCATTAATGAATTGTAATTTGAATTCTTTTTAATAATGTAGCTTATCAAAGTAAATTTCTTAATTGGGGTATTAATTAATTCAAATATAGTTTATTTTATGGTTTAATATTGATAGGTTATAACATTAGTGGAATGTTTAATTAGAAATTTAAATTAGTAAATTGTAATATTAATATTTTGGTGGTTTGATATATATGAGTATATTTAATAAATGATCACATTCTAATCATAAAATTAGTTGGTAATGTAGAATCAATATTGCTCACGATAATGTAGAATTAGATTTTTTTTTAATGAAGTTTTGTTTATTTTGTTATAGTTAAATATAAAAAAGAATATATAAATTTACATCATATTATTATGATGTAAAATTAACTTTACAATATATATTATTGGCAATAATTGTTGAGATTTTCTGTTTTGAATAGAATAGGAAAAATCTCAGTAGGTGACAAAAATTAGGAAATTGTTGCTAGATTAACTCCAGTTTGTTGGGAGGGAATTAATGCTAGCTAAATTTGAGTTGAGAGGCATTGAATTCTCCTGCTATATAACAGGTCTCCATACGTTTGTTTTAAAAAGAGTGTGTGAGAATTGTAATCTCCTGTTTGAATTAATAAGATTGCCAATGCCCTGTTGTGTGGACGTAGCCCAGGAGGTTTGGGTGAACCACGGTAAAAACACTGTGTCTTTATGTGCTTGATTAAATCTGCTGTGTGTTAATTGTTTAAGGTTTCCGCTGTGATTTCTCTGACAAGTGGTATCAGAGCTTGAGGTAGAAGCTAAGAGAGTTTGTTTCTCCATTGAGAGAGAGTTCCTGGGTAAAGCGTAGCCTCCTCTGAGTCATACAGTCTATGAGGTGATAGACGTGGTGCCCAGTCGCTGAGAGAAGAATTGCCCAGGAAGATTGCTCGTGGCTAAGCGCTGGTGCTGGAGGTGAGTGATGGTAATGCGTTGGCGGCCAGTGCATACAGTTTTTTTTAACTTGCTGGTGGAGAAGAGCTGGCGGTGACTGTGGCTGGTCGATATTTCATTTGCACAATTTGAAGTTGGTCAAACGATTATATATGTTGCGTTTAAACCTGCGTGTTAGTGGCTGCGTGATGTTGTTCTCTGCGTGGAGTATGGCTGCGGAAGGCGCGTTGCTGTGATTGCTGCGTAGCATTGTGTTGAAACCTGCGTGGAGAGGAAAGCCGACTTTTGAAAGTTGAAACAGTGCTGCAAAAGTCTGCGTAGGCGTTGACAGCGTTCAAAACAGCAAGCAGCAAGGAGTTAGCGACGTGAAGTTACGTTACTATGTTCAAACCTGTGCGTGGAGTACCCGGTAGACGTATTTGGAGAACTTCGATGACAGCTCGTCCGGCTGTAGTGTGTCGCGTGGAGCATATGGTAAGCGTTGACAGTTGCTGTTGATTGCTGGTCCGGGTGGAGGTCTGCGTGGAGTCGGTGGTTTGAAGTTGCAACCGACAGAAGATATCCACGGCCGAAAGGTCTAAGGTCACATTTAAAATTTGTGAAAAGGTCACGTATGGTATGTGTTCTTTAAACAAATCAATTTATTATTGCAGTGTTTTAAAAACAAAATACAAATCGATGTGTTTTTTAATTAAATCGATATACATAATCGATATATTTGAAGTGGTGGCTTTATATAAAGTCATATGAAGTCATATGAAATGGTTAAATCGAGAATGAATCGATTTTGAAAAGGTGGCATTTTATTTTAATCGATTTGTTATATGCCATAAATCGATTTGAAGTTTGTCAAATCAATTTGACTTTTAAAATTGATTTGGATGGTAGTGTTTTTTAAAGAAATCGATTTTTGTTAAGTTAAGAAGGGTGGCATTTAAAAGATTTGAATATGCCATTTATAAAAGTTTGAAAAATCGATTTGTAATTTGAATTACCATTGCATATGGTATGAAAGGTGAAAGTTTTTTTTTAAAACATCGATTAATATAAATCGATTTGAGGGCTTTGTATGAAGTGAAAGGCATTTTTTAAAGGCAAAGGTCCAAGGACAATTTTTTTTTAAAGGCAGTGAGAGGCACTTAAAGGAAGGCAAGGGCAATTTTATTTTAAAGGCATTTTTTAATTAAAAGGGCATTCTTTATTTGAAAATTGGTTCTGGAGATTACTGTGTTTTTTGCTGATACAAGATGGCGAAAACTCAAAGTGTCCGTTTTGAGAACGATGTGCTTGGAGTCTTGTTGTCTGAGGCTGGGGAGACGAGGAAGAGGTCGAATGCAGACACCTCTACATCAGAGGTAATGATGGCCAGAGGTCGCTCGAGAGAGAGACACTCTGGGGGAAAGCATAGCGACTCTCGTTCAAAGTCTAAAGGAAAGAAGACAAAGGTGAAGTGCTGGCATTGTGGGAAAGCTGGACACCTGAAGAAGGACTGCTGGAAGCGACAGCAGCAAACTTCAAAAGCAGATTCTTCGACAGAGAAAAAGGAGGCAAATGCGACAGATACAGGTTCGGCATCTGGTTCAGGTATGAGCGACGAAGTGTTGTCTGTTAATATGTCAAATCATGATCAACATTGGTTGTTAGATTCCGGTGCATCAAACCACATGTGTATTCATAGAGAATGGTTTAAGACGTATAGATCGGTTAATGATGGAGTCGTGTACATGGGTAATGATGTCACATCTAATATTGTTGGGATAGGAAGCATACAACTGCAAATGTTTGATGGCACAACTAGAATATTAACAGATGTGAGACATGTTCCAGACTTAAGGAAAAATCTAATTTCACTGGGTGCACTTGACACGAATGGATATAAAACTGTAATTCAAGGTGGAGTTATGAAAATCTATAAAGGTATTTTACTAGTAATGAAAGCTAAGAAAGTAGGAAATATGTTTCAGTTAGAAGGAAGAACAGGGTCAGTTCATGTGTCTACGGTGTCTGAACATGACAGTAGTTCCATTCGCCTATGGCATCAAAGGTTGGGCCATACGAGCGAAAGAGGGTTAAAGATTTTGGCTGATCGCAAGTTACTTCCTAATCTAAGGTCTGGAAAGTTAGATTTCTGTAAGCATTGCTTGTTTGGAAAACAAATTAAACAAAAATTTAAAACAGGCAAACATACTAGTAAAGGGATACTTGATTATATTCATTCAGATGTTTGGGGTCCAGCTCCTACAGCGTCATATGGTGGTTCGTCGTATTTTGTATCATTTATTGATGACTTTTCTAGGAAAGTGTGGGTCTACATGATGAAAAAGAAGTCTGATGTTTTTACAATTTTCAAACAGTTTAGAGCATTGGTAGAAAACATCACTGGTAGAACAATAAAATGTTTAAGAACTGACAATGGTGGTGAGTTTACTTCCAAGGAGTTTGAAAACTATTGCAAGGATGCAGGGATCGAGAGACATAAGACCACTGTTTATACTCCTCAGCAAAATGGAGTTGCTGAACGCATGAACAAGACTCTTTTGGAGAGAGCAAGGAGTATGCTGAGTAACGCTGGTTTGCAGAAGGAGTTGTGGACAGAAGCGGTGGCTACAGCTTGTTATGTGATAAATCGGTCACCATCGACAGCGATAGGTTGTAAGATTCCTCAAGAGGTATGGAAAGGTCGCCCTTGTGATTATTCTAAACTCAGAGTGTTTGGTTGTGATGCATATGCTCTAGTGCCTAAACATCAGCGAACTAAGTTAGATCCAAAGTCTAAAAGGTATATCTTTGTTGGGTATGGTGTTGGAACAAACGGATATAGATTGTGGGATCCTACTACCCGCAAAATCATCATCAACAGAGATGTAAAGTTTGATGAATCCTCTCTTGTACAGTTAGATGTAGATAATAAATTGAAACAGGATGATGTATTTGATTTTCAGCACATTCAGTTTGAAAGCTCTTCTAATGATAGTCATGATGACCATAGTTCAGATACTAGTCATGAACAGGTTTCAGAACATGAACAGGGTTCAGGTTTAGATCATGAACAGGTCTCAGATACTAATCGGCAAGAAGTTCCTACAGATGATAGTCAACCAGAAACAGCTTTAAGGAGGTCTACAAGGATAAAACGTGTTCCTAGAAGGTATGATGATTATGTTACTTCAGTTGCATTTACTGCTAATGACAATGAACCTCTGTGCTATCAGGAAGCAATAGAAGGTTCGAATAGTGACAAGTGGAAAGTAGCCATGAAGGACGAAATGATGGCCTTGAGTAAGAACGGCACATGGGATCTGGTTGAGCTTCCGAAAGACAGGAAAAATGTGGGGTGTAAATGGGTTTACAAGCTGAAACGGGGTGTGAATGATACGGAGGACAGGTACAAAGCGCGACTGGTTGCAAAAGGGTTTTCTCAGAAAGTCGGTATTGACTTTCATGAGATTTTTTTCACCAGTGGTTAAAATAGTTTCAATTCGAATTGTGTTAGCTTTAGTTGCTTTGTTTGATTTAGAGTTACAGCAACTAGATGTTAAGACTGCTTTTCTACATGGAGATCTAGATGAGGAAATTTATATGGAACAACCGGAAGGGTTTGTTCAGCATCGCAATGAGAAATTTGTATGCAGGCTCAAGAAGTCATTATATGGCCTGAAGCAGTCGCCTCGGCAGTGGTATAAGAAGTTTGATTCTTTCATGTTGAGTCAGAAATATGTTAGAAGTGAATATGATCATTGTGTGTATTTAAAGCAATTGAAAAATGGCATGTTCATTATCTTAGTGTTGTATGTTGACGATATGCTTTTAGCAAGCAAAAGCATTCATGAAATCAACAGGTTGAAGACTCAGATGGCAAGGACATTCGATATGAAAGATCTAGGAGCAGCAAGACAGATTTTGGGCATGGAGATTTTCAGAGACAAGAGTAATGGTAAGTTGTGGCTATCACAACAGAAGTATGTTGAGAAGATACTTTTGAGATTTGGTATGAATAATGTGAAGCCTGTGTCAGTCCCTTTCGCTTCCCATTTCAAGCTTTCTTCGGGTTTATGTCCTAATACAGATGAAGAAAAGGAATTTATGTCTCGAATTCCATATGCTAATGTAGTAGGGTGTTTAATGTATGCGATGGTTTGTACTCGACCAGATATTTCACATGCAGTTGGGGTTGTCAGCAGGTACATGGAAAATCCGGGTAAAGAACACTGGTCAGCAGTGAAATGGGTGCTTCGGTATTTGAGAGGCACAAGTAGTTATTGTATCACTTATAATAAAAACAGTGAATATGTTTGTGGATATGTTGATTCTGATTTTGCAGGTGATTTGGATAAGAGAAGGTCAACTTCAGGGTACGTCTTTACTCTTGCAGGTGGAGCTATCAGCTGGATGTCAAAGCTACAGAACATTGTTGCTTTATCCACTACTGAAGCAGAATACATTGCTGCTTCTCATGCTTGCAAAGAGGCGGTTTGGTTGAAAGGTTTGCTTGGTGAGTTTGGTAGGTTACAGGACAACATTAGGTTACTTTGTGATAGTCAAAGTGCAATACATTTGGCTAAGAATCCGGCCTATCATAGTAAATCAAAGCATATTCCAATTAAGTACCATTTTGTAAGACAGGTTATTACTGAAAGGGGAGTCTCTCTTGAAAAGGTGCATACAAAGGAAAACTGTGCAGACATGTTCACGAAACCAGTTTTGTTGGAGAAGTTGCGTTGGTGTTTGGCTTCTCTTGGCTTGCAGAAGAGATAAAATAATAATAACAGGGCATCAGGCTAATTGTTGTCAAGGTGGAGATTGTTGAGATTTTCTGTTCTAAATAAAATAGGAAAAATCTCAGTAGGTGACAAAAATTAGGAAATTGTTGCTAGATTAACTCCAGTTTGTTGGGAGGGAATTAATGCTAGCTAAATTTGAGTTGAGAGCTGTTAGATTCTCCTGCTATATAACAGATAGCCATACGGATGTTTTAGAGAGTGTGTGTGTGAACTGTAATCTCCTGTTTGAATTAATAAGATTGCCAATGCCCTGTTGTGTGGACGTAGCCCAGGAGGTTTGGGTGAACCACGGTAAAAACACTGTGTCTTTATGTGCTTGATTAAATCTGCTGTGTGTTAATTGTTTAAGGTTTCCGCTGTGATTTCTCTGACAATAATTTATGAATTTTTGAAATTTTCAATATTATAATTTTCTATTTCATTTTTTTTCAATATTAAAAAATATATATATATTCAAAACACTTATTAAATTTTAAACAATCTATTTTTTTTCCATATCAAATGAATTCAAATACGAATTTGAATTTAAATTTAAATTTGGTCACTACGGGGTTTAGTAAGATGAGATTGTGTTCTGCTTAGAAGCCATAAGAGGAGATGTATGGACGCCACGGGCGCTGGAAGAGCCTCGTTCTAAATCTTTAACCACACCTCGCTTATCCTACCTGGACTAGTTGTCACCCTCGGCTATTAATCTCACCTTCAATGACTCGCCGGGAGAAAAAATGTTTATGTTTTACATGCTCTTAGTTCTTGTCTATAGTAATCATATGTAATTAAAAAAAATCCAAATGCCGCCATTGCTAAACCAATTATCACACTGTTGTTGCGCAGGACAACATTCACAATGATTCCAAGTGGATAAGTCAAAGTATCATATTAGTTGTGTTTTTCAAGGCACAAGTTAGTTTTAGCATTAAATATAAGAGACGGGTGCATGGAGGATTCTCTTGATGTCGCAAGAGGAGGGATACACAACCTCTTTGGCATTTAATTGAGAAGTTGAGACTTCAATTGAGAACATTTTAATAAAATATGAGAGGGTTGTAGTAAAATTATGATAGAGGTCATCTATGTTGTCTATACTAGATGAAGAAAATTAGTTTTTAATTTATTTAGAAAGACATCATTTTTATTTCTATCAAAGATTAAGTTTTTTTTACTATAAGGATTATCTTCTATGGGATATCTATGCATGAAAAAATTGAGAGTTATGAGTAAAGGCCTATGATCAAAGTCAGGCTCGTGGTTGTCTAAGATGTCAAAATTTATTATTTTGTTGTATAAAGGTAGATCGGAAATAACATAGTCTACCACGCTGCTGCCAAGCCCATGGATGCAGGTCATCTGGCTAGAATTGGGCCAGGTAGATCGAAAATAACATAGTCTACCACGTTGCTACCAAGCCCATGGATGCAAGTCAACTGGTTAGAAATGGGCCACTTCTTTAGACCGTTGCAAATTATGAGATCCTGAGCACTATAGAGCTTGACTAGCTCCAACCCAAACAAATTATTCCCGAGGTCTTCAAAGCTCCTTTTGTAGCGGTTAGCCAGAGTAAGGTCTTCGTCTAACCAAAGAGGATTGGGGTTGGAATGATTGCTTAGAAGAATAGCTTGGTTGCTTGAAGTTCGAGCATTAAAGTCACCCACTAAAAGGATATTACCTTCATTCCTTAGGCTAGAAATATCATTCTCTAAACCATTGTACGGACTATTTTTATCTATATTATTTTTCTTATAGAAGTTAGCATTAATTGGGGAAAAATAACAGATTGCTATGTAGGTATTTTTATCATTAATGTCAGTAATCTCAATCTAACTATATTGGTTATAAGGGTCGTTTTTATAAATCCTAGCATGGGGGGAGATTTTCATCTTAATGTAGCAAGCTATGCTTCCAATGCCTCTATGGGAGGATCGCTTATTCCAAATAGACCATAGTGCAAAGCCTTCTATGTTAGGGACCTTAAATTTTTCGTGCTCCCAAGTTTCAACAAGCAATATAATATCAACATCATTTGAGATCCAATTTAGTTTGGGGCCTTTGTTCCATGGAAAGCCCCGACAGTTCCAAGAAATAATTTGGAGTATGTTGAATTGCTATTTATTACTATTTTTTTGGTTTCTATCTCGAATAACGGCTTTTCTATTTCTGATTATTGCCCATTTTCCTTTCTTCCTAGCTTCTTTTACCTTTTGAACCTCCTTTCTTAATTCTGCTTGATCCTCTGGAATGAGATATTCGTTTATAAATATTCTCGTTCCTTTTAGACTTGAGGTTTTATTGAGTATGTCATATTTATGGTTAGTAGAGCTCACCTTTATTCGGATCAGCGTTCCTTTATTCTCAATTGATTTCCCTAACCTTGTTTCTTCTGTGAGACACGTGGTTTCAATTTGTAATCTATTATGTAATTTTGTCTAGGCTATGGCTAAAGTATCCTTGTCTACCTCCTCTTTCAAACCGAAGATTATAAGGTTCAAGGCCCTTTTGTTACGTTCATGGTCTAATTCGATCAATTTTTTCATTTCATCTTTAATTGGTTTGATATCTAATTTACCTGCCCCACTATTTAGGGTGAGACTGTTGTTAACTTTTTCTTCTAGTTCTTTAATCATGTTCTTCATTTTAAGACTTTCTATATTATCAGCATCTCCTTGCTGGGATGTTTGGCTCGTATCTTGGTTTTGTTTTTCTATGACTTGCAACCTAGTGTCCATTGCCTCCATTTTATTCTCCAATAGTTCTATTTTATTTTCTATTTGTTTTTGGATCTTGTCTTCAAGAGATGTTAATTTGTTTTCTAGCATGGCTTCTAACTGGGTTTGTAGCTTGACTTCTCTTTTCTAAAGACTCTATATACTCATAAAGGTTTTGTAGAGTAACTGTGCTAGGTCTACCTTTGGTAATCTTTGGTAGTTGTGGTGAATTATTCATACTTGAGAATATGTATTCATACTAAGAATGTGTGCACCTGAATATCAACAAACGGGACAGTTCACCTTTAATCAAGAAAATTCACCGCAAAATTTCACCGCAGACCCAAGTACTAATGGAGAAAATTCACCCCATAATTTTCACTATAGACCATTAATGTAGAAAATTTTCACCATAGAATTCACCGCAGACCCAAGTATTATAACTAAAATATAAACTGATTTTGATAATTTTAATTATAAATAATAACTATTGTCTTTTTACTTTTGGAGACGATTTAGGTTTATATATAATTATATATATAATTTTAAATTAAATTTAAATAATTTTACAAAAATTTAATTTAAACAATTTTTTGTTCATTATAATTTTAATTGAAAAATAAACAAATAAAGTTTGATACAAAACATTTACCTCAAAAATTTTCACCAGACACTTGAAATTTCAAAAAGTCGCACTAAAGACAACTCTTTATATTAACATTAAAAATTAACTTAAAATATTTATTCTTAAACCATGTCTTATTTTAAATAAATAAAACTAATATGATACAAAATATAAGTGAAAAATTTTAAATCATTAAAAATTTATTAAAATAATAACTATTTATTTTTAATTGATTTATTTTCGAAATTTAACGGTCATAAGAATTAGGTTTCACTCTTGGTGATTCAAATTCAGCTAAAAATACAGACCCGTTGTACTCAAATGTTCAGGGAAAACATTTCCCCGTTCATATGTATAGTCTAAACAGATCTGCTCATGATCATCGCTGGCACGAGAAAGCTGTGGTATCGTATTTAGAAAGGTGGAAATTTTCTGAAATAAGTTAACCTCAAGATTGCGTCTACTAAATTCTCCCCCATCTTTGAGGATAATGCAATTGTTCTAAAAATCCATAACATGCAATTAATTCTATTTTCAAACAGTGTTGATTTATGAAATTTTGAGTAAATTCTGGGGCCTGCGTAGGTTTCTCATTTGTACCTGCGTTGCACGTTGGTTTTTTGTTTTTTCCAGTGGGTTTGTTTCGTTTAAATTGAACTACTTGGACGAAGGTTTTGTGTAACTAAATATTTGTTATTTATATATAATGATTTGGCTTACTTTTCCTTTCTCCTGGGGCTTTTTATATTCTACTTTTTTTCCCAACTTTTTTTTTAAATGTGGGATTGATAAACACTTACACAACAATGTTTGGTGTTATACATATATAAACAGTGATGATTTGGTTCTTTTCACTTTTTTCCATCATACATATTAATTATTTACTGAACTATTTTTCAATTCCTTGGAGCTTATTATTTATTACATTTTTTTCAAATATTGTATTTAGTCCATATTTATGTATAATTATTATAATTTTCGATATATATATATATATATATATATATATATATATACATACATACGTGGATCAATATCATCTTATTATTATACGTTACATTATATGAAAATTTAAATCTATTTGATTAATATAAAGTACAGTAAAATCTTGTGTTTTTCCTTTGTTATTATATAATTTTGAATAAAAACTTATAAAAATAAATAAAATTAATTGATTATATATGGTATTTTTTATTTAAGTTTTATGTTTTATCTTTGCATTACTAATTTCTAGATTTTAATAAAATATTGGTCTCACTTAATTATAAATATGAACCAAAACAGTTTTACTTGTTGGAGATGATTCTGGTTTATATATATATATATATTTACATATGAAGACGGTAGGTCTATTGTGTGGACGGTGTCAAGGTGGTGGGGACTTAAATCCTAATAAAAGATGCACGAAATTCGTACATGAAAATTCTTTTCTTTAAAATTGGCAGAGTGGCAGGGTCGGCAACCCTTGGCCAAGCTTCACATACTAACATGACCCTCGCAGTGAAGTGCTTAGCCCACCTCTATGATTGGTGCATAGCCTTATTGGCTAATATGAAGAAACAACTAACTTCCATCTGACAAGGAAAGAAAAAACATTTTTGATATGGTACTATTCTGTTCACATTCTTCTTTGCGAGAGTCTCAGGGCTTCGGCCCAAGATCATCTCACCATTAGCAGCCCAAGGGATTCGAGAATATTCTAATGGGAAAACTTGATGAAAAGACTAGGGGAAAGTGAAGTACCCCGAACCACATGGGATGATAAGTTCTTCCAATGGTGGGAAGAATAGGTCATTTCAGTGGAGGACTATCCCTATGTTGGGATCGATTTTCGAGCAGATCCTTATTTGGTTCTTCCACTCGGAGTAGCACGGGGTGCAATTGATAAGATTGCACAATGATTTTTTATTATGTGATTTTTTTTATTTTTTCAAATTATATGCAAAATGAAAAAATGTTTTTTATAGGAAAATATGACTTACAAAGTTTGAATGGTCATGATGTAGACATGGGACCAATTAGACCAAAGGGCTACCCAAGACATAAGCACGGCAGAGGCAAGGCAGATGCTAAAGACCCAGGAAGGACCCTCCATGCCAAAGAAAATTGGAGAGTTTGAATAGCCAAGTACCCATGGCAGCTATAGAGGACCTTCCTGAGGCTATCCAGAGGAGGGTGGTTGGAGTACCAAGAGACTGGGTGTGATTATTGCTCTATGTAGCTACTGCTATTGTACTCTATCGGAACATAAATGTAGGGCAAGGACCTCAGGAGTAGATTTAGATTTGATGAGATGACTGTAATATTATTTTTGACAACAGACATGATCGGGCATAAGCCCTAATTTTGTAGGACATGATGGTCCAATTTTGTTTATTTTGAACACTCTGATATGTATATATATATATGATGTGATTGTCCGAAATGTACAGTGATGAATGATGCTTTTATATTTTTAAAGTATTGAATGATTAATGTGCCAGACAAGTGCTTGATTATCTAATGAGTCTCCTAACCAATTATCAGATCGAGGAATATGAATGAACGTAATAAATTGAAATAAACGTTGTAACAAACGTACCCTAAAAAATAATTGATGCAAAAATGGGTCTCTCACATGATAGGTGTTGTTTAATTGTGGAACCACAAGTTGTGAATCCAAGTAAACTACTAACGAATCAACACCTATTGCCTCCGAGAGTAGGTTGACCTCTACAGTGTATTCTGCCACATGAATTGTCCAAGCCGTAGAAGCTAGGTTCCGGGTATGTTTAACTATATACAACAATATAAAATCTTGCAATCATTTACAAAAATAAAAAAATAAAAACATAATTTTTTTTATAAAAAAATTAAAACAATTAATAAAATATTATATTGTTAAATATCATGACCAAAAATTAAAATTGTTTATAGTAACAAATATATGTGTGTGTGTGTTTGTGATTATTTATAATTAAATTTATTAAAATATGTTTCTAATATGATAATAAATCTTATTAGGAATATGACTTCTCTGATCCATAAATTAATTATCAAATCTTTCGGTGAAAATCACAATGGAGAATTTTGTGTCGATGCGTTTCGAACCAGCCAGTGTGGTTAAAATGATAATAAATCATTTTAAATTGAAAATAAAAATAAAATATTAGAAGTCATGAAAATAGAAATATCAGAAAAAATCAAGAAATTAAATAAATAAAAGAAATAAAACTAAAAACAAAAAATAAGTAACTAATAGAAATCAAAGTTACAAAATAACCCATAATAAGACCTCAACCAATCATATTACAAAAAATAAATTTAAATAATAATAATAAATAACAAAAAATGAATTTCCAATATTAAACTATAGATAAACAATACAAATTTCGATGAAAGAAAAATTTCGATGAAAGAAAAATTGAATGTGATAATAATTTAAACTTTTTAATTAAAAATGATAAAAATTTTAAAAATTAAAATTTAAAAGATTTTTGAAAAGTGAAATATAATTTAATTTAAAAGTAGAAAATAAAAAGAGAAAAACAGGAAAAAATAAACAAATTGTGCATGTTGTGTGCGGGAACGGTGATTCCATACATCACCACTCCCTAATGGCCATACATCACCACTCCCTAATGGTGTTGGCTTGCTAGGAAACCGTTTAGCCTATGATGAATAAGCGGCTTCGTGCTGAGTTGGCCCATTAATTGAAGGGTAATTTTCAACATCATCTCATATGTTCTAGGCATTTCCCTCCCATGAACAATGCACAAACTTATTTGTTTTATGAGTTGGGGATCTTGATGTTAGACATCACTCCACCGTATTTTTTCTCTTATTTATTTACTTATTTATATATTAAATTATTTTTAATTTATTTGAAAACAATATAATTAAATTATATTCATAATTTTTATTTTTTTTATTTTTTTAATATTTAATGTTTTTTTTCAAAATTTAAATTTTATAATTTGCAATTTTTAAATATTAAATATTTTTCAAAAATATATTAATATTTATTTGAAACTGTTTTTATTTTAAAAAAATTATTATTGTTATTAATTTCAAATATATATATATATATGGAAAACAATAGGGATTTACAAAAACAATTTAAGAAATAAAAGTTGGTCTTTTTATTTTTCAAACAGATTTCTTTTTAAAAAATATTAATATTTACATATTTTTCATATTATCTTTTAATGAAAATTATTAAAAGATAAATATATAATAATTAAAAAAAATGATGTAATATCATATTTACATTAATAGTCTAAAGAAATTAAATGGAATATTGAGGTTGAGCAAGGGTGTCCCTTATCCCTCACCCTTTTTGGTATTTACATCGATAAGGTAGAAGAGTGTCTAGAAACTAAGGGTTGCAAGGGCACCAAGCTTGATGGTATTATCATTACTCTTCTCTTTTATGCTGATGATATCATTCTTCTTGGAAAAATCCATGATGACCTAGACAAGAAACTTAAGACTCTTCATGTCTACTACTCCAAGATGGGTATGACAGTTAATACCAACAAGACTAAACTCATGATCATTAAATCCAAAAATATCACCCATGCAGGCAACTTTGTCTATGATAACAATTGTCTATAGAAGGTTTCTTCTTATAAATATTTGGGTATTTACTTTCCTCATCCACTCAAATAGAATTATAACATTTAGAAAATAATTATTGGAGGCTGGAAATTTTATTACGAGCTTGAAATAGTTATAAGACGATTGATCTTTACATTTGGAGTAAGAAAAGGTTCTTCTTTGAGACACTCGTCACCTATGTTGTCTTATACAGATGTGAAGTTTGCGGTTGTAGTATATCTAGAGAGTCCTCAAGAAATATTGAGATGATCCAAACAAAATTCATAACCTATAACCTCAAGATCGAGGGGAAAATTCCCTATCCTATCCTCTTGATCGAAGCTTGTCTATCCCCCATTGAAAGTACGACTATGTATATATATCTGATGTATAAGAACAAGCTCTACAACATGGAATCCAAGAGGCTCCCAAGAATTTCTTCTATATTTAGTCAAAACCCCCACCTACAACTCAAGCATGGGTGACATATGCATGCCCAGTCTTGGCTCAACCTTTGGGGGATTAAGGAAGAGCCAAGGATAGTATTGAAGATACTATTACATCCTAGTGAAGGGAAATATGTGGGATGACAATGATATGGAGGGTAAAAGGAAGCTAAGATACTATAAGGAGGTTAACAACCCTGCCCTTGATAACCAAATTTATAGATTTATGCTAACCAACAATGAGAAGAAAATTAAAATCGTAAGGATAAGAACTAATTCTCATCAGCTTTGGAGTGGATCTCAGTGATGGTCTACTCACAAGACCCCCTAGAACAAGAGAATCTCTCATATTTGTAATACTAAGGAGGTGGATATTAAAAGCACATCCTTCTAGACTTTTTGACCCTTTACCACATCTACTCCCAATTCCCTATCATTAGCCACACCTTGAATCTTCTTGAATTATTAATCCAACCCAACTATAGAAATCTTGGAGTGCTTCTTTCCCTTCTCCTTGATCACAAAAACAAGATTTTGATGAATTACAATTAAACTCTTTTTTTGAAGTCTGATAGACCACATTGGTATTAGTGGACGTTAATCATCATCATCATAATTATTATATGGTACCAATTGTTAAGCTTGTAATGTCAATTAAGTAGTAATTTTAACTCCAAAAATAAAATGAAAGTTAACAATTTTTAACCATACTTTAAAAATGATATTTCATAAAAAAGTCGACAAATTCTATGTAATGAATTTTAAGCTTTTTGTAGTCATGGTATTTTTTCTTTAATGAAATTGTTAAAAAATATTTGAATTTAAAGCCTAGAAAATGACATGTACACTTTTTTTTTTTTTTCATGTCTTTTACAGTCATGATATTTGGTCTAGAAAAAGAAAAAAATAAACAGAGGTGACAGTACTTCACCTATTTTTTCATTTTAGCATGGCTTCTCATGCCTTCGGTAATCATGATATTTGTATATTTAATTTCATGGTTAAAAATATTGGATTTTTAACCCAGAAATGAAAAAAATGTTGATGCTACGTCACCACTTCCAAAATGAACATGAAAATCATGATTTGATGCAACCTAAAAAAATGGAAACTTGAAAAAGTATTTGAATGTCAACTATGTATATATTATTTTAGTATAGACCAACCTTATCACTAGATATACTAATCATAAAGAGGAGTCAAGCCACCCTAAGTGAAAAGTTTTCTCGAGTTTATACTAAAAAATGTGTTTACATCTTCAAAGATTTCTTCATGTGCATGCTATGAGGATCTAAAGTTATGATGGATCTATATTGGTTACAAACTATGCACCTTCAATATATATATATATATATATATATATATATATATATATATATATATATATATATATATATATATATATATATATATATATATATATATATATATATATATATATAAGGTTTTTACATCTCCAAATATTTCTCCATGTGCATTCTATGAGGGTCTAAAGTTATGATGGATCTATATTGGTTATAAACTATGCACCATATATATATATATATATATATATATATATATATATATATATATGAATGATTGATATTAAAATATTTTAATAAAAATATAAATTGAAATATTGTATTTATAAGTCATATTAAATTATTGTTATATTTATTTTCATTATTATTTGTGATGCCCATAGGCTGGTATATTTTGGAAGAGGAATTCTAGACATTTAATTTAATTATCAAAAATTATTAAGAGGACCGTTGATATTTAACTTCAATGGAATATTATAGAATATCCATAATAGTAAAGTATAATCAAAATTTAAGACTTATTTCCAACGTAATTATGTCTTTTTTCCCTTTTAATTAAATTTATTAACTAGAAATATGTCATAGGAACAAATGTAGTAGACACTAGTTATGGTTTTTCTAGTATATGATATTGATAAGCTATAGTATTGTAACAATGCCTACTTACATGTTATGAGTCTCCATGATCAAGAATATTGTTCCACCTCTTATATATATATATATATATATATATATTCACAGTTAATAATAATAATAATAATAATAAATTTATAATTTATTTAGTTTTTATGTTTTTTTATTTTATTTTTAGAAATCTAATATTTATCATGAAATAAGTGTTTTGATATCTTATTATTGGATTATGTCTAAATTGTGTGTTACTTATATCTCTTTTAAATATTCAAAAATTATGCTTCTGTTTAATACCAAAAAAGTAAAAACATTTGTACATGAAATAAAATTATTTTATCTATATAGCTAAATAGATCTAATGATTGATAACATGTATTTTTTATAAAATATTACAAGTTTAAATTTATAAAAGTTACTATATTACATATTGAAATAGATGATGATGATGATGGTGATTATTATTAATGTCCACTAATACAAATGCGGCCTATCGGACCTCAATAAAATAAAAGAAAAAGAATCAAGTGTGATTCTTCAAAAAATTATTTATGATCAAAGAGAAGGGAAAGAAGCACTCCAATATTGCTATAGATGGGCTAGCATGGAAGTGTGAAAATTTTTAGGGAATAGAGAGTGGATGCGATGAAGAGTCAGGCAATCTAAGAGGAAGTAGTCTTCATCTTCCACCTACATAATATTGCAAATCTGACACATTTTATCATTACATGGAGTCTTGGGAATAGACCACCATCTAGTCTCACTTCGAAGCTCATGAAAATTAGTTTTAATCCCTGGCATTGATAAAAAATTTCTTAGTGCTAGTCAACACAAAGAGATAATTTTAGTTATCAAGGGTGGGGTTGATCAACTCCTTATAGTATCTTAGCTTCATTTTACCCTCGAGTTCTTTATCCTCCCATAACATGCCATTAAACTTGGAGGTAATAGTATTTTAACACTATCTTTGCTTCACATACTAATCTCCTCCATAATTCCCCAATGGTTGAGCCAAGAGTGGGAATGCTTATGTGACTCACGCTTGAGGTCAAGGTGGGGGTTTTGACTAAAGTTAAAAGCAATTTTTGGGAGCCCTATGGATTCCATGTTGTTAAGCTTCTTCTTATACATCAAATATCTAAACATAGATGTACTTTCAATGGGGGACATAAGAACTTCAATCAAAAGGATAAGATGTAGATTGTTTCCCTTGATATTTAGGTTTTATATTATGAATTTATTTCGATTCATCCCAATATTTCTCCATGACTCTCTAGATATACTACAACACCAAACTTCACATGCAGATAAGACAATGGAGTTGACGAGAGTATCAAAGAGGAACATTTTTTTACTCCAAATACAAAAGGTTGATCGACTTACAATTTTTTTCAAGACCATTATAAGCTTTCCAGCCTAAAATAATCCTTTTCTCGATGCTATAATTCTAGTTGAGTTAATGGGGAAAGTTAATACCGAAATACATTTAAGAATAAACCTCCTCTAAGTACTCGTTATTACAAATGAAACTATCATGGGTGATATTTTTGGATTTAATGATCATGAATTTAGTCTTGTCCATAATAACTATCACACCCATCTTGGTGCAACAGACATGAAGAGTCTTACCACCAAAAAAAAAAAAAACCTTAGTTATTTATGCCTTTATTTACATATTATTAATTTTATGCATATTATGTTAAAATTTTGAATTAAAATTGAAAATAAAATATTTATTTAAATAGACATGTGAAATTTATATAAATATAAATAATATTATTAATAAAAAACATAGATTACTCTGAACTGGTGGATTAAATTTCTATGAGATGCAAAATTATCTTGAGGTATTATAATCAAAAAAATATATTCATCTTGAGATATCTTATTCCTCTTAATGTTTAATATATCTAGAATTAAAAAGGACCATTAATAATTATAAAAATTAAAATGTGAATAAAATAATACTAAAAAAATATGATCATAAGTTAATTAAAAAGAGATATAATAAGTTATAATAATATTAAAACAACTATGTATATATCAGATTAGTAATAATGAATTTGAAAGAGATCAAACCCTCAAAGTAACTAAATGGTTGTCCATAAAGCCTCTTACTCTTGTGAAAATACTATTAATATTAAATCCCAAACTTATATGTTTTTATCAAAGATAAATTCTTCATTACATTTATTTTAACGATTGTGATTTGTGATGCCAACGATATTTTATCACATTTCATATTAAACTCATCAAAACTTATATATTTTAATAATTTTGATTTGTGAGGTCAACAATATTTTATAACAATTCATATTAAACTCTTCAAAGCTTATAGATTAATATGATTGAATTATTATTCAACAAATTCAAGGAAAAAGTTCAGGTATGATATTTTTTTTATATTTTTCACTTCTTAAACATGTTGGATATATTAATTTCTGCTTGTTTAATGTGTAATATTCTTATTCATAAATGTATGAGTTATTTTAATCTATATGTGGGTTGTTTAGTTAAGTTATTTTTAGTTAGTTATTATTTTTGGTTTGATTGACATATTCTCTCAACTAAGTAAATTTTCTATATAAAATAGTCAAACTATCTTAATATCTAGATTATTTCATAAATATGTAGTATTTCATGATTAGAATAATATGTAAAATATAATTTTGTGTGTATAAATATTTTATCTTGACCACATTAGAGTTAGTCTAGACATAACTCCCTGATAAAAGGGTCCAGGAGTATGATAGAGGTCATTTGTTTTATGAGTAATTTTCAAGTGATATTTTCTTATGTGAGGTTGTGGTTACTTAGTATTTGTGGAAGTGTGCAACCGTACATTATATGCATAATATTCTAGAGATGCAAACCCCATATACATAAGTATGAAATTCGATACACAAGAATTTTCCCTCCTAAAGTGCTTCATATTTTCTAATGGGTACATTATTCCTATCTACCTGGCACACTTCAAACTTGAATTGTATATTCAATGAGTGGCCCCATGATGCCAATCTTTAAGCTTATTTTATTAGTTTGGATTCAATAAAAACTACAAGGAATATTGATGTTATGTATTAAGAGCTTTAATTATGATAACCCCATTGAAAATAAGAACCAAAAAATGTAATGGTCAAGACAATAATGATAAAACAAATAAAGGATATGACATTCAAAAACTTTCAAGATGGACTCAACGTATTTTTCCTGCCTCCTTATTGTCGTTTGTTGTGTTTATTTGTAAACACTTGCAAGGTTTCTTTTTTATATTTTGAATATATACAACATTGGCTGATTCTTAATTGTCTCCATCATTATTTTATGCAAATTATGTTCCCAATTTCACCAAAACTCAAAACTAGTTGAAAATAATTAATATTATTTTATATTAATGGAGAAATGGTTTCACAAGTTGTAACGTATCTCCTTAGTTTAGGATTAGTTCCTACAATTTAGGAGTTTGTTTGTAACTTCCTAATTCCTAGTGTTGTACTTAATGATGTAATTCCTCATTCATGAACGCAGAGTAAACTCAGAGTGTTCTCTCTGTTTGAGTGCAGTCTCCAGGTGCAGTACTCACCTGTGAGCTGCAACTCCTTCTTTTCATTTCAGTGTCATTTTTATCTTGGTATCAGAGCACAGAGTAGGGACAGCCTTATTTTTTTAGGATGCATCATTGATTACAGAACTGTAGTGGCGAAAGAGCTTACAGAAGTTTTCATAGATTCAGGTGGACTACAGTAACACCTGAAGACAGGTCTCAGATGACTGATCATCTTTGAGCGGGAGAAAGGATTGGCGCGGTTTTTCCGCGAACAGTCGCGCCATTGGCGCGGGTTTGAGGTATATAAGCGCGCCAGTGTGCCAAAATACGCTACTGGCGCGGAAGTACACGCAAAAGTCGCGCCAGGGCTGGGACTCGCGCGCATTTTTATTTCGGCGCGGATTTTTCGCATCAAAGAAGCGCCAGCCTCTTTCTCTTTGGGAAGGTCTGCAATTTTTTTGGCAGATCGGACTTGCCCGGTGGTGGCACGTTGAAGTTCCGAATTCGCCCGGTGGTGGCAGATCGGACTTGCCCGGTGGTGGCACGTTGAAGTTCCGAATTCGCCCGATGGTGGCAGATCGGACTTGCCTGGTGGTGGCATGTTGAAGTTCCGAATTCGCCCGGTGGTGGCAGATCGGACTTGCCCGGTGGTGGCACATTGAAGCTCCTGATTTGCTCGGTGGCAGCAGATCGTATTTGCCCGGTGGTGGCACATTGAAGGTACAATTTTTTTTTTGGAAAACAGTGGTCAATATCTGGTATGTGGTGATTTTTTTTTAGTGTGTCCTGCAATTATTCAGTTGGGTAGAATTATTCATCAGAGGATCAGGAATTTTATCAGTCCAATATGAATAACAGTATAGAATCATATCTCCACGAGTCTGGAAAACTCGATGGATCGAATTTCTCCAACTGGAAATTCAAGATACAGACTTTACTTGAAAGTGCAAATGCGTGGTCGATCGTTGCAGGAAGTGAGATGAGACCAGGATCAGTTGCACAAGAACAAGACTGGGATAAAAGGGAGACAAAAGCAAAGGTCATATTAAAGATGTCCGTCAAGGACAATATTATCCCGCATATTAGAGACTGTAAATCGACCACTGACATTTGGACGATGATTAAAAACCTATACCAGACATAGAATAAAAACCGTGTCTTGTCACTCAAAGGCAAGCTGTTTGTGATGAAGATGGAGGAGAATGAGTCCGCTGCTGGATTCATTGCAAGAGTCAAAGACCTGAAGGACAGATTGGGAGATATCGGAGAGAAAGTTTCGGATTCAGATCTGGTCACGATCACGTTGAACAGAATGACAGATGAATACCAGATGTTTATCACAGGGCTGGCAGCAAGGGAGAAATCCCCTGCATTTGAAGAGCTGACAAGGATCCTGCTACAAGAAGAAGAGCGACGACAAAATTTGAAATCGCAGAGCAATGACCTTGCTCTGATGGTGAAAAGGAGACAGTATAGAGGGAAGTAGCCACAACAGCAACAACAACCACAGCAGCAGCAGAGAGGTGCCAACACATTTCAGAAGAGACCATTTAAAGGTATGTCTGCTAATAATTTTCCCAGCAAGAAATGTTTTTACTGTGGAAAAACTGGTCATCAGATTAAAGAGTGTAATAAGAGGCAGGCAAACGAAGCAAGAAATAAACAGAGAAAGAACAGAGGATACTTCGTTGAGGAAGATGAGGATCATAGCCACGAACTTCGACTATTTACAGCTGATTGTGCTCTTTCAGCTTCAAAGGGAGATGAGGACGACATATGGTATGTTGACTTTGGTGCATCCTCACATATGACAGGTAAGAAGGACTGGTTTGAATGTCTTGAAGAAACTTCATGTGGGTCAAAAATTTATTTAGGGGATGATAGTGGATATGAGCTCAAAGGATATGGTGACATTCCGGTAAAATTACCTAGCGGTAACATTAGACACCTTAAAAATGTATTGTATGTGCCCGGAATTAAGAAAAATTTGATCTCTGTCTCAATGATTATTGATCAGGACATGCAAGTTCAATTCTTAAAGACTAACTGTGTCATAAAGGATAGCCAGATGGAAACAGTTGCAACAGGAGTGCGTGTGGGGAGCTTGTACAAATTAGATGTGAAAAGTATGACAAAGCAAGCAATGGTTGCAACTAGATCGACAGCTGAAGATCTCTGGCATCAGAGATTTGGCCATCTTAATCTGCAAGACCTCATCTTACTTCAGAGAAAAGGTATGGTTGATGGACCCCCTATTTTCCATAATGTTAAGTTGGACTGTGATGGATGTGCATTAGGGAAGATGCATAGAGAAGAGTTCCCTTTGCATGTTAATGGAAAAGAAAGAGATATCTTAGAACTGGTGCATACAGATATATGCGAACCTATGCAGACTAGGTCATTAGGAGGTGCATATTATTTTCTCTTATTTACAGATGATTGCACTAGGTTCTCATGGATATACTTTCTGAGTAAAAAGAGTCAAGCCTTTCAGTATTTTAAAGAGTTTAAAGCTATGGTAGAAAACCAGACAGGAAAAAGGATAAAAATTCTCCGCTCAGATCAAGGGGGAGAATAGAGGTTGGGAGAATTCATGAATTTCTGCAAGCAGCATGGGATTATTCAACAGTTCACAGTGCCCCACACTCCTCAGCAGAATGGAGTGGCAGAACGAAAGAACAGAACTCGTGTGGAGTGCGCAAGGAGCATGCTTCAAGGTAAGGGTCTTTCAAATGGTTTTTGGGCAGAAGCTATTAACACTGCTGTCTATTTAAAGAATAGGAGTCCTACTAGATGTCTAGGCTTCAAAACCCCTTTTGAAGCATTATTTGGATTCAAACCAGCAGTGAGTCATTTAAGAATATTTGGGTCAAAAGCTTATGCTCATATACCTAAGGCAGACAGGAAGAAGTTAGATCCAAAAGCCTTTAAATGTATCTTTGTTGGATATGGCATTGAGTTCAAGGCATATAAGTTATTTAATCCCGTGACTCATAAGGTTTTTGCAAGCAGAGATGTCATATTTCATGAACAGGTTGAAGTAGGAAAGGATGACTCTAACAGTGATTGGCACATTCCATTGCTAATGGAAGAAAACAGTGAGGATGATGAAGTGGAGGAGCAGAAACAAGAAGAAGAAGTAACAGGTATTGTAAGCAATGATGCAAGCCCGGAGAAGGCTGAAATAGACAGATTTGAGGTAAGTACCCTACCAAGGAGATCGAGAAGGAAGACTCAATTACCATCTAAATTGAAAGACTATGCATTAATGTCAAAGATTTTAAACATTGTAGAACCTGCAAATTATGAGGAAGCAAGTAAATCTGATGAATGGAGGGCTGCAATGCATGAAGAAATAGAATCAATAAACAAAAACCATACTTGGGATTTGGTTGAATTGCCTGAAGGTAAAACCCCCATAGGATGCAAATGGCTGTACAAACCTAAAATAAATGCAGATGGGAGTATAGAAAAACTTAAAGCTAGACTGGTAGCAAAGGGTTACTCACAGCAAGAGGGAATAGATTTCAATGACACCTTTGCTCTTGTAGCCAAATTAAACACCATTAGAATGCTAATTTCCTTAGCAACAAAACATAAATGGAAGCTACACCAGCTAGATGTTAAGTCTGCATTTCTGAATGGTGACTTGAAAGAAGAAATTTATTTAGTTCAGCCTGAAGGTTTTGTGGAAAAGGGGCAGGAACATCTTGTTTGTAAATTGAAAAAGGCACTTTATGGTTTAAAACAAGCACCCAGGTCATGGTATGAGAAGATTGACTCATTTTTTGTACAACATGGCTTTCATAGGAGCTTGAATGATCCAAATCTATATACCAAGTTCAATAAACAGAGGCAAATTATTTTGATTTCTTTGTATGTAGATGATATGATCATAACAGGGGATGCTAACAATATGATCAAAGAAATCAAACAGCAGATGTCACAAGTGTTTGAGATGAAAGATCTCGGAAATCTACATTACTGCTTGGGATTGGAGGTATGGAAAGATTCTGGACAAACTTTTCTTACACAAGGGAAGTATGCAAGAAGCTTGCTGGAAAGGTTCAGAATGGAGCAGTGCAGATCAGCAGCAACACCATTGCAGCAGAACTTAAAGTTGAGCAGTGACGATGGCACTAAAGAGGTGGATGCCACTATGTATAGACAGCTAGTTGGAAGTTTGATATATCTCACTACAACTAGACCAGATTTGGCATACTCTGTTAGTATGTTGAGCCAGTTCATGTAAAAACCACTCGAAAGTCACTGGGTCGCAGCAAAAAGTGTGTTGAGGTATCTTAGTGGTACTAGTAATTATGGTATTTTGTACACTGACACTTCTGATGTTACTCTAGCAGGTTTTTCAGATTCAGATTGGGCAGGTAACTTGGATGATCGAAGGTCTATCACAAGTTACGCTTTTAGCATTGGATCCAGGGTCATAGCATGGAGCAGCAAAAAGCAAAGTATTGTAGCCTTATCTTCATGTGAAGCTGAGTACCAAGCATTGTGTGCAGCCACATGTGAAGCTATCTGGTTGAGAAGACTTCTCAACGATGCAGGAGAAGAACAGAAAGAATCAACTATTATCAAAACTGACAACCAGAGCACCATCAAGCTTGTATACAATCCTATCTTTCATAAAAATACCAAGCACATCGACACTCAGTTCCATTTTATTCGAGAGAAACTACAGTCAAAAGAGATATTTGTTGAATATTGTAAAACTTGTGATAATATGGCTGATATTTTTACTAAGCCTCTTGGGCGTGTAAAGTTTGAATTGTTTAGAAGGATGCTAGGAGTTCAGGATAATCCTTTCTCTATTAAGGGGGGGAGTTGAAAATAATTAATATTATTTTATATTAATGGAGAAATGGTTACACAAGTTGTAACGTATCTCCTTAGTTTAGGATTAGTTCCTACAATTTAGGAGTTTGTTTGTAACTTCCTAATTCCTAGTGTTGTACTTAATGATGTAATTCCTCATTCATGAACGTAGAGTAAACTCAGAGTGTTCTCTCTGTTTGAGTGCAGTCTCTAGGTGCAGTACTCACCTGTGAGCTGCAACTCCTTCTTTTCATTTCAGTGTCATTTTTATCTAAACCTTCACGACTCATTGTATCTCACATAGTTGTTGTGAGGAGATTCTCTTTAAGCTCATGCAATTTGAGGAAAACTACATGTTTAATAATTGTGTGAGGAGTAGCACTCAACGTTTGTGTGCAAACACTAATTGTCTTATTAGCTCTCAACATTATAGTCATTTTCATGTGTGGAGTTGTTGCTAGCAATATGGCTCTCTACATGACTCATCCACTTCACTAGATTAAAGAATTGTTACTATGATGTTCTATTCAATCCTTTCTACTAAACAAAGTATAAATATGGACTTTGTTGTTATTATTTTTAGTAGAATATAGTTTTAAAATTAAAGTTTATATGTATTATATTAATTTTTGTTTCTCAAATAAATGATGATGAATTTCCAAAATCAGATAAATAGGCCATGTTGTAATATTGATTTGGATATATTCAGTATCCATACTTTTTTATGTGGTGAATACAATGAATGACTAGGTATATACGTGTAGATGTAAGTATGTCAATATAATGACCATGTAATTGTGTCATTACAAATAGATAATTGCTTTAGTGATAAGTAATTTTATGTTTAAGTTGCACTTTCAAGAAGGTTATGAGACAAATTGATGGACTTGATATTCTACAAGTTATATAATGACTAGTAACTTTGTCATTACAAATAGAAAATTTCTCTAGTGATAAGTAATTTTACTTTTAAGTTACACTTTTAGGAAGGTTATGAGACAACTTGATGGACTTCATATTCTACTTCTCTAGTGACAAGTAATTTTACTTTTAAGTTACACTTTTAGGAAGGTTATGAAACAACTTTATGGACTTCATATTCTACAAGTTTTAATTCTTAGTAAATTTCATTAAGACAAAATGTGAAGACAATTACTCGTTAAAGGAAGGTGTTACAAATATTAAATCTTAGTTTTACCATGCTTAATGTGTTACATTAACAATTACTAATTATTATCATCTATATGTAATTTATTTAGTTAAAAAATTGTTGATTAACTCTTAATTGTAGGTGTAGTTGAGATATTTTCTAAATTAAATAAATTTTCTAGCTAACATAAATAAGCTATCTGAAAACAATACTTTCTTACATTTTTCAATTATAATAATATATGATATATTTTTTTTATGTAAATTATATATATATATATATATATATATATATATATATATATATATATAATCAAAATTTACTTCTCTAGTTTTTTTAAATCAAATTTCAGGTTAAATTCATACAAAATATATGATTACAATTCAAAGTTACTATTCATAATATTTTAAAGTAGAACTTCATGCTAAATTCAATATATATACATATAATGCATCGGGTCTGCAACTTAATACATAACACGCGACCCTTTTAAAAATCCCGATCTCCGATTGAGGATCAGACGCGATGAGCATTGCTAACACCGCCATATAAATGGATCGGGTCCGAACTTATCAATAAAAAAATGACCAACCGAAAAGTTCTGATTGCAATTGACAAACGGATGCGATGGTAAATAAACTCCGCCCTATACAATAGATCGGGTCCGAATAAAACACTGTGCGATCGGGCCAAATAAAATTGCGATCTCCGATTGGGATCAGACTCGAGACCAACCATAAACTGTGGCTCATAATCAGGATCGGGTCCACCATTTGATAGTGCAATCGGGGCATAAACAAAATTGCCCTCGATTCAAACTTTGCAATTATATATTATATTGCCACGTGGTTTGTGGGACCAGTGGGCCTCGGCTTTGGTGGAAGGCGATTGTAATACGATTACGGTTGCGATTGTGATCGCATTGCAATGTTTCAATATTGCAAAACATATTATGGTGGTAATATTTAAGACTGTCGATTGCGATGATCACATCGGTCCTTCGCCACATCAAAAAGAAAATTGAACTTTTAAAACATTTCTCCTATGAAATATATGTGAATCGTTCAGCTTGCGGAACTCACCACATCAAAAAGACACTGCAAGTATATCTTGCGATTACCACCTAAGTCATTAACTCCGCTGATTATATTGGTGAGGCTTTAAAGATTGATTCAACCTGTAATCAAAGCTCTGCGCTGCTGGCGAGACTTTGAGTCTGAACATTCAACTCTGCTCTTAAGAAATTGGCTACCGCCTTGGAATAAATATAAAAAGGGTTTGTTCTTATCTGCTTTGTACTGCACCTGCGCTGGCTTTCCAATCCTTTTGCAATTGCATTAAGACAGTGACAACTGCCTCTGCTAAGGCTTCAATGTGCCGCAGTTCTTTCACTTCTGCAATTACTGCTGATTGACTTCAGCAGTTGGAATTAATTTCCAACACTCCTCCTTAATTTCAACTGCTAGGTTTTTCTGCATACCCAGGCATTTCCTGAAATGTTCAAAGATTTTTTGCGCAAGTGGCTTTGTGAGGATATCTAAAAATTGATCCTCTGTTCTGCAATGTTGCAAAACTATCTCACCATTGTTAACCAATTCACATATGAAGTGAAACTTGGTGTCAATGTGTTTTTTCCTTTCATGAAAAACTGAATTTTTAGACAATGCAATAGTTGAGCTATTGTCACAATAAATCACTGTCCCTTTTACCTATTCTTGGCATAAACTTCTCAACATTTTTCTCATCCAAACTGCTTGACATGTTGCTGCTGTAGCTGCCACATATTCTGCTTCTGCTGTAGACAATGCTACAATGGGTTGTTTCTTAGAAGCCCATGAAATGGCTCCTAAACCCATGTGAAAAACATAACCGAAAGTGCTCTTCCGATCATCTACACTTCCATCCCAATCATTGTCAGTGTATCCAACTAAATCTTAACTTTCTGAAGCAGTATGTAAAATACCAAACCTTTTTGTACCTTTAACATACCTCATAATTCTTTTTACTGCCTGCCAATGTGCTTCCTTTGGCTTTTCCATGAATCTGGAAATCAAACTAATAGCATGCATTATGTCTGGCCTAGTTGCAGTCAAATACATAAGGCTGCCAACTATGCTCTTGTATAAACTAGGATCAAAATCCTTGTTGCTGTCCTCTCTGCTGAGTTTTAATCCCATCACTGTGGGAGTGACCGCTGCTTTTCTCTCCTGCATATTAAATCTTTCAAGAACTTCATTAACATACTTTTCCTGTGAGATAAAAATCCCATTTTCATCTTGTTCTACTTCTATTCCTAAGAAGTATTTCAACAAACCCATGTCAGTCATTTCAAATTCTTCTTTCATGACTGTTTTAAAATTTTCAATAAGGTAACCATCATTACCAGTGAAAATAACATCATCAACATACAAAACTACAATCAATATTTTTCCATCCTTTTCTTTGATGTAGAGGGTGGGTTCTCCCTCACACTTTTCAAAACCATTTTTCAGTAGATAGGAATCTATCCTACTGTACCACGCTCTTGGCGCATGCTTCAGCCCATAAAGAGCTTTCTTCAACTTGCACACTTTGTGCTCTTGGCCTTTCTTTTCATAGCCTAGAGGTTGTTCAATGTAAACCTCTTCCATTAACACTCCATTTAGGAATGCTGACTTCACATCCATTTGGTAAAATTTCCACTTGTTTTGTGCTGCTATGGACAGCACTGCTGTCATGGTTTCCATTCTAGCAACCCGTGTGAAAGTTTCCTCATAATCTATCCCATGCTTCTTCTTATAACCTTTGACAACAAGTCTTGCCTTGTGTCTCTCTATTTTTCCTTCAGCATTACTCTTGGTCTTGTAGACCCATTTAACTCCAATGACATCTTTACCTTTTGAGAGTTCAACCAAATCCCAAGTCTTGTTTCTTTCTATGGCATTTATCTCCTCATCGATAGCTTCTATCCATTTCTTATCCTTGATAGCTTCTTTGAAATGAACAAGATCATCAACATGACAATATAAAGCAAACAAAGAATTGATACATTTATTTGTTATATCATTTTCATAAATATCTTTCAAACTTCTGAATTTCTTACCTCTTTCATTAGGTGTACAAATGCTTGAAGAAGCACTTGAATTTCCTCCTTGTGGTGTGCTTGGAGAAGCACTTTCATTTCTCCTCAAGGGTGTGCATTGCGGCTCTTGTGTTGGTGCTGTTGTTTGGGGATGTATTTCAGCAAACTCATCATTATTTTCATCATGAGATAAATAGTGTTTAACATTCATTGTTTTCTCTATGCTTCCATCCCAAGCTTCCTCTTCAATAAACTGAACATCTCTACTCACAATAAACTTCTTGGTGGATGGGTTATACAACCTATAAGCCTTGGATTCCTCACTGTATCCAATGAAAATACATTTCTCCCCCTTGCTATCCAACTTCTTCCTTAACTGATCTGAAATGTGTGCATAAGCCACACATCCAAAAACCTTCATGTGTGTGACACCTTGCTTTGTGCCACTCCATGCCTCTTCCGGAACTTTGTTCATAACTGCTTTTGTAGGGCACCTATTCAAAATGTACACTGCACAATGTACAACTTCAGCCCAATAATCATCCGGCAAATGCTTTGCCTTTAACATGCTTCTCGCCATGTCCATTATCGTTCTATTCTTCCTTTTGGCTACTCCATTTTGTTGTGGAGTATATCTAGTTGTAAACTACTTATGAATACCATTTTCTCTACAAAAATGTAGAAAATATTTAGAGATATACTCACCTCCTCTATCAGTCCTTAGGACTTTGATATGCAGCCCACTTTGGTTTTCCACAAGTGCTTTGAAATTGCAAAATCTTTCAAATACTTCACTTTTGTTTTTCAAAAAGTAAACCCAAGTTTTTCTTGTAAAATCATCTATGTATGTTAATATGTAGTGGCTAATTGCAAGCGATGGAGTTTGCATCGGTCCACATAAATCTGAGTGGACGATTTATAAGGGTTCTTTTGCCCTTATGCTTTTCCCGGAAGGAAAACTTTCTCTGTGTTGTTTTCCCAAGATACAACCTTCACAAAGGCTGTCTGGTTTCTCTATCAATGGTAGACCTCTTACCATTCCTTTTCTGTTCAACAGATTAATACCTCCTAAGTTGAGATGTCCAAATCTCAAGTGCCACAACCAATTATCATCTTTTGGTTCGCTTTGGAAAGTCTCTTTTGCCACTGCTACTATATTTTCTTCATTCTCCAAGTCTGCTCTCATTCTGAGAGGGAACATCATGTTCCTTGTCATCTTCACTTCAGCAATAAATTGTTTGTTGGGTGGTTTTTCCATGATGGTACAAACATCATCTTCAAAAAATACATTATACCCCTTTTGAACAAGCTGTCCAATACTTAAGAGGTTACACTTCATTCCAGGAACATAATAAACATCTTCTATGGATTTCTTTGCACCTTTCCTTGTTAAAACATTTACAATCCCTTTTCCCATAACAGAAACTTTGCTATCAGTTCCTAGTGTGACTTGTGACTTCACAGTCTCATCTAACATAGAAAACAATGCTATGTTTCCTTTCATATGGTTACTGCCACCGGAATCTAGAAACCATAAATCTTCAATCTTTTCTTCAGCCATATTACAAGCTAAAAAAATTATTTTCGCTGATATTTTCTCTAGTGAAATTTGCACTAGTTCTACTTTCCATATCATTCAGTTTCTTTCTACATTCATTAGCATAATGACCATATTTTTTACAATAGTGACATTGGACATTGGATTTATCATACCTTTGTCCTTGAGCATTCTGCTGACCACTCTACTGGTTGCTGCCTTGGCCGTGGCTGTGACTTTGACTGTTGCACCTTCCATGTGAATGTAAAGGGTTGTTCTTTCCACCTCTGTTTTGGCTTCTGCCTCTTCCTCTTTTGTTTCCTCTGCCTTGCCCTCTTCCTCTTCCGAAAGACATTTGGGTCTTAAATGCATGCTCAAGAGATGAGTTTTCACTCCTACCCAATCTTTGCTCATGGGTCATCAGTGATGGATGTAGCTCATCCACTGAAAACTTTGTGAGATCCTTAGTCTCCTCTATGGTGGTGACAATCACATCGAATCTTAAGGGTAGAATCCTCAAGAGTTTTTCAACAATTCTCTTGTCTTCAATAGTATCTCCATGAGATCTTATTTGTGTGACCATTCCAATCACATGAGTGAAGAATGAGTCAATAGTATCTGACTCTTTCATACAAAAAGTCTCAAAGTCTCTCCTTAGCAACTGAAGTTTTGCTATCTTCACTTTTTCCATGCCTTCATAGGTTGTCTTGGGAGTTTTCCATGCTTCTCTAGATCTCTTGGCTGCCGCTATCCTCCAAAACACACTCTCATGCACTGCTTGATACAATAAGGAAAGAGCTTTGGAGTCTTTCTTCTTATTTCTCTTCAGCATATTTCTTTCTGCCTGAGTTAAATCATCAAACTCTTCTTCATTTGCTGGCTCTTCAAAGCCATCCTCAACAAATTCCCATAATTCTTGGGAGACAAATAATTCTCTCATAGTTATTGACCAGTAGTCATAATTTTTCCCATTAAACATTGGGAGATGGATATTTCCCATACCCATACCAGTGCTGGCTCCAGCCATTCTACACTCTTAACTATGATTCAAAAACACTTGACTGTGTATTTAAAATGAGTGACTGTTCTGCAACAGTAACATAATAAACTGTATAGAGAAATACCTTGAATTCTATTTGGCTGAGTCTTCACACTGCTGGAGAAGCTACTACAACAAAAAACTCCTTCCTTCAGCTTCTATGATCTTCAAAGAGCCTGGACTAGCTCTAATACCATGTTGGAATTTCTGAGAATTCCAAAACAAATAGTGGAGAGAGTAATACTCTCCTCTATGCACAGAGAAATTAAAAAATTTCACTCACAGGAGACAGATGAAATCCTATTTCATTAACTTCAAAACAAAACTATTACAAATCTGGACTGCTTCAGAGACGCACTGCTCAGAATAAACTTCACTGTCTCTCAAAGTAAACTCTCTGTCTCTCTAAAAAAAAACACTTTGTTTTTTTTTTTTTTTAAATAACACACTGCTATGCAAATCATAAAAATAACATTACTCTACAAGCTCTCAGGCCTTTACAATATTTATATGCCACACATATAATAAAATTAAAACATAAAACATATAATGCATCGGGTCCGCAACTTAATACATAACACGCGACCCTTTTAAAAAATCTTGATCTCCAATTGAGGATCGGACGCAATGAGCATTGTTAACACCGCCATATAAATGGATCGGGTCCGGACTTATCAATAAACAAATGACCAACCGAAAAGTTTCGATTGCGATTGACAAATGGATGCGATGGGCAAATAAACTCTGCCCTATACAATAGATTGGGTCCGGATAAAACACTGTGCGATCGGGCCAAATAAAATTGCGATCTCCAATTGGGATTGGACCCAAGACCAACCATAAACTGTGGCTTATAATCAGGATCGGGTCCGCCATTTGATAGTGCAATCGAGGCATAAACAAAATTGCCCCTGATTCAAACTTTGCAATTATATATTATATTGCCGCGTGGTCTGTGGGACCAGAAGGCCTCGGCTTTGGTGGAGGGCGATTGTAATACGATTGTGATTGTGATTGTGATCGCATCGCAATGTTTCAATATTGCAAAACATATTGTGGTGGTAACATTTAAAACTGTCGATTGCGATGATCGCATCGGTCCTTCGCCACATCAACAAGACACTTGAACTTTTAAAACATTTCTCCTGTGAAATATATGTGAACCGTTCCGCTTGTGGAACTCGCCACATCAACAAGACACTGCAAGTATATCTTGCGATTACCGCCTAAGTCATTAACTCCGCCGATTACATTGGTAAGGCTTTAAAGCCTGATTCAACCTATAATCAAAGCTCTGCACTGCTGGCGAGACTTTGAGTCTAAACATTAAACTCTGCTCTTAAGAAATCGGCTATCGCCTTGGATTAAATATCAAAGGGGTCTGTTCTTATCTGCTTTGTACTGCACCTACGCTGGCTTTCAAATCCTTTTGCAATTGCATTAAGATAGCGGCAACCACCTTTGCTAAGGCTTCAATGTGCTACATTTCTTTCACTTCTGCAATTACTGCTGAATGACTTCAGCAGTTGGAATTAATTTCCAACACTCCCCCTTAATTTCAACTGTTAGGTTTTTCTGCATACCCAGGCATTTCCTGAAATGTTCAAAGATTTTCTACGCAAGTGGCTTTGTGAGGATATCTGCAAATTGATCCTCTGTTTGCAATGTTGCAAAAATATCTCACCATTGTTAACCAATTCACGTATGAAGTGAAACTTGGTGTCAATGTGTTTTGTCCTTTTATGAAAAACTGAGTTTTTAGACAATGCAATAGCTGAGCTATTGTCACAATAAATCACTGTCCCTTTTACCTGTTCTTGGCATAAACTTCTCAAATTTTTTCTCATCCAAACTGCTTGACATGCTGCTGTTGTAGCTGCCACATATTCTGCTTCTGCTGTAGACAACGCTACAATGGGTTGTTTCTTAGAAGCCCATGAAATGGCTCCTGAACCCATGTGAAGAACATAACCGGAAGTGCTCTTCCAATCATCTACACTTCCAGCCCAATCACTGTCAGTGTATCCAACTAAATCTGAACTTTTTGAAGCAGTATACAAAATACCAAACCTTTCTGTACCTTTAACATACCTCAGAATTTTTTTTGCTGCCTGCCAATGTGCTTCCTTTGGCTTTTCCATGAATCTGGAAATCAAACTAACAGCATGCATTATGTCCAGCCTAGTTGTAGTCAAATACATAAGGCTGCCAACTATGCTCTTGTATAAACTAGGATCAAAATCCTTGCTGTTGTCCTCTCTGCTAAGTTTTAATCCCATCACTGTGGGAGTGATCACTGCTTCGCTCTCCTGCATATTAAATCTTTCAAGAACTTTATTAACATACTTTGCCTGTGAGATAAAAATCTCATTTTCATCTTTTTCTACTTCTATTGCTAAGAAGTATTTCAACAAACCCATGTCAGTCATTTCAAATTCTTCTTTCATGACAATTTTAAAATTTTCAATAAGGTAACCATCATTACCAGTGAAAATAACATCATCAACATACAAAACTACAATCAATATTTTTCCATCCTTTTCCTTGATGTAGAGGGTGGGTTCTCCCTCACACTTTTCAAAACCATTTTCCAGTAGATAGGAATCTATCTTACTGTACCACGCTCTTGGTGCTTGCTTCAGCCCATAAAGAGCTTTCTTCAACTTGCACACTTTGTGCTCTTGGCCTTTCTTTTCATAGCCTAGAGGTTGTTCAATGTAAACCTCTTCCATTAACACTCCATTTAAGAATGCTGACTTCACATCCATTTGGTAAACTTTCCACTTGTTTTGTGCTGCTATGGACATCACTGCTCTCACGGTTTCCATTCTAGCAACCGGTGCGAAAGTTTTCTCATAATCTATCCCATGATTCTGCTTATAACCTTTGACAACAAGTCTTGCCTTGTGTCTCTCTATTTTGCCTTCAGCATTACTCTTGGTCTTGTAGACCCATTTAACTCCAATGACACCTTTACCTTTTGGGAGTTCAACCAAATCCCAAGTCTTGTTTCTTTCTATGGCATTTATCTCCTCATCCATAGCTTCTATCCATTTCTTATCCTTGATAGCTTCTTTGAAATGAACAAGATCATCAACATGAAAATATAAATCAAACAAAGAATTGATACGTTCATTTGTTATATCTTTTTCATAAATATCTTTCAAACTTCTGAATTTCTTACCTCTTTCATTAGGTGTACAAATGCTTGAAGAAGCACTTGAATTTCCTCCTTGTGGCGTGCTTGGAGAAGCACTTTCATTTCTCCTCAAGGGTGTGCATTGTGGCTCTTGTTTTGGTGCTGCTGTTTGGGGATGTATTTCAGCCAACTCATCATTATTTTCATCATGAGATAAACAGTGTTTAACATTCACTGTTTTCTCTATGCTTCCATCCCAAGCTTCCTTTTCAATAAACTGAACATCTCTGCTCACAATAAACTTCTTGGTGGATGGGTTATACAACCTATAATCCTTGGATTCCTTACTGTATCCAGTGAAAATACATTTATCCCCCTTACTGTCCAAATTCTTCCTTAGTTGATCTGGAATGTGTGCATAAGCCACACATCCGAAAACCCTCATGTGTGTGACACCTTGCTTTGTGCCACTCCATGCCTCTTCCGACACTTTGTTCATAACTGCTTTTGTAGGGCACCTATTCAAAATGTACACTGCACAATGTACAGCTTCAACCCAATAATCATCCGGCAAATTCTTTGCCTTTAACATGCTTCTCGCCATGTCCATTATCGTTCTATTCTTCCTTTCGGCTACTCCATTTTGCTGTGGAGTATATCTAGTTGTAAACTGCTTATGAATACCATTTTCTCTACAAAAGCGTAGAAAATATTTAGAGATATACTCACCTCCTCTATCAGTCCTTAGGACTTTGATATGCAGCCCACTTTGGTTTTCCACAAGTGCTTTGAAATTGCAAAATCTTTCAAATACTTCACTTTTGTTTTTCAAAAAGTAAACCCATGTTTTTCTTGTAAAATCATCTATGAATGTTAAGATGTAGTGGCTGCTTGCAAGCGAAGGAGTTTGCATCGGTCCACATAAATCTGAGTGGATGATTTCTAAGGGTGCTTTTGCCCTTATGCTTTTCTCGGAAGGAAAACTTTCTCTGTGTTTTTTCCCCAAGATACAACATTCACAAAGGCTGTCCGGTTTCTCTATCAATGGTAGACCTCTTACCATTCCTTTTCTCTTCAACACATTAAGACCTCCGAAGTTGAGATGTCCAAATCTCAAGTGCCACAACCAATTATCATCTTTTGGTTCGCTTTGGAAAGTCTCTTTTGCCACTGCTGCTATCTTTTCTTCATTCTTCAAGTCTGCTCTCATTCTGAGAGGGAACATCCCGTTCCTTGTTATCTTCACTTCAGCAATACATTGTTTGCTGGGTGGTTTGTCCATGATGGTACAAATATCATTTTCAAAAAATACATTATACCCCTTTTGAAAAAGTTGTCCAACACTTAAGAGGTTACACTTCATTCGAGGAACATAATAAACATTTTCTATGGATTTCTTTACACCTTTCCTTGTTAAAACATTTATAATCCCTTTTCCCATAACAGAAACTTTGCTATCATTTCCTAGTGTGACTTGTGACTTCACACTCTCATATAACATAGAAAACATTGCTATGTTTCCTATCATATGGTTACTGCAACCGGAGTCTAGAAACCATAAATTTTCATTCTTTTCTTCAGCCATATTACAAGCTAAAAACAAATTATTTTCGTTGATATTTTCTCTTGTGAAATTTGCACTAGTTCTACTTCCCATATCATTTTGTTTTTTTCTACATTCATTAGCATAATGACCATATTTTTTACAATAGTGACATTGGACATTGGATTTATCATACCTTTGTCCTTGAGCATTCTGCTGGCTGCTACCTTGGTCGTGGCTATGACTTTGACTGTTGCACCTTCCATGTGAATGTAAAGGGTTGTTTCTTCCACCTCTGTTTTGGTTTCAACCTCTTCCTCTTTTGTTTCCTCTGCCTTGCCCTCTTCCTCTTTCGAAAGACATTTGGGTCTTAAAGGCATGCTCAAGAGATGAGTTTTCACTCCTACTCAATCTCTGTTCATGGGTCATCAGTGATGCATGTAGCCCATCCACTGAAAACTTTGTGAGGTCCTTAGTCTCCTCTATGGTGGTGACAATCACATTGAATCTTGAGGGTAAACTCCTCAAGAGTTTTTCAACAGTCCTCTTGTCTTCAAGAGTCTCTCCATGAGATCTTATTTGTGAGACCATTCCAATCACATGAGTGAAGAATGAGTCAATAGTAACTGACTCTTTCATACAGAGAGTCTCAAAGTCTCTCCTCAGCAACTGAAGTTTTGTTGTCTTCACTTTTTCCATGCCTTGATAGATTGTCTTGAGAGTTTGCCATGCTTCTCTGGATCTCTTGGCTGCAACTATCCTCCAAAACACACTCTCATGCACTGCTTGATACAATAAGAAAAGAGCTTTGAAGTCTTTCTTCTTATTTCTCTTCAGCATCTCTCTTTCTGCCTGAGTTAAATCATCAAACTCTTCTTCATTTGTTGGCTCTTCAAAGCCATCCTCAACAAATTCCCATAAGTCTTGAGAGACAAATAATGCTCTCATAGTTATTGACCAGTAGTCATAATTTTTCCCATAAACATTGGGAGATGGATATTTCCCATACCCATACCAGTGCTGGCTCTAGCCATTCTACACTCTTAACTATGATTCAAAAACACTTGACTGTGTATTTAAAATAAGTGACTGTTCTGCAACAGTAACACATTAAACTGTATAGAGAAATACCTTGAATTCTTTTTGGCTGAGTCTTCACACTGCTGGAGAAGCTGTTGCAACAAAGAACTCCTTCCTTCAGCTTCTTTGATCTTCAAAGAGCCTGGACTAGCTCTGATACCATGTTGGAATTTCTGAGAATTCTAGAACAAACAATGGAGAGAGCAATACTCTCCTCTATGCACAGAGAAATTAAAAATTTTCATTCACAAGAGACAGAGTTTCCACATGAAATCCTATTTCATTAACTTCAAAACAAAACTATTACAAATCTAGACTGCTTCAGAGAGGCGGTGCTCAGAATAAACTTCACTGTCTCTCAAAATAAGCTCTCTGTCTCGCTAAAAAAAAACGCTCTATTTAAAAATAAAAATAAAACAACGCACTGTTGTGCAAATCATAAGAATAACATTACTCTATAGGCTTTCGGGCCTTTACAATATTTATATGTCGCGCATATAATAAAATTAAAACATAAAACATATAATGCATCGGGTCCGGAACTTAATACATAACACGTGAACCTTTCAAAAAATCCCGATCTCCGATTGAGGATCGGACGCGATGAGCATTGTTAACACTGCCATATAAATGGATCGGGTCCGGACTTATAAATAAACAAACGACCAATCGAAAAGTTTCGATTGCTATTGACAAACGGATGTGATGGGCAAATAAACTCCGCCCTATACAATAGATCGGGTCAGAGTAAAACATTGTGTGATCGGGCCAAATAAAATTGTGATCTCCGATTGGGATCGGACCCGAGACCAACCATAAACTGTGGCTCATAATCAGGATCGGGTCCGCCATTTAATAGTGCAATCGGGGCATAAACAAAATTCCCCCCGATTCAAATTTTGCAATTATATATTATATTGCCGCGTGGTCTGTGGGACCAGCAGGCCTCGACTCTGGTGGAGGGCGATTGTAATACGATTGCGATTACGATTGTGATCGCATCGCAATGTTTCAATATTGCAAAACATATTGTGGTAGTAACATTTAAGACTGCCGATTGCCATGATCGCATCGGTCCTTCGCCATATCAACAAAACACTTGAACTTTTAAAACATTTCTCTTGTGAAATATATGTGAACCATTCCGCTTGTGGAACTCGCCACATCAACAAGACACTGCAAGTATATCTTGCAATTACCGCCTAAGTCATTAACTCCACCGATTATATTGATAAGGCTTTAAAGCCTGATTCAACCTGTAATCAAAGCTCTGCGCTGCTGGCGAGACTTTGAGTCTGAACATTAAACTCTGTTGTTAAGAAATCGGCTACCGCCTTGGATTAAATATCAAAGGGGTTTGTTCTTCTCTGCTTTGTACTGCACCTGCGCTGGCTTTCCAATCCTTTTGCAATTGCATTAAGACAGTGGCAACCGCCTTTGCTAAGGCTTCAATGTGCCGCAGTTCTTTCACTTTTGCAATTACTACTGATTGACTTCAGCAATTGGAATCAACTGTAGTTCTCGTCTCCTATTCATCTCTGAAAACTACGTTTCGGTTCGACGTCAAGCTGGTGGACGAAGAAAGCAGAAAAAAGTTGATATTATTAGAGTGTGGGAGTTGAAGTTTAAGAGTGAGGAGGGCCAGCAGGTGCTTCTGTCCAACTCGCCAGCGTGGGAATTGGTGAAGAATGCAGAGATGCCTTCCTCCTTTTACGTAGCATAAAAGTTGGGAGGTTCTCTTTATATTGGGATTGCGTAGGAGTTGGAGATCACGTTTGTATCACACATTTGATCTTATAACCCCAGAAGTAGAAGATGTTATTGCTTACAATTTAATTGATAACACATGGAGTTGGCTTCCCAGCTATCCCGATTACAGAGCTAAAGCCGTTGAACCAAACGAGCGTGTCTTTCGAACTCTAGCCGTTGAACCAAATCTGCGTATCAAAGTCGAATGAAACAATTTCATAGTGGTTTATTTAAAACAAAATTTGTGTTTTGATATTTAGAATTTTGACATTCGGAATTCAGAAATTTTCTTATAAATTAGACGCTGAAACAAACCTGCGTATCGAAGTCCAGTGAAACAATTTCACAGTGGTTTATTTAAAATACAATTTGTGTTTAGATATTTAGAATTTTGACGTTTAGATTTTTTTGTTATTAATTAGCCGTTGAACCAAACGTGCGATATCAAAGTCCAGTAAAAATGTATAAGATAAAATAAGAAATCTAGTAAGTTTTGTTAAAATTACTTATATATTAATTTTTTTTTTAATTACCTATATATTAATTTTGATAAAATTGAAAATAGATGAATCTATGAAGTATATGTGTTCTACAATTTAATCAATTTTATATATATATTTTTTAAATTTCACATATATAAATATAAAATTGATTTAAATTAATAAATGAGTTTTAAATTCTGATATGTAATAACAAGAAATTATTTATTTAATTTTTTGAAAAAATAATATCCAATAAAAATTTGTTGAAAATTTGACTAATCAACATTTTAAATATGCTAAATACAATTTAGATTTATCTTGATAGATTTGATCACTTTCCATATTTAATATATACAAGGGCAAGATGCATCTAAGTTAGTTTGTGTCATGTGCATCCAATAAAAATTTCAAAACTAAACACTTTCATTCATTTTGTAATCAATGACTATACTAAATCATACCTCAAACCTTCAAATCCACCATTTTGTATATTAACTTTTGATTCCTATATTTAACTTCTTTTGGCTTCAATTGAAGCCTTTCACTTGTTTCAACAAAAATAAATAGAGGATATACTCCCCTTGACTAGATTATCCCCCTTTTTCTTCCAAACCTTTATAAGATAAGTCCAATTGTTATCAAGTAGTTGGTGCAATTGGTGTTATTAAAGAAGCAATCCCTATTGGTGGATGTATGATCTATGGGGGAGAAGACTGTGTGGTTATTTCACTCAAGGGAAGTCAGCGCAATGCAGTACTTTGGATTAGCACAAAGATGCTTTGGAAAAAAGAGAAATCCAGCCCCCTTAAATAACAGATAGTATTGCTTTTATTTAAAATGATATCACATGGAGTTAGGCTTCGGAGTTATCCAATAAGCCATCATTTTGTGGGACGTAAGTACTATGAGGCTGCCCTTTAGAAAAGCTATATTCCTTTAATCAAACTTACTTGTCATAGTTGAGTAAAATATATTAGAAGTTTTGACTTAATATTCAAGTGTTAATCAGAATTTGTCTTATCAATTTAATGATTAATGGAATTTTATATTTTAAGAATTTATAATTTGGTATATGGAAAAGCAATAAAGAAGTACAAATAATTATATTATATATAAAATAATTGAAAGAAACAAAGTTATATTATTTTTTATAAATGATTTTTACAATTAAAGATTTGATAAATAAGAAATTTTTTTAGTGATGATTATATATGAATTATTTTGTCAATGCTTTTTGAATTATTAGTGCGGTTCATCATCCAAAATTTCTGATATGATCATCACCTAAAAGTCGTAATCAAGATATGTGTCATTAAAGTCTAAAAACCAAGAAAATTATTAATGTTTATTAAGATTCATAAGGTTTTTTTATATTTATAAGAAGAAAAAAAAATCAAATGGAAATTTGAAATAATTTATTCCTATGGTTGAAATGAAATTTGAGAAGTATTCCCACATCACCATAGTTATGCTCTTATGCAACCAACTTACCAAGTAAAATAAAAGATTGATGAAGACTTTGAAATGAAGCTCTTCAAGGTTGAAACCTCCGTTACATTACATTAATGAACAATTCCTCGATGATACAAATCAAGAAACCTACCTTCTATATATAGGAGTCTAAGGGTTCACAATATAACAATATGTGGACCACATGGCACCACAATAACAGTAATGGGGATACACCTATGGAGCACAATAATAAAAATATGGGGACTACACGAGCACAAAAATAACAATAATGGGGCTATACTAACAAAAATAAGGAACTACACTAGTATTATGGGGAACTAACATGATCCTCTCCTTCAAAAATTTGTTTCCCTCAACACTTGAGTAGTTCTCGATGCTTCTCTTTAAAATTATCATCCTCCCATGTGGAATCTTCACGGGGAAAGTTCTTCCGCTTGATGAGATATTATGGAATTGATCTATTGATTTTTCCTCCTTGTCAAGTTCTGACAATATTGTTTGTACACCGAGCTTGTGACATATAAGATTCTTTAAGCATGTGATCCTTGAATATAAAATCTAACTCCATCCCAAAAAAAATTCCTTCTTGACCCTTTGGTAAGTTTTTAAAAATCTTGAGTTCCCTCCTAAGGGAGAGGTGTGCAATTTTAAAAGAATATTTTGTCTCAGTTGGGAATTCTTACAAAGATATAAGCGATATTTTTACCAGAATGAATCAATTTTCTAGCTAAATTCTTCAAATGTACTAGGATCTTGCTGCAAATTTTGAATGAGTGCCCACACCTCTTCATCATTATTCCATTCATCCCTTGATATGGTTATCCAATCATGTTGGATAGTAGAAATTGCACAAAGAAATTCTTCCAAATCCTCATCCTTCCTTGAGAGTGCATATGCCACAACATTTTTCTTCACCTTTTTGTAGATGATTTCAAAGTAATAACCCAATATATTTGTCACCCATTTTTTATGCTCTTGTGAAGACAATATTTGTTCCAAAAAGTATTTAAGACTATCATGATCTATTTTTACCTTGAAGTGTCTTCCCATCAGGTAAGCTCGCCATTGATTTAGTGCATGTGGTATTGCTGACATTTCCTTCTCATAAATAGGTTTTTGGAAATAAATTCCTTTCATTGGATGGATTTCAAAAGAAATGTGTCTTCCTTCTTGCATTAAAACCACACAGATTCCATTTTGTCACGCATCACATTCCACGATAAATATTTTTGTGAAGTCGTTCGTAGCTAAGACTGGTGCTTGGCACATTACCTCTTTAAGATGTTCAATATAATTGTCTCTCCTCCAATAGTTTGAGCACCCTGTCAACAAGTCGAACATCATCCTTCCAAGACTTGTTTTAGATTAGTATATCATCAAAAAATACTAAAACAAATTTTCTAAGGAAGGGTGTGAAAATAAAATTCATCAAACATTGAAATGTTGAAGGTGCATTAGTAAGGCCAAATGCATGACCAAAATTCATAATGGCCCTCATGAGTTGTGAAATTTGTTTTGATAATGTCTTCAGTATTCATTCTATTTTGATGATGTTCAAAAAAAAGACTAAGCTTGGTGAAGTAAATTACGCCATATAATTCATCAATGACATGGGTGGGAAATTTATCTTTAATAGTGATCTTGTGGACCTCCCTATAATTCAGACACATATGCCATGATCCATCCTTCTTGTGCACCAACAATACTCGAGAACAGAAATAAATTTGACTAGCTTTAATTATACCAGCCTCTAGCATTTCTGCAACCATACTTTCAATCTCACTCTTTTGAGCATAACAATATCTATAAGGTTTGTTGTCCGGTGGAACACATCCTGGAATCAAATGAATAACATGATCATGATCACGAATAGGTGGGAGACCTTTGGGAGTCTCAAAATCATAGGAATGATTATCCAAAACTTTTTGGAGGTATGGAGAAATAGATGATTTTGATGTTTTAAACTCTAGTGTGCAATTTCGCCTCGTTGTTGTTTCTTGAGAAGATTTGTCAAGAGATTAGAGTTTATTATATTTCCTGACTTCATTGTGATTACCCATAATAAAAATTCATTTCCTTCCCAAAAATAATTCAAGATAACTTCCTGAAAATTAAAAGTTATCGCCCCCAAATATTGTAACCATTCTACTCCTAGTACAAAATCCACACCACCAATTACAATGGGGAGCATTGGAATATTCAATACATATTACCCCATGGTTCTTTTAATATTATGGAACTTTCTATAGAAATTTATAGTTCCTCCGTTTTTAACCATCACTTCACACCCTTGTGCTCAGTATAGGAAGCAATTCAATTCCTTGGCTACCTTACAATGAATAAAATTATCAGTACTACCCAAATCAATCAGCACTATTATATTTTTCTTCTTTATATGTCCTATCTTGAGAGTTTGAGGAGTGGTACATCCTCTCAATTCATTAGAATATATGGTTAGATTAATTTCTTATTTATCTAGGGTTGGTTCCTCATGTATATCCTCTTCTTCCTCCTCTTCACAATCTATGTAAAATAATTTCTTTTGAGAAAACTTATGACCTTTAGTGTATTTTCTATCACAACTATAACAAAGCCCTATTGCTCTTGTTTTTTTCTAATTTTTGTGGTGTCAAACTTTTATTTTGTGGAAGTCTAGCAGTGGCAACACTTCCATATTTATAGTTGTGAGTGGTAGGCTTCCTTGTCGTCATAATTTTTATTTCAATTTTTCTTCCCAACCTGAATGCCTTCTCCAATTAATTAGGTTACCAAAGGTAAACCTCATGTTGGAGGTTATCCTTTAAAGTCCCTATAAAGATATCAATATTTTACTCCTCTTGAATATCATTTACCCTTATATTCAAATTGTGGAAGCCCTCAATGTGCTCCACCATTGAACCCTTTTATTTGAGATTTATCAATTGGATAAAGAAGGTATTTATCTTTGTATCCTAATAATGTGATATCATTTCCTCTGTAAAAATTGACCAAGTGACAAGTTGTGTATGAGAGAAAATCCATCGATACCATACAAATTTATTGGGTTCTAAATATAAAGTTTCAATGGGTACCTTTTGTGTGTTTTTCACATTAAGGAGATCAGAATATTTCTCCATGTGTAGTATCCATGTTACAGGATCCTTGATATCAAACTTCCTCACATCGATCTTTGTAATATGGTTGTATTTAATCCAACATTATAGTATATGAAATCATTATTAACATTTATTTTTTTCTCATAAAGAGTTTCCTCTATTACCTTTTCTCCATTAGGAAGATCTTCTTGTAGAAAATTTGTCAAACCTTGCATGTATTTCTTCAAATATTCCATGTTTCCTTATATACCATCGATATTAGCATCCATACCATTCATGCCATCCTTCAAGCCATCTATCTTAGCTTCCATGTATGTTTGTAAACCATCAATGTCTCCTTTTAGTTCATTTTTGGTTGTTGTATGTGAGAGAAAAATTTGTTCCCCTTGGTCCTGTAATTTTGAGATATCCTCATGCAATTCTTCCTCTTCATGTGTCATCACAGAGATTTATCATGGCTTAATGGGTGTGGAATTATTTTTTGGAGGCATTTTATAACTCAATACAAATATCTATGCTTCAATATTCCCTCAGAATCACTTCAAACTCATTTTTCAAACAAACATTATGCAATTATTTTTTAAAAACTACACAAATTTTTCTTGCTCTTAGGAACTCGATATTCAAACAGTTGTAGCTCTATAATTGCAGATCTCCATGATCTGAATGTCGGTGTTATGGTAGCCCTCCAATTTTTATTTCCAATTCCATAGGTCATACCTAATTTGGATTCTTTAAGATACAATTATGCCCAATATCCCACAATGACCTTATTACGACTAGTTTAGTAGAGAGAAATTGTACGACCTCCCACATATCATTGTTTTTCACTTTGGTCGTTAACTTGATATAAAATAAACTATAGTTTGTGCACTTTTATCACTTTATATATAATTCAAATTTGAGGGCTGAAACGTAAGTTATGAAGATTTTCTCTCGATCACTCGTTTGAGATCAAATTATGGAGTCTACACAATCCCTTACTTCCTGAGGTCATATGTCTGCAAATATATTGCAATGAGATCTGAAATTTTTACATGATGTTCCCGAGGTTTTCAGAATCACATGGTAGAATTTAAGGTTGTGAAACTTTGCAAAAAAAAGTTATAGCGAAAATTCCAATATCTCCTCTTTGCAACAAGGAAACCCTAGAATACAAAGCTCTCATACCAAATGTTATGCAACCAACTCATGAAATAGAAAAAAAGATACATCAAACTTATAAATTAGGTTATTCGAAGGTGAAACCTCCTTTACATTACATAAATAAATTATGCTTTGATGATACAAACAATAAAACCTACCTTCTATATATAGTAGTCTAAGGGGTCACAATATAACAGTTTGGGGACCACATGGGCACAATAATAACAATAATGGGGCTACACTTATGAGGCATAATATAAACAATATGGGGACTACATGGGCACAACAATAACAATATTAGGGCTACACTAGTATTATGGGGACCTAACACATGCTAACATAGAATGTAGAAAATGCGGGTAGCATGAGAGATGCTATGAAAATTAAATAGAAAGTAAGTATAAAATGGAAAATTATACCTATTGGTTCCATGTTGTTCAATTTTTTCTTATATATAGCATGCTCACTCATAGCCATATTCTTAATGGGGAAATTTGTTTTCTCAAATTAAGACGATAAGGTAGGAAGTATTACCTTTAATATTTATGTTGAATTATAATTTTTTTCAATCACATAATCATATTTCCAACCTCCCATTATCCTTATCTCATATTCTTTTATTGAATTTAAATACTGTGGCTTTAATTTTTTTGTATTAATATGATCATGTCCAAAGAAGTGTTGTGACATTCTAAGTTTTCTCTGGATCCTTACAAAAAGAAAAATATCATCAACATAAAGGAGAAGAATTGTGACTATACCAATGACTATGGGATTGACACAACCCACCCCTACCAAGCACGCTTGCTTGAATTTGATATAGTATTTAATTGATTCTTTGCAACCCTCAATGGTCTTAATCTTCACAAGAAAATTCATGTTCATTCTTGTCACAATTATCCTCAACTTTAGAGGAACCATAATCTCTTCTTGTCTATTTCATGGTTTTTTTAAAATCATTTTCTTTAGATATTTAATAAATTGGAACATTAATAAATGCAAGTCTCTTTTTTCTATTCTTCAAAAAAATGATTTATAAAAATTATTAGGCTAAAATTTGAAATCCACATGAATAAGTTTGTATAAGTTATTAGAGTATTTATTTCAATTCTTCCCTTCCCTTTATCAATTGGTTCAATATATTAATATTATTATCATTCTAATTATGAGGGGTAGTTTAATTAGAAATGACCCAATAGGTGATCATCAAATGCCCATTATTAACTTGTGTTTATAGAAAGGATATAAATTAATCTTATTAATAATATTGTTAAAAATTAATCTTATATATTAATATTATTAAAGCTGAAAATATATTTCTACATTTTAAACATTTCAACATAAAAAAAAATATAAATAAATAATATTGGCTTTGTAATTTTTACCTTAATAACCAAACATTTTGTTAATTACTTTTTTCTTAAATTAATATTATTTAGTGCTTAAGATTTACATTGAATTAAAAGAATTTCATAACAATTATATATATATATATATATATATATATTTATTATATTTAAAAAATAAAATAAAAAAAAAAAATTGCATTTATTATTTAGTTTGTGTATCCATCTAGTTAAATTTATTTAAGTTACTGCACTATATTTAGATTAGTTGGAATGGGAAAGGGTTTTCAACATGTACATGAAATAAAATTGTGTAAACACATTTTTAAGTAGCAATATATCTAACTGTTGTTTGAAATGCTAACCACAACTTTACATTACATGTATTATTTTGATTAATATTTTTTTTTCCAAAACTATAATTTATAAACACGTTGATATTCTCTTCAAATGGTTCATCACAACATATCTTACAAAATAATGAAATATTTACTAGGAATGTTAATTATGTTTAGAGCATAGATTTCTTATTTGTTGTTTTCATCCTTCAACGAATAAGTTAGTCGTTCAATATGAGAAATATGGACCACAAACAAATACACAAACTATACACAATAGAGACAAAAATATTTCCTTGGAAACCATTACAAGAAGAAACCAACATAGAAGGTTTGGCTACTCTACTCGTTTTCCTTTTGTGTAAAAATATGCACGCACAAACTAAGATATACTCTTTTTGGAGTTACCTAAGACCTATGGCCAAATATATGTATTGTTGTCTAAATTTGTACTCCTATTTATTCTATTTAACTATGGATATAATTGTAGTAGCATATAATGAAACTCATACTCCTACTAACATGGTAACTAACATAGTTTGGTAGCCAACTTGGAGTAAGGTTTGAATTTCACAACCCTCAACTAGAGTTATAGGTTGTTGGATATAATGAGATGGTGGTCAATGAATATTTCTTATCAATTAGTATATGTTTAATTTCAAAGACAATTAATTATTATTAGCATCACATAAACATAAAAATTCATCAAAACCATTCAAAAATGAATAACAATAGAGACAATAGATGCACAGATTTTTAGTTGGAAACCCATCTCAAAGAAAAAACACTGAATGCTACTTAATATTTGTTTTTAAAAGGATTTGCATCAATCTTTCAGCTCAAATTTAAGGAGGCTCCACCCCCCTTATTTAACGGTTTCAAACTATATGATCAAGGCAGATAGTGGTCACCACTTGCCTATTCTACCTAGACCTCCAATCAGTTTCATCAATTTCCTTGTTTATAGAAACATTTACTATTTTTAGCACTTTTTTTGGTCATGAACTTACAGAGACATTTTTACCCCATAAAAAACATTTTTTTAGGTACTCAGAGAGATATTTTCTACAAGGTATTGACACGTGAAACGGATATAATATGACCAAGTTATGATCCTCAGAAGTTGGCTTCCCAACTAACCCCAATGAAGCCCATAAACACTTGGTGTTCCATCTCGTGGGGTTATGGTTTTGGTTGTTTAGGGTTTTTCCTTGTTGTTCAATAATAAAACATTTCCTTGAGCCTCATTGTAACAATTTTAGAGGTTCGTAACAGCCACATATTTTCTCAGATATAAGCTACCATTGACTGAGCTACTTTATTTCCATTCTGTATGTAAGCATATTTCAGTTATTTGATATTAACGAAATGAGGTTTTATTTCTATTGCAATTATGTGTTTATTTTTATACATGTATTCTATTGCATTCATGTATAAGTCCCCATCAGTGGTATCAAATAAGTATGCTCTTTCTCAATTTTTATTTGCATGTCCCTAACGGGGTCAGGGTATAAGGATTTAGGAATCAATCTAGTTGAACCTTTTCAAGATCAACCTCGAAAACCTTGACGACCTACCATGGTGGAAAAAAAGGAAGACTAGGGAGCAAGAGATCCTTTCAAAATATTGCTCAAGGAGGTACTCGAGAAACAAAAGAATGTGATGATGAATAAATTTTTCGAGCTCCTTCGATGTCTACCCACAAGAAACACATATTCATCTGGTAGACACTATGGAGGTTCCACTCCTTTTAATGTACTAGACACATTGTAGATAGAGGGTTCAATCTATTGGAAGGATATTTTTCTGTTCATGAATTTTCTAAGTCGGAAATGATTAATTTTTCACTCTTAAAACCATCCCCCCATGTCAAAGACTAGTGGGAAACCTATTGCGAGCAAAAGGACGAGGAGTAATTGTCACTATTTTCAACCACACCCACTTGGAATTATTTCTAATATGCCATAAAGGAACATTATTACCCTATCATTATCTATGAAGGTAAACACATAAAGTCAACTACACTATGGTGGGGAAGGGACCAATATCTGTTGGAGTTTACAAATGGTTCTGATGCCCCTCACACGAAGCCGGGTATCAAGGATTATGAGTGGGATTTTGTACTCATGTACCACGATTGTTTGCATAAGTGAATCTAGGACAAAATGGAGTTCCTGGAAATATTCTTGACTAGTTTCACCTATAAATTTACTGTGAAGATCGAGTAGAAGTTTAATCAAAAGAATTAATACTTTGGATCTACGAATTCAATGTAAGGGAAAGGCACCCTCAATCACAGATCAAAGGAAAAATACAAGGTAGGGAAACATAGGACAACCCCTCAAAGCCGCAAGAAAATAACAACACCATGAATACAAAGAAGGGCACAGGAAAATGATGTGAGTTCCATAAGAGATCCACTCAAAACATGACTGATGGTTGAGCCAAAAATTCACTCGTGGTCGACATGAAGGATTTTGAATTAGATGCATGCTTTGATTTTGAGTCAGAATATGAAAAGGGGAATGAAAAAGGAAAGAATATTATTGATGTAGAACCCAGTGCCACCATTTACACCACCAAGATTAAGAAGGATGAGCCTGAATATCAAGAGAATAGGGAGGACCTCTTCCACTCACATATGTCAGTGAAGGGTTCTTCGTTGTAGTTTATTGTCAACAACGGGAGCCAAAATTACCTCATTTTAGCAAAGGTATCGAAGCATCTAGGAATACTGATGATATCACACTTCTTGTCGTACACAATCGGGTGGATTCACCACGGATGAGATCTCTTCATTAACTAGTAGTTTTGCCTCCCCTACATCATCAAGCCCTTTAGAGATGAGGTATTGTATGATATTTATCCTCTTGAAGTGTGATTTATTATTAGGACTACCATACTTACGAAAGAGCCATGTTGTGTATGAATCTAGGCCTTGCACTATTTATTACTTTTGGAAATAAGTTGTAGATGATACTGGAGGTAGCACTTCCTACTGCCATCTCTCTAATCAGTATGAAGCCATGGAGTAAAATCATTTCTGGGACTGAAATTTTACTTTTTTCCTTATTAATATTCACCATTCAAACAGGGCTCTTCCCCATGACAACAACTAATGGACAAGGTCATGGAGGAGTACAAGGATATTTTCACCTAAACTACAAGGGTACCTCTACACTATTAGTTCAAGCACTTCATCGATCTCAGCTCGGGCATGACACTACGTAATGGACTGATATATCGAAACTGCATTGTGGAGAATGATGAAGTCAACAGGAATATTAAGGATATTTTCAGAAAGGGAACATCAAGCCAAGTTAATCGCCCCGAGGGAGACCAATAATGTTGGTACAGAAGAGGAACGAGGCCTAGATATTTTGTATTGAATATCAAGTGCTCAAAAAGATAACTATCTAGAATAGGTATCTGATCCCATGGATTAATGACCTTCTGGACCAAATCAATGGGGTGAAATATATTTCAGCAAGACTGACTTGAAGTTAGTTATCACAGGGTACAAATCGAACGCTCTGTTGTGTGGAAGAATGCCTTTAAATCTAAGGAGGGACTTTTCGAATGTCTATTCATGCCTTCTGGGTTGATGAATGCCCTGAAAAACTTCATGAGGATGATCAAAATTATCTTTCGACCCTTCACCAACTCATTCATGGTGGTGTATTTGGATGACATCCTGATCTTCAACCAAATTTGGTAAGAGAATCCCCACCACATTTAACATGTCCTCCAAACATTACAGCAACACAAGTTATGTTCTAGTTTAGATAAATGAACTTTTTGCATGATGACCTAGGTTCAATATCTCGAGTACATCATTGAAGTGCGGGGGGTGCATGTGGACCCAACCAAGATACAGTTCATTCAATATTTTCCAGTACAAACCACTCTAGAAAAGCTCTGCCACTTTCTATGTGCTACCAACTTCTACCAAAGGTTCGTGTTGGGTTTCTGTCATACACTTGGTCTTTGAGTCAAGCCACCAAGGGAGGAGCGAACGAAAAGTTATTTTTGTCTGAATCCCAACCTAAGGAATTCAGTGAGTTGAAGCATCGACTCTGCTCTGCACTAGTGCTCACATTACCACACTTGCAAAAACCATTTGAGATCGCGACATATGCCTCCAAATATGCTATTGGTGCAATTCTTACTCAACACGGGCATCCAATGGCATATCACAATGAGACACCTTTAGATAGATCTCTGAAGTATCCCACTTATGAGAAAGAGATGTATTCCATTGTTTAGGCTCGTCAACAATAGAAGCAGTACATTCTAGGGAAGGAAACAATCATCCACATAGACCACCAACCCCTATAGTTCATACAGACACAAGGGATGTTACAGAATGATTGCCATAAGAAATGGTCAACATACTTGCAAAAATTCCATATAAACATTAAGTACCAGGAATATAACACCAAAAATTCTTTAGACTACCTCAGTCGACCACTAATTTCAATCGTAACCATTGTGCTCGACTCTTGTGGGCATGAGACTTCGGGGTGGCCACATATTTACAAGAGAAATCCATAATTTGGCAACACATAGAAGACACTTATGGAAGGTGGGAATCTTATGAAACCAACTCCAAAAATAGAAGAAAAGAGATATCAACTCCTTAGAAATCAGCCACTTCGAGGGGGAAACCTCCAATACATTACGTAAATGAAAAATTCTTAGATGATACAAATGACAAGACCTCCTTCTATATATAAGATTCCATGGGATCACAATATAATCCTAGGTAACCTAACAATAATAATGTAAGGGCACAATAATAACAATATTGGGGTTACAGGGGTCCAACAATAACAATAAGGGGGCTACACTAACAATAATAAGGGACTATACTAGTAATATAGGGAGCTAACATGCCCCTCTCCTTCAAAAAAGTGTTTTCCTCAATGCTTGAGTAGCTCTGGATGTTTCCGTATAAAATTATCATCCTCCCATGTAGAATCTCGATTGTTTAAGTTCTTCCACTTGATAAGATACTCTAAAATTGATTGATTTCGTAGCTGTCAATTTCTTGTTTCCGTCTAAACAATTATTGACTATCTCATTTTGACAATTGGATTGAGGATGATAAGATGAGCTATGAGCTAGTTGAGTACCCAAACAAGAAAATAAATCCGTCCAAAAATTTCCAGTAAAAATTGGATCTCTGTCACTTACAATAATCTTTGGGTTTCTAAGTAGCTTTTGAATTGTTTCCATAAATGCAGTAGCAACTGTACTTTCTTTAAATGGATGAGATAATGCAAAAAATTATGCATACTTGGTAAGTCTATGAACTACCACCATGATGACACTCTTTCCTTTGGACTTAGGTAAAATTGTGATAAAATCCATTGAAATCTCCTCCCAACGTTGAATTGGAATGGATAGAGGTTGTAGAAGACTCGGGGTCTTAATTGTCTCAACTTTATTTTGATGCAAAACCAAACATTCCGCCACGAAATTTTGAATATCATATTTAAGTCCATCCCAAAAGTATTCTTTCTTCACCCTGTGGTAAGTTTTTAAAAATCCTGGGTGTGCTCCTAAAGGAGAAGTGTGCAATTCCAAAATAATATTTCGTTTTAGTTTGGAATTATTACAAATATATAAGCGATCTTTGTACCATAAGGAATCATTTTTCCAAAAAAATGTATCAGATGTACTAGGATATTTTTGCTACTTTTGAATGAGTATGCACACTTTTGTGTCCTTCTTCCATTCATACCTTTCTTCAGTTATCCAACCTGGTTTGATAATAAAAATGGAACAAAGGAATTCTTCCACCTCTTCATCTTTTCTTGAGAGTCCATCTCCGAAAACATTTAGCTTCCATTTTTTCTAGATGATTTCAAAGTCATAAGCCAACATATTTGTGACCCATTTTTGTTACTCTTTCGAAGATATTCTTTGTTCCAAAAATTGTTTAAGACTATCATGATCATTTTTTACCTTGAAGTGTCTTCCCATTAGTTAAGGTCACCATTTCTTTAGTGCATGTAGTATTGCCAACATTTCCTTCTCATAGATATCTTTCTGTAAATACTTTCCTTTGACTGAATGAATTTAAAAAGAAATGGGTCTTCCTTCGCATTAAAACAACACCAATTCCATTTCCTTAGGCATCACATTCCACAATAAATGTTTTTGTGAAGTCTAGCGTAGCTAAGAGCGATGCTAGGAACATTGCCTCTTTAAGATGTTAAAAGGCATTAGTTGCTTCAGGAGTCCATGAAAATGCATCTTTCTTCAATAATCTTGTTAGAGGTGTTGCGGTTCTCCCATAATTCGTAACAAACTTGCGATAATACCGTGTTAATCCAAGAAATCCTCGCAACTACTTTATGGTTGTGGGGATTTTCCATTCCTTAATGGCTTTAACTTTGTTAGGGTCTACCTTAACACCCTCATGGGATACAATATGACCCAGATATTCCACCTCTTGTTCTCCAAAGAAAAATTTGGATGTCTTTGCATATAATTGTTTCCCCTCCAATAGTTTGAGCACCATGTCAACATGTTGAACATGATCCTTCCAAGACTTGTTGTAGATTAGTATATCATGAAAAAATACTAGCACAAATTTTCTAATGAAGGGTTTGAAAATTGAATTAATTAACCCTTGAAATGTAGAAGGTGCATTGGTAAGGCCAAAAGTCATGAACAAAAATTCATAATGACCCTCATGAGTTCGAAATGTTGTTCTCGGAATATCTTCCATCTTCATTCTAATTTGATGATATCTGAACGAAGATCCAACTTGGTAAAATAAATTACTCCATGTAATTCATCCAATAATTCATCAATCACAAGAATGGGAAATTTATCTTTAATGTTGAGCTTATTGAGCTCCCTATAATCCGGACACATGTGCCATGATCCATCCTTCTTATGCACCAATACTACTGGAGAATAGAAAGAACCTTGACTAGGTTGAATTATACCAGCCTCTAACATTTTTGCAATGATACGCTCAGTTTCAATCTTTTGGACATAAGGATATCTGAAAGGCCTGATGTTTGGAGGAACACTTCCTAGAATCAAATGAATACCATGGTCATGATCACGAATAGGTGGGATTCCTTTGCGAGTTTCAAAAACATTGGAATGATTGTCCAAGACTTTTTGGAGATCTAGAGAAATAGATTATTTTGATGTTGGAACTTCTAGTGAGCATAATTGTGCAATTACGCCTTGTTTTTCTTTCTTCAGAAGATTTTTCGTGACATTAGAGCTTATTATCTTTCCTAGCTTCCCAGTGATACCCCGTAATTTGACTTCCTTTCCTTCCAAAAAAAAATTGAAGAAAAGTTCATGAAAATTAAAAGCTACCATCCCCAAAGATTCTAACCATTGTACTCCTAGTAAAACATCAACACATCCCATTGGAATGGAAAGCATTGGACTATTCAATATATATTCCCCCATGGTTAGCTTGAAATTATGAAATTTTCCAGAGAAATTTATAGTTCCTCCATTTTCCACCATCACTTGACATTCTGGTGCTAGGTATAGGAAACAATTCAATTCCTTGGCTACCTTACAATGAATAAAATTTTGGCTACTACCCGAATCGATCAACACTATTACCTTTTTCTTCTTGATATGTCCTTGTATCTTGAGAGTTTGAGGAGTGGTAATACCTGCCAGTGCATTACATGATATGGTCAGACTCATTTATTCTTCTTCTAGGGTTGGTTCGAGGTGTATATCCTCTTATTTTGAAGTTTCTTGTTCATTTTCTTCCTCCTCTTCACAATCTATGTAAAATAATTTCTTCTCAACACACTTATGAGCTTTAGTGTATTTTCTATCACAACTGTAGCAAAGCCCTTTTGCTCCTTTTTCTTCCAATTGTTGTGGTGTCAACCTTGTAGGTTGTGGAAGTCTAGGAGTAGCAACACTTCCATCTTTATCGATGTGAGTTGTAGGCTTCCTTGTCTCCATAGTTTTACATTCAATTTTTCTTGCCAATCTGAATGCCTTCACCAATGAATCAAGTTCCCAAGCACAAACCTCATGTTGTATGTTATCCTTTAAGGTACCTATTAATACATCAATCCTATGTTCCTCTGGAATATCAGCTACCCTTATATTCAATTTTTGGAAGTCCTCAATGTGCTCCACCACTGAACCCTTTTGTTTGAGACTTAAAAATTGGCTAAAGAAGACGTTTCTCTTTGTATCCTCATAATATGTTGTCATTTCCTCTGTAAAAATTGACCAAGTGACAATTTTTTTATGGGAGCAAAGCCATTGATACCATACAAATGTATTTTGTTCTAAATGTTAAGTTTCAATGCGTACCTTTTGTGTGTCTTTCACATTATTGAGAACAAAATATTGCTCCATCTGTAGTATCCATGTTACGGGATCCTTTCCATCAAACCTCCTCATATCCATCTTCGGAATATGGTGGTTCTTCCATCCAACATTAGATTTTATAAAATCACGATTAACATTTATTTTTTTCTCATCACGAGTTTTCTCTACTATCTTTTCACAATTGGGAAACATTTCTTGTATCAACTTTGTCAAACCTTCCATGTCTGCTTTTAGATCATTCTTCATGTTTTTCATGTTATCTTTCATTTTTTCTTCCATGTCATCCATGTTAGCTTCCATGCCAGCTTCCATGGCTTCCATGCCTTTCTTCAAACCATCCATATTATCTTCCATGCCTTCCTTCAAAACTTCCATTTCATTTTTTGTTGCTCTTTGCGAGACCGAAATTTGGTGCACTTTCTCTTGTAATTTTGACATGTCATGTTGCATTTCTTCGTCTTCATGAGTCATAGTAGATCCTTCTAAAGGCTTGATGGGTGTTGAATTATTTTTAGGGGGCATTTTAGAACCCAATACTGATATCTAATCTACAATATGCCCTTGCAATCAATCCAAACTAATTTTTCACACAAGACTTATGTAATTCGAAAAAATCAAAATACACACCTTTCTCTTGATTTTAAGGAGCTCGATAATGAATCTGAATTATCTCTGTAATTGTGGATCTTCAATATCTCAAATTAGGCCTTGTAGTAGCCCTCTGAAGCTTCTTTCGAATTCTATAGGTCTAACCTGATTTGGATTCTTCAAGAAAATGTTATGCCCAATCTCCCACAATGCCCTAATTATGGACTAGTTTAGTAGAGTGAAATTGTAAGGTGTGCCATGTGTCACTGTTTCCTCATTCGGCTTTGATGTTTCTACACAGGAAACTACAGTTTGTGTACTTGTGACTACTTTTTACAGAATTCCAATCCGATGCGCAGGGAGATATTTATGACGATTTTCCCACGATCACCTCTTTGAGATGAAATTCGGGAGCCTAAAAAAACTTTAAATTCCACAGATCATATATCCAAAAATATTGTGAACCAAGATATGAAATTTTTACACGATGTTTCTTAGGATTTTAGATTTGTGCTATAAAACTTTCAACTTCTTAACCTTAGTAAAAGCAAATTTATAGCGAACCTCCCACGATGACCTGTTTGAGGTAAAATTTGGGAGCCTAAAAAAACCCTAACTTTCACAGCTGATATCTCCGAAAATATTATGAACCAAATTCTGAATTTTTTATCCGACGTTCCTCAGGATTTTGGCTTTGCTCTATAAAAATTACAGCACAAATTCCACAATGACCTGTTTGGAGAAGTGAAACCCTAGAATCCAAAGCTCTGATACCAAATGTTATGAAACCAACTCCAAAAATAGAAGAAAAGAGAGATCAACGCCTTAGGAATCAGCCACTTCGAGGGGGAAACCTACTATACATTACATAAATGAATAATTCTTGGATGATACAAATGAAAAAACGTCCTTCTATATATAGGATTCCATGGGATCACAATATAATCCTAAATAACCTAAAAATAATAATGTATGGGCACAACAATAACAATATTGGGGTTACAGGGGTACAACAATAACAATAAGTGGGCTACACTAACAATAATAAGGGACTATACTAGTAATATAGGGACCTAACAAGGAAATTTAGAAATTTTCACCTACAGGATGCACTGTTACGCCACCTAGGACACCTCTATTTTCCTTCAAGCGAGCATTACGAGATGATTTGGAAATCTCACTACAGGCGGGTCATTGAACATTTCTCGGTATAGAGAATGAAGACAGTACTACAAATTGTTTCTTTTGGTTGAACCTTCGATAGGATGTTGGGAAGTACATCATATCACGCACTTCTTATGCCATTTCCAAAGAAACCATCAATAATCAATGCCTATATACTTTGCTTCCTACCCCTAATCGACCTTGGGAATTGATCTCCATGGATTATGTGTCAGGCCTCCCTTCTACCAAGCATGGAAATGACTGAATTTTGTGGTCATCGACAAATTCTCTAATATGGCCATTCTAGAAGCCTCCAAGAAGAGTATTAAAACATAAGCCATGATTGAAATCTTCTTTGAACGAGTGTGGGTGCACTTCAGGATCCCATAGTCCATTATCTCATATCAGGACAACAAGTTTGCAAGTAAATTTTGGTCAAGTATCTGGTCGTGGGTTTGGGAAATCCATTTTCCTCTCATTTTCTCTTTCTTTTCCCTCATCATGACCTTTGATTCCATTTTGATTCAAATTCTACCAAACTCTGGAGTTGTTCTTGTTGGGTAAATTTACTCAGTAAACTAACACAAGTATTTACTTACCAATCTGGGTCTGTAAACTTGGAAGTATATCCAAAATATATGGACATCATATGTAGTCAATTTTAGAAGACAAAATGTAGAAACTGAAAGAAATGCATATTACAAATATATTCTAGATTCTAATATTTATAGAAATTTTTATTGCAAATATAAAATCTAACTAAGTAATTTCTGAATCAATACATAATAAGTGAGGGAAGAGGCTCATAACTTAGGAGATCCTAATTGTCCTTCCCCACAGTACTACCTTCATGAAGAGAAACCAAATAGCTTATTGATAATAGTTAATGATGTGTAAAAAGTAGGAGAATAGGCTCCTCACAAACAAGGTCCAGATTGTTCTTCTTTACAATTCTATCCCATCATTGTTACCATTGCATTAAAGCTAGAAATTCAAGAAATAAATCAAGCAAGGAAAAGAAAATGAATTTTAGTTGTTATTTTTTTATTAGATAGAAGGAGAATTTAACTTAAACTATTGTTTTTCCCTTCATATGCAGATTATAATTAAACCAAGACTCATCAGCAAACATAATAAATCTTCACACATCTAAATGAGTGAATAAATCTGAAGCAAAACAAGTTCATTAAAAATTATGCTAAATTAACCAAAAAATATACGTAGCTTGGTGTGGGGGCCCTCCACCATTGCCTTGCATACTTGAAGAAATTCTCAGCTACAAAAAATTCAATCAATCATCCACAGCATGAAAAACAAATAGAAGGTGGAACTATTTCCTCAAATTATCTCAAAATATTCAGAAGTCTCAATATGAAATTATAAAAATTCTCCAAGCTTGAATGGTTCATAAGCTTTGTTTAAATAAACAAATGACAAAAAAGCTAAACTATAATGTCTCTAACAACCTTATCCATCTAGGTTGAACTCATCCATTCAGTCACAAAAAATCTGGAAAATCCCAAAATATAATAATTTTTCCTTTTTTTCCTAGGGTTTTCTTAAAAATAGGTCATGTTTGACCAGCGTTGACCAAACCTATTTTAGCTCTATTTGACCGAACCAATAGATGATTTTCCATCCGTGGTTCCAAATCTTTCCAAATCTATGTTCATCTCACACCCAGGAGTTGTGCACATATGACATCCATGAAGCTATTACGAGAATTTTCAATTATGTCCAAAGATACTCTTAAAACCAATTTTCTACAAAAATAACCAAAAATTGAAAAACATAATTTATTTACCTGAATATTCATAATAAGGTCAAACTAAGGCATATTTGGATGATATAAGGTGGAATATGATGGAAATTAGGTGGACTTTTGATAAGAAAAATTCACCAAAATTGAGGGCCAACATCTCCCCCTTGCTGATCTTCAAGCATGTCCTCATGATTGCTTTCTCCTCTTATATCTTCTAATTGCGGATGTGACCACTATCCCTAATCCCGTTGTCTCTTGTTGTATAGCTTGAACAAGACAATCAATTCCATCATACCTTCCTTCCTTGTAGATGGTGGCCATTATGTTTTATCTCTCATATTTGTATTGCCATGTTTTCTTCTCTTTGAGCCATATATAAACCTGTTTGGAAATGAGAGTGCTATTTGTTTCAAGCTTACCAATATTTTTGGTCAATTTCTCGTTTAATTTGATTACATTTTTATTGTTTTCTTTTTACATCTTGTTTTTTTTCTTCAAGTGATTTTCCAAAAAACATGTATTTCATTAAATTTGGAAGTTTTCCATTGATCTAGAATTTAGAAACTTTAACTAGATTGAGTTTTTTCAAAGTGTGGAATTACAAAATCACTTAGTTTACTCATTTTAATGTAGATATTCACCATTTTTGCTGAAAAATTATCCTAGTAAACTATATAAAACAAATTTATATAAACTTGCAAAATCAAATCTTTCACATCTTAATCTTGCATTCCTTACATTATCTCTTTTAAGATTTTTTATGGTTTGTACTAAAAGCTAAGTTTGTTAAGGTTATCTTATGAAAATAATTTTTTGTATGTTACTATTATTAACTTTACCAAAAAAAATGTTGTGTATGTTACTATTAGTAACCCATTTAATTATAATATGATATATTAAATATCATGTATGTGTTAATACTAAGACAAGGTTGGCACAATTTAAAAGTATATCACCTTTGCAACACTAGTAATATGGTTGGAGATGAAAAACCCTCTTAGATCATCCAATTTATACTCATATTTACGCTGCAAAGCGTATCTATTTGAAAACAGCTTTCCTAAATTACTACGTGTACCATTCTGAACCCTTGATTGTAATGTTAGATGATTCAAATCCTATCTACCAAACGATTAAAAACAGTTACAAATTTTAATCAGTTACAGGAAGCCCTCACTTGACCAATGGTTAAACCCTCTGTCTCTGCCCGTCTTTAGCTCGGAGGTTTAACCGAACCAGGGTTAAAGCACCATCCACCGATACTTGAACAGGGGGTTGTGAACTGCAAGGGGTTGGGTGAGCTTTCAATGAAGAGAGAAGAAGAGTACTGGTATAGTTTCTGGTAGCTGGATTTCGAACCCTAATCTTGTGAAACGGCCTGAAACCTTAGGGTTTTTGGGAAAAATGGCGGGCATGGACGAAAATGAACTCGCGCATAAGCTATTTGAAGCCGGCAAGCGACTGGAACACCCGCCTCAGTCTAATGATGATCTTATTCAGGCTTTAGAGGTAAATTTTCATTTGAAAAAACAGATACATATATATTTTCCAGGGTTTTTCCATGATTTTATTCCCTCAAATTCTCGTAGTTTTTGTGTACATCGTTTTCATTTTTATAAATTTAGCCATTAGAAGCTTTGCCTGAACACCCGCCTCAATCAAATGATGATCTCGTTCAGGCTTTAGAGGTAAATTTTCATTTGAAAAAACATATACGTATATATTTTCCAGGGTTTGTCCATGATTTCATTCCCTCAAATTCTCGTAGTTTTTGTGTACACCATTTTCATTTCTATAAATTTAGCCTTTAGAAGGTTTGCATGTTTTCCTTTTTGTAAGATGTCGAGGATTTTGATGTTTATTTTCTCCTGCCAATGGTTTTTATTTTTACTCTTTTTTTTGTTGCCCTCGTTGAGATTTTTTCCAAGTTTGTTAAATGAAAACGACTCCGAGAGTTGTGTCTCAAATTTCCTGTTCAATATAACCAACACAGAATCCCCTGCTTTCATCATTCTCTCATTCATTCCAGTCATGATGATGCATCCCGATGTGTTATTTACCTTAGGGCTATTGATATGCCGGGGACTCGAACCCACGTGGTGTGAGGCGGAACCAGAGCCCCCTTCATCTCACCACCACCTGGGTTCCTCTTTAGCCCAACACCAACCACACAGAGTACACGCCCCTGCTCCCTACGATTTCTACTCCAGAACTCTGGTGAACACAGCATGACCAGACCCATGAACCATGAAAGATTTCAATGTGGAACGCTATCTAGGAAGATGGTACAAGATTGGCTCCACAATGCTCTACAAATTCCAGTACGGGCGCGGCTTGATCTGCGATCACACAATCCACAGTCTCCTTTTTACCCCGTCAATTTACGAAGTTTTGTACCGGAGGTTGACCATGGCGAGTGTGTTTAAACCTGAACATACTTTTAGTTGAATCCAGGTACTGCCCCAGGCCAACTGGCTCCTCTAACACTAGATACACAGCCTTTTCACCACGAGAAGGCAGGACCGATAATGGTCTTAAAAATAAAAAAACACACAGGTCCACCACAACTCTCTTAGCCGCGAGCATTCTCAAATATACCACACACGCACGGTGTGGATAAAATTACTCGAAAATTTTGAAATTAAGTGAACGAAACAAAGTCCAACGGAGCCTCTAATATATTTATAGTCCTGGTTATCAATCTTCAATACCTATTAGGTCTTGCATACACTTTTTACCAATGGGTTTCTGTTTCTAGGTAACTTCATGTCTACAGCTTGGAACTGTCTCAATGGCTCAACATATTGTCCTTTATCATTTCTACAGGTTCTAATAAACTCCACCTCATTACCTTAGTTGAAGTTTTCAAATGCGAGCACTTTCTGATCAAAATGGTTTATGTAAAATGTTGTTTCGGGCCATTGTCTTCAGGCCTTTCATAGCCCCAGCTGTAGTCTCGAACTGTAACAAAACAAAGACTTAGTTTTTTATTTCAAAGGATTATAATCCTTTTTGGCAATATATTTACTTATATTATTCTCCTTGGGGTTTTTTTGTTATAATGATTATTATTATAAATAAATAAAATATTAGTTCATATCTGATTTCACGTATCTTTCCCAACAACGCCATAATCAACATTGAAGCTTATGTGAAGAATAGTAACTTTGTTGCAAGTAGGTTTAAATAATGGATATAGTTGGCATCTTAATTTTTGTAATGGTCAAGGAGTAAAAGTATTATTGTTGTACTTTAGGTGAATGTAATTGGGAATGGCAAATTCAGATATCCCTTATTTATTTTATTATTTTGATGGAAAAAGTTTTTTTTTTTTTCTATTATTTGGATAAAAGAGGTGAATGTAGTTGTGAAAGGGAAATTCTTATATATATATATATTTTATCTGGATGGAAAATTTTTTAAATTTTTTTTTTTTTTAATAGAAGAAAAAGAAAGATTAATCCACACTGAGATGTTTTTTTAAGGAGGATTGTAAAATGGGATGCTATTCATTGCTATTCACTACCATTGTGGGATTGTGCGATGGGATGTTATTGACTACTTTCACTGCTATTCATTACCATTGTGGGAGGTTCTTATTTTTTTTCCATCACGAATTTTTTGTTTTTTTAGTTGGATAGAAGAAGAGATAATTGTAGTTGGGAAGGGAATATATATATATATATATATATATATTCTTTGGATGTAAGAAGGTTTTTTTGGTTTAAATAGAAGAAGAAGAAAGATTAATCCACAATGAGATGCTTTTCACTAGGATTGTAAGATGAGATGTGATTCATTGCTATTCACTACCATTGTGGGATTGTGTCATGGAATGCTATTGACTATTTTCACTGCTATTCATTACCAGATATTCATTAACATTGTGGGAGACTCGATGAAGCCTAGACATATTCCTTGAGATAGTTAATTCCCAACTTCCATCCTCAATTTCTCATATAAAATTTAAACCCATAACCTAATAAAAAACTAAACCTAATACAAACCAACAAACATACACCCATAAAATCTAAACCATTTTTTATAACCAGTGAAATAATAATATAACATGCCACAAATAAGTGATGCCCATATGATCCTCCTGCAAAATTTGAACAGGGAGAACAAGAATGCATATAATATTTCCACAAAAACAATATGATCCAGACCTTCCATTTAATCCTCCCTCATGCAAAGAGAATGAAGGACTCTTCAATGAATACAATATTGCATTGATCCCAATACAGGTATGCTGATCAATTTGCATTGCAGGTGTTTAGGTGGGCACAGATAAACTTAAAAAAATAGCACCCTGTTCAATATAACCAACACAGAATCCCCTGCTTTCATCATTCTCTCATTCATTCCAGTCATGATGATGCATCCCGCTGTGTTATTTACCTTGGGGCTATTGATATGTTGGGGACTCGAACCGACGCGGTGTGAGGCAGAACCAGAGCCCCCTTCATCTCACCACCATCTGGGTTCCTCTTTAGCCCGACACCAACCACACAGAGTACACAGCCCTGCTCCCTACGAATTCTACTCCAGAACTCTGGTGAGCACAGCATGCCCATACCTGCGAACCATGAGATATTTCAATGTGGAATGCTATCTCGGAAGATGGCACGAGATTGGCTCCACGATGCTCTACAAATTCCAGTACGAGCGCGGTTTGATCTGCGATCACACAATCCACAATCTATTGGTTCCACGCACTGGGGAACACGGACCAGTGCTCTCCATTTTGGGGCGAGGGTACCAGACCTTATAATGATTATTATTAAAAATAAATAAAATATTATTTCATCTCTGATTTCACATATCTTATGTATCTTTCCCAACAAGGCCATAATCTTTTAAAGTAATTTACAACAATGATTAAATATTTACAAGTAACCTTGGGTATTACATCCATCTAGTTTAGGGAGGTATATATATCTACTTCTTCTATATTTGAATATTTGAAATGTTGATATCCAAACATGTTTATTATGGATAAATTTCCTATTCTTCTTCTTCTTTTTTAAGACGATTATACATATATATATATAAGAAATATTGTTTTCCTCTATACTACTCTTTTCTATGTTAATTCTTCCTCTTTTTTTAAGACGATTATACATATACATATAAGAAATATTGTTTTCCTCTATACTACTCTTTCCTATGTTCATGCTTTACAGCATTTCCTTTGCAACATATGGTGCAATTGCTAGTGGATATAAATTTCAAAATATTTATGGCGCTACCAACCTTCTTGATCTTTTAACTAAACAAAACTATGATGATATTGAAACACTTCTTTTAATGCTTTTTTAGCATAACAATAAAATTCTAAAGAATTTTCAGCAATATCTTTATGGCTTCTTATATACCACATCTGGTCTTGGTCCATGATAATCATCATTATCACCATCATCATTACATACAATTTTTTTACTTCTAGTTACTTTACAATATATTCATTTTTTTTTAATTATAGCCGATATTATTTTTCTATTTAGAACGTATTTTTATTTTTTACTTTTAATTTAAAAGCAAACAAACTTACACATCCCCTCATACTAGGCTGTAGAATGAGCCTTGCTAGGCTATAGAATGAGCCTGGCCTCTCTCAATTACTAATCATTTTAATTATCAAAATCAATCATGAATTAGAATAGTAACAAAGTAATACAATTTGATTATTTTAAAATACAAGAGGAAAGAGAGAAAATTGACTAAATTGTTTATTACAAATGTTTAGTTTTTATTCCTAGAGTGTTTAACGATATTATATTGAAAAGAACATATTGGCATTCATCTAAAACTTAGATTCCTTACATTATTTCTATTATCATGAATATTTAAATTTATGTATTAAATTTGACTTGTGAATAATATATTCTGTAAAAAAAAATCTTACCTAGTATAAAGTTATTTAACAATATATTAATATTGTGTTTCTTACTATTATTGACCATTTTAAATTGACACTAACTAATTTTCCTATGTTGAGTACAAATTTATTATATGAGTACAATGTTGGCACCACTTCAAAATCTATAAGAGGAAATATTTTATAAGCCTAGTTATGTTGTTCAATGATCAAAATCATTGTTTTATAAATTAGAGTGCAACAAAACAACAAATTTGATTTATATCAATTATAATAAGGAATATTAAGGAAAACTCACTTCAAAGAGTATTACAAGTGTCTAAAATTTTTTCATTAAGTGTTTAAATGGTTTATAATAAATAGAATACTAATTAGCTACTATACTATTGTTTTGATAGACCAATTTTAGGACATGTTGTTTTTAAGTGCATTATTGCGTATGTTACTATTATTAACCCATTTAATTATAATTTGATCTAGTAAATATCATGTATGTGTTAAGCTAAGATCATTACTAGGACAAGGTTGGCCAAATTTAAAAGTCTATCACCTTTGGAACACTAGTAATATGGTATAATTGAACATGAAAAATCCTCGTAGATCATCCAGTTTATACTCATATTGGATTGAACCATTGTAGAGTTGATAGGAGAAAATATTTTTTTACGATCAAATTAAATGTTGAATGATAGTAGTAGTATAATTTATTTACTATTTATTATTTTTACTTTTGTGTTAAAAACTAAGTTAATTGAGACTTAATGAATAATAGATTAATATGCAAGATATATATTAAGTATAAAGTTATTTAATGACAAATTATCATAGTAATGTGTCCAATATATACCATAGATCCATCTTAAATATGGATTTAAATTGAGCCTAGAGGGATCAATTTTCTTCACTTGCAAACATTTTTAGAGTGCAAATACAAAGTGTTATTTTTCATTGTTTAACTTGTATTTTTTAATGCTAAATAGAGTATATATAAGACCAAACAAAAAATTTAACCATTAAAAAAAATAAAAAAAATTAAAAAAAATTATATATATAGCTATATATGGAGTTGATATCGACATAAATTAGTTAACATAGATCTTCAAATAGTTTATTTGAATCTCTCACCTGAAATATTTTTGAAAAGCAAAAGATTTAAACATCTTATTCACACATTTTTTTTACTTCTAATTACTTTACAACATATTCATTTTTTCTTTTTCTTTTTACTTATAATTACTTTAGAACACATTCATTTTTTCTTTAATTATAGCCCATATTATTTTTCTATGTAGAACATATTTTTTATTTTTTTATTTTTTATTTAATAGGGCATGAAATGAACAAACTTACACATCCCCTCATACTAGGTTGTAGAATTAGAATAGTAACAAAGTAATACAATTTGATTATTTTCAAATACAAGAGGAAAGAGATAAAATTGACTAAACTAATTATTACAAATGTTTAGTTTTTATTCCTGGAGTGTTTAAGGATATTATATTGAAAAGAACATATTAAGGATATTATATTGAAAATAACATATTGACATTCATCTAAAACTTAGATTCCTTACATTATTTCTATTATCATGAATATTTATATTTATGTATTGAATTTGACTGGTAAATAATAGATTTTGTAAAAAAAAAAATTTGTATAAATTTATTTAACAATATATTAATATTGTGTTTCTTACTATTATTGGCCATTTTAAATTGACACTAACTACTTTTCGTATGTCGAGTACAAATTTATTATACTAATACAATGTTGGCAACCACTTCAAAATCTATAAGAGAAAATATTTTATGTCTAGTTATGTTGTTCAATGATCAAAATCATTTTTTTATAAATTAGAGTGCAAGAAAACAACAAATTTGATTTATGTTAGCCTCTTTCATAAAGGTAATTATAAATCCAAAAATGCATAAATTAAATAATGCAAAGTTAGGATAAATATATTTATTAAATTAGAATATTTAATAAATATTAGAGATACTTAGAAATAGTATTTTGTTAGTAAAAATAGGACTCTAGAATAGAGTCGTTTCCTAGGCTCTAAAATAGGAATAAAGTTACTAGAATGGTTAGAAAGTCATTTATTGTAAATGGACAATTGTTAGTTTTCCAAGTGATCCATAACTAGATTAAGTTAGAACATAGAGCTTATAAATAGGTTAGTTTCCTAATTTCATTGTAATATGAGAGTGAGAGTGAGAGTTTACATTTGTAAACTCCTGTAATTTGCTATGTAATCTTTTTCCATGATCAATAAAGTTATGTGTTTGAGGACACTTCTAAGTCTACATGTGGTATCAGAGCCACGGTAATGCTGTGAGGAGGAGATTTCAGCTCTACAAGTTCTTGGAAAACTCCATCAAATTGACTAGCGAATGTTTGGTATGCAATCTATTAAAAAAAAATTGAGAAAAGAAATTTAATTGTGATTTATTTCTAGAATTTTTTAATATGAATATAAACCCTTTTCAAAGATGGAATCGAATTAATGTTTCTGCACTTATGTAAAAGAAAAAATTGAACTTTAAGAGCATTAATATGCTGAAAAATCCATCCACGATATTGTAATTCTTGTTCTGGCCATCTGATGTTTTCTGGACAAGAGTTTCATCGATGCTGCTTCTTGGGTTAGACCTTCTGCTGAACTCACTCTTGATCCCACGCGATTTCGATCTCAAAATATCAACTAATCAACTTGGACCGATCGAAATTTAGATTTTTTGGGCTTTCTTTATATATCGTTCACAGTTGTTGGATATGATTGTATGTCAATTGATTTTTGGTTTGGGCATATGGTGAAGGAGTATGATACCACTTCTCTCTATTGAATCGCCTGCAAGAGCTTCTCAAACTCCCCACGCCATTTATTCAGCTCGTTGCAGAGCGGAGGGAGCCGCACAAAGTCCTCACAAAGGTCGTTGTAGAGTTTGTGCCCATGAGAGCGTTTAACAGCAAACAACAACGTGAAATTGATTCTCCAGCACCAGGGTTGTTGCCATTCATAGGTGCGTTTGTCACGACTTCTTGATTTTGCTGTCGTCCATTGCACTTCCTTTGAGGTGTTTGAGCATTTCTACAGATCCCTGAAAGAGCGTCTGCATAAGCTTTTGCATAGCCCAAATCCACAGAACTGAAATATTTAATAATATTTTCTCAGGGCAGCCTCTGCGGTTATTGCTACTCATGCTCACTGGCCTCTTCAAAATACAATTTATATTTTCACTTAACCTAAAAATGATCACGAGATCTGCAGAGTAATTAAATAATTAAACGGTAGGAGTAGCAGAGTAGTGCAAACTCAAAAGCATCTTCAAACACCTGTTGTATATTTTATCAAAATGATAGCTCCCTTGCCAGGGACCATCGCTTGAATGGTGAGATCTCACCTGTAGGGCAACGCGCAACATGATTATTTTACATCTACTTGACCAATTATCGAACAATATACGCGGTGTTGTTGTTCAGTTAAACAACTGTGAAACTTCCTTGTGTTCTCCTTGCAGTTACATATGTTTTTTTAAATACCATACAACAGAGCAAGTGTTGGGTGAATAGATATTGGGAAGAAGAGGCAGCGTTCACGTTCATTCATTCACTCATCATGAGCAGCAGCAGATCAATATTTATTGAAGAGCATTGGTAGGTTGGCCATTTCAATCTGAGCCTCTGGAACGTTTAACTCTGGATCTGAGCTTGAACTCAATGGATTTTTAGCGATCCCTGTGCCTGGGAACCCTGGATCTCCTTAATCATCGGATCTGCTAGTTCTGTATCAAATGCATTTTGAGTTCACGGAGAAGTATTTACAACATTTGAGGTTGTTGTTCTTCTATCTTAAATTCCATTAGGAGTAGTGATATACAGTGTATTTTTCAGGCCATAGGTTGCAATTCTGAGTAACTAGAACAATTGAGTTTCATTACACTGGTTTTCTTTAATGGCACCCAATTTCGGTGTTGGGCAATTTTGGAGCAAACAGAGCCATTCAAATCTTCCTAATTTTCAAAGACGCCTGCAAACAAGTAAGTCCAAGATTCAGTCACTTAGCTTGTAACTAGTGAGCGGCCACAATAGAGTTGTTGCGTTGTGCTTGGAGGTGTTTCAGTTGAGTCAGAATAAGCTCACAACGTCGGGTGTTCTCACCATTGAAAAGGTCAATTTTTTTTACTTGCACACATTGATGCATTGATGTGTCCATAAATATTTCAATGCAAGAGGTTTAAGTGGATGCCCTCCTCCAACTATTCGAGTTCTCTCCTCTATCAGTTAGATCAAATCTTCAAAGTCAAATTTTTTAAAAAGCACTCTTAAAACAAAGTGACATATTCTTTTCTTTATGAAGTATTAAGTTTAGATTCACTTTTTAAAAGTGAAATCATAAATTTCTTTATGTAAATTGAAAGAGAGACTTAATATAGTCATGGGAGAGAATAAGTGGAGAGATGATTAGTATGAGTTTTTTTTTGTGAATGGTGAGGGAATTAGGAAAAAGGAGTGTAATGATAAGGCTATGTTTTTTTGGAGTGATAAGTGTACATTTTTTGTAATATTTAAAGTGAAAAGTTGATTTTGGTTTTATGTGGCGAAATAAGGTGCATACTTTGTAAATTTGGAGTGATAAGGGAAATTCGTTGTTGTGATTCCAAGTACCATTTTCCTTTGAGAGAGATTGACTTGGTGAATATCCAGATTTTGAAGACAAATTGCTTCTAAAGGTTGTGAGCTTGGAATATTCATTACTTGAAGGTGGAGATTTCTTATGTACTCAATATTTAATAAAGATATCATTTTTTGGTGTTTATGTGTCCTAGATCAGCCCAAAATTGAATAAGGGGATCTTAGGTACACCATGTGTGTTTGTGATGGCGCATGTTTTTAATGGCTTCATGTTGTTGCTTTTTGATTTGTGTCTAGTTGTGACACATCAATAATTTCATTTAATATCGCATACATAAAGTTCAATATCAGCAAGCACAACACATGTAAACTCAACACATGCATCTGCGCACTTACAACATATAATCAAATATTGTCTACATCAGCATTCTACATCAACAATCCAATTCACTTAGTCAAGCAAAGTCTTCATCAACGTTCTTACATATCCATTTTAAGAACTTGTAATCAAATTCATTGTTTTAAGTGAATCATTAAAAATTCATTTTTCATGAATTTTTAAGAGGACAAGGGAATTCATTGTTTTAAGTGAGCCATTCAAATCATTGTAAGCTTTCTTTGGTGCATTTTTTACAGTGTTCCACACCCTTCGTTTACACAAAATCAAGTGAGTGTATGAGTTTTTAAAGCAAACAAGCAACAAGTTTACATCTCCTGCAAACGAGCGTGATTATTCATTCAAGAAATTTGCATCAAGACAATACAAAGTTCAAACCTTCAAGTGATCCAGAGTGAAGTTTATTGCAACAACCATCAAAGCAACCAAACAAGTTAAAACAATCAAGCAAGTTGAGATCGACATCAAGCAAGCGTGGCTATTCATTCAAGTGAGCGTGAATTCATCAATTAAGTTAAGTGAGCGCTTAAACAAACATGATCGTCATCAAGCGAGTGTGAATTCCAGAGTTTAAGCGAGAAAATTCTTCAATTCTAGCAAGTGTTCCAAGCAAGTGCAGTAAGCAACAAATCAAACGAGTGTGCCATTCTAGCCACATTCAAGTGAGCCTGTCAATCTGGTGGCTCATTCAAGAAGCAGCATACAACAAGAAGGCGATTTCAAGTGCAGTTCAAATGGTAGCATAACACATAGTTACTAAACATTCTTCACATCACAATTTGATCATCTCCCGTGAATGAAGACATGGTGCCGCGCCAACAAAAAACTCTTCTTTGATCTTTCACGGCATCTACAACTAATACACGTAGAGGCTCATTCAAGTTTCTTCTCCTTGAAGGTAGCAACGAGATTGAATTAGAAAAAGAGTGATACTTTAAATCATACAATTACGTCCAGGATGATAAGTCATTCATTCATTATGAAATTTGAGTTAAGTGGGCCTCCTAAGAAAAATGTACAACAAAAATAAACTTTATAACAGCCAATAGGATTCAAGATGATGATGTCAACCATGGGGGATGATTTACCATTTTTTAAATAAAAGGGTAAAAATATTAAAAAATAATAAAATAATAAAACTACTTTTTCAACTCGTATTTTCAACTTATCTCTCGAAATTTTTACTCAAATTTCGAGTGGGAGTAATCATTGGATGCAAAATTTAATTCCTCATCCAGGTTTTATGTTACTTTCGATGAACTCTCTTGCCACGAAAAATGAAATACATTAAAAACATGATTGTAAAATAACGTTGTGCCTGTATTCATTTTAAATGTGCTTCAGAACCATCAGTATCTTGGCCTGGTTACTGAGATAAATTTAAAACATCAACAATACTCATGTAGTGGTATTTGAAATTAAGTTAGTGAGTTGAAAAAGTAGTTTTTCCATTTTTCCCTCTAAAATTTGATGATGTCATCAAATCTTATTTGATTTTTTCCACTATTATTTTATAATTTCCTTAGGAGGCCCATTTTAGACCTCAAAATTCCCCTAATGCAAACAGCTTCACTGATGACACCACCTTACATATCCCATATTATTCCAAGCCCATTAAGTTCGTCAGTGCCGGATTTCTTGCACAACTCACCTCAGCAAGTTCTGAGAAAGTTGCAGACAACCAGAATTGCACGCAACCTGCAGTTGAAGTTCAACCGACATGTTCTCATTGTCAAAGAACCAGTCATATGGAAGATGAGTGTTTTGATCTCCATCCTTGTCGCCATTGTGGCAAGCCAATCATTCCTCAGACAAATTTCATAACCAACAAAAATCAGCTAGATTGAAGATACATTATGAATGGATCAACCCTTGGAAATGGTCATCCACAGTCAAATGATTGTCTCAGTTCTACAATCGCATACAATCACACATAGTGCAGCCAACAGTGAAAATATTATGGTACTCTCATGCAGTTGAACGAGGGAGTACACTAGTGTAAACTCCTACACCTAAAGGGGGGGATTTCAAGAAAACTTTCCAAGAGAAGTATTTCTCCTTTCAGTTGAAAAAGGGGGGAAAATGTCAATGAGATTGACAGTGGTTGTCAGACTGAAAGTCTCGACAAAACCAGCAAAAGCAGCCAGTGGGCATCAACAAATTTGCTAGTGGGCATCAACAAATTTGCTAGTGAGCAGTCAACAACAAATAAGCAGTGAACAATTTTCAGCACAACAAAAGCAACAGTGAGTTGTTTTTGACATCATCACCCAGTGGGCTTTGAACAAAATTTTGATGTTGATTTCATGCAAAGGACAGATGGATCCTTTTTCAACTTGGCACTTGATGGAGTTGTCAAGTGATATTCAGAGATGATTCAGACATACTACTGACTCAGGGTCTCTTTAGATTGAAGATTTTTTCAGCATCAACTTGAAAACTTGGAAGATGGTTCCTCGTTCTTATTTTGGATTTATCCTTGAAGGGAGAAATGTTAGCCTCTTTCATAAAGGAAATTATAAATCCAAAAATACATAAATTAAATAATGTAAAGTTAGGATAAATATATTTATTAAATTAGAATATTTAATAAATATTAGAGATACATAGAAATAGTATTTTGTTAGTAAAAGTAGGACTCTAGAATAGAGTCGTTTCCTAGGCTCTAAAATAGGAATAAAGTTAGTAGAATGGTTAGAAAGTCATTTATTGTAAATGGACATTTGTTAGTTTTCCAAGTGATCCATAACTAGATTAAGTTAGAACATAGAGCTTATAAATAGGTTAGTTTCTTAATTTCATTGAAATATGAGAGTGAGAGTGAGAGTGAGAGTTTACATTTTTAAACTCCTGTAATTTTCTATGTAATATTTTTCCATGATTAATAAAGTTATGTGTCTGAGGACACTTCTAATTCTCCAATTTATATCAATTATAATAAGGGATATTAAGGAAAACTCACTTCAAACATTATTTCAAATGTCTAACATTTTTTCAATAATTGTTTAAATGGTTTATATTGAATAGAATACTAATTAGCTATTGCCCTATTGTTTTCATAGACCAAGTTTCGAAGATGTTGGTTTTAAATGCATTATTGAATTTGATTATGCATATTTGATATGGTGAGAAGTCATGTTGGTCAAACAAAGCTTTGAAAACTTATATATTTTATGGCACTATCATGTCATTTATATCACCACATGATTACATTGAAATACTAAATAATATAAAACTTCTCCAATTAATATGAAGAGAATATTTGATATACAACAAATATTGAAAAGTGTGTCAAAATGTATATTAATATATCCTTCAAAAAGAAAATTACATTCATGAATCATGTAAACTGAATCTTAAGATATTCGCTCAAGTAGGTCAAGAAAAACGTCTCCACCATATTTATTTATCTTGGTCTTCTTTCAATGTTCTTTCTTTGGCATCGATGTCCACACTATGGTATTAATTGGAATAGAGCCAAGTTATGTGTCATCGAGATTTGGTATCCAATATTTCTCTAAAAATTTTCCATTGTATTTCCCTGAAATAGGATTCCACCATTCAACCTTTACATGAAGATTCTCACTTTCATTATCCCTAAAGATATCTGAGATGGATTTTTTCCATCCAAATCATCTCTCTTGCATCCTCATTTCCTAATCTAACTAGCAACATTTTTCCTTTTTCAACATCAATCATTGGATTGAATGTTGGCTTTGGCTTGTTGCATTTGGGTCCAACATGTACTGGTTCACCTATTGGATTATCAAAAACTCCATCCATAATACTTGATATTACATGGAGTGCATTACGATCAACATCAACAATGTGCATTTTATTGGGTCAAAAATCCTTAGAAGATTAATCATTATTCTATGATATTTATGATTCCATCTAATGTATCAAGAACTCTTTCCCATTACGCTACTTTATTTTTTCCATTCCTTTGTAACAATTGGTGAGTCCTCATTCCTGATAGTGTCTTTCCACAATTTTATGTATGGTGTTACAAACCTTCCTTTAGATCTTTTAAATATGAATCATTATTTTTGGAAGCTAAGAAAGATGGGTTTCCTATGGGAATTATAGGTCGACCTTCATCATCTATATTACATAAATCAAATGATTCTGACCACTCAATATCTCTAATGTATTATTTGTACCTTAGTACTAGAATATCATTGAGTATAATAAATTGGAAGTATTGAACATTAAGATGTCCAACTAGTGTATTTTTTCCCTCCTTGATGTATCCATTAAGGAAACTTTTGAGGTCATAGACCTTGTTAATGAGTGTAGGTGGAAACACTCGATTTTATTCAATTATGCGATATGTATCCATCATTTCAGGTAAAAAATATATATCTTTACTTTTTAGGTTGGAAGACATTCTTCCGTAGGTTCCATCTATGTCTTCATGGGTGTGCCCCATATGCAAGAATACAACCGCAATAGTGATGAAGACACCGAGTGAAATTAAATGTGATAGAAACATGAAAAGAGATAGATTCATATTATCACTTGTTGCATTGTCCAACTGTAACAAAAAATGTGGAGGAAGAGGTTCAAAATCAACATTTGACTCTTTGATCTTCCATGAGATATAAAATCATCCTTGTACACTTGAAATTTTGAGGAAATAGAGGTGTCAAGTAATGTATTTGTAAGTGGGTTTCTTGAACTTCCACTCTCATAAAGTAGATCACCATATATATCAATTTGTGGGTCTTCAAGGTCCCTTTAGAACTTTTCAAGGGATGTGATAGTAAATTGTGATCCCATGTGTACAGATGGTAGGGAGAAATGACAAAAACCTCTTGTCTTATGCCTGTGTGTTAGCATACCTATCAATGACAAACCTAAATTTGTTCCTACAATATATTTTGATTTGACACATAGCCTTGGGATTGAAGTCTTTGTTTTATCCATTGTATCATGGATAATACTCAAATACTCCTTTAGAAACTACTCTGACATAATTCTATGGGCTTAGTAGCAATATCTTCCACACATACCAATATTGTTATTTTTGTTCAACCTACCGTGTGCCTTTTTTTCCAACTCTTTTGTAGTCATTGACTTCATCTGTCCTTTCAATGCAATACATTCACTACATTTATTGAATTTTGTGTTCTTTGAAAATGCCACATCTCGAAACTTAGTATTCCAGATCTTGCTCATTATTGACTGTGATATTGATGGGTAATTAAGCTTTTGAAGAGCCTTATTGATCTCTTTTAACAAAGAATCTTGTGTGTAAGTCGAAGGAAGCAATCTTAAAGGAGAAAATGTTCCATATTTTTCAACTTGACGAGTTTGGTTTGGTGAAAAATATGAATTATCCATTACAATTTTTTGCAATATTTATATGGCTACCACGATGTGTGCTCATGCTTTACATGTGTTGCTATTACCATAAATAGATTTGATCTGTCCATGTTGGAAATAATGTTGGTAGTTATAGAATGTTCTTTGAGGAATCTTATGTATCTTATACCATGCTTTCTTGCAAATAATATTCCCATTAAATCTCATGTCCTTTACATTTCTAGCAATAGGTGGTAGGCCATGCCCATGGCTCCTTGACATGACTTTGTTTGACATGAGTAAATTCAAGACAAATTCCCTAATACCATTTTTATTTATTTGTCCCATACCTCTTCTATCACTTGCAATGGCCTTCCTATACACATGTTGAAGACAATATTTTCTACAGCACACATCTGCTACCAAAAGTTGAATTTCCTTGTGTTCATCTTTGTTTGACATTTTGCAATTTTTTTTGTGGCTATAACTTGTTTAATCCTTTTATATGGGCTTGTTATGTGCATATCAATTTATTTTCTATATTTTTCATTACAAAGAGACCCATCCCATTTTTTTAAGGGATTTGTGCCCTATATAACATCTCATATCACCATTTCCTTGGGTGGCTCCTTGAAATTTTCCTTAACCCTTAATATCACACCTTTGGTGTCCACAAACTTATTTATTGGCCATCTAAACAAACAATGTATAGACTTATCCTCAATTATTCATATTTCAAAATTTCCATCTATCTCTTCCAAAAAAACACCAAATTCCATTTCACCTAGTGTTTCACTTTCAACAATGTCATCCTCATGAACATTAACTAGCATTCCTTTGGAAATACGCATGCTTGTTCCCATGCATTCATGTGTAAGAGAAACCTTTGTACATATGAATCTAACCCTATCTTGGTGAATATTTATGGCATGACCATGACAATGAAGTTGAAAATATGATTCTGGCCAAATCTCATAAGATTCCAATGCACCCCCCAGTGTATGCTCAAATCCTATTGGATGTGGTAGAGCAGCATCATGTTTTTAAAACCTCAATTTTAAACACTATACATCCTTTCTTTACCATTTTCCCATGAAATTTATGTCCAATATCTGTATTGAATATGGATTCCTCGCCCACATTCACTCCATGTTGTAGAAGATCTACCTTGTCTCCAATAGAAAATGTAGAAGAAACATTTGCACCTATAAACGAATGTAAAAAAGGTTAGTGTTTACTCAAAAAAAAAGTATTATACGATCAATAATATTTGAACACATGCTTCAATATTTTGATTTACCTATGTTGTGCCTCAAATCCATGATCTTCCATGGATGTATGTCCCCTTCATCAACATCCTAAATCGAATTTGGTTGAATGACATCATTAATGAAAATTGCAACATAACATGCATTAATCATTTCTCTAGCATAATAAGTTCCAGACTCTGTAGGTTCGACCCTTCCTAGCCCAACGACTTGACCATTAATAAGGAGATCAACATAGTCCCCTTTTTCCAAAATTATATTTTCCATTCTAGCTTGTATCAATTCTGTAACAACAACTAAATCATAAACTGTAATTAAAAGGATGAACCATGTAAAGTGTGATTTTATACTTTCACAAAAACACACAACTTTAAAAAAAGTAATATAGATGCAATTATTTAAATAGTGTGGTAGTCATATTGTATGTAATGAAACATTATTCCCCACCATCTAGTGGCTACTACCAAAAAGTATTTTACATGCAAATTACACAAAAAAACATATATGAAGACCATGCAATTAGAGATGTAGATAGTATCATAGAATGTCAAATAACAGATCATTTCGAACTACCAAGTTCCTATTTAACTTCAGAAATGACACTTGTAGTCTTAATGCATGTGTTGAATAATGATCATAAGAAATTTGTAGAAGTTGAAGAACAAAACATGGTCCATTGGAAAATCTAAGAAATTTCAAGATTGATGCTACATAAGATGTCTAAAAGCCCCATGGAAAGGAGAAATTATATTTTCACTTGGTGAAGATGTTTGATGTACATATGAATCTAACCCTATCTTGGAGAGTATTTATGGCATGATCATGACAGTGAGGTTGCAAATCTGATTCTAGCCAAATCTCATAAGATTCCAATGCACCCCCTAGTGTATCCTCAAATCCTGTTGGATGTGGTAGAGAAGCATCATGTTTTAACACCTTCTCAATTTTAACCACTATGCATCCTTTCTTTACCATCTTCCATGCACTTTATGTCCAAGCTCTGTATTGAATATGGAGCCCTCACCCACCTTCACTCCATGTTGTAGAAGATCTACCTTGTCTCCAATAGAATATGTATAAGAAACATTTGCACCTATAAATGAATGTAAATAAGGTTAGTATTTACTAAAAAACAAGTATTATACTATCAATAAAAATTTTAACACATGCTTCAATGTTTTGATTTACCTATGTTGTGCCTCGAATCCATGATCTTCCATGGATATATGTACCCTTCATCAACATCCTCAATCAAATGTGGTTAAGTGACATCAATTATCAAAATTGCAACATAACATGCATTAACCCTTTCTCCAGCATAATAAGTTTTAGACTCTATAGATTCGACCCTTCCTAGCCCAATGACTCGATCATTAATAAGGAGATCAACATAGTCCCCTTTTGCGAAAATTATATTTTCCATTCTAGCTTGTACCAATTCTGTAACAACAATTAAATCATAAATTGTAATTAAAAGGTTGAACCATGTAAATTGTGACTTTATATTTTCGCAAAAACACACAAATTTCAAAAGAGTAATATATATGCAATAATTTAAATTGAATGGTAGTCATATTGTATGTAATGAAACATTGTACCCCACCATCTAGTGCCGACTACCAAAAAGTACTTTACATGAAAATTACACAAAAAAACATATATGAAGACCATGCAATTAGATATGTAGATAGTATCATAGAATAACAAATATCAGCTCATATCAAACCACCAAGTTTCTATTTGACTTCAAAATGACACTTGTAGTCTTAATGCATGTGTATGAATAATTATCATAAGAAATTTGTAGAAGTTGAAGAACCAAAACATAGTCCATTGGAAAACCTAAGAAATTCCAAGATTGATGCTACATAAGATGTCTAAAAGCCCCATGAAAAGGAGAAATTATATTTTCACTTAGTGGGGATGTTGATGCTTGAACTTGATAATCAAAATCCAAACTAGGGATTTTCTTGCAAATAAAAGTTTTGAATGACAAATATCAGCTCATATCAAACCACCAAGTTCTTATTTAACTTAAGAAATGACACTTGTAGCTTAATGCATGTCTATGAATAATGATCATAGGAAATTTGTAGAAGTTGAAGAAACAGAACATGGTCCTTGAAGTTCCAAGATTGATGCTACATAAGATGTCTAAAAGCCCCGTGAAAAGGAGAAATTATATTTTCACTTAGTGAGGATGTTTGATGTTTTAACTTGATAATCAAAAGCCAAACTAGAGTTTTTCTTTAGTTCAAAAGAAAAGAAATTGCATTTTACAAATCTTTAGTTCCAATGTTAGCACTCCCTACCTATACACATTTAAGGACATACTATTTAGGATGGATACAAAGGGATGTTAACTTTAGGTCCTCGAAAAGTGTAGGTATGAGTTTTCCTACATTTTTATGTTGATAAGGAAGAGTCTTATCTTATGCATCCAAACATTAGTGAAATTGATTTTGGAAGTTCATAACTATACACAAAATAGAGAGAAAAACAATACTTATTAAAAAATTGTGCTCGATATTTTAAAGTTGCATAAATGTGCATTTGAAGCAAAATATAGTATACCTCAATAATACATTTATTCATAACTTCAAAAATATACAAAGATCACATTATTCTCCATGGATCAAATAATTATGATTGGATTATTGTGTTTGTGCCAAAAGGAAAGCTATACCATTATCTTTCCTTCCAACTCAAGCAAAAATATAGTGTCAACAACAACATATATCTATATACAATTTTTTCGCACTATCATTGACCTCCATAAATTGTTCCAAATTAAATAAAAGGGCACATAAAAAGCTATAACTCTAACCATTGTGATTATTGAGACAATGTCACCCCTATAGCATTGGTTGCATAAGTGTAATGGTGTCTATAAGAAAGCTAGTAATCACTAGGTATCCTTCTTGCATAATCACAAATACATTGCGAAGAATAATATTAGAGCACTAACCTTGGTGAGGGTGAAATATTTATAGTTTTCCTTTTGGAACAAGAAAAAAAAAAATCTAGTGCCTTCTATAATTATTTCTAACACAAATACAAGCACATTCCCAACAATAATATTGCATTACGAAAAAAATCTAACAAATGCAATATTTACTTCTATCACAAACACCAACACATTTTCAACAATAACATTGCAATATGAAGTAAATTTAACACATTATAACCTTATAGCATAACAACAAATATATTTATGATAACAACATTACATTATGAAGGAAATATAATTTGTGCTAGCTTTCCTTTTATCACAAGTAGAAGCCCTTTTCGAACAACAACATTGCACCTCAAATGAAAGCTAACAACCAATAGCATTCCTTCTACTACAAACATAATCATATTTCTAGAAGCAACATTACATGGTCAAAAAAATCTAGCACATGCTAGATTTCCTTCTACCACAAACACAAGCACATTTCCAACAACAATATTCTAAGGAGAACGAAATCCACCACATGCTAAATCTCCTTCTAGCATAAATAGAAGCATGTTACTCACAAAAAAAATTGCAAAGTAAAAGAATCTTACACATTCTAGAGTTTCTTCTAGTACAAACACAATCACATTGCCATAAACAACATTGCAGGGTGGAAGATATCTAACCTATGCTTGATTTACCTCTAGCACATTTCCAACAATAACATTGCAGGGAAAAGGAAATCCAATGCATGATAGAATTCCTTCTAGCACAAACACAAGCACATTTCCACCAATATTGCATTGCAAAAGAAATCCAATGTAGGTTATATTTCATTCTAGCACACAAACAAGCACGTTGCCAACAACAATATTTCATTCTAGCACACAAACAAGCACGTTGCCAACAACAATATTTCATTGTGAAACAAATCTATTGCATACTAGATTTTATTCTAGTACAAAATAACGCTAATATTGTGTTGCAAAATAAATTTAGTGCATGCTAGAATTCCTCCCACCATACACAAACATATTGGCAACATCAATATTGTAGGGTAAAAGAAATCTATATCATGCTAAATTTTCTTCTATCACAAACATAAGCATATTTCCAATCACAATATTGCAAGGTGAATTAGATCTAACATGCTATTTGTACTTTATCTCAAACACAAACATGTCACCAAAAACAACATTGCAAGGTGAATGAAATCAAACACATGCTAGATTTTTCTCTCACAAACACAAGCACATAACAATATTGTAGGGTGAAAGAAACATGTCGCATATTAGATTTGCTTCTAGCACAAACAAGCATATTGTCAAAACACCTTATGCAAGACAAAAGAAATCTTGTGTGTGGTATATTTTCTTCTAGCACAAAAAAAACACATAAAATTGGAGGGGTTAAGAATCTAGTGCATGCAAGGTTTTGGTATAGCATGAACACAAACACATTACCAAATATTCTAGGGCAAAAGAAATCTAGCACATGCTTGATTTCCTTTTAGCACATTGCCAATAACATCATTGTGGTAACACTTATAGCACAAACAATTGAATTGCCAACAACATTGCAATGCGAAACAAATCTAGTGCACACTAGATTTCCTTCTAACGCATATACAACTACATTGTCAATACACTCATATAAGGGTGAAATAAATCTAATGAACGCTAGATTTCCTTCTAGCAAAAACACAAACACATTACAACATTTCTAGATAAAAAAAATCTAGCACATGGTAGATTTACTCCTAGCACAAACAAAAGCATATTGTCAACAACCACATTGCAGTGAAAAAGAAATCTAGTGCATTCTAGATTTGTTTTGAGCCAAAATTGAAGCACACTACCAACTGCAAGATTGCAAGTTGAAGAAAATCTAACACATGCTAGATTTATGCATAAGCACAAACACAAGCACACAACAACATTGTAGGGTGAAAGAAATATAACGTGATAGATTTGATCCTAGAATAAACAAAATCATATTGCCAACAACAAAATTGCATGGAAAAAGATATTTAGAACAACTTCTATCACAAACACAAGCACATTTCCAATAACAACATCACAGGGTAAAAGAAATTCAATGCATGTTAGCTTTACATGTAGCACAAATACAAGCATACTACCAACAACAACATTTCATGCCAAAAGAAACCTAGCACATGCTATATTTCCTTCTAACACAAACACAAACACATTGCCAAGGTGAAGGAAATCTAAGACGTGCTAGACTTATTTCATTCTATAATAAACAACCAAATTGACAACAACAACATTGTAGATAAAAATAAATCTAGCACAACTTCTAGCCCAAACACAAGCACATTTCCAATAACATTGCCAAGGTGAAGGAAATCTAACACATGCTAGATCTCATTCTATCATAAACAACCAAATAGACAACAACAATATTGCAGAGCAAAATAGATCTAACATGTGCTAGATTTACACATAGCACAAACACAAGCACACATCAACATTGTAGGTTGAAAGAAATCTAGCGTGTTAGACTTGCTTCAAAAATAAACAAAACATATTTCCAACAACAACATTGCATGGGAAAAGATATCTAGAACAACTTCTATCACAAACACAAGCACATTTCCAATAACAACATCGCAAGGTAAAATAAATTTAATCCGTGTTAGCTTTACATGTAGCACAAATACAAGCATACTACTAACAACAACATTTCATGCCTAAATAAACCTAGTGCATGTTATATTTCCTTCTAACACAAACACAAGCACATTGCCAAGGTGAAGGAAATCTAACATGTGCTGGATTTCCTTCCATAATAAACAACCAAATTGATAACAAGAATATTCCAGAGCAAAAGAAATCTAGCACAACCTAACCGAAACACAAGCACATTTCCAATAACATTTCCAAGGTGAAGTAAATCTAATGTGTGTTAGATTTCCTTCTATCACAAACAACCAAATAGACAACAACCATATTGCAGACCAAAATAAATCTAACACAAGCTAGATTTACGCATAGCACAAACACAAGCACATAATAACATTATAGGGTGAAATAAATCTAGTGTGTTAGATTTGCTTCCAGCATAAACAAAAGCATACTGCCAACAGCAAAATTGCATGGAAAAAGATATTTAGAACAATTTCTATCACAAACACAAGCACATTTCCAATAACAACATCGCAAGGTAAAAGAAATTTAATGCATGTTATCATTACATGTAGCTCAAATACAAGCATACTACCAACAACAACATTTCATGCCAAAAGAAACCTAGCGCGTGCTACATTTCCTTCTAACACAAACACAAGCACATTGCCAAGGTGAAGGAAATCTAACACGTGCTAGATTTCATTCTGCAATAAACAACTTAATTGACAACAACAATATTGTAGAGAAAAAGAAATCTAGCACAACCTCTAGCCCAAACACAATCATATTTCCAATAACATTGCCAAGGTGAAGGAAATCTAACACGTGCTGGATTTCCTTCTATCATAAACAACCAAATAGACAACAACAATATTGCAGAGAAAAATAAATATAGCATAGTTTCTAGCCCAAACACAAGCATATTTCCAATAACAACATTGCAAGGTGGAAGAAATATAATGAGTGTTAGCTTTACGTGTAGCACAAATACAAGCATACTACCAACAACAACATTGCATGCCAAAGGAAATGTATTGCATACTATATTTTGTTTTAACACAAACATAAGCACATTGCTTGTAAGAACATTCCAAGGTGAAGGAACTCTAACACATGTTAGATTTCCTTCTATCATAAGCAACCAAATTACCAACAATAACATTTCATTGTGAAATTTCCTTCTAGCATTTCAATAAAAATATTGCAAGGTGAAAAAAATTTAAGGTGTGCTAGTGTTGGAAATATTGAGAGGGGGGTTGAATCAATATTTTTTTACAATTGTTATATTATGACCGTTAAGAACACTAGTTATACCAAAACACAAGATGTGCAACAAAAATATAATTTTATTAATGAATTTGAGTACTCTAAAAACTCAAGCTCCAACTTGTGCAACAAAAAAATAATTTTATTAATGAATATGAGGACTCCAAAAACCCAAGCTCCAACTTGTACAACAAATTATTTAACTCCTTCAAGGATTCAACCCTGAATGACTACTCTAGTATTCAACCACAAATCCAAGCTCCAACCTTGTATGATGACTCCAATCCTCTAGGGATCCAACCTTCTCCATTTGCTTCAATCCCTTAAGGTGACTTCAATACTGCTTCAAGCCTCCATCAAAAACTTGAAATACTTATAAAAAAATGTACCAAGATAGGTCTGCAAAGTGCTCTCAAATATACCTCTACAAAAACTTCATGCCTGCTTCAGCAAAAAATTTATGGTTGGACCAAAAAAACATGTCTTCAAGTGTTCATCTTCAACTATGCTCCAAGGATGGCTCATCCAACAAAACAAGTCTTTAAGTGTTGGTCTTCAACTATACTCCAAGGGTGATCGCTTCAACAAAACAACTCTTGAAGTGTTGGTATTCAACTATGCTTCAAGAGTGATTGTTGTTTCAAAAAAGGCTTGAAGAATGCTCAATTAATGTCATCATGAATGCACTCTATTGTCAACTAAAAAGATGCTCAAAGTATGTAATCATTTTATCATTTGATGAAGGTGTCTCATAGGCTCTTCATGTGTGATTTAAATAATGTCCTTCAATATGCAAGGATTACTTTACTTTTGTTTAAAATATGACTTGATATGTTGATCAAGCCTCTCAAGGTGCAATATTCCTAATGGAAAAATGAACCCAACACAAATATTTTTCAGCACATGCCCATAAAACAGAGATGGTCCAAACACACCAAAATGGGAAAATTTTATTATAAGGTCTTGTTGGAGTACAATATAAACTCTAATATTCAACTACAAATCCAAGCTCCAACATGGTCTCTCACAAGGGTCCAACCTTATATGAGGACTCCAATCCTCACATATTAATCCAAGCTCCAACCTAGCTTCTCACAAGGCTCCAACCTTGTATGACGACTCCAATCCTCTAGGGATCCAACCCTCTCAGTTTTCTTCAATCCCTTAAGGTGACTTCAATACTGCTTCAAGCCTCCATCAAAAACTTCAAATACTTCTAAAAAAATTATCCAAGATAGGTTTACAAAGTCTTCTTAAATCTACCTCTACAAAAGCTTCAGGTCTGGTTCAGCAAAACTTTTATGGTTGCACCAACAAAACATGTATTTAAGTGTTGATCTTCAACTATACTCCAAGGATCACTGCTCCAACAAAACAAGTCTTTAAGTGTTGGTCTTCAACTATACTCCAAGGATGACTGCTTCAACAAAAAAAGTCTTCAAGTGTTGGTCTTAAACTATGCTTCAAGAGTGATTGTTGTTTCAACAAAGACTTCAAGAATGCTCAATTAATGTCATCATGAATGCACTCTACTATCAACTCAAAAGATGCTCAAAGTATGCTATCATTTTTTCATTTGATGAAGGCCTCTCCTAGGCTATTCATGTGTGCTTTAAAGAATTTCCTTCGATCTGCAAGGATTACTTTACTTTTGTTTTAGATCTAATTTTAATTTTATTCAGGAATGCTTCAAAGGATTTCTTTAAAGGTGCTCCAAATAATCTATTACAAAAAAACTCTTCAAAAAATAGTTTGAGTAGTATGGTCAAATTGGATTTGATGGCAAACTTTACTTCACAACAACTCTAATTGGATTATAGTCAACTAGAACTTGACAAGCTTGATCACAACCTTTCTCCCAAAGAAAACACAAACCCTATTACTAATAACCTCTCCCTCTTTCCATAGAGAATATATCACATAAATATGTTTCAGATCTTCCCTCCTTCAGACCTTTTCTTTGACACATATACACTTCAGAACTTTTCTCAAATATATATTTCAGATATCTTCTCAGATATATACTTTTGTGGTAGTCCCTTCTGAATTTTGTCTACACCACCTTGACTAGGTTCCTTAGCTTGTCTTCACTTTCTCTCTTATACTGATATTTTTTACTTATCTTAGACCTCGTTAATACTCCTATAATATGCCTCACGCTCCACAAGTTTGTATATTTTTTTTCCTTAACGAGTTCCTTTTCTAATTTCTTTATATATACCTCTCCTTTATTTTTGGACCTTAGACTACCTTACCTCAAATCTGCCTTGGTTCCTTGTTTATTCACTGAGTCGCTAAGTTACTTAATATCACTTTACTTATCTCCCAAATTGAAGGAGGTATAAATCTTGTATTTATAATAGTCCCAGTCACATCACTTTTTTATCAAAAACATAGTGAAATTAATTAAATAAAACAATCTAAGTTCGGGGACACAGATTCTAGAGTGTAGGAAGGGGAAAATTGCTTGGGATGTTGACTTATTTGGTGGCAGCCATGGCAACCGAAAAGTTTGCACAAAGGACAAGTTGAAATAAAGAAATTCACACACACACACACACATCTATATATATGTCAGTGGGACTTTCTTCTTTGTAACTGCATTGGGCCACATAGAAGAGAACTAGCTAGTACCTAAATGCATGCAAGTGTCCTAACCACATCAAAAGAAATATATATAATAAAAATATTTGGGAGGCAGGGGGTAGTTGGCATACTCCCATAGGCTAGAGAGACTGTTTTCTTGCCAAGGAAGCACGATGCAAGGATGGAAAATTAATATGTGAGGATGAATCCCTCTCTGCGCTCGACGAGGGGTGTGGGAACAAATGGAGTGGGCCTCTGTCGGTTAGGTGCATGCGTTGGATTTTTCTTTCAAGGTAGAATGGACAACAAGGACGGGGGATATTTGGTCTAGGGGTATGAAGAGTAGGGAAAGGAGGGAACACGATAGGCATTGCCTATAGGACTGCAGAAAAGCCAATGGAAGAGCCACACTGCAAGGAAAAAAATGAGTTGAGTATGATTTAATCCTTTGAGTCTAAATCTATTTGCCTATATTTTAAATTTTGTTGGCAATGTTAATTTGGAAAATTCAATGCAAAATCTAAATTCGTATCATGTTAAATGTCATATTTTGCAATTGTTAAAATGCCCTTATGGGTATTGTATAAAATATGCATGGTAAATGATCTACACCATCAAATTTATACTCAAATAATGAATATGGTGGTGGTCAGATATGAAGTTGGCCATTTGGTTAGAGGGTACAATATTTTCTATTATGGCAAAATTATGTCGCTTATCGATATATTGTAAGTGCATTAAAGCTAACCAAACACTTAAATACAGTTAACAACTCTTCAACTAGAATATTGAAGAGCCAAAGTCAAGGCCTAGTTGAGCCAAATCAATTTGTTACTCATGGAATCGAATTACATCATAGTGGCAACACATGACAGGATGCAATAATCCTAGTAGCATGCATTGGTGGAGTGGATCGTTGGAATTGGTAAGTGAGAGAATGATGAGTTATGTTGTTGTAAAACTGCTTAAAAGATATTTGTCAACCCTTCTACATCCCCTCATCTTTGTCTATACAGAGGCCCAAAGCATGAAGAGTAATTCACCTTAGCTACTTGTGGAAAAGGAAAGAAAACATGCTTGGCTTGATAAGGTCTTCATGCTTGCCGAGTGTATTATGATCTGCTAATAGATGGAATCTTGTTGCAAAATCCTGCCTTTAAACCTCACTAATAAGAATAAGTCAAATCATTACTAATTTGGGGAGTTATTTAGTCCATTTTCCTAGTTGTTCACTCCTCTTGTAGCTGCTTTCAAGGCCTATCCTGTAGATGCTTCCATACCATAATCTTCAAGGAAATTTCAACCACATGCATGTATGCTTTCAACGGTGAGTTTACAACCAATTAAATCTTCGAATAAAGCAAACAATGTGAATATCATGGAAACATCTTAAGGACCAAAAATAGAAAGAAAACAAATGGAATATAATTGGCAAATGCCATGCCTATCATGACACTTTCTCATCTAACCACCAATAAAGTTGACATGTAGATTAGCATAACCATTTTCATGCTTTCCTCATTAAAATCTCCTTGAGTGCATCCCCTATTTTGTTTTTTCATGACATGGTCTCAAACTTCCTTTGTCTCTGAAAACCAGATTTGTTCCATTACCATAACCTTGTCACTTGTATTTATGATGAGGTTCATGTTTATAGTTTTTCATTGTCTTCCATCATGCTTGTTTGAGATCATTAAAGTTTGATGAACCTATTCAGGGAGCTGCTTATCATTTCACATCATAACTTTGAATACACTGTAGAATAATGGTGGACTTTCTTATGTTTATTTATCATTTCCTTTGGGCTTTTCCGTTGGCGTTGATGGTGATTATGGGATGGTAAATCAGCTAACGCAATTTCTCTTTATTGGTATTTTGCATTGATTGTTTTACATGATTGTATGTCTCTTCACATTTTGTTGAATGCAAGAGTAAATTTTCCATGATCAATACAAAACCCATAATCCTGGAGATTGTCTTCACTTGTGATCTTCCATTTGATAAATTTCTGAAGTATAGGACAAAAGGAAAAGGTCTGAGTAAACCTACGAGTTGGAGTGTTACCACCATCATTGTCTCATTGAATTTGTCCTCTCGAGAGTATTTTCTGACCCCATATACCCATTTTCCTTGGGAGTCACTGATGCCATGTTACAGCCACCATAAAAATCCAATAGGAAACCTTCTTCTTCTCTAAGAGTCTCAAAATTTCAGCAGTCTATCACACTTCATATATGTCCTAGAGAGTCTAGTAATTTCTTTGTTTGGATGTCTAAACTGGACTTAAAATTTTTTGTATAAATTTGCATATTACATCCATATACCCAATGTGTGGGCTTCCTTCATCATAGCTACCCTAGTGCCATGGCATGTGGCTTGGAGCATTCCCTTTGCCCCCACTCTGTTCCATCATCATTTCACATGCCACCTGCCATTTTATCGATGTACCATGGACATGTCACCCCCTTAGAGGTTGAAACCACCAAATAGGGTCAATGTTTCTTGAAAAAGATTTGAAAGAAAGAAAAGATTATATTAACTTTCAATGGTAGCCAAAACCTGTTAATGTGACTAATTAAGTAGAAGTAAATGATTTAACCTCAAAGTTTGCCCAATGATCACAAGTGTTGAAAAATGTTTATCTGGACAAGTATATTGGTATTGGACCTTGTGCCAACTCAATAGTTGTAAATAAGGACAGCGGAAAACAACTTTCTTCACTCATAACAGGAAAGGCAGAGATAGAAATCACCAGCCTCTAAGATATGAAAAAAATAACTAAGAATCTGACAATTTTGATGCAAATAAATTTGGATGGCACAACCTGTATCCAAGTTACTCTCCTAATGAGCCAAATAGCATAAAAATTGGTTACCCAAATGGCTTCATGGATGGGAGTTAACCCATATCCAATATTTTAGATAAAGTTTTGGGTGAATAAACAAGTGATTTCTTGACATGGATGAACATTTAAGGGGATATTCAATGATAGTTGCGTAAGTTTACAGCCACAATACCATGTTGTGTAGTTCACTTTGAAATGGAAGTGATGATGATCCAACAGACTACCCACCAAGAATGGATCCCAGACAATGTGGATGGAGAAGATATTGTAATCAGCTACAATTTTATGTTGAACTAGGTGATAAACAACTCTTTATTGAGTAGCTCATATTTGAGGGGAGATGTCGGAGGAAAAAACATCAACTAAGTTTACAACCACAATACCATGTTGTTCAATTCACTTTGAGATGTAACTGATGATGAACCAGCAAAGTGGCCACCAATAATGGGTCCCAGAGACTGTATGGAGAGGATATTGTAATCAGCTACAAGTTTGTGTTGAATGAGGTGATAAACAACTCTTTATTGAGTAACTCATATTTTAAGGGAGATGTTGGAGGAACAAACATCATGTCATCTCTAGTACCTAAAATTTTGCACTACAATGCCCATAAACTTTTCTATGAACCCCACCCCTGCTAACCCCTGCTCTTGAAAATTATGAAACCTTTCAATTTAAGTTGCAGTGTCAATGTTTCTTGAAAAAAAGTTGAAAGAAAGAAAATATTATATTAATTTTCAATGGTAGCCAAAACCAGTTAATGTGACTAATTAAGTAGAAGTAAACAATTGAACCTTGAATCTTTCCCAGTGATCACAAGTGTTGAAAAATGTTTATCTGGCCAAGTATCTTGGTGTTGGACCTGGTGTCAGCTCAATAGTTGTAAATAAGGATAGCAGACAACAAATTTCTACACTCATAACAGGAAAAGAAGAGATAGAAATCACCAGCCTTTAAGATATGAAAAAAAAAAACTAAGAAACTGACAATTTTGATGCAAATAAATTTGGATGATACAACTTGTATTCAGGTTGCTCTCCTAATGAACCAACAAGCATAACAACTAATTCTCCAGATGGCTTCATTAACCCATATCCAATCTTTTAGATAAATTTTTGGGTGAATAAACAAGTGATTTCTTGACTTGGATGACCATTTAAGGGGATGTTCAATGATAGTTGCGTAAGTAAGCTTACAGCCAAAATACCATGTTATGTAGTTCACTTTGAAATGCAAGTGATGATGAACCACCAGAATGGCCACCAAGAATAGTTCCCAGAGACCGCGGATGGAGAAGATATTGTAATCAGCTACAAGTTTGTGTTGAACGAGGTGATAAACAACTCTTTATTGAGTAGCTCATCTTTGAAGAGAGATGTTGGAGGAACAAACATCATGCTCTAAAAAAGTGTTAATTATTGTATGAATTTATTTTAGCATTGGCATCGCGTGATACTTTCAATGTTTAGTGTTTAACATGTGAGAAATGTAAACATTAGATGGTGACGCTATAAGTTGGTGGATTAACCACCATCACTTTTGAAGGGTACTATAAATGAGACGATTTACATGAAAGATTTTACATCATTGTTACAACATCATTAAAAAATAAAGTTTCACTCTCTCCATTATCAACTGTTCATTTCTAAGTGTGCACTGCAAAATCTAACAAGCATTGGAATTGGAATTGGTTATAGTGGAAGCTGTGACCAAAAGGTTGAATATAGGTTAACGAGTTTTTTATTTTATTTTTGGAGGGATAAAGGTGTGTTTCCTATATCCTTAGGGTTCTTGGAATTGCAAGGCTCAGCAAAAGAAATTTGGGACATTACCATAACTATTCCACTCTCATGGCTTGATTAGAATTTACATCAATTATAAGAAATGATAATTTCCAAAAAAAATCCAAAGGAACAAATCTAGTTTTAAATGTAGCTCTCTGAAACATATGAAAAAATAACTTTAAACATACAACTTTGAATTCTTTTGAAATACTTAAAACCTAATGAGTTAAAAAAAATTAACCATATATTACAATAGATAGAGAGCCAAGAGTGAGACCTTGAGTTACCTTTGATAGTGCATCAAGAGCACCTTCCGCATGATTAAAGTCATTGCTATTAAAGCATTGAACCAGTACCTGTAGTAATTCTGGCCAAATACAAGCCTGTACTTACTAAACTATAACACTGACAATAGTTCCTACTATTGAACGAAGATCTCTATTTGGTGCCCCCTAGACAAGATAGAAACTCCAATTTGATATATTTTTGATAAAAAGAAATCACCATATGAAAACTTGTCCTCAGATTACGTTTCAAAAGCAATCCTGCTCCCTATCGTACTTCAACAGATTTTCCATGTCCATGTGACATATTCACACATATCAAGCTATAATTAGATGCATCAAAAAATCAGACCAAGTAAAATCAGGTGATCAAGCTCTAAATACAAACCCATAGATGCCTAACATCTCACCAAACAAAATGTAGATCAATTATTATTAGGAAGAATTCATCACAATTATCTAGAGGTACATTGCTAGCATTTGAACATTGACTGTGAACTAATATAACTATGTTCTGATAAATTTGAAGCTTTGAAATTCTCTTACATTTGTTCTAGTAATATGTGTTGTTTCTAATGCCTGTGCATCTATTAATATTACTATATAAAAAGTATGCAATAGATTCATACTGACTCAATTATTGTAGTTATAATTTGGAATTTTTCACATAAATAGCAAGAGAGAACTCACAACAACAAGTGATTCTTGCAGCTTCGAATTATGATGTCACCCACTAGCATTACAGTATCAATGTGTTAATATGACCAATAAATGGATACAGGCAATCTGCTATCACACTATATATAAGTATGCAATAGACTCGTACTGAATCAATTACTGTAGTTATAATTTGGACCTCTTCACATAAACAGAAAGAGAGAACTCACAACAACAAGTGGTTCTTGCAGCTTCAAATTATGAAGTCACCCACCATTATTGTAGTATCAATATGTTAATATGACCAATAAACAGATACAGGCAATATGCTATCACATATAGGTAGTTGACAAGTATTATTACCTTTTTACACATTGCTACATCATGCACTGTCGCTAAGGACTATGAGAAAATCCTGCAGCAATTCCATTTTTATAACATGTTGTCATATCCTCTATTTAAATTCTTATATAAACAGTTCCACTATAAGGTTTTGGATAAACAATGTGAGTTGTTTTATTACTACTACAAACTGAAGGAATGAAACCCAATATGTTGTAAAATTGAAGGCTATAAGAATCCAGGGTTGAGCGTGATCCAAGGTAATAGAATGGACAATTCTTCCTTTTTAGTTGGGCTGAACTGAAGGAAGTAAGTTTAGAGTATATTTTAGTTTGAAATATACTCTTCAAGGACTGCTATTACCATCCTTAAGCATATTGGCATTTCATCATGGCCATATGAACCATGTCACTCTAATGACGTATGAGGGTCAGTTAGCATACTTCAGTTATGTTTATTAGACATATTTTGATGGAACATGTACTTTAACTTCCAAATGTCATCAGATTTTATCTTATGGACACACATTTTCCAGGGTATTACCTATATGGTGACTACTGCTCAACGGTTGGTGCTATGACATCTAGAAAAACATTATTAAGTGAAAAGTTTATGTGTGTGTCTTCTGTATTGATTAATGGATTTTGAGCACTAGAGTTACCATGATGGCCTTTAGCATTACGATGATACATTAGTGTTGAGATTTGATCTGCATATCAAGGATGTATAGATAGTATGTAGCGTAAGCATGCTACAGTTGTGTGAATGTTCCATATATTGATATTCTAATTATTATTTTCCTCATTTCCATATGGTTCGAGCATGATTAGATTTACTTTGAAAAGTGTACATATGGTGGAGATCATTGTCTTCACTGTATTTCTCCTTGCTTGGTCATATATACATACGGTCATTTCTTGATGCATGTAGACTTCATACTCTTTAAGCTTATCAACCGTAGTAAACTCCTTTAATAAATTTTCTGGACATTAGGACAGCAAGAAGAACATTGACTAAACTTGAAATGTGCAGTCTTTTCCATTAACCCCAGGGCATTAATGTCACCTTTAAGCCACACTAATATTTCATGTAAAGCATGTTTTAAATTTATTTGAAAAATCTGGAAGACACCTAAAAAAAAATCTTACTTCCTATATGTCTCTTAGTCTGATAACTTTCCTTTCTGCATATTATGCTTAATTATATGAATATAAATTTACTAAAGAAGCTATATCAAAACACCTTCTAGGAGCATACTTATACATCTTGGTTTTGTAATTTATACTGGAGTTTATCCATAAATTCAATATATATGTATATCCAGTTCTAACACTTATTTGTGAAAGGGTTTTGTTACAAATTGTATCAAAGAATCTAGCAGATCTATTGAAGCTTGGTGCTTTAGTGTATGAAAGTGACAGTTTGTGTGACTTATTGCACATAAAATTTGGTCTCATGCATTATGGAGTAGTACCTTTCTTGAAGAAGATGGTGCAGGAATCGTTGGACTTCAAGATCAAGGAGATAGGACTGTGCAAGGGTTGTGCACTTTGTAAGCATGTTAACACTCCTTTCCTAAGTAGTGAGCATAGATCAAGATAGATTCTTGATCATATTCATTCATAGGTATGTGGACTAATATCTTCAATTTTTTTATTACCACACTAAGGATGTTAGGGGATAGAAATGAAAATGATAGCATTATGACATCTAGTGTGGGTATAAACCCATGAATGATTAAAATTTCTAGAATGATTTTTTATTGATAGCCTTCCATTGATTGAGCCAATAGGGTTGTTCTTGTGCACAGTGGTTTCTACCCATTAAAAGTTGCAGAGTCTTAATCTTTAGGATTGAGAAAACTACCAACATGGAAGATGCAATGAATGATTGCAATTAGATATCACAGGTGAAAATCTAAATGGGATAAAAAGGAGGGGGGATGGAGGGGAGGGAATTTTACCCCATTCTCACAACTGGACTTTGACTCTTGGGTTAGCATAGAAGCCACAACTAGTTAGGTAAGTCGCCATGTTACAAAATTCAAACAAGGTATTCCATACATGTCAGTGCACTCTTTGCTTGGATCTCATGCATGAGACACAAAAAATAACATAAAGATAAATGTTTTGCTCAAACTTGCAGGAGGAACGAAATAATCAACTCTCCTTTGCTAGTAAAAATATTACAAAACTGCTACCATGATTGTTGTAGTTGAGGTGTAGAGAAGATGCATCGATTGGGACAATCTCATGGAATTTATAATTTTGTGGATACGTGGTTTCTATTCCATTTTAGCTCTCTTAGAATGACAACATTCTCCCTTATATGTTTGTATCACATTCACTCAATGTATTTCCTTTGAATTACTTCAATGAGTTGGGTCTTTTGCTAACCATTAGCGAAATGGATACATCAAGAAGCAATGACAAAAAACTGAGATGTTACATTTAGTTGTAGTCAAGTTATAAATCAAGTGATCTTTCTTCAGAGAGAACAATAAAATCTGAGATGCAGGAACAGACTTGTTGGGAGAATATATTGAGCCAAAAGAACCAATCCACATAATTCATCAATCATTTTTCTATCTTAAGGAGTAACATTGTATAAGCATGTTTTAGTTGAATTTATTGTGACTTATCTCAGAAAAATTTCTCAACAGAATTGAGTTCAAGATATAAATAAAGATGTAAAACTTACCTTCTAATTTAACAAGACAGATATTAAAACTAAGGAAAACAGTCCACCAATATGCAAGGAAAATGTAAAGAAGTTGATGCCCAATAACGAAAACAAGGCATTTTCATCTATATCTGTGTGTGCTTCATTGAAGCCATGGCTTGAGGATTAACCCCATTTGCTTGGGTCAGTAGAGTGGATGATATATCTGAAGTAAGAATACCCATTACAGCTCCAATAACTCCTACCTGTATTGCAGTTGTGGGAATGGTCACAGCGACATCGACTGATGCAGTTTGCCTGCTCAGCGATGCCTTGAATCCATTGTCAAGTTTCTTGAACTTGTTTTACAACTGCAAAATGGTTTCCTTTGACACTTCCACTAATGCTTCACTACTTTCCATTTCAATTTTCGGGAGAGGATGGATATCTGAGGTTTGTTTTTGTATCCACCTAATAAGAGGGATATTTTTTCTTCGAAGTCCTGAATCTGTATGTAGCCTATATATGGTGATAACTAGAGTCAGTAAAGAAGAAGAATAGGTGGAGTAATATATCAGCTCAATTTATCTTCCAGAAACCTTGAGGATTTCTCATTTTTCTACAAGAAGTTTACACTACTAGATGTAATGTAAGTCTAGGAGTATATGTCTCCTGGAAGATAGTTCGGAAGCAACATCCTAACACTGTTCCTCACCCAATAGGAGAACGAAGATAATACATAATACACATAATCAACTTGTTGGTCTATTATGATATGAGATTTACAGTAGCAGAATATATTCCAGAACAATCATATGCTAAATTCTAAGCGATACATCAATAACTAAGAATGTGTCCCTCCAATCAGTGAATACCAAGTTCAGGCTGGTACTAGTCTTTGCCATATTGTATTAAGATAACTACAAATAGTAATATTATGAACCTATACACTGTGTTATACCAATATCATATTAAGATAACCATGTTTTGTAGGCATGCATAACCAAACATACTACCTCATATGCACCTAAAATTTCAGCATCCGCAATTATTTATGTGTGCTCATTCATGAGCAACTTATTACCTATATTAATTCAAAATGATTAGGTTTAGCAAGAACTGTACACAAGATTTTCTTTATTTAAATGAACATGGGTGATTGAGCTTCGGACAATCCACCTACAAACTGTAGACTTGCAGCAACCCAGCTTCTCGTGCATCTGTCACCACTGAACATAATTTCAGGGATTGAGAATATTGTTCAAGAACCAAGTTGCCATATATCCAGGGATTCTATAGGCTTATCCTACCTCCACCATTCAAGCAGAGAATACTCAAGTACATGATAGTCGATGGCTCCAGAGATATGCAACCTCTACCCACCAGCCACTAAGGGAATCCAGAGATATAAACCCCACCTTCAATCTACAGCAGGGTCTCCAAAGGAATTTCTTCCACGCTGAAGTTGCTGCCACAGTAACCCCACCCAGTGAATGGAGTCCAGAGACTACTACAAATTGATATGCCAACAAAAAAGGCTAGTCTAGACTCCATAGCTCCAGAGGTATGCAACTTACACCCACAAGCCATTGAAGTTTCCAGATATCTAGGGATTCTACAGGCTTATACTATCTCCACCATTGAAGCAGAGAATACTCAATTACAGGCTAGTCTAGGGCTCCAGAGATATGCAACCTATACCCACCAGCCACTAAAGGAATCCAGAGATATAAACCCCACCTTCAATCTACAGCGTGGTATCCAGAGATATTTCTTCCACCATGAAGTTGTTGCCATAGTAACCCCACCCAGTGAAGGGAGTCCAGAGTCTACTGCAAATTGATATGCCAACAAAAAAGGATATTCCAGAGCTCTGGAGGTAAGAAACTTCCACCGAAAATCCATTGAAGTTGCTAGATATCCAAGGATTCTAGAGGCTTATCCTATCTCCACCATTCAAGCAAACAATACTCAAGTACAGGTTAGTCGAGGGCTCTAGAGATATGCAACCTCTACCCACCAGCCACTAAGGGAATCCAAAGATATTTCTTCCATCTTGAAGTTGCTTCCATAGTAACCCCACCCGATGAAGGGAGTCGAGAGTCTATTGCAAATTGATATGCCAGCGAAAAAGGCTAGTCTAGAGCTCTAGAGGTATGCAACTCCCAACCACGAGCCATTGAATTTGTGAGATATATAGTGATTCTAGAGGCTTATCCTATCTCCACCATTCAAGCAGAGAATACTCAACTACAAACTATTCTGGTATGATATTTACAGTAGTAGAATATATTCCAGAACAATCATATGTTGAATTCTAAGTCATACATTGATAACTAAGAATCTGTCCCTCCAACAAGTCAATATCATGTTCAGGTTTGGACTAGTCTTCGCCATATTGCATTAAGATAACTACAAATAGGAATATAAGTGATACATTGATAACTAAGAATGTGTCCCTCCAACAGGTCAATATCAAGTTCGGGTTTGGACTAGTCTTCGCCATATTGCATTAAGATAACTACAAATAGGAATATAAGTGATACATGGATAACTAAGAATGCGTCCCTCCAACAGGTCAATATCAAGTTTAGGTTTGGACTAGTCTTCTCCATATTGCATTAAGATAAGTACAAATAGGAATATAAGTGATACATTGATAACTAAGAATGTGTCCCTCCAACAAGTCAATATCAATTTCAGGCTAGGACTAGTTTTCGCCATATTGCATTAAGATAGGCTGCAAATAGGAATATTAAGAACCTATACACCATGTTATACCAATATCATATTACGATAACCATGTTTTGTAGGCATGCATAACCAGGAATACTACCTCATATGCACCTAAAATTTTAGCATCCGCGGTTATTTATGCAGGGTCATTCATGAACAACTTATTACCTATATTAATTCAGCATGATTAGATTTTGCAAGGAATGTACACAAGATTATATTTACTTAAATGCACATGGGAGATTGAGCTTGGGGCAGTACACCTATAAACCATAGAATTGATGAAACCAAACTTCTCATGCATCTGTCACCAATGAGCTTAATTCTAGGGATTGAGAATATTGTTCAAGAAACAAGTTGTCCAATATCCAAGGATTCTAGAAGCTTATCATATCTCCACCATTCAAGAAAAGAGTATTCAAGTACAGGCTAGTCAAGGGCTCCAGAGATATGCAACCTCTACCCACCAACCACTAAGGGAATCCAGAGATATAAACCCCACCTTCAATCTATAGCAAGGTCTCCAAATGTATTTCTTCCACCCTGAAGTTGTTTCCACACTAACCCCACTCGGTGAATGGAGTCTAGAGTCTACTGGAAATTGATATGCAAGAAAAAAAGGCTAGTCCATAGCTCCAGAGGCATGCAACTTCCACCCACAAGCCATTGAAGTTTCCAAATATCGAGGGAGTCTAGAGGATTATCCTATCTCCACCATTCATGCAGAGAAGACTTAAGTACAGGCTAGTTGACGGCTCCAGAGATATGCAACCTCTACCCACCAGCCACTAAGGGAATCCAGAGATGTAAACCCCACCTTCAATCTATAGTAGGGTTTCCAAAGGTAATTATTCCAGCCTGAAATTGCTGCCACAGTAACCCCACCTGGTGAAGGGAATCCAGATTCTACTACAAATTGATATGCCAGCAAAAAAGGCTAGTCTAGAGCTCCAAAGGTATGCAGCTTCCACCCACAAGCCATTGAAGTTGCCAGATATCTAGGGATTATAAAGGCTTATCCTATCTCCACCATTCAAACAGAAAATACTCAAGTACAGGCTAGTTCAGGGCTCCAGAGATATCCAACCTTTGCCCACCAGCCACTAAGGGAATCCAGAGATAAGCCCCACCTTCAATCTACAATTGGGTCTCCAAAAGTATTTCTTCCACCCTGAACTTGTTGCCACAGTAACCGCACCCAGTGAAGGGAGTCCAGAGTCTACTGCAAATTGTTATGCTAGAAAAAAAGGCTAGTCCAAAGCTCTAGAGGTATGCAACTGCCACCCATAAGCCATTGAAGTTGCCAGCTATCCAGGGATTCCAAAGGCTTATCCTATCTCCACCATTCAAGCAGAGAATACTCAAGTACATGTTATTCTGGTATGAGATTTACAGTAGTAGAATATATGCCAGAACAATCATATGTTGAATTCTAAGTGATACATTGATAACTAAGAATGTGTCCCTCCAACAGGTCAATATCAAGTTAAGGTTGGGACTAGTCTTTGCCATATTGCATTATGATAACTACAGATAGGAATATTATGAACCTATACACCATTTTATACCACTATCATATTAAGATAACCATATTTTTTAGGCATGCATAACCATACATACTACCTCATATGCACCTAAAATTTCAGCATTCGTAGTTATTTATGCATGGTCATTCATGAGCAACTTATTACCTATATTAATTCAGCATGATTAGATTTAGCAAGGATTGTATAGAATATTTTATTTATTTAAAATCACATGGGTGATTGAGCTTGGGATAGTACACCTCTATTGCCAGATATCCTGGGATTCTAGAGGCTTATCCTATCTCCACCATTCAAGTAGAGAATACTCAAGTACAAGCTAGTCAAGGGTTCCAGAGATATGCAACCTCTACCCACGAGCCACTAAGGGAATCCAGAGATATGAACCCCACCTTCAATCTATAGCAGGGTCTCCAAAGTCATTTCTTCCACCCTACTTCCACAGTAAGCCCACCCAGTGAAGGGAGTCCAGGATCTACTGAAAATTGATATGCCAGCAAAAAATTCTAGTCTAGAGCTCCAGAGGTATGCAACTTCCACCCAAGAGCCATTGAGGAAATATAGAGATATAAACCCTATGAAATTTTCTGAATACAAAATTACAAAAACCCTACTATAGTGTATTGATTTACTTCTCCTAATTGTGTTTTAATTATACAAGTTATTTTCAGAAATATTCAGAAAACGATGAAGTAAACACAACTTGCAGCCTACACATATATAGATCATTTATTGAAACATTGTTACTTTATGAAGATGTTCTATGCTAGATGCAAATTTACTTTAAACTTCTAGGGCTCAATCACATGAAAGAAAGATGCATATAGAACATACCAATAGATCGATGGAAGACAAGCCAAAAGCAGAGATAAAGAATGGTGGCATTACGATGATCAGCAAGATGTTTCAACCAGCGAAGTCTCCATAAGGTCAGCCAACCCAATGTGTCACACAACCCCAAGACTGCTCATAAAAGCTGCTCCATGAAGGCGCTACACCAAGAAGCCCTAACTACATCACCATGAGAAGCCCTAATCGCAACACCATCCGTGAGAGAAGAGAATGCCTCCAAAATGTGTGTGTAAAATGAACTCCAAGTCCCTCCAATATATAGGCATGTGTGGGGGTGTGTGATGCATCTCTTATGCATGTGGAATAGATCAATTCAACCTTGCACATGTGGAATAAATTCAAAATACATGTTCTTCTCATCCAATCAAGATGATATTTAGATTGATCTTGCGCCTCTTCAAAATAGGAATCTAATAAAAAAAATTGGCATCGCCATCTGAGCATCACAACATGAAGTTTTGACCTAGTTTCCCAAAATTAACACTCCCTCTCAACTAGGGAGAACTCCATCCACCAGTGCCATCCAAACATCATGCGTCATCTCGTCATAACTTGCTTTATTGATTTCTTTATTTCAAAACAGAAGTGGATCAGTCACCAAGACATCATTCTCAGCTGAAAGATTCAGCCCATAGGTCCGAAACCTCTATAAGGCTCACAAAGAGTCTCATACCAACCCGAAGTTGGTTTACCTGACCCGAAGTCATTTGGAGGTCTGAAACCTCACTAGGACTCAAGAGAGTCATATGTTTACCCGAAGTCATTTCGAGGTCTGAAACCTCACTATACTTGATCCCAGATCAAGTGGTTGGACCGTGCCATCATAGACATAGAGAGTACGACAATCTCCGATGCATCCATTGGTCTTGCTACGGTCTCTATTCACATTTCCCACCTCATTGGCCAAATGAGAGGTTCTTCCCATGAGTCTGAAACTCCACGGGTAGGATGCATACAGGGAACAGATCAGAGAGAGGTAAACCAACTCAATATCATCACAGTGGGGTGGAAGCACACCAACTAGGTTCAACAAGCCTAACCTTGTGGTTGCTTATAGCATCAAGAAGCTATCCCCAAAGCCCCCCTAGAGCTCCGAGAGCTCATCGTCCAATAGGACCCTCCAAATAGGGTCATTCCACGATTCCAAGATTATCACGGAAGTTTAGGAACTTGACCTTCCCCAAGGGCTTAGTGAGAATATCCACGACCAGCTCATCAGTTCCTATGAGCCTTACGACGCCTCGCTGTACCATGTCCTGGACAAAGTGGTACCTACTTGGATCAATCGTGGAACACGAGATTCTATGACAAATGAATCCCCCTATGGTTATCAAAAGGGATAACGGTAGCATCTGGCACATGCTCAAATAGCTCACCTAAGAGATTTTGCAACCAGATGGCTTCACAGCAAGCCATACATGTTGCAATATACTCAACCTCAGTGGTGCTCAAATCTACCAACTTCTACTTCCTGCATGAAGTAGACCTAAGTGTGAAGCAGCATCCAGATGTGCTCTTGTGATCCACCACACTGCCTGCCTAATCGGCATCAGCATATACACGGAGTATTAAACTCCCGGTAGTGCATCTAAGTCCATGGTTTATCGTGCCCCAGAGATTTCTCAACAGTTTCTTGGCACCAACCCAGTGAATGTTATGATGATCAATCATGTGTTGACTCAAAGTGTTCACTGCACAACTTACATCAAGACGGATGTTAACTAAGAACATCAGGGCCCCTACTAGTTGATGATACTCTGTAGGATTTGCTAGCACGAGCCCAACAGCTTCATTATATATTTTCCTTGAGAGAGGAAAATCTTGCCAAGTCCCTGCCAGACCTCCAAGCCTAAGAAGTAATGCCTCAGTCCTAGGTCCTTCATCACGAACTCGGAAGCGAGCTCCCTCTTACACTGATGAATGAGAGGGTCAACAGCGGTCAGCAAGAGATCGTCCAAATAGAGAATCATAGTGAGAGACTTTTCTTTATCAAGCTTGAAGTAAAGGTTCAGATCAACATTACTTTGAGTGAAGCCCAGCTTCATCAAGTAGCTATCTATCCTCTCGTACCAAGCCTTGGGGTCTTGCTTCAAACCATAGAGGGTTTTCTTCAACCTGCATACATGGGTGTCTCTATCCTGGACTTAGAACCCCAGAGGTTGCTCCACATACACCTCTTCCTTTATCGAACCATGCAGAAAAATAGTCTTCAAAATCCATCTAATGTAGACTCTATCCTTACATAGCTGTAAGGGCAATAATAGATCGGATGGTAGTATATCGGATAACAGGTGCAAGTATATCATCATAGTATATGCCTTCCTTTTGAGATTATAGAAGCACTTTAGAGGTCCTCAGCTTCTTGTATATCTTGACGAAGAAGATGTTGATATTACTCCCTCTAAGACTGAAAAAATGAGGCATATACGATAGAGGAAAATTGATCATAGAATCACAAACATATCTCAAGGCCATGATCTTCAATCCTTCTCCAAAGTTGAGATTAACCTTTTCTTCAAGTATGATTCCATTCCTATTGATCGAAGCCATGCCGTAGCTATGAGAAGTACAATATTCTCATAATCTTCTTCTACAACAGCATTCACTAAAGAACTACCTCACATGGCTGACTGTTTTCGATGTACAGCCTAAACAATTCTTCTAAACTTCAGTCTTGAGATGAATTATAGCTTTATTGTTCATTATACTTGTGCTTCAGCAGTTTTGATAGCGTACCTCAGAGTACCTGCAAGATGTATGGATCAAAAACTTCAGCTTAAAGTTAAAGAAAACAAAAGCTCCCCTTGAATATTTGAGAAGAGATCTTCCCCAAAGAGACATCTACAACTGGTTATCAGTCCTAGTTAAATCGAAATTTTTTAAAATAATCAATGGGTAAGAGGTGATACTTCTACTTCCTTTGATCTTTCAGAGGACTGTCATTTGTAGCTCAGGCCTAACAGCTACAACCATCTCCTTTCCTTGGTGGAGCTTATATACTCCTGATCTTAAAGGACACCAGCCTGAAGAAAGACTTCAAGACTCCTAGGCTATTTCATCCTCAGTTCAAGTTTGAAGGAACGTTCAATCATTAAGAGTCAGTTTGGTTTACTTTAAAGAACTATCTTCCAGGTCATAGTCTAAAGACTTACTTTCAACTGAGATCATTACTGGGCTATAATACAGATTTGTCCTACAGTCATTTTTGCATCAATATCGGCTCAATCTGAAGCTATGACTTCATATTGTATACCAATGTTGACATAGAATAGTAGACATACAAGTCCGGTGTGAGATATAATCTACCATGGTACGCTTCCTTCAACGGATTAGAGGCTTTCACATCTGATATATATATATATATATATATATATATATATATATATATATACAAGCCCAAAAATAAACAACAATTTCTTCTAGATGTTAAACCCCACGCTTAAGAATGAACTCACTGGTGGCCTTTAAATAGGTGAAAAATGGGAGCATAGCGAACAAGGAAATTCGAGGGAGTCTGGCATAACTTACCCATAAGAAACAGAATTCTGCCACAACACCTGCATTATTCAGAGGACAATATATGGCTCTGAAATAGCTTCAGCCTCCTGTGAAGAAATAAAACATACAACTAGTAAAGATATTTTACGGTCCTCTAAGCATACCCAAAATTATGAATGTTCAGCAAAACATCTTCTATTTGTGACAAAGGCCATATCAATTCTTCTAGTCTCTATGCAGCGTAGGAATAAGAGTCACAAAATGATATATTGTGCAGCAAAGGGAAATTTCAAACTTTTTATTTTCTTTTCTTTTTTATATTGAGAATAATTCGACCTTGAAACCCCTACTGGAATACACAACGATTCAGCCTTTTAGAACATTCAATAATTCCTCCTGGAGATTGCTACGGAGACAAATAATATGAGGCCCTTCTCTCTACGTACAAATTTTTCACTCGCTTCTGCATAGACTCGTGGAGCCTGATCCAAATTGGAGAATAACAAGGCGTCAATTAATTTATCAGATTCGGCTTCTAATCTTACAATACATTCAATAAATCCGCACAAAAATCACGAGGCTTATGTAACTTTCCCAACTGATGCACAGGCCCCTTTAACACGCACTTCTTTAGTCAACTTGGAAACAGAAATCTTCAAATATGATTTTGGTCAAGTCGAAGCTAGAAAACATCTGATCCTACCCAAAATCTCAACACTCCCTCTTAGTGAGGAATGTGCGCTACCAACACTCCAGCACTAAAGCTTCCCCTTATCTCTAGAATTGGTCTCTGCGTTGCTGATTCTTGGACTACTGCTCTTCATCCACTACATTGTTGCTTTCTGTAATGCTCCCCATGTCACTGCCACTGACACTGCCACATCTGTACTATAGTGTCTTGATTTACTTCTCCTACTTGTGTTTTAATTATACAAATTATTTTCAGAAATATTTAGAAAACAATGAAGTAAACACAACATGCAACCTACACATATACAGATCATTTACTGAAACATAGTGCACATATGACAAAGGACACACATGATTTTTCAGACAAATGTCCGCGTAAAAAACCAATGCAGGAAAACCGGTGCAGTAGCTCTTTGAGGGTTTTATTATAAAACAGAATCTGAATACATGAAGGTCAAGAGTAGTGGTTTGGTCGATAGAGAATTTCACAACAGTTGTACCTTATCGATCGGAGACAAAAAAAATATGGTTGATTCAAACCCTTCAGGAATTACTAAATTCGAGCCCTTTCTGGCCCCACTGGAACACAGCACAGCTCTTACTGCTACTGCATCAACCTCTCCTGCCTAGTGCAACCTCTCTAAAGCACAGGCTATGCCTACATCACCCTAAAGGCCTCTGCGCTACCTTTGTGTCACCCTCTGTGTTGTCTCTGCGTTAGCTTGGCCTGGTTTCGTCCCTCCTGCTAGCCTTTGTGCTTCCTGGTACAAATTTGCCTCTCCGATATATGTATTCTCGGCCTTGGATATAAATATCCCTTTCCAATCTGCTGCTCACTATCACTGCAAGCTCACTCGAAAATTATCAGCAAACCACGCCCCAATATTTTGACTTAGCTCAAGTGTTGCTACTCTCTGTGTATCCTCCGACTGACCCCAAGCCTTCCTTTAATACTTTTTTCGTTGATAAATCAACGGCCGTGATCAAATCACTAATCAGTGACTAAGATTAGAGAATGCTTGATCCATGTCACTTAGAACATTCTCACCACATGTATAAATTAATTCACATTAATTTTTTAATTTCCCTAAGTTAGACTTAGGGTCCCCATTAAAAAATAATTATTTGAATAACTTTTACACTGGGTGAAATTTTTCCAAACGATTTCTGGGTCATGGAGATCTCAAGTGATTTAGCCCCTCCACAAAGTTTCGGAGCTAGAGAACATTCGGTGCTACCCAAAATCTCAATAAACCCCACCCTCAATCCACACCAAGGACTCCAGAGGTATTTCTTCTCACTTTGAAGTTTCTTCCACGGTAACTCCACCCAGTGAAGGGAGTCTAGATTCTATTGTATGATTAAAAATGAAAGCTAGTACAAGAGTCTATAATAAGATCAACAATGAAAGCTAGTACAATTTCTCTATCACACTGTAAAATTATAATGGAATTCTAAGACCTTTGTAGCACATGTTCTGTTAAGTAAAGATATAGACCATCAAAAAATGTGCCACTGGTTAGACACTCTAGAAAGGAAAAACCATCTACTGGTCAATCTCTTCTCCTAGTTAATTTGCAAGAATGGTGGAACCCTGTAATTAGTTCAGATGAGTGCTTTCCCATACAACCATTTCAAAATTCATGTGTCCAAGGACATTACTAATGGTCACATACAAATTTCCTCTAGCCATGGCCTCTAATTTAGTATTGTTGTCCTATAGGTCTACTTCCTTTATATGCTATTGTTGTTTCTGGGGCTTCACTTGACTTTGCCTACCCTCTCATTTTCCTGACACATCCTCTTGGCAATTAATGGTAATGTTAAATTCTTAAAGTAAAAGTGACATTTCCTTTATTGTAAATTTTTAACATTACCATGAAATGACTCAGGATGTTTAAGAGTGGTTTCGTCCTCATTGGATTTCATATGGAGAAACTAGAATTTTAGATTTCACTCAAAATTCAACAGACTTAATGGTTTTCAGGGTTTCATGGTTTGGGGATTTGCATTGTTTCCATTTGATTCTATTATGTGTAAGGGTATGAGACTGGCATTTGATCAAGAGTATGAAGTCCTTTAAGAACCTTGATGTTGGTGGCATTGATTGTTGAACTTTGTTGATGTTGGTGGTATTGATTGTTGAACTCCCCTACCATGGCCTTAACAAGAATGTACCCTTCACTCAAAGGAAAACAACTGGTTAGGCATGTTAATCTTTTTCTACCGCGTTTTAGGGTTGAGGAGATGAACCCTTCACTCAAACCAAAATCATTGGTTAGGCATGTTAAACTTTTTCAATTTCTATCATGTTATAAGGTTGAGCAATCCAAGTCTGAAGACTTTGAGCTAGATGATGTTTATGTATCTCTTATTGATGATCCCATTTCTAGTAACGATGAATCAATGATGAGTTTCAGGAGAGACCATGTTGCTCAGTGATTTGTAGTTTTGATGTCTATTTTTGCTACTACTACTACTACTACTACTAAAGTTGTAGAGAAGTTTTAGGAGTCCTCAAACTCTGAGCCATATTATTTATGTAGCTCATGTTGATGATCCCTTATCTAGTAGTGGTGATGATTTTGATCATGATGAGGAGTGATCATGTTGTTGATCACTAATATGTAGTCTTGTATTAGGCCAATGGCCTCATAGCTTGTAGCATTGTTTTTGGACTTTATGGGCCATTTGGAGCTTCATTGCTTATGTATTTTTCGATGATATGTATTGCACTCAGTGACATTTTGATATATTCACCTTTGCATGGTATATAAATGAGAAAAATTTGCATATTTTTTCTCTATTGGCTTGGAATCATGGTTGCAAATCTTAAAAATAGATTTTTTTATTAAAAAATAATTATTTAATGTATTTTTTTTTAAAACCAGTTCATTGAGATCTGACCGCTCTCGGTTAGACCGATTCCGGTTAGAAACCTGGTTCATTAGGTCCACCGGTTCCGGTTTTAATAACTATGGTCAAGATAACTCCCTGTTGCTTAAAGGACTCGTATGGCTTGGTTTCCCTAAGGGTAGGCCCAGTCCCATTTTCATCTTGCAAGTGACCTCTCAAGTGAAACAAACTTTCTGGACTCATTCCCAAGTCATCTAAACTAGCTTGGTTTCCTTTAGACATGGTTTCCATATGGGAGAAATCCTTTAATCTAGTAGTCAAGATAAATCCCCGCTGCTTAAAGGACTGGTACGGCTTTGGTTTCCCTGAGGGTAGGCCCAATCCTATTTTCATCTTGCAAGTAGCCTCTCGGGAGCAAAACACTTTCTAGACTCATTCCAAAGTCATCTAAACTAACTTGGTTTCCTTTAGACATGCTAGCTCTGAATCTTTCCTTGTCTGTATTGTTTGCATGTATATTTTTCCCATAATCTAATAAAACATATCTGCTTAAAAATAAATGAAATTTTTGACAAACAACAACAATTGATATATCTATTTAGCATTTATACTTGAAATTTTGACTTCCTCCTTGTAGTAATCTCCAAATCAAAGGATTGAGTCCACATCCAACAAAAGATTATGATTCTGACATATGTGAAGATGATCTACATGTTGGTGAAATAATGGAAGGTAGGATGAATAGCCATGATATCGCCATAAAATTTATTGATGGGGTATTCATGGGTATAAAATAAGAAAATGTGAACATGGATGTCAACGGTGCAGCTCAAGAAATTTTTGAGTGAGTTGTTTATGCAACAACAACTGTATGAGCTGCTATCGATCTTACAAAACGTGAATTTGGGAATACAAATATAAATAAAAAATTAGATAACTCGAGAGAAATTATCTCTAAAGGTGAAGATAAGCTTCATGCACCACTTTTAGAGATCAAAATGAAGGGGAATATAAGTGAATGGATTGGAAAGTTGTTATAAAAATATCAGGTCTAGAATGAATAATCATTTGTTTGACATTTAAAGTTCAGGGAGAGAAATGGAGAAAATGTCATTTCCAATGGTAGTTCGGGCAGTTTCGAGGTAAAAGGATGATAGGTCTTGTGTAGATATTTCCAGCCAACAATATCATGGGGTATATAGTATGAAACCAATGCTCTTTTTTGAGGAGAAGATGTCAATATTTGACAGTGTAACAAATTCACGTCAGCATTCTTCCTCTCACAAAGCTAGTCAACATATGTTTGAAAACTATGATGATGAATAAGATGAGCACAAAATAAATTTTCTATGGTAGTCCAAGCCACCAAAATACACCTCGACGTATAGAAATTTTGGAATTAGGATTCCCAAATCCAGCAATTTCAACATCATGGTTATCAAAAGTATTTAATGATTAGAATTTGAACCCTACCCATCTCAAGAACATTGACTCAATGATAAAGTAGGCCCTGAACATATATATATATATATATATATATATATGGTGCAACTAATTCATTGAATCTCATTTTCTCTAGTAGGGATGTGCTGAAGGGTCATTAAATGATTGCAAACCCAAAGGACTCCTCCTTCAACCTTTCATTAAGACTCTTCGATAGGGTTATGTTCTGGTAAGCATTTTCATCCAAACGTGGGACTTGGACCTATTTCCCCTTTCCCTTAGAGAGGATTTGGTTATTTTTTCTTTGGATAAGAAGCTTGATCCTTCATTTAGCTAGCTTGATTGAAAGGTTTGGGTTGACTCACCTTTTAGCACACCAACAGAAAAAAATAGTGAAACAAATTTTGCAACTTTGTTCTGATAAGACTCTCCTACGCTACGTAGAACTGGAAAATCCAATGATTATAGCACTTACTAACACTTAATGCTGACTAAGATGGTTCATTCACCTTGATACGTATGGAAAGTTTAATAGAAAAGAGAAAGAAAGCATATAAAAAGTTCAATTTCAAGAGTTCCAAGACCAACCGTATCTGACATATTAAGTAGAGACATTTTCTTCTTACAACATCCAGTTCCCATTAAACACTCAGTGTGATGATTCTGAGCCTTATTTGCCTATGCAATCCATGGTTCATTAATCCCATTACCTTTATAAATGCCACCATTACCTCTATAAATGCATTGACAATGTAAGTCTCGAACATATACCTATAAATATAAAATATATCCTCAAGGAAAGCAAAGACATATCTGGATTTGTTGTTTCGAGCCATTTGGTGGGCAACCAAGAACTAAACCCACAGTTCCTGTTGGTCTAGGCACATGATGTACATTATCTAAATGCGAACTTAGAGTGCAGTGTTCCTCCAATTCTTCTAAATCACCATAACAATTACAACCAGACTGCCTTGTATGGTATCCATCAATTGTAGTTTCTCCTTGAAAAGGAACACTCCAGTTCTTCTAAATCACCATAACAATTATAGCCAGACTGCCTTGTATGGGATCCATCAGTTGTAGCTTCTTCTTGAAAAGGAACAGAGACATGAATCGCAGATGATAGCACAACCATTTGACCTCTTTTCTTCATTTCTTCTTCATTAGTAAGAATATATTACAAACTAAAACATTGTTTTTCCTACTCAAATAGGATAGGAATACAATTGTCTACCCATTTAGATGTCGCCAATACAAAATCGAAATTGCACAACTAGTCATGTTCTAGATGAAATTTCACAATTGTGAATCAAATGACTCTCATGCCATGAAATAAATCCCATACTTATTCTAATATGTCTCGCTACAGAAGCAGAAGCACACAACAAGTAACATAAAATTAACAGAAACAAGGTCAAAGATGAAACTTACGACATGTAACATAAAATTAATAGAAACAAGGTCAATGATAAAATTTACAATTGTAGCTAATACAGAATCCAGATCGCACAGCTATTCATGTTTTAGATAAAATTTCACAATTGTGAATCAAATGGCTCTCATGCCACGAAATAAATCCCAAACTTATTTAGATATGACCCGCTACATAAGCACACGACAACATAAAATTAACGGAAAGAAGGTCAATGATGAAATTTACATGCTTGAAGCATTTGAACAAGATGATGTTTCTTTTCTGTCAACTCCTTCAGCTCCGCCTCCAATTACATTTTCCTCTTCAATTTGTCAGCTATAATGTGTGCATTTTTATCAACCTAACTATATAGAGGTTTAGAGACAAAAATTTCTTGTATAGATAATTCTAAAATGAAATTTGGAATATTTAAAAGAACCATATGAAGAGAATTTAATGCGGCAATGATAAGTGAAGCTCTTGAAGCTACTTAAGCCCCCAATCCTTCCTATACTAGTGTTAGGGTTTATGATATCATCCATTATAACTGGGACATACATGTTGACATAATCACTCTGAATTGATTTATTTTGTGACCATTGTAATTATGGAATTAACTTGTTAATATTTGTCCCGTCGCTAATTCATTTCCAATCCTCTAAAATTGAAAAGCTAAATTTTCAATTGATTCCTGATAAAATGAATTAACATATACATGTTGAAATTTGAAAAGACACAGAATCAAACTCCGAGTCATCCCATTTTATGCCTCTGAATCGAGACCTAGGCAGTTTTAGCAGAAAATTTACAATACAGACCTGGCACCTAAGCCATCAGAAGTCCTTCATGTGCAAGTTTATTCCAGTATTTCATATAATTAAATAATGAAAGTAAAATGAAATTACCTGCCTCTTGAGTAGATTTACTAGCCTCTAGAATATTCTCCTCCAGCATGGAGCCTCATTCCTACTTGTCTGATTCCACGTCCATTTTCTCGGCATTCTATTTCTTCGCTTTAGGACATACACAAGCTCAGGTTCAGGCCAATCCCAAGGCCATTTCTGGGTTTCTGGATTTTTTTAGGGACAACTTGATCATCAAAATCCATTTGTGCCAGAGCATCTCGCTGGTAACCTCCTATGTTATTACCACATTTTATTTAACTCTCGTAATCAATGCCTTCTTGCTTTCTTTTTTATGTATTTTCTTCACTGATTTTGTGGTCGAAAAGCCACCTGAGGTCTTGAGTTGTGGAGTTGGAAAGGCACCTATGGTATTCAGTTATGCAACCATTGTTGCACATGCCTTCTGCTTCGTCTTCCTCCATTGAACCCTAAACATACAACCTCATTATGCCAGTTTTGAATTATTTTGAAGTTGCAAAGAGATATGGAGGGCTTGGGATGGGCCATCGCCCAGAGTGTGGGAATCCAATTTCTTGAATTCAACCAAAAGTATGATAAAATGTCAGCTTGAACTTTTTGAATAATTTAGTTGAATACATATCGGTTAATGTGCATATTTACTTCAGTTGAAGTTGTGAAAATGTACCTACAGCAGTGTGTAACCAAACTGTTTGACAAAAGATAGCACTGAAAATTCAATATAAACTCAGAAAAATTCTAAAAAATATATAAACAATTCTAGGAGGGATTTTAGCATGTAGGCATGTGTCTGCTCCATCATTGGCCCTGTTGACAGCCAATTCACCTACCTTAATACCCTATATTTTCAACTCTGTAGTGCTCTCTGACATCACAAGATGTATCCACGAATCAGTTTCGCGGTTTTTTTGGGGGGGAAGGCAGGGGGCGGGGGGCGAGGTGCCTCGTGGTTGGGGAAAGGAACAATGAACACTTGTGGCTGGTTATGCACCAAAAGCCACCATCCCAATGCTAGAGTCTGTGTTACCTTATCCATATCAAGAAGCTTTCATACATTTGTTCTAAATGCACGCCTGCAAAGCCCCACTACTGGAGATTATTTTACTGATCACTGGAACAAGAAACTTTCTTGTCGATGAAACCCCAGCTAGAAGATGGGTGGGTGGGTGGATGGGTGGCGGAGTGCCTGGTGGTTTTAGAATAATCAGAGGTGTGGGGACTCGATATATTACTGACGTGAACATTTTGAACCCCACCCACAACCTTACAAATAGATATCACTAAAATAAGGAGGCAAGAATAAACAAGCTCCACAACGCCCTAATATGAGACTTGTTATGGCATGGGATGCCCTTCCTCCTTCCTTGGAAAAGGAAAAACCGTGCAGGGGAAATAAACGATGGAAATTAAAATATATTAAGTTGTCTTCCAGGTTTCTTAGGATTTTTATTTTCATATATATATATATATATATTTGAAAGATAAAAATCCTAGGAAACCTGGAAGACAACTTAAACGAAAGGTGAATCTATCTTTCAGCGTGAATTAGATTCCATTAAATGTAATGTGTGTTTTTCATTTGTTTGAAGGTATTTTTAATATAAATCATTATTAATTATATAAAAATTGTTTGAGTTCTTTATGTCATATCATTTTAGCGTATTTTGGTTGATTTTTTAATTTAATCGTGATATGATATTTGTGTAGTTAAAAAAATGGAGTGAAGTGGTAATGTTGTGGATTGATGATTATTTTGAATGAAATTTTTAATTTATTAAGGATAATCAATTTTGGATATTTTCTATAATGTTCAGTACAGGGAGTTAATATGGGAAAGGTGATAATTTGGCTCTCATGTGCTTTAGAAAATTGATATCTTTTTGTCCATAAATGTTAGAGGTGGAAAAATATCCTTGGTTCTAAAGTTAAGTTCGTTCCAACATAGCTATATTTTAAACCACAAATTGTGGTTGACCTCATGGATATGATAGAAATTTGTTGGCTTGTAGGATAGTCTTGTCATGAAATAAGAAGGGTATTTATTTTTCCTTGATTGTGATTCTTTATAGATTTTGATGTGTTTTTCATTCTACTTTACATTTGTGGAAAATAGCTACAGACTTAATTCCTTGTCATATTTTATAGAAAATAGCTACAGACTTAAATCTTTGTCATATTTTATATTCTCTACATCTACCAACATTTTGACTTCCCACAATATTATGTATATTCATGAATTCATCATCATTACTATTGTTGGGATGTCCTCTTTCATAACTTGGTATTCCCCATACCCATAAAACCTCTTCCTATGAAGTTTTGTTGTTGTAGGGTATACAACTTTTCCTCCACCTTCAAAGAAATTGGATAAGCTTGTCTCCTCTTCAATCTATAACTTAAAACTATTAGCATACATCACTACCCTTTTGGATTATATATTTAAGTCTTAACTGAGTGATAACTTGAATAATTCTTTCATATATACTCTTAAGTGGATGTCTCAAATTTTGTTCTTGTGTTTATAAACTCTATTGATAAGAAATTGGTAAGAAGTTCTCCTTGAACTAACTCATTATTTTCTTCCAAGTCTGGATCTTTTCTTATTGTCTATTTACTTTATCATTTTACGTAACATCCCACTAGATTATAGCATTACATTTGCTTTTAATTTCATAAAAAAAGAAACCTAATATGGTCTTGAACATTTTCTTTTTATCAAAATACCCATTTTGGTTAGTTGATTAGATCCTCAAGTTATAAATTACCATCACAAACAAAATTCACAATCTAGATCATGCCCAAGTTTTTTCCTTGTCCACTTCGGTCTCACTGATTCCACACTTAGCCTCATCCAGAAAATTTCACTCCTAATCAGCTTGACCTCACTCAACCTTCTTGAACTGCGCATTACGTAGTCTCAACCCTCAAGCCCCGACATTGCCTCTTGAAATTGTGCATTGTGTAGTCACAGTGCCCAAATTTGACCCTTGAGCTCTAGAACTACGTAATTTATGACTCCCAATCATCCTTAACTCCGCATTGCGCAATGCCAAGCCTCAAGCTTCCAGCCTGACACCTTGAGCTGTGCAATTGCACAATCCATTAGATTTTTCCTCTATCCAGAATTGGGAATGGGGAAACTTCAAGCCTCAATCCTAAGCCCTTGAAACACTCAACTATGAAATCTTCGAGCTTGTTCTCCTTCTAGAATTTCACATTGGGCAACTTCAGTCCTCAAGCCTAAAACTTCATCTCTTGAGCTCCTCAACTGCACAATCACCTAGCTAGGCCTCTCAAAGCTATGCATTGGGCAACCTAAAGGCTCAAGCCTCAAGCTTGACCTCCTGAATCCCTCAATTATGCAGTTCCTTTAGTCTATCCTTCGAGAATTTCACATTGGGAAAACTCAAGCCTCAAACCCCAATAGTGAGCTCTTATCCTATAGCCCTGGCCATTCTAAACTGTGCATTGTGCAGTCTCAAGGTTCAATCAAAAACCTTGACCTCTAGAACTGCACAATCCCTAAGTTAGTCACCAGTTTCAGCCCTAACAAGTGATTTCATGAAACATGTTAGATGATGTGTTTTTTGGATTGATGTTATCTTGTCGTGAATGGTTTTCAGTTGCAGGTACTCTATATCATCATGATAGGATGATGATGGATGAAAAGGAGAGGGAGAACATTGAATTGAGAAGAATTCTATAAATGGTCGAAGAGGCGAAGAGGCATATCCGCCTTCAATTGCAACATGTGCTTGAGGAACAAGTTGCTGAAAGTTCCACTCTAGTGACAGCAAAAGAAACATCAAAAGTAAAGCCAATATGTGGGCATGGTTAAAATAGTGGTTATGGACAATATGAGGAAAATGATGTGCATTTTGTAAGCATCTCCAAGGTTCTCATCATATTTCAATTGGTAAAACTAGGTGGCAAGAGTCATCTACAATGTTGTCATCATCATCAGAAGTTGAAAAGATGAATGACAAGTTAAAGGAGGTAATAAGAATTTCAAGTACAACTCCTTCTGTTTATGTTAATAACACCTCTTTTGTAGCTTTTGAGCAACATAAAAGAGGCATTGGTATGAATATTCTACCTAAAATGGGTTATGAAGGAGGAGGCGTCAACATCAATGGCCTCGAGGATAATGTTGTTGGATTTCATGGTTTATGATATTGTTGATTATTGTCAGAGAACTTCCTTCTTTGCACCGTGGGCTTGGGTAGTCCCGATTGTTATGGATTATCAACAAGAGTTCACACCCTCCATCATCTTTGATAGTTTGACATTGTTACATGCCTCAATTTTTAATTGTTTTTTGTTGTTTCCTAACTTCTTCCGTTTTCACAAATCGTCGAGTTGCCATCTTGTGACATAAGGAATTGAGTGCTAATGGGAATTGCACCTTGGTCATGGATTGACAAGAGAAAGCAATATTCTACCATTCAATATGCTTTTCTAAACCTCCACGATGTTGTGAATGAGGATCTTATTTTTCTAATTTTCTATAGATTCTTAATTTGTCGGAAGGTGTGCGGACACTATCCTTTTCTAGCAGCAACTTGCACTTCTCTACCTTTTTTTTCCATTGAAAGAGTATTTTGCAAGAAATTTATGATTCGATGGATGAGAGATAGCGCAAGTTGTTGGGTTAGCCACCCTAGCCGCTTTCTTGATTTTTCCTTGCAAATCCCCTTTCAAAATTGGGCATTCGAGATTTGAAAAAATGATATTTTTTTTAGCTCGTCCTCTTCTATGATGCGTGGAAAGTGCAAAATTCCATGTTTTAATTGTGTGACATTGATGGCTTATGTCTTACCCATGAAAGTGCGGAACATTACTGCTCTTCTTCTCCATTTTCTAAAGCATCCATTATGAGTGTTCAACTTTGACACTTTGTATTTTTATTGCTTTCATTTGCACCATTTAGAGTAATTTCTAGTTATTATTTTAGAAAAAATAAACATTGTCCAATAAGGAGAGGAAGTTGCATGGAGTGCATTATGTGGCCTTTCATTATACACTCATAGATGGCTCAATTTTTTGGTCTTTATAACTAGGTTAAGCCTAGGGCAGGGCCAACCTGTTTATTGGATGGAAGAACGACCTACCCACAATGGGATGCTATCACCATGATTGTGCGAAGCAGAATTAAGCGTGGACACCCCTTGGGATAGTTTAATTTCCCCAAAAGTGGTATCCATCCCTAACCCTTCCCCATGAGGTTTGAACCTAAGACCTAGTGGGGACTAAACCCCACTGAAACCAACAAGTATACACCTCATTGGTCACACATAGATGACATTGCTTGTAGGGAGAAATGACATTCTTTTGTAATCTTTTCATGTGACATTTTACACTCAATTCCCTGTGACATCTATCGAGCACATTGTGACAAAACTATAACCATATTCCTACCATTATTTGACAAGAAAATTACTATACATAGTAGGGCATGGCCCACTAGGGAAGTTGGCTTGTTAATCATCCTCTATTCCTTTGGATTCTAATAAGTTTTAGGACCAATCCCATTATTCTAATACGTTTTAGGATCAATCCCATTTAAATTTTTCTATGGTCTTCAACATGTAGGTGGTCTTAAATTCAATACACATAGTAAGACATGGCCCACTAAGGGAGTTGTGTTGCCAATCATCATATACTCCTTTGAATTTTAATAAGTTTAAAGTTCAATCTCATTTAGGTGGTCTTAAATTCATCATAGTTAAATTTACGTTGTATGATTTAAATAAAATAAACATTTATTAATGAAATTTAAACTATAATTGGTTAACCATCTCCCAATTTCCTTCCAACAACTGAACCATGACATAAAATAATTGAACCATCACATAAACACTTTTTTTATGGATAAGTTCCACAAGCGTACTTCGGATAAAGAGCGAGGGAGAAAGAAACAATATTGTATTGAAGAGTTTAATCCCACTCATATCATTAAAAAAAAGCATACACATGGGCCAATATTTCTTGGAGAGCCAAAATTCTTATTGCTCAGTTATAGACTAATTCTTATAAACTCCACTGTGAAACGAGTCTCTGTTGTGAAACAGGGCATTGGAAAAGGCTAAAAGAAATGTGGGAGGAAAAAGTAAGTATTTTTTTCTCTTCCGGAAAAGTGGAAATAAAAAACATTTCATTTTAGAATGCAAGGCCTTCAAAGGAAACACATAAAGTTATGCAGATACTATGACAACAAGGTCTTTGGGATAATTTATTCCATGAGGGGTTTGACGAGAAGTTATGAGCATTTATTGTGAGGTTTCACACGAAAATGGCTAAATAAGGATAGTAAAGAAATTTTTCCCATAAGCTATCTTTAACCTCTTTACAGTTAAAATAATAAACTATCTTTAACCTCTTTAACATTAAAATAATTTATTAATTTCTTTTTAACTTACAACATTTTTACTCACCCTCGTCATTAACAACCAACCCAATTTCCCCTTTAAATGGGGAAAGAAGAAAGACATAAAGAAATACGAGAGGCTAAAAATAACATGTAGAATAGGTTGATTCTCCATCTTTTTTTATATTCAGCCCTTTTTCTATGGAATCTTATAACAAACACTCCAACTTCTCTACATTGAAACTCTTCTTCATCGTTGGCATTCACACCACATGGAACAAAATGTGGCTAACACAACTTACGATTAAGCTGAAGGCTTTTCTACTATGAGGTTTGTCTTCGAGACACTGTTCAAATTCGTCATCCCTGACAAAATATGAACAGTGTCCCTTGGGATTACAACATGGTACAACGTATTGAAAAGAGAGAACCCGCGTGCATGTGAGTCTAGAGAAATTGAAGGCGTCGTTATATCTCGAAGAAGTACCATTTGCGGTCAATGTCGGTCCATGCTATTTCGAAATATATGTGGCGTGTTCCCTTAAAATAAACACATAATGTTCATGCAGCCTATGCCTGCATATTCAATAGGTTTTTGAAATATTGATGTGGAGCTCCTGCACTTTTGGGGATGTGAGGGTTCTGTTCTCATCGACTCTATTTCCGGTCAGTTCGTAGTGGAGAAAGACTCTTCGGTTAAAAATTTGAGTCTTAGAGGAATTGATGTTATTAAAGAAGCGAAATTGCAAATAGAGACAATTTTCCCAAAGAAGGTGTCCTGTCTAGATATAATCGCATTTACGGCTAGAGATAGTGCATCATTTGTATTTTTCTTAAAAATTATACATAAGAATACCACTATGTTAAGTACAGCATGGAATAACAACAACGCTCAATGATTTCTAATGATTGATTGCAGGCATCTCCCATTCCACTCTACTGGAAGAAAGGATGGAAATATTACACTAGATTCCAATATTCAGGGAAATCTACCACCCCCTACCTTCACTGTAACCCATGTAACTCAGATATTTGCAGCTAAAGGTCTATCCCAAGATGAGATGGTTAATTTTCATGTATTTTCTGAGACTCGCAACTCATCAATGTGTCAATTCTTGCAGATGACAATAATGGTTGAGCAAAACCATGATTATAATCATGTTTGTGTTGTTTGGGTGAATGCAGGAGCACACACAATTGGTGTCTCTCACTATACTTCATTCGCCAATAGGCTCTACAATTTCAATGGCATGAATACGATGGACATGTCCCTTGATCCAACGTATGCTCAGATACTGAACCAAAGTTGTCCCTAAGGCAGCCCCATTAACCTCAACATGATTGTGGTCATGGATCCTCAAACGCCACTAATCCTGAACAACTTGTATTACAACGACGTTATAGCTAACAATGGTCTCTTTACATCGGATGCAACTCTACTTACAGATCCAAACACCAAATCTAGTGTGAGTGCAAACTCAGGCCTTAACTTAGTCAGATGGAAAAAAAAAAAAAAAATCTGCAATGATAGAAATGGGAGATATTAGTGTATTAACTGGCAACCCATTGGGACATTAATGTTTTGAGTAGTCCTCGTCAAGTACAGGGTTGCCAACAATTAAAAAAGATTGGAAATTTAGTTTTCTTAGCTTCAAATTTGGAAGATTTGCACTTCTCAACGATTAAACTAGCACAACCAGCAACATAGACGCTGGTGCAACCTATTGAAATGCAGGCACATATGTCCAATATAAAAAGAATATTTGGGAGGCAGGGGGTAGTTGGCATACTCCCATAGGTTAGAGAGACATTTTTCTTGTCAAGGAAGCATGATGCAGGGATGGAAAAATAATATGGGAGGATGAAGCCCTCTCGGTGCTCTACGAGGGGTGTGGGAACAAATGGAGTGGGCCTCTGCCAGTTAGGTGCATGCGTTGGATTTTTCTTTCAAGGTAGAATGGACAACAAGGAGGGGGGATATTTGGTCTAGGGGTATGAAGAGTAGGGGAAGGAGGGAACACGATAGGCATTGCCTATAGGACTGCAGAAAAGCCAATGGAAGAGGCACACTGCAAGGAAAAGAAGGATTTTTGTATGATTTAATCCTTTGAGAAGTCTAAATCTATTTGCCTATATTTTAAATTTTGTTGACAATGTTAATTTGGAAAATTCAATGCAAAATCTAAATTCCTATCATGTTAAATGTCATATTTGCAATCGTTAAAATGCCCTTATGGGTACTGTATAAAATATGCATGGTGAAATATCTACACCGTCAACTTTATACTCAAATAATGAATATGGTGGTGGTCAGATATGAAGTTGGTCATTTGGTTAGAGGGTACAATATTTTCTATTATGGCAAAAGTATGTCACTTATCGATATATTGTAAGTGCATTAAAGCTAACCAAACACTTAAATACAGTTAACAACTCTTCAACTAGAATATTGAAGAGCCAAAGTCAAGGCCTAGTTGAACCAAATCAATTTGTTACTCAAGGGATCGAATTACATCATAGTGGAAACACATGACAGGCTGCTAATCCTAGTAGTATGCATTGGTGGAGGGGATTGTTGGAATTGGTAGGTGAGAGAATGATGAGTTATGTTGTTGTAAAATTGCTTAAAAGATATTTTTCAACCCTTCTACATCCCCTCATCTTTGTCTATACAGAGGCCCAAAGCATGAAGAGTAATTCACCTTAGCTACTTGTCGAAGAGGAAAGAAAACATGCTCGGCTTGATAAGGTCTTCATTCTTGCCAAGTGTATTATGATCTACTAATAGATGGAATCTTGTTGCAAAATCCTGCCTTTAAACCTCACTAACAAGAATAAGTCAAATCATTACTGATTTGGGGAGTTATTCAGTCCATTTTCTTAGTTGTTCACTCCTCTTGTAGCTGCTTTCAAGGCCTATCCTGTAGATGCTTCCATACCATAATCTTCAAGGACATTTCAACCACATGCATGTATGCTTTCAACGGTGAGTTTACAACCAATTAAATCTCCAAATAAAGCAAACAATGTGAATTCTCTAAATGGGGAAACCTCCCAAGTTATGAGATTCATGGAAAGATCTTAAGGACCAAAAATAGAAAGAAAACAGATGGAATATAATTGGCAAATTCCATGCCTATCATGACACTTTCTCATCTAACCACCAATAAAGTTGACATGTAGGTTAGCATAACCATTTTCATGCTTTCCTCATTAAAATCTCCTTGAGTGCATCCCCTATTTTTTTTTTCATGACATGGTCTCAAACTTCTTTTGTCTCTGAAAACCAGATTTGTTCCATTACCATTACCTTGTCACTTGTATTTATGATAAGGTTCATGTTTATAGTTTTTCATTGTCTTCCATCATACTTGTTTGAGATCATTAAAGTATGATGAACCTATTCAGGGAACTGCTTATCATTTCACATCATAACTTTCAATACACTGTAGAATAATGGTAGACTTTCTTATATTTATTTATCATTTCCTTTGGGTTTTTCCATTGGCCTTGATGGTGATTATGGGATGGTAAATCAGCTAACACAATTTCTCTTTATTGGTATTTTCCATTGATTGTTTTACATGACTGTATGTCTCTTTACATTTTGTTGAATGCAAGAGTAAATTTTCCATGATCAATACAAAACCCATAATCCTAGATATTGTCTTAACTTGTGATCTCCCATTTGATAAATTTCTGAAGTATAGGACAAAAGGAAAAGGTTTGAGTAAACCTACGAGTTGGAGTGTTACCACCATCATTGTCTCATTGAATTTGTCCTCTCGAGAGTATTTTCTGACCCCATATACCCATTTTCTTTGGGAGTCACTAATGCCACATTACAGCCACCATAAAAATCCAATAGGAAACCTTTTTTTCTCTAAGAATCTCAAAATTTCAGAAGTCTATCACACTTCATATATGTCCTAGAGAGTCTAGTAATGTCTTTGTTTGGATGTCGAAACTGGACTTAAAATTTTTTGTATAAATTTCCATATTACATACATATACCCAATGTGTGGGCTTCCTTCATCATAGCTACCCTACTGCCATGGCATGTGGCTTGGAGCATTCCCTTTTCCCCCACTCTGTTCCATCATCATTTCACATGCCACCTGCCATTTGATGGATGTATCGTAGACATGTCACCCCCTTAGAGGTTGAAATCACCAAATAGGATCAATGCTTCTTGAAAAAGAGTTGAAAGAAAGAAAAGATTATATTAATTTTCAATGGTAGCCAAAAGTTGTTAATGTGTCTAATTAAGTAGAAGTAAATGATTGAACCTCAAAGTTTGCCAATGATCATAAGTGTTGGAAAATGTTTATCTGGCCAAGTATCTTGGTATTAGACCTTGTGCCAATTCAATAGTTGTAAATAAGGACAGCAGAAAACAACTTTCTACACTCATAATAGGAAAGGCAGAGATAAAAATCACCAGCCTTTAAGATATGAAAAAAATAACTAAGAATCTGACAATTTTGATGCAAATAAATTTGGATGGCACAACCTGTATCCAGGTTGCTCTCCTAATGAACCAACTAGCATAACAATTGGTTACCCAAATGGCTTCATGGATGGGATTTAACCCATATCCAATATTTTAGATAAACTTTTGAGTGAATAAACAAGTGATTTCTTGACATGGATGAACATTTAAGGGGATATTCAATGATAGTTGCGTAAATTTACAGCCACAATACCATGTTGTGCAGTTCACTTTGAAATGGAAGTGATGATGATCCAACAGACTGGCCATCAAGAATGGATCCCAGAGACTGTGAATGGAGAAGATATTGTAGTCAGCTACAAGTTTATGTTGAACTAGGTGATAAACAACTCTTTATTGAGTAGCTCATATTTTAAGGAAGATGTCGGAGGAACAAACATCAACTAAGTTTACAGCCACAATACCATGCTATGCAGTTCACTTTGAGATGTAAGTGATGATGAACCAGCAGAGTGGCCACCAATAATGGGTCCCAGAGACGGTGTATGGAGAGGATATTGTAATCAGCTACAAGTTTGTCTTGAATGAGGTGATAAACAACTCTTTATTGAGTAACTCATATTTGAAGGGTGATGTTGGAGGAACAAACATCATGTCATCTCTAACACCTAACATTTTGCACTACAACGCCCATACACTTTTCTATGAACCCCACCCCTACTAACCCCTGCGCTTGAAAATTATGAAACCTTTCGATTTAAGTTGCAGTGTCAATGTTTCTTGAAAAAAAGTTGAAAGAAAGAAAATATTATATTAATTTTCAATGGTATCCAAAACCAGTTAATGTGACTAATTAAGTAGAAGTAAACAATTGAACCTAGAATCTTTCCCAATGATCACAGGTGTTGAAAAATGTTTATCTGGCCTAGTATCTTGGTGTTGGACCTAGTGTCAGCTCAATAGTTTTAAATAAGGATAGCAGACAACAACTTTCTACACTCATAACATGAAAAGTAGAGATAGAAATCACCAGCCTTTAAGATATGAAAAAAAAACTAAGAAACTGACAATTTTGATGCAAATAAATTTGGATGATACAACCTGTATTCAAGTTGCTCTCCTAATGAACCAACAAGCATAACAACTACTTATCCAGATGGCTTCATGGATGGGAGTTAACCTATATCCATTCTTTTAGATAAAGTTTTGGGTGAATAAACAAGTGATTTCTTGACTTGGATGAATGTTTAAGGGGATGTTCAATGATAGTTGCGTAAGTAAGTTTACGGCCAAAATACCATGTTGTGCAGTTCACTTTGAAATGCAAGTGATGATGAACCACCAGAATGGCCACCAAGAATAGTTCCCAGAGACCGCAGATGGAGAAGATATTGTAATCAACTACAAGTTTATGTTGAATGAGGTGATAAACAAATCTTTATTGAGTAGCTCATATTTGAAGAGAGAAGTTGGAGGAACAAACATCATGCTCCAAAAAAGTGCTAATTATTGTATGAATTTATTTTAGCATTGGCATCACGTGATACTTTCAATGTTTAGTGTTTAACATGTGAGCAATGTAAACATTAGGTGATGACGCTATAGGTTGGTGGATTAACCACCATCACTTCTGAAGGGTACTATAAATGAGATGATGTACATGAAAGATTTTACATCATTGTTACAACATCATTAAAAAATAAAGTTTCACTCTCTCCATTATCAACTGTTCATTTCTAAGCGTGCACTACAAAATCTAACAAGCATTGGAATTGGAATTGGTTATAGTGGAAGTTGTGCCCAAAAGGTTGAATATAGGTTAACGAGTTTTTTCTTTTATTTTTGGAGGGGTAAAGGTGTGTTTCCTATATCCTTAGGGTTCTCGGAATTGCAAGGCTCAGAAAATGAAATCTGGGACATTACCATAACTATTCCATTTTCATGGCTTGATTGGAATTTACATCTACTATAATAAATGATAATTTCCAAAAAAAATCCAAAGGAACAAATCTAGTTTTAAATGTAGCTCTCTGAAACATAGGCAAAAATAACTTTAAACATACAACTTTGAATTCTTTTGAAATACATAAAACCTAACGAGTTAAAAAAAAATTAACCATATATTACAACAGACAGAGAGCCAAGAGTGAGACCTTGAGTTACCTTTGATAGTGCATCAAGAGCACCTTCCACAAGATTAAAGTCATTGCTATTAAAGCATTGAACCAGTACCTGTAGTAATTCTGGTCAACTACAAACCTATACTTGCTGAACTATAACACTGAAAATAGTTCCTACTGTTGAATGGAGGTCTCTATTTGGTGCCCCCCAGACAAGATAGAAACTACGATTTGATATATTTTTTTAAAAAGAAATCATCAGATGAAAACTTGTCCTTAGATTACATTTCAAAATAAATCCTGCTCCCTATCGTACTTCAACAGATTATACTTCTCCATGTGACATATTCACACATATCAAGCTATAAGTAGATGCATCAAAAAATCAGATCAAGTAAAATCAGACGATCAAGCTCTAAATACAAACCCATAGATGCCTGACATCTCACCAAAAAAAATTTATATCAATTATTATTAGGAATAATTCATCACAATTATCTAGAGGTACATTGCTAGCTTTTGAACATTGACTATGAACTAATATAACTCTGTTCTAATAAATTGAAGCTCTGAAATTCTCTTACATTTGTTCTAGTAATATGTGTTGTTTCTAATGCTTGTGCATATATTAATATTCCTATATATAAGTATGCAGTAGATTCATACTGACTCAATTATTGTAGTTATAATTTGGAAATTTTCACATAAATAGCAATAGAGAACTCACAACAACAAGTGATTCTTGCAGCTTCAAATTATGAAGTCACCCACAAGTATTGCAGTATCAATGTGTTAATATGACCAATAAATGGATACAGGCAATCTGCTATCACACTATATATAAGTATGCAGTAGACTCATACTGAATCAATTACTATAGTTATAATTTGGACCTTTTCACATAAACAGCAAGAGAGAACTCACAACAACAAGTGATTCTTACAGCTTCAAATTATGAAGTCACCCACCAGTATTGTAGTACCAACGTGTTAATATGACCAATAAACGGATACAGGCAATCTGCTATCACATATAGGTAGTTGACAAGTACTATTACCTTTTTACACGTTGCTACATCATGAACTATCACTAAGGACTGTGAGCAAATCCTGTAGCAATTGCATTGTTATAACATGTTGTCATATCCTCTATTTAAATTCTTGTATAAACAATTCCACTATAAAATTTTGGGTAAACAATGTGAGTTGTTTTATTACTACTACAAGCTGAAGGAATGAAACCCAATATGCTGTAAAATTGAAGGCTATAAGAATCCAGGGTTGAGCGTGATCCAAGGTAATAGAATGGACAATTCTTCCTTTTTAGTTGGGGTGAACTGAAGGAAGTAAGTTTAGAGTATATTTTAGTTTTAAATGTACTTTTCAAGGACTTCTATTACCATCCTTAAGCATATTGGCATTTCATCATGGTCATATGAACCGTGTCACCCTAATGACGTACGAGGGTCAGTTAGCATACTCCAGTTATATTTATTAGACATATTTTGATGGAACATGTACTTTAACTTCCAAATGTCATCAGATTTTACCTTATGGACACCCATTTTCCAGGGTATTACCAATATGGTGACTACTGCTCAATGGTTGGTGCTATGATATCTAGAAAAATATTATTAAGTGCAAAGTTTATGTGTGTGTCTTTTATATTGATTAATGGATTTTGACCACCAGAGTTACCATGATGGCCTTTAGCGTTACGATGATACATTAGTGTTGAGATTCGATCTGCATATCAAGGATGCATAGATAGTATGTAGTGTAAGCATGCTACAGTTGTGTGAATGTTCCATATATTGATGGTCTAATTATTATTTTCCTCATTTCCATATGGTTCCAGCATGATTAGATTTACTTTGACAAGTTTACATATGTTGGAGATCATTGTCTTCATTGTATTTATCCTTGCTTGGTCATATATACATACGGTCATTTCTTGATGCATGTAGACTTCACACTCTTTGAGCTTATCAACCGTAGTAAACTCCTTTAATAAATTTTCTGGACATTAGGACAGCAAGCAGAACATTGACTAAACATGAAATTTGTAGCCTTTCCATTAACCCCGGGGCATTAATGTCACCTTTCAGCCACACTGATATTTCATGTAAAGAATGTTTTAAATTTATTTCACAAATCTGGAAGACACCTGAAAATATCTTACTTCCTATCTGTCTCTTAGTCTGTTAACTTTCCTTTCTGCATATTATGCTTAATTATATGAATATAAATTTACTAAAGAAGCTGCATCAAAACACCTTCTAGGAGCATACTTATACATCTTGGTTTTGTACTTTATACTGGAGTTTATCCCTGAATTCAATATATATGTATATATAGTTCTAATACTTCTGTGAAAGGGTTTTGTTACAAATTATATCAAAGAATCTAGCAGATCTATTGAAGCATGGTGCTTTAGTGTATGAAAGTGACAGTTTGTGTGAGTTATTGCACATAAAATTTGGTCCCATGCATTATGGAGTAGTACCTTTCTTGAAGAAGATGGTGCAGGGATCATTGGACTTCAAGATCAAGGAGATAGGACTGTGCAAGAATTGTGCACTTTGTAAGCATGTTAACACTCCTTTCCTAAGTAGTGAGCACAAATCAAGATAGATTCTTGATCATATTCATTCATAGGTATGTGGACTAATATCTTCAATGTTTTTATTACCACACTAAGGGCGTTAGGGGATAGAAATGAAAATGATAGCATTATGACATCTAGTGTGGGTATAAACTCGTGAATGATTAAAATTTCTAGAATGATGTTTTACTGACAACCCTCCATTGATTGAGCCAATAGGGTTGTTCTTCTGCACGGTGCTTTCTACCCATTAAAAGTTGCAGAGTCTTAATCTTTAGGATGAGCAAACTACCAACATGGAATATGTACTGAATGATTGCAATTAGATATCACAGGTGAAAATCTAAATGGGATAAAAATATTGGGGGGGGGGGGGGGGGCTTTTACCCCATTCTCACAACTGGACTTTGACTCTTGGGTTAGCATAGTAGCGACAACTAGTTAGGTAAGTGGCCGTGTTACAAATTTCAAACAGGGCATTCCATACATGTCAGTAGACTCTTCGCTTGGATCTCATGCATGAGATACAAAAAAGAACATAAAGATAAATGCATTGCTCAAACTTGCAGGAGGAATGAAATAATCAACTCTCCTTTGCTAGTTAAAATACTACAAAACTGCTACCACGATTGCTGTAGTTGAGGTGTAGAGAAGACGTGTCGATTGGGACAATCTCAGGGAATTTATAATGTTGTGGATACGTGGTTTGTATTCCATTTTAGCTCTCTTAGAATGACAACATTCTCCCATATATGTTTGTATCACATTCACTCAATGTATTTCCTTTGAATTATTTCAATGAATTGGGTCTTTTGCTAACCATTAGCGAAATGGATACATCAAGAAGCAATGATGCAAAACTGAGATGTTACATTTAGTTGCAGTCAAGTTATAAATCAAATGATCTTTCTTCAGAGAGAACAATAAAATCTGAGATGCAGGAACAGACTTGTTTGGATAAGATATTGAGCCACAAGAATCAATCCACACAATTCGTCAATCATTTTTCTATCTTAAGGAGTAACATTGTATAAGCATGTTTTAGTTGACTTTATTGTGACTTATCTCAGCAAAATTTCTCAACAGAACTGAGTTCAAGCTATAAATAAAGATGTAAAACTCACCATTTAATTTAACAAGATATATATTAAAACTAGGGAAAACAGTCCATCAATATGCAAGGAAAATGTAAAGCAGTTGATGCCCAATAACGAAAACAAGGCATTTTCATCTGTACCTGTGTGTGCTTGATTGAATCCATGGCGTGAGGATTAACCCCATTTGCTTGGGTCGGTAGAGTGGATTATATATCTGAAGTAAGAATACCCATTACAGCCCCAATAGCTCCTACCTGTATTGTAGTTATGGCAATGGTCATAGCCACATCGACTAATGTAGTCTGCCTCCTCAGCGATGCCTTGAATCCATTGTCAAGTTTCTTGAACTTGTTTTGCAACTGCACAATGGTTTTTCCTTTGACACTTCCACTAATGCTTCACCACTTTTGATTTCAGTTTTCAGGAGAGGATGGATATGTGAGGTTTGTTTTTGTATCCACCTAATAAGATGGATATTTTTTCTTCGAAGTCCTGAATATGTACGTAGTCTATATAGGGTGATAACTAGAGTCATTAAAGAAGAAGAATAAGTGGAGTGATATATCAGCTCAATTTGTCTTCCAGAAACCTTTAGGATTTCTCATTTTGCTGCAACAAATTTACACTACTGGATGTAATGTAAGTCCAGGAGTATATGTCTCCTGGAAGACGGTCTGGAAGCAGCATCCTGACACTGTTCCTCACCCAACAGGAGAACGGAGATCATACATAATACACATAATCAACTTGTTGGTCTATTCTGATATGAGATTTACAGTAGCAGAATATATGCCAGAACAATCATATGCTAAATCCTAAGTGATACATCGATAAATAAGAATGTGTCCCTCCAACAGGTCAATACCAAGTTCAGGCTGGTACTAGTCTTCGCCATATTGCATTAAGATAACTACAAATAGGAATATTATGAACCTATACACCGTGTTATACCAATATAATATTAAGATAACCATGTTTTGCAGGCATGCATAACCAGACATACTACCTCATATGCACCTAAAATTTCATCATCCGCAGTTATTTATGCATGGTCATTCAAGAGCAACTTATTACCTATATTAATTCAACATGATTAGATTTAGCAAGAACTATAAACAACATTTTCTTTATTTAAATGCACATGGGCGATTGAGCTTTGAACAGTACACCTCCAAACTGTAGACTTGCTACAACCCAGCTTCTCGTGCATCTGTTACCACTGAACTTAATTTCAGGGATTGAGAATATTGTTCAAGAACCAAGTTGCCAGATATCCAAGGATTCTAGAGGCTTATCCTATCTCCACCATTCAAGCAGAGAATACTCAAGTACAGGCTAGTCAAGGGCTCCAGAGATATGCAACCTCTACCCAACAGCCACTAAGGGAATCCAGAGATATAAACCCCACCTTCAATCTACAGCAGGGTCTCCAAAGGAATTTCTTCCACCCTAAAGTTGCTGCCACAGTAACCCCACCCAGTGAAGGGAGTCCAGAGTCTACTGCAAATTGATATGCCAGCAAAAAAGGCTACTCCAGACTCCAGAGCTATGCAAATTCCACCCACAAGCCATTGAAGTTTCCAGATATCCAGGGATTCTAGAGGCTTATCCTATCTCCACCATTGAAGCAGAAAATACTCAATTACAGGCTAGTCTAGGGCTCCAAAGATATGCAACCTATACCCACCAACCACTAAAGGAATCCAGAGATATAAACCCCACCTTCAATCTACAGCAGGGTATCCAAAGGTATTTCTTCCACCTTGAAGTTGCTGCCATAGTAACCCCACCCGGTGAAGGGAGTCCAGAGTCTACTGCAAATTGTATGCCGGCAAAAACGGCTAGTCCAAAGCTCCAGAGGTATGCAACTTCCACCCACAAGCCATTGAAGTTGCTAGATATCCAGGGATTTTATAGGCTTATCCTATCTCCACCATTCAAGCAGAGAATACTCAAGTACAGGCTAGTTGACGGCTCCAGAGATATGCAACCTCTACCCACCAGCCACTAAGGGAATCCAGAGATATAAACCCCACCTTCAATCTACAGCAGGATCTGCAAAGGAATTTCTTCCACCCTAAATTTTCTGCCACAGTAAGCGCACCCAGTGAAGGGAGTCCAGAGTCTACTGTAAATTGATATGCCAGCAAAAAAGGCTAGTCCAGACTCCAGAGCTCCAAAGGTATGCAACTTCCACCCACAAGCCATTGAAGTTTCCAGATATCCAGGGATTCTAGAGGCTTATCCTATCTCAACCATTGAAGCAGAGAATACTCAATTACGGGCTAGTCTAGGGCTCCAAAGATATGCAACCTATACCCACCAGCCACTAAAGGTATCCAGAGATATAAACCCCACCTTCAATCTACAGCAGGGTATCCAAAGGTATTTCTTCCACCTTGAAGTTGCTGCCATAGTAACCCCACCCAGTGAAGGGAGTCCAGAGTCTACTGCAAATTGGTATGCCAGCAAAAAAGGCTAGTCCAAAGCTCCAGAGGTATGCAACTTCCACCCACAAGCCATTGAAGTTGCTAGATAGCCAGGGATTTTAGAGGCTTATCCTATCTCCACCATTCAAGCAAAGAATACTCAAGTACAGGCTAGTTGGCGGCTCCAAAGATATGCAACCTCTACCCACCAGCCACTAAGGGAATCCAGAGATATATGCCCCACCTTCAATCTATAGCAGGGTCTCCAAAGGTATTTCTTCCATCTTGAAGTTGTTGCCACAATAACCCCACCCGGTGAAGGGAGTACAGAGTCTACTCCAAATTGATATGCAGCAAAAAAGGCTAGTCCAGAGCTCTAGAGGTATGCAACTTCCAACCATGAGCCATTGAATTTGCCAGATATCTAGGGATTCTAGAGGCTTATCCTATCTCCACCATTCAAGCAGAGAATACTCAAGTACAGACTATTCTGGTATGAGATTTACAGTAGCAGAATATATTCGAGAACAACCATATGTTGAATTCTAAGTGATACATTGATAACTAAGAATGTGTCCCTCCAACAGGTCAATATCAAGTTCAGGTTTGGACTAGTCTTCGCCATATTGCATTAAGATAACTACAAATAGGAATATAAGTGATACACTTATAACTAAGAATGTGTCCCTCCAATGGGTCAATATCAAGTTCAGGTTTGGACTAGTCTTCGCCATATTGCATTAAGATAACTACAAATAGGAAAATAAGTGATACATTGATAACTAAGAATGTGTCCCTCCAACAAGTCAATATCAAGTTCAAGCTGGGACTAGTCTTCGCCATATTGCATTAAGATAACTACAAATAGAAATATTATGAACCTATACACCATGTTATACCAATATCATATTAAGATAACCATGTTTTGTAGGCATGCATAACCAGGCATACTACCTCATATGCACCTAAAATTTCAGCATCCGTGGTTATTTATGCATGGTCATTCATGAACAACTTATTACCTATATTAATTCAGCATGATTAGATTTAGCAATGAATGTAAAAAATAATTTATTTATTTAAATGCACGTGGGCAATTAAGCTTGGGACAGTACACCTCTAAACCGTAGACTTGTTGCAACCCAGCTTCTCGTGCATCTGTCACCACTGAGCTTAATTCCAGGGATTGAGAATATTGTTCAAGAAACAAGTTGCCAAATATCCAAGGATTCTAGAGGATTATCCAATCTCCACCATTCAAGCAAAGAATACTCAAGTACAGGCTAGTCGAGGGCTCCAGAGATATGAAACCTCTACCCACCAACCACTAAGGGAATCTAGAGATATAAACCCCACATTCAATCTATAATAGGGTCTCCAAAGGTATTTCTTCCAGCCTGAAGTTGTTGCCACAGTAACCCCACCCGGTGAAGGGAGTCCAGAGTCTACTGCAAATTGATATGCAAGCAAAAAAGGCTAGTCCATAGCTTCAGAGGTATGCAACTTCCACCCACAAGCCATTGAAGTTGCCAAATATCCAAGGAGTCTAGAGGCTTATCCTATCTCCACCATTCACGCAGAGAATACTCAAGTACAGGCTAGTTGAGGGCTCTAGAGATATGCAACCTCTACCCACTAGCCACTAAGGGAATCCAGAGATATAAACCCCACCTTCAATCTACAGCAGGGTCTCCAAAGGTATTTCTTCCACCCTGAAATCGCTGCCACAGTAACCCCACCTGATGATGGGAATCCAAAGTCTACTGCAAATTGATATGCTAGCAAAAAAGGCTAGTCCAGAGCTCCAAAGGTATGCAACTTCCACCCACAAGCCATTGAAGTTGCCAGATATCCAGGGATTATAAAGGCTTATCCTATCTCCACCATTCAAACAGAGAATAATCAAGTACAGGCTAGTCGAGGGCTCCAGATATATGCAACCTTTGCCCACCAGCCACTAAGGGAATCCAGAGATAAGCCCCACCTTCAATCTACAACTGGGTCTCCAAAGGTGTTTCTTCCACCCTGAAGTTGCTGCCACAATAACCCCACCCGGTGAAGGGAGTCCAGAGTCTATTGCAAATTGATATGCCAACAAAAAAGGCTAGTCCAGAGTTCTAGAGGTATGCAACTGCCACCCACAAGCCATTGAAATTGCCAGATATCCAAGGATTCTAAAGGCTTATCGTATCTCCACCATTCAAGTAGAGAATACTCAAGTACATGCTATTATGGTATGAGATTTACAGTAGCATAATATATGCCAGAACAATCAAATGTTGAATTCGAAGTGATACATTGATAACTAAGAATGTGTCCCTCCAACAAGTCAATATCAAGTTCAGGTTGGGACTAGTCTTTGCCATATTGCATTAAGATAACTACAGATAGGAATATTATGAACCTATACACCATTTTATACCAATATCACATTAAGATAACCATGTTTTGTAGGCATGCATAACCACGCATACTACCTCATATGCACCTAAAATTTCAGCATTCGCAGTTATTTATGCATGGTCATTCATTAGAAACTTATTACCTATATTAATTCAACATGATTAGATTTTGCAAGGATTGTAGAGAAGATTTTATTTATTTAAAAGCACATGGGTGATTGAGCTTGGGACAATACACCTCCGTTGCCAGATATCCTGGGATTTTAGAGGCTTATCCTATCTCCACCATTCAAGCAGAGAATACTCAAGTACAAGCTAGTCGAGGGCTCCAGAGATATGCAACCTCTACCTACCAGCCACTAAGGGAATCCATAGATATAAACCCCACCTTCAATCTATAGCAAGGTCTCCAAAGGCATTTCTTCCACCCTGCTTCCACAGTAAACCCACCCGGTGAAGGGAGTCCAAAATCTACTGAAAATTGATATGCCAGCAAAAAGAATCCTTTCATGCCTCATCTCTAGTCCCTGCATGTGACCAATATATAGGGTCCATATATCATGGGAAAATTTGATGCCTGCTAACCTTCCACGTGCCTACCACTGTGTAGTATCGATGACTGTTGGAAGCCACATGTGACAAATAGCCACCCCCTGAATGCAACCAATAGATGGATATTTGGTACTCGCAATCGACTCAAGATATGTGGATCCCTCCTCTTCCTACCAACCATCTCCACTGGGTTTGCCATCCACCCTCTCAATAATGTGCCGATATATTGTCTAGAGCCCAGACACATACTGGGATGATACGCCGGTTGTACCCAATATCCTATGCTCATGCATGATCTCGACATGCCCTTAGAAAAGAGTGGCGCATGTCTCCCTCGTGACTCGCTCCCCAAGAGTAGGTTCAGTGATGAATAATATGCCACCCCTGCAGATGATCATCTCATCCCCCAACCTATGGTTGTCAACTAGTACACCAACCCAATGCCACTGCTGAGAAGTCTCTCCCCTAGTGTGTTGACTGTCATCCAAATATCTTGGGTGAGCCTCGCGTACCCCACTGCTCATGCCCAGAGTGCCAAAGGACAACAAAAAAATCGACTTTTCTCATGAGTGATGTAGAAGAGGGTCAGGCGTGTGAGTCCCCACGAATACCGCCAAGCATTGTTAATCTGTCTCCCCATCGATCCTGGGTGAACTACCCCCAAAGGTATGCCCGATGTCTCTAACCATGAATCTTCCTGGAGGCAATACTCTAAGACCTCGTTGTGCAGCACCATACACCCCCACATACCACCGATCATCCATGTACTCCTCGACATGCCACTGCACACTGCGGCATACCCTTGTACACCATTGGATACCCCCTGTTACTGCTATAACACCCTGTACTGTCATGTGCCTTGTTTGTGTCAAGGCACCAGTCACTCCTCGTGTGTACTCAATGTGATGTAAGACACTCCTACTCCGCAAAGCAGTCTCACACACTACGGTACACCACCATTCACCTCCATGTCCACCGGTAGTCCACTAGTCAATGTTAGATGCTCCCACACATCCTTGGATGTGATGGCCTAGAGTTGTGTCTCTACATGTCGGACCACCCTCAATTGGTATCATCACCTCCACTATCGCATCACTACACTCGCCGTTGAATGGATTATCACTCCAAACCCTCCCTGAGGAGTCCGAGAAGTGAATCTCCCTATGTGTCAGTAGTGATGCCACCACTGCTCTGCTCCGCTGCAACCTCTTTGCCCCACGCAAAGGTGAAGAATCCTTGGCTCCATACAAGGCACCATCTAGTGGCTTGCCAATGCCATCTCCTCCGACAAGCTCCTACCAAGGTATGTTGATCACCCCGTGACCCCGCATACAAATGTTGTACCAAGACAACCCAAGGATTTTGCCCATAAACTGGTTGGCCACTGGAGCTAACCGAAACTCCCCTAGCGAATGTGCATGCTCAACTACTAGTCCAATTGTACCCTCCAAGACATAGTCAACCGACCTGCCTGGGAAACGATAGGTCGTCCCACCCAAATCCCAATGCCAGTCTGGGGTTCCTGTATTCCCAGCACCTGGAAACTCCTATTGAAGTACACTTGGGTCCACCACCATCTCCATAACCTGCTCCACCATGTACCAACTCAAAATCTCTCGCCATCCAACCTCAACATGTCGATGTTGCACCCTGTGCAACTCCGATCGTCTCATCTCGCTATCCAAGTCAACATATGAAATTTTGACTAGGTGGCCCTATCTCTCTCTCTCCAATGGGAAGAGGTGACCCAGCAGTGTTGCTAGCCCCGTTTATGTATCCCTGAAGGGGGATGCTCTGACACTCCAATGTTCCCCTCCAGCTATACCATTGGGGAATCCAATCGTTCCCCAATGTGGTCCAACTTGGCTGTTGGCTTGGCACAAACCACTCTCATGTCCTCCAGTTCCTCAATCTGCAACAAAATAGCCTCTCGTACCGATGTGGCTTTCCCTTTCAAAGCTAGAAGGTTGGCCTGAAGCTGATGACACTATTGTGTGTGACCATCGTCCAATACCTATGTATCTCCTAGCGCCTCATCAAGGGCTAGCCCAAAGAATGGTTGCACATCCTCCTCCATATACACTCCAACACGCAAGACATGCTCACTAGTCAGTTGCATGTGATTGTCATCCGACAATTCTGTCATAGACCTAGAGGCCTTTGTACCTATCGGCTCCTCAACAATGGTGGAGCTATCTGTCGACACCTCATCAACCTATGATGCATTGCTAGCATTAGAGAACTTGGTCACAACCCTGGATACCCCATAAATGAATACCTTAACAATGGGTGGTGTCTTATCAGCGAGTGTATGCTCAACTGTCTTCTTTCCAACCGTGGCCCCTTCAACTACTTTTTCATCTTCTTCCTTAATCTGACTCACCATCCCTGCATAATTCCACGGAACTCCCCCTAATTTGTGCATATCTCTTAGCTCACGAAACTCCCAAAAAGAGAGGGACGCTTGAATGTCATGTCCCAATGATTGGTATGCCTGCCACGAATCATCTCTCATCTTATCTCATCTCTACTCTGTTGAACACAGATATGAATAATAAAGAAGAATTGATCGAGAGTTAGTCACAAGACCTTGCCATTCTCCACCACTGCTCTGCTCCGCTGCAACATCTTTGCCCCACGCAATGGTGAAGAATCCTTGGCTCCATACAAGGCACCGTCTAGTGGCTTGCCAATGCCAGCTCCTCCGACAAGCTCCTACCAAGGTATGTTGATCACCCCGTGACCCCGCATACAAATGTTGTACCAAGACAACCCAAGGATTTTGCCCATAAACTGGTTGGCCACTGGAGCTAACCGAAACTCCCCTAGCGAATGTGCATGCTCAACTACTAGTCCAATTGTACCCTCCAAGACATAGTCAACCGACCTTCCTGGGAAACGATAGGCTGTCCCACCCAAATCCCAATGCCAGTCTGGGGTTCCTGTATTCCCAGCACCTGGAAACTCCTGTTGAAGTACACTTGGGTCCACCACCATCTCCATAACCCGCTCCACCATGTACCAACTCAAAATCTCCCGCCATCCAACCTCAACATGTCGATGTTGCACCCTGTGCAACTCCGATTGTCTCATCCCGCTATCCAGGTCAACATATGAAATTTTGACTAGGTGGCCCTATCTCTCTCTCTCCAATGGGAAGAGGTGACCCAGCAGTGTTGCTAGCCCTGTTTATGTATCCCTGAAGGGGGATGCTCTGACACTCCAATGTTCCCTCCAGCTATACCATTAGGGAATCCAATCGTTCCCCAATGTGGTCCAACTTGGCTGTTGACTTGGCACAAACCACTCTCATGTCCTCCAGTTCCTCGTTCTACAACAAAATAGCCTCTTGTACTGATGTGGCTTTCCCTTTCAAAGCTAGAAGGTCGGCCTAAAGCTAATGACACTATTGTGTGTGACCATCGTCCAATACCTATGTATCTCCTAGCGCCTCATCAAGGGCTAGCCCAAGGAATGGTTGCACACCCTCCTCCATATACAGTCCAACACGCAAGACATGCTCACTAGTCAGCTGCATGTGATTGTCATCCGACAATTCTGTCATAGACTTGGAGGCCTTTGTACCTATCGGCTCCTCAACAATGGTGGAGCTATCTGTCGACACCTCATCAACCTGTGATGTGTTGCTAGCATTAGAGAACTTGGTCACAACCCTGGATACCCCATAAATGAATACCTTAACAATGGGTGGTGTCTTATCAGCGAGTGTATGCTCAACTGTCTTCTTTCCAACCATGGCCCCTTCAACTACTTTTTCATCTTCTTCCTTAAGCTGACTCACCATCCCTACATAATTCCATGAAACTCCCCCTAATTTGTGCATGTCTCTTAGCTCACAAAACTCCCAAAAAGAGAGGGACGCTTGAATGTCATGTCCCAATGATTGGTATGCCTACCACGAATCATCTCTCATCTTATCTCATCTCTACTCTGTTGAACACAGATATGAATAATAAAGAAGAATTGATCGAGAGTGAGTCACAAGACCTTGCCATTCTCCACTGACAAAAGTCAGTCCACATAACCAAAGGCTGAACTCCAATTGGACTTAATCCCAAGTGATCAAGCTAAAGAAACATCATCATACTAGACATACAGAGTACAACAGTACATGATGCATCCATCAATAGTGCTATGGTCCCTATCCACTTTTCCCAACTCATTGGCCAGATGAGGGGTACTTCCCATGTGTCCCGGACTACATGTGTAGGATGATGCAAGAACATTAGTTGGGAAAGAATATATCACATCTTGCTCACAACCACTCATAGGGAAAGGAGAAACCACATCCTACAAACATGTCATAATCACACGTAGGGAAAGGATGAACCACCTCCTACAGTCACATATCACAATCATCGTAGGGAAACGATGAACCTCATCCTACACGCATGCAAAACACCGAGAGTAGAGAAACGATGAACCACGTCCTACACGAATGCAAATCAACAATAGGAGGAAGGATCCTACATGTGGGGAAAGGATGAACCACATCCCACCAACATGTCAACCACAGATCGTAGGGAATGAGCATCCTACATGTGGGGAAAGGATGAACCACGTCCCACCGACATGTCCACACGTAGATGGCTAAATGCATCTCTCACTAGGGGATCTGCAGGAGAAGGTGAACCACTCATCCTGCTTATATGCCATAGGAGAAGGTGAACCAATCATCCTATGCATATGTCATCAACAATAGGGGAAGGTGAACCACTCACCCTACATACATGTGTCCGCAATCGTAGGGGAAGGTGAACCACTCACCCTACACACATGTCAACCATAATGGGGCATTACAGGAGAAGGTGAACCACTCACCCTACACACATGTCAACCATCATGGGGTATCAGAAGGGAAGGTGAACCACTCACCCTGTACATAGAGCACCACTAGGGGAAGGTGAACCACTCACCCTATGGTCGCTCATAATAAGTACTCCAAGCCTTCAGGGGCTCCCAGAGCTCAATGTTCCATCAAAAGATCCCTTTCATATAGGGGATAAAGCCAGGGTGCTTTCTGAAAATTAATGATATTGTTGACTGAATCATCAATGGAAACCTCAATAGCTCTACTTGACAGATCTACTAGCATAGATCTTTAGCAGCACTTAGCAATCCTCTGATCCTAGCATATCTATTGCAGAAAATAGTTAACTGTTCTTACTCCCTCTTACTCAGGGGGACCACAAGACTAAGCTTGTCTTTCCAGAGTGCAAAGCATCCATTTGGCAACCTGCTCATCATTAAATCCATCCACTTTGAAGGTAATTTATCTATGTTGCATGAGTTTTCGGTACGTGGGTACTTATGGTACGCGGAAATGAGTATCCAACAAAGCTAGAAGTTTTTCCAAAATTTACAAGACATGTCAATTTGGGAGCGGCAATAATAAAATATATTAAATTTAATATATATTAAAAAAAAATTAATTTATTTCCATCCAAATCTTGCAAATCAGGATTGGCCAGGTGCCTCATCTACATTTGGATAGAAGGGATTTCCATAAACTGGTTGTTTGGCTTAGTTCCAGACCCATGTCCAGATCTAGACACAGCGGCATCCCCTTCCCTTCGTGCAGTTCCATCAATTTAAGCAACTTGTTGGGGTTGTGATGTCAGCATTTGCTCGACAGGACCAATGGTCATCCCATGGGTTTCAGTTGATTACTAGCAAGCCAATGATCTTAGAAAGGGTAATGATTGAAATTCAGAGTATAGTGAAGAATAAGACAAAGTGGCAATGTCCTGGCTTTGGGCTAGCTAAAATGGACAGTATTTTTTCCATTGATATGCTAGAATATTGTACATAATTTGTAAAAAAAATTGTGCAGGCCCATACTTGGGTAAAATGGAAGTTGTTGCATGGATCAAAATGATCCTAATTTATTAAGCTATTATTTGTTTTAACTATGATTTCTTTTGTGTCTGATTTTTTTTTCAACGAATAAAGGGCCACAAATAAAATCTGTTATATAATATTTATCAATCAATCATGCACTTCCATAAGCAGGAATGTCTTTTGCTATATATGCTAAGAGGGTTCAATAGACAACTCCCTCTGAGACTCAATATGTAATCATTAGGCTCTTATTCATTTTATTCAAAGTTTGAAGGTAGCTTCAAAGGAGCTTCATCGTCCAGAGGTCTTCAAATCTTTCTCCAAAGGCTGGGCTATTACCTTTTCTTCAACAATCATTCCAATCCTGATGATCTGTATTTATTACACATTGATTTAATCAGTTATATGAGTTATATTGTTAGATCTGATTACCGGAATGGTTTTAGTGTAAGATTTGCACGCTATAAGTTATATATAATAAAGCATTCACGGGCTTATCACCGATCATACCGAGTCAAACCAGATTTGATATGTAATTCCTCAGAAAGACATATTTTCATTGAGGCACAACATGATAATTACAACTGTAGCATATACATATACTCCATCCAGTAAAGGGTCTTGGTGAATTCTAGTTAACATTCTCTGACCAGACTCCAACCATCACCTGATCATATCTTAACCTGTAACCATGAATCCTGCATGTTGTATTCTATTTGATTCAGTCATATTGTAGACAATCTCAGCAGTGGAGATTCCAGTCTCCAATAGCATGATAATATATCTTTGATACATCCAACTGTAATTCTCAAAATAGCCTCAGATGTCATACAGTCATTTAATCACCTGTAAATTTTGATTGCTTCAAGACTTCCTTCAAATTTCCCTCTATATAGGGATATCATGGACATTTCAGCTTCTTGATGGGCCATACATAAGTATTCAGCTCCAAATCTGAATATGTCCTTGATTCTTATTCAACCCGGATTCAGAGACCTGGACCTTGCTGTTCAAAACATCTGAATTGTCCTCCATCTTCATTTGACCTGAAATGTCATAGCCTCTCGTCAGTAAGGAATAAGTGGACTTGGCATACTTCCACCGTCTGAAAGTGATCCTTTGACTATCAAAAATTGTACTTCTGATCATCATATGGACCCAGTGAAGTAGCTTTAGTCTCTGCAATATAAGTCTTTAGTTCTATACATTAACATTATGTCTTACATGCTTGCTCAATAATGGAGGCTTTGCCTAATATCTTAGTGTTGAAAGCTTCGACAGATGTATCAAGCTCTCAAAGCAATTTCACAAGATTTAATAATAGTACACAACACTATCGTTTACTTAACAATGTGACTCCAAGTAGCAAAATTTTGTTCATGACTACAATTATTATGCAAGCCTTGATAGGAGTGCTTCAGATGGTCAATTACATCAGATCGAACAACTTCCAATCACGTTGACCAATTTAGCTGTCAAATAATTCTAGTTTCCAACGCTGTCTTACAGACTAAGGTTTCAATGCAATTGGATAGAAGCATGTATTGTTGCAAAGGTTCTCTTCTGGGCAATAACCTTACTCAGCTGTCATCAAAAGTAAGGCATAGTAGCAGTAGCAGACATATACATGAGAGAAATGTGAGTTCAAGCCAGCATTCAAAACGATATGTTACAGGTGTAGCACATCAACAACTTAGCCAAAAACTTGTATAGGTTACAAACATACTCAGGTATATCCACATCGATCAAACTCCTAATTTTTGCTTCATGGAAACTTCATATACCTGATTTATTTGAAATGGTTCCGGATTAATCAATTGATGACAGACTAACAATGATATATCATTTTCGTTCATTTGATTTAAATCTCTTCCAGCTAGTTGCAATTGTATTTCCATTCCTTGTCTTTCCATCTAAAATAGATCCTGCTCCAACGATTTTCTTGACAAAGAAATGGTGAACATGCTCATTCAGATTTTATGAGGCTGTGTTAGACAGAGATTGCATTTACAGACCAGATTAACTTGCAATACGTAGATCAATGCATTGGTGAATATTGAAACAAGACTGAAACCTTGATTACATCTCCATATGTCATCCATACTGTAGTGATTTTCAACCTCGAAAGCAACTTCAAGAATCATCGGATCAACTTTAGTGCAAGTCTGAAATGATCACCACAGAGATCTGCGATAATAGTCTCGGAATTTGACCTCAGAATGATCGAAACCCTATTCAATTTGTCAGAAAACAAAACCCATAGAAAGAAAACTTATATAGATTCAATTGAACCTACAACCCATTCCAGTCACAAAGCTGGAAAGAGAACAAAAAAAAACACATTGAATGTTATCACTATTGTGGATTTTGACCTTAGAATGACATGAGCCATTCCAACTATGATGCCCAATTCAACAGAAGACTGGATTGGAAATCCAAACAAGTCAATCAACAATGCATCCACATTCTCGAAAGTACTGAATATAGAATTCCCTTTAATAGAAAATTTGTTGGAATGGAAGATTGGCAATGAGGCTAAGGTGAAGATCAGTATAGAGTATAGACGCATGGATAAGCAGTGGAGTTGGGTACAAGCTGCCAGAAGCAGTGATAAACCCATATTATGTTATCTCCCGAAATTCAACTTGTGCTTCAGATTCGTTTGTTAAGACAACAAAGAATCATCACAAAATCAACACACGGTTTTCTGAAATGATATCTTCAACCAGACCTGTTATATAATTCTGAGATGGAGGGCTGAAGATTTATTCAAACCTTGTTCGGAGGAAGGCCAGAGAACTTCTAATCATCATCAGTAGATATATTACAAGTGGAAAGAACCTGATGTTCTAGATATATCTAAGTTGCTCAAACAAAACTGTAGCTCCAGCTCTCATGCACAGGTGTGATGTGTTCATATTTCCGCATAGGTTGTGCTACAAAGAGTTTCACTTTTTTGCAAATATTGTGCCTTCTAGCTTGGGTTTGTCCTCACCAGGCTCTGATACCATGTTAAATTTTGTCTTAACATGTTCTTTGCTTAGGATAGTTACTTCATTATCCCATTGACAAATCTATTAGACCATCAGATATCACTTTAATCATCACCATGTGATAGTAACTAATGAAAAAACATTAAATGTAAGAGCAGAAGACAAGCCAAGACAAATGAACATGAAGATATGGCACAAGGCAGGGAAAAACCCAAGATGGGGAAAACCCTTGATCAATTATTCTTCTTATTATTATCAAATGTTCAGTAGAGAATGGGAGAGTGAATTCTATGTCAACATTGTCTTGTCAATGTGATTACCAAGATCATAGTTCAAAAGCCAAATAAGCACCCCAAACAAATATACATTTTGAAGCCACAATTTTTCCTGATCAATGGACACTAGTAGATAAAGCATAGACAGAAAATAGGTTCATATAATACCTTCAGTATGCTGCGACCTTACTTCTGTGATCTTTGTTTACAAGAAATCAGAAGATCTGAGCTAGTGATAGCTACTATATAGGCCTTTCGGTCTATCTAATACATGGAGACAAATCCTGCAGCCTGAGATACCAATCTGACTTCCAGACTTCAGTGATAAGGGACATAAGCACTACGGCTTACCTGAACTTACTGTTAGGAGAGCAGAGGAGGGAACCTATACATATGAGAGACCAAAAACACCATCTAAGGGGCTTTGATGAGTGTGGCTTAGAATTCTGCTCAGACTCGGTCCTGTGGTGAAGATAGATGAGCCCTAACAAACTGAAATGCAGCCCTAAATAGTCCTCCAAGTCTCCACAGTCAATGTGATCTTCAAATGAGCCTAGCCAAACTGAAACGCAGCCCTGAACAACCCTCCAAGTTTCCACAATCAATGCAGTCTTCAAATGAGCCCAACCAAACTGAAATGCAACCCTAAATAGTCCTCCAAGTCTCCACAGTCAATGTGATTTTCAAATGAGCCCAGCCAAACTGAAAAGCAGCCCTGAACAGTCCTCCAAATTTCCACAATCAACATTGTCTTGTCAATGTGATTACCAGGATCATAGTTCAAAAGCCAAATAAGCACCCCAAACAGATATACATTTTGAAGCCACAATTTGTCCTGATCAGTGGACACTAGTAGATAAAGCATAGACAGAAAATAGGTTCATATAATACCTTCAGTATGCTGCGACCTTACTTCTGTGATCTTTGTTTACTAGCAATCAAAAGATCTGCGCTAGTGATAGCTACTATATAGACCTTTCGGTCTATCTAATACATGGAGACAAATCCTGCGGCCTGAGATACCAATCTGACTCCCAGGCTTCGGTGATAAGGGGCATAAGCACCACGGCTTACCTGAACTTACTGTTAGGAGAGCAGAGGAGGGAACCTATACATATGAGAGCCCAAAAACACCATCTACAAAAGAGGAATTTAATGCTACAATTATCTTTCCCAAAGGAGCTTTCAAAAGTGGAATTTGGCCCTAGTTTCCAATTTTAACACTTTTCCATATTGAGCCACTCTTCATCATCATCCTCATCGATTCCATCATCCTCATTCTGCTCTTAGATTCCTTTTTTCACTCCCTTCATCACTACTATCTATAAAAAAATCGACAGTGGACTTTTCTGCCTCCATTGATGAACTAGGTATCTAAAAGCAATCACTGTATATATTCAGGTGTCTTTGCAATCATATTGGAGAATCTTACGATGGACACAATTCAGGACTAAGTGATGATACAGTAACCTTTTGCAACAACAACACAAAACATCATCCACTACAACTTTATTAGATAAAACAAGACTTAGTGTATTTTCCTGATCTTGTGTTGTTTTGGAAGTTACACCTTCTGGACCATCGTTTGCTTCGAGATTGTCAATGTTCAATGATGTTTCAACATCAACTGATTCACTCCAATGACATAGAGAAGATTTATAAATTGACTCAGTTCACTTCCTAACAGTGCCAGAAGGGAGATATTGTCCATGCCTTTTTTTGCAATGCTTGATTACGAAAGTGACTCTTCTTGTGAAGATTCTATTTCAAGAAAATTGCAGTAGTTTACTGTTTTTGAGCTATTCAACTTTGAACTAGACATGATTTCGGAAGTTTTGAGGATCATTGAATTGGGGAGGTAATACCCAAGATTCTATGGTGTAGTTTTCTTTAATATTAAAGGTGAAGACAATCATCAACTAGAGACCTTAAAACAAGAAGCAGTTCATTCACAAGTTTTTATAAAGGTCAACTTTCACATAAAAAAATGCATTCTAAATCAGATTGGTTAGATGATTGACCTGGAGAGTAAGATACCTTTATGACTATATGTAATACAACTTAAACGAAAAATGCAACACACAGATCCACTTACTCAAAAACAATTTGGAGAGAAAAATCTTTCAAAGGAATCCTCGTCAAAGATTCTGGAATTCTTTTTGCTTCTCCTCAAAATGTGTTTCAACAACAAAACAACTTTTCATGTGAAGAATTAGCTCATTTAGTTTTAAAGCATAATTATATCTACTCATTAACATTTCCTTAAGGATGTCCCAAGGAGAAATATTTTTTGAAAAGAATCAATAAGTGCTTTGTAATTCAATATTTGCAATTGTTCTAGCAACCGATGTCCCTACAATTCTCCTGGAGAAGAATGATCCCAGAGTCCCTCTTGTTTGATGATTTATATGCTACTGAAGAGTTTCTATTCTCATATTCAAAGTGAATGAATAATTTTCCATAAGCATCTATGACTATCATAGCAGATAGTCAGATCACGTAGAAAGGTCATTAGATTCCTAAATAATTTTCCCAGTTCTTTCACTCCCTTCTTGTAACAGAAAATTCCTTCTTTGGATAAGATTGAATGAATAAATTCCTCATAGGGATTTAATCCCAAAACATAGGATGATTTAAAGAATCCACAAACTTCAATCGAATCTTTTTTCTGTGGATTGATTGAAAGAAAGAGAACCATTAAAATAGCCCTAATTTTTTTTGCAAATAGCCCTAATTTTTGTTCCTGAGTTTTTTCTCTTGGCAATTTTAACAGAGTATACTTGTGGCTTTTTCATGGTCGCACTGCATTGTTTAAGTGTTATTCTTTAGTAATCTTGTCCATCCTATCGCTAGCCCCTCTCGAGGGTGGCTATTATGTATATTTTTCCTTGTATCAGAGACTGCAATTTAAACTATTTGCACAACTTTTCTGAGACATATAAACTACTATAGTTTCGGTGAATGCTCAAGTGAATTTTCATTTCATAAATTACAATGTTTTCAGTTACAAATAATGGGTTCTCCTGGTATTCGATTCTTTCTCTGTTTTTTTTTAAATTAGCAGTATGAATTTCCTTCTATTTATTCGATTATTTGCACACCAAATAATTACACAAATTATTTAACAAAAATAAATAAATTATGATCTCTACCTAGAATCGAGTCCTCTGCCTAGCCCTCGACTACGTTTGCACAGAGATGATCTTCATGACCTCATCCTTCAACTGGGGACCCAGCATGGCCTCCACAATCTGGTGCTCCTTAACTGCCAAAGAGAAGAGATAGATTTTCTCGAGAGAACGGATTTTTCCTTTTTTTTTTACCAGGCAATCAGTGTATTCCTCGAATGGAGATTTTGAGAACCTTGTCTTCTTCCACAAATCAGGTGTCAAAAATCCATAAGTCCTTAATAATAAATATAAATTCAAAAGTTTCCTTGACAAAATTTCTTAGAGTTTTGGTTAACTCTTGATTTTTGGAGGCCGAGTTTGGTGGCACGAAATCCAAGGAAATCTAGACTGTTTGACTGCAGTGTTGACCACATCTTTGACCGCATGTTTGACCAGAGCATTGACCAGGTTTGACCGATAATTTCAGGACTGTTTGACTGAGAATTTCAGGACTGTTTGACCAAGTTTGACCGAGAATTTCAAGAGAAATCCCTGAATGGACAAAATGCCCTAGAAAGTTCATTTTGGAAGTCTTCCACGATGAAATGGATCTGATCATGATGGAACTCCACTAGCCATTTAGCTTTCTGAATACAATTATTTGTGCGTTGATTATCAGCAATAGTCACTGCTTAGCCATTTCATGGACCACATTCCTCTATGGATGATCATCAAGGCTTGGATGCAGGAGGTAGGGGAGTCTAAGATGGCTTTGGAAAACTATTGGTAGCTTGACCATGGGCTTCTTTTTTGTTTTATTTTTTGAATAAATTTGTCTTTGATGAAAGTCTTTGCAGCAGTCCTCGGTACATATAAACACCTTAGTTGTCTTCTCCTGGTGCTATGAGAAACTCTCACCAAAGAGAAATGCACAATTATGTTTCCTTGTGTGCATCAAGTTCCCTGAGATAGCCATGCAATATTGGCCTTTCCACAAACATATTTCTTATTCTCTCACTCACTTTATCTATCACAGGCCTGAGAAACTTTACAACCCTTAGGGGTCAGAAAAGCATGTCTGAAGTTTAACTTGTCCAAAGTATTATAAAATTAAATATTACAGAGCAATGAAACACATAAAATATGCGGAAAACACAAGCACACAAAATGCATAAAACCAGAGAGACACATATATATGTGGTTCACCCAGTTTGGGCTACGTCCACCCCGAACAGCCAGTCCTTCCTTTTTATTATCCAACAAAATTAAAGAGACACAACCTACAGCATATCCGTTGTAATATCCTTTGTTCTCTCTCACAGTCTCCCTATCTGCTTCTTGCTCCGAGAATACACATACGATACACAACTGCAATACAATACCCTCATACAAAGCGAGGGGTTGCCTTCTAAGGCAAAAAAACCTAAACTAAACATAACTTCTACCGTCAAATCATCCGCCTTATGAACGGCCCAAATTGAAATTAGTAATTACTATACTTTTACAAGACAAATTTACATCTGTTTTTAGCTTCGAAGGCGCTACCCCCGAAAGCCCCCGCCAAGGGGGGGGCTCCATAAAGTCGTAGCCGCCCCCCCTGGACCCCCAGGCAGCGTTTAATTACGGGCGGCATTACCGCCCCCATTAAGGTATAGGGGTCCAACGCTGTGTTACAAAATAAACAAAATAATCAGGCTCCACACCCAACATTCTCCCACTTGGAGACTAATTGTAGCAACTCCACCGTTGTTTCATTTGCTGGACAATGGCTCCTCTTTGGACCTGTCAGTTTCTCATTTTCATCGTCATCCTTCAAGACCAATTGAAACTGAGCATGTTCTCAGTTTCTCCGTGGTTACAACTTTTGTTAGCATATCTGCAGGATTCTGGCTAGTGTGTATCTTTTCCAGATTCAACTATCCATCTTCCAATAATGACCGTATGAAATGGTACTTGAGCTGTATTTGTTTAGTCCTGGAATGAAATGCTGAGTTCTTTGCAAGATGAATGGCACTTTGGCTATCACTATATAATGTGCCCATATCATGCTTCTTACCCAATTCATCCATAAACCTTTGTAATCAAATCATTTCTTTACTAGCCTCTGTATCAACAGCATACTCTGCTTCTGTTGTTGAAAATGAAACAACACTTTGGATTTTTGAAACCCAAATGACAGTTGTTCCAACTACAGTAAATACATATCCTGTAGTGCTCCTCCTGTTATCTTTGTCACCTGCCATATTTGCATCAACATATCCCTGTAGAGCAATGTTTGAACCACCAAAGCATAATGTTTGATTTGTGGTACCTCTCAAATATCTGAGAATCCATTTTACTGCCATCCAATGTTCTTTTCCTGGATTGTTCATATACCTGCTTACAACTCCCACTGCATGTGCAATATCAGGCCTTGTGCAAACCATTGCATACATTAAGCTTCCAACTGCTTATGCATATGGAACTTTAGACATATAGTCCATTTCTTCTTAGGTCTTGTGGCACATCTCCTTACTAAGTTTGAAATGGCTAGCAAAAAGTGTACTAACTGGTTTTGCATTATGCATATTAAATATTTTCAACACCTTTTGTATGTACTCATTCTGAATCAGTGTTAATTTGCAATTTTTCCTGTCTCTAGTTATTCTCATACCAAGGATTTGTTTTGCAGCTCCCAAATCCTTCATTGCAAATGAATTTGCCAATTTTCTTTTGAGCAATTTATTTCCTGCATGTTAGACCCTGCAACAAGCATGTCATCTACATACAATAACAATATAATATAGCTTTCATCATTTTTCCTTTTTAGATAAACACAATAATCAGAGTGGCATCTAGTGTAACCTTGTTCAGACATAAACTTGTCAAATTTTAGATACCACTACCTTAGAGTCTGTTTTAAGCCATACAAGCTCTTCTTTACCCTGCACACCAATTTTTCTTTCCCTTTGACCTCATATCCTTCTGGTTGCTGCATATAGATCCCTTCCTCCAAATCTCCATTGAGAAATGATGTCTTTACATCTAACTGTTCAAGATGTAAATCTCTGCTGCTACAAGACTTAAAATAGTTCTCATTGAAGTCATCTTAACAACAGGAGAAAATATGATGCAGGGGCATTAGGCACAATAAAATACTTTGTAGCTAAGTATACATAGGGGGGTCTCATATTTTTAAATCCTCATGTAATTATTAGTATTTTGAATAAAATACTGAGGAATTGTAAATGTTCTCTAACCATTAGAGAACATGAGAGGAAGTTGATTAAGCTAGGAATGTGAAGAGTCAGTTTAGTTAATTTAGGGATTTTTGTCTAAATTTAGGAAATCCGAAATCTTAAGAATTTGTTGAGTTGTTAGAGGAGATGAAGCGATTCATTATCTTCTTAAGCCAAAAAGGCATTAAATATAGAGGTCTGGAGAGTAGGATGGAGCTATTCAGGAGGCAGAGCAGTTCAGGACAGATTAGGGAGAATAGAAGGGCCATCGAACTGAAAATCTGGCCAAACAAGAAGTTTGTGAGTAGATGCTTTTGTATTTAATTTCATGTATATAATGAGGAAATTGATTCTGAATGTATGTGGTTTGATTGACTTAAATTCGATGTAAATAGAGAATTTGAGGTTATTTGTAAGTGCATCATCTAAGAAGATCGATCACTGAAAGGATCGATCTTGTTTAGAGAAGTTGAATTAATAATCGGCCTGGAGTCTATCGATTTGGTTACAGTTGAATTGATTTCGTAAGGGTTTATAAAAAGAACTAATTGGATTCACCGATTGAGTGAAACCGAACTGGAATCACATTGAGTCTTATTGAATTAGATGCCTCTGTGTAAGGCATTGGCAGTAAATTGAATTTGGGGGTTCACTGTCTGAAGAAGGACTTTGGTTCTCTTTGAGGGTTCTGAATTATATATGTGAGCGTGGGTGAATTAGGTAGACCCAAATGAAGTTTGATCATTAATCATACAAGCTACAGTTCGGGGGTTCATAAAACTGTGTGTGTATTAAAATCTGTATGGTTGAGTATATTGAGAAATGCGTATGGATCAATGCACTAAACAATTGACTTGACCTTCTAATTTGAGGTCTAAAGCTTGATGGATTTAAGGTATAACTGTTGCGGATAGCCATCGAGGTTTTGCTACAGTTGTAACCTATGGAGACAGAACGAATAGAATAAGGTCTATTCTCTATATATATCAGCAATTCAAAGCCTGTGAAGAGATAACGGGATAGAGGAAGCCAGGTTATTGTGTGGATAATTACATGCGAAGTTCGGAGAAGCGGAACCATGTATAAACCGGAACCACGAGCCAATGGGCGTTGCACAGTAAAGGCAGTTTGAGAAACCATTTATGGTTTTCGCACAATTTAAAAGTGGTAATTGGTTTTTGTGAAAAAAACGCGATAACAATCATCGGTTGACACGCGTCCAAGAGTGGTATTCAAAACCCACTTACATCGCGTAAATTTGGAGGATTAAGTCCCGAGCATTTTTGTAACGCGATATTCGTCGGATGAGGGTTTCACTGAGGTTTGGAACGTGACAAGCTTGGAGCTGTTGGATGGCGAGGTGAGTTAATTGCTGGGGCCCAAAAATGATTATATGTTGGCGTTTGTCTTTTATTAAAGTCCAGGTTATATATGGATGAATATTCATATGTGGTGGCATTAAATAATGCGTGAAGGTTCATATGATGTCGTTGATTTATATCTAAATGCATTGGTTTTAAATCAACTAATTCGAACTTTGGAGTAGTGATATTTACGGGTATATTGAGCTGTGGGACCCAAACGACCTCACGTTTGATTGGGGTTTGTTTTAAAATCAAGGTTTGTAAAGATGAATGCATAAGGTTGGTTAGTGAAACTCAGCGGAAGTGTGAAGTAATGTGACCATCGCTAATATGGTCGACATATATATATATATATATATAAGTGTGGGCTCGAATATGTTGTGTTAATAGTTGAGGTTTAATATATATATATAAGTGTGGGCTCAAATATGTTGTGTTAATAGTTGAGGTTTAAATGTTAAATGGGTCGAAGATGTGCTTTGGACTATTGAAATATTGAATGTTAACCCGATACCTCCATATGATGAGAATTAACATATATGGGTTGGTATTTGGATTGTTATCCAAAAATTGAAACATTTATCCGATTGACATGAATGTTTGAATATGAGGTTTTGATTCATATTGGTTTATAACCATTAGATGAAATAAGCTCCTGCATGAGAAGGCAATCTGAGTTGTATTACTGGGTGGATTTTACAACCACAAGGGAATTAAGCTTCCACAATTATTATTGAGGCTGCCCAGATTTAAAATTATTTGGGGCTAGGACTAGAATTGCAGTTGTACATGCACAAGAGAGTGTGATTGTGGTTTAAGTAGGTTAGCCCGGGCATCATGTGGTATTAGAGCAAAAAAGGCTCCGTTTGAAGTAACAGGAATTTTTGTAATTAAATCTGAATGTGTGATGAGAGAGGAAGGAAGATCAAATTCTAAGATCTGATATGCGGCAAAGTACACAGAATTACAGTAAACAGAGATTTGCAGAATGAGTGGAAGACAAGATCATGCAGAGATCTTGCAGGTAAAATAATTTTAAATCTGAATTGAAATTTATGACTGCAGACTTGTGGTTGCAGAAAATGAAGACAGTGTTTTGATAGTGATAGTAGTGAACCTGATATTCAGCTAAAAGCTGGATAGGGAGAAAAATTGCAGTGTTCTCAAGAGAAGGTGAGTTGATGAATAGTGTTTAACTCTGGTTTGAAGAATTGTTTGCAGAATTTAGATTGCAGGCAATTGAAGAAATCTCAGCGAAAGCAAATCACAGCTTTGAGAGCAGTGATGAAGGAGTCCAGCAGAGGATTCTAAGGTGAAAAAGAAAGTGTGGCAGAACCTAGAGAATTCCCAACAGAGGTTGGATGAAAGAAGAACAGATGTGTTCTTGAAAAGTTGCAGAGTGAAGCCTAGAGAGAGTAGAAGAGAGTGCTCAAAAGGTTCCAGCAGACAGGGAACCAATACTTGCCAAAAGCCCAGATCTGGAGGAAAGGATTGGTGAGGTAAGTGGCAGCAGGAGAGCTTGTTGTTGCAGAGGCTTAGTGCAGCTTGTGAGTGAAGAACTGATGGAGAAAGAGATGACTACTGATAGTCATAGCAGAGATTGCAGAGGTTTTGAGAGAGGCCACAGCAGAAAGGAAAAAGAAGATGTCAGGACAAATGACATGAGGAAGAAATTAACTGATGCAGAATATTGGAAAGAAATAGCTGAGATCAATGAGCAGTTTAATAAACTGGAAAAGAAGATAGAGGAAAGCCAGAGAATTGGTTGGCTCATGAAGAAGAGAGTAAAATGGCAACCATTACAGTTGAGGTTGAGGCAAAAGGAGATTGCCTTATTGAAAGAGGAACTCAGAGCAGCTGAGTTGAGAAAAGAAACTTCTGTTTGTGAAGCAGAACAGAGTACAGATGAGAAACGGAGATCTGCAAGAGATCTTGTGAGGCATGGTGTAGGTTTAAGGCAGCAAGAAGCTTGTCTTGTTGAAGAGAAAATCATTGATGATTTCCTGAGTTATTGGACAAGTCCAGAGCAGCTGGAAGATGTAAAGACTTGTATTTTCGAGTCTGACAATTGTGAGGTGGTTACAGATTCTACAAAGGAAGAGGAACTCAGAGTTCTTGAGTCAAGGATGGAATTTGAAGATTCCACATGCAGATCTGTTCAAAGGGAAGTGCTTGAGAGAGCAACCAAGACTGAAAGGTCTTGTGGTTTTAAAACTAAAGAGTTGTGTATGTTTGCAGGTACATCACAGGGAGATGAACAAGCTTTAAAGTTTGTTGAGGAGGAGAAATTGAATCTGAAATCTGTTCAGATCAATGCTGAGATAATAAGATCTCAGGAGGAAGACATGAAGACAGAAGAGTCCAATGAGAATATTCAGCAGAATATCGAGGCAGAGAGAGAAGGACCAGCTGATGATTGGTCAAGAGCAAGCAGAGGTATAAAAGGTTGTGTGAGGTTCCCGAAATCTACTCCAATTGAAGTTGTTGAATTGTATAGGAGGTTGGATTTTCAAAGAAGAGAATTGGAGAGGCAGAGGACCTATGCATAGGATAACTTGCTGAGGAAGCAGGGCAGGAAAGTCTTCATGGATAGTGTTCATGAAGCAAATGATGGAAAGAAGGAGAGACTAGCTGACAGTCTCATGGAGGATGCAAATCAGCATACTGATGTGTTGACAGAGGATTTGGAAGGAAGCTCAGAACAACATACTGATGTGTTGTCAGAGGAGGAAGAGGTATTTAGACCTTGTAATTTTAGTGTTGAAAGTTCATGTGTTAATGATACAGGCAAAGAAGAACAGCAAATGGAAATTGTCAGAAAAGTTGATAAGAAGGAAACTATGTTAGCTGAAAACATAGTGAAGGATCATCATTTTAACGTGGTGATTGGAACAGTGGAGATAGCTCTAGAAGCTGAGAAGAAAGATAGTGAAGAATTTCTAAGTCTTGAAACAGACTTGGGACTGCAGAAAGAAGAATTGGTGACTGGATCATCAATTGAGACCATTGGGTCTTGTGATTTTAAAGTTGACAATTTGTTTATGTTCACAGGTATTACAGAGGATAATCCATCTCTTGGAGTTGTCTTGAACGAAGAAGAACTGCTGCAGAAAGAAGGTGAGACAGTCATGTCTCATATGCAGAGACTTGTTACCATTGGTGACAAGGAAGAGTTGGCTTGTCTGAATAACCAAGAGTAGACTGGAGGACAGATTTTTAAAGCTGCTACAATAAGGGAGAATCAGCGTTCTATTCTGATAGAGGATGAGGATACAGTGTTTGAAGAACTTGATTTGATTGCCAGAATCAATCAAGAAGGTGAAAGACAATTACTGAAGATTGTCAAGAAAGAAGAAGAAGATGCTAAATTTAAATTGCAGCATATTGAGAATGTGAAACAAGTACAAAATGAATGGCTGAAATGTTTGCTAGAAACATTTAAACAGGAGAAGGAGATTACAGGCACTAAAGTGAATTTGCCTAAAGTTGTGGAAGAACTAGGAGAGGATACTAGTTTGCAGAATTTAATTATGCTTACTAGTATACAAGGAGAAATGAATGATTATGTAACTGCAGTTAGAGAATTAAAGGATAATTTACTTTTAAAAGGCAAAATTGCAGGTGATGTGCAAGAGAATGTTGCAGAGGGACAAGAAGTTTGGGAGGCAGCAACATGGGAGGTGACATCTGCAGGAGTAGTAAACATGTTAGTAACATGTGGGATAGCAAGAACAGCAGTATTGGCAGCAACAGAAATTGAAGGCAGCAGCAGTGGGCAAAGTAATTTCCAGATAGAAGATAAACTAGACAGAGAAATTGAAAGCATCAGAAGACTAATGATGAAGGTGTCTAAGAAGCAGCAGACAGCAGCAAGAAAGTAGAAGAATTTTTACAAAGGAAAGACTAGAAGAGATTGTGAAAGCATAGATGGAGGCAAGTTGTAGAACAAGATATGGAAACCTGGAGAAGTGCAGTTGAAGAAAAATAATGCAGCTGATGGACAGCAGCAAAACAGAGTATGGGATCCAGGAAAACAAAGACTGAAGACACATGATCAGGAGATCATGATCAATTTGAACCTTAGGAGTCTGATGCAGGGGCATTAGGCACAATAAAATACTTTGTAGCTAAGTAGACATAGGGGGGTCTCATATTTTTAAATCCTCATGTAATTATTAGTATTTTGAATAAAATAGTGAGGAATTGTAAATGTTCTCTAACCATTAGAGAACATGAGAGGAAGTTGATTAAGCTAGGAATGTGAAGAGTCAGTTTAGTTAATTTAGGGATTTTTCTCTAAATTTAGGAAATCCAGAATCTTAAGAGTTTGTTGAGCTGTTAGAGGAGATGAAGCGATTCACTATCTTCTTAAGCCAAAAGGCATTAAATATAGAGGTCTGGAGAGTAGGATAGAGCTATTCAGGAGGCAGAGCTGTTCAGGACAGATTAGGGAGAATAGAAGGGCCATCGAACTGAAAATCTGGCCAAATAAGAAGTTTGTGAGTAGATGCTTTTGTATTTAATTTCATGTATATAATGAGGAAATTGATTATGAATGTATGTGGTTTGATTGACTTAAATTTGGCGTAAATAGAGAATTTGAGGTTATTTGTAAGTACATCATCTAAGAAGATCGATCACTGAAAGGATCGATCTTGTTTAGAGAAGTTGAATTAATAATCGGCCTGGAGTCTATCGATTTGGTTACAGTTGAATTGATTTCGTAAGGGTTTATAAAAAGAACTAATTGGATTCACTGATTGAGTGAAACCGAACTAGAATCACATTGAGTCTTATTGAATTAGATGCCTCTGTGTAAGGCATTGGCAGTAAACTGAATTTGGGGGTTCACTGTCTGAAGAAGGACTTTGGTTCTATTTGAGGGTTCTGAATTATATATGCGAGCGTGGGTGAATTAGGTAGACCCAAATGAAGTTTGATCATTAATCATACAAGCTACAGTTCGGGGGTTCATAAAACTGTGTGTGTATTAAAATCTGTACGGTTGAGTATATTGAGAAATGTGTATGGATCAATGCACTAAACAATTGACTTGACTTGCTAATTTGAGGTCTAAAGCTTGATGGATTTAAGGTATAACTGTTGCAGATAGCCATTGAGGTTTTGCTACAGTTGTAACCTATGGAGACAAAACAAATAGAATAGGTCTATTCTCTATATATATCGGCAATTCAAAGCCTGTGAAGAGATAACGGGATAGAGGAAGTCGGGTTATTGTGTGGAGAATTACATGCGAAGTTCGGAGAAGCGGAACCATGTATAAACCAGAACCACGAGCCAATGGGCGTTGCACAGTAAAGGCAATTTGAGAAACCATTTATGGTTTTCGCACAATTTAAAAGTGGTAATTGGATTTTGTGAAAAAAACGCGATAACAGTCATCGGTTGACACGCGTCCAAGAGTGGTATTCAAAACCCACTTACATCGCATAAATTTGGAGCATTAAGTCCCGAGCATTTTTGTAACACGATATCCGTCGGATGAGGGTTTCATTGAGGTTTGGAATGCGATAAGCTTGGAGCCGTCGAATGGCGAGGTGAGTTAATTGCTGGGACCCAAACATGATTATATGTTGGCGTTTGTCTTTTATTAAAGTCCAGGTTATATATGGATGAATATTCATATGTGGTGGCGTTAAATAATGTGTGAAGGTTCATATGATGTCGTTGATTTATATCTAAATGCATTGGTTTTAAATCAACTAATTCGAACTTTGGAGTAGTGATATTTATGGGTATATTGAGCTGTGGGACCCGAATGACCTCACGTTTGATTGAGGTTTGTTTTAAAATCAAGGTTTGTAAAGTTGAATGCATAAGGTTGGTTAGTGAAACTCAGCAGAAGTGTGAAGTAATGTGACCATCGCTAATATGGTCAACATATATATATATATATATATATATATATATATAAGTGTGGGCCCGAATATGTTGTGTTAATAGTTGAGGTTTAAATGTTAAATGGGTCGAAGATGTGCTTTGGACTATTGAAATATTGAATGTTAACCTGATACCTCCATATGATGAGAATTAACATATATGGGTTGGTATTTGGATTGTTATCCAAAAATTGAAACATTTATCCGATTGACATGAATGTTTGAATCTGGGGTTTTGATTTATATTGGTTTATAACTATTAAATGAAATAAGCTCTTGCATGAGAAGGCAATCTGAGTTGTATTACTGTGTCGATTTTACAACCACAAGGGAATTAAGCTTCCGCAATTATTATTGAGGTTGCCCAGATTTAAAATTATTTGGGGCTAGGACTAGAATTGCAGTTGTACATGCACAAGAGAGTGTGATTGTGGTTTAAGCGAGTTAGCCCAGGCATCATGTTTCATCAAAATCAATACCTTTCTTCTGTGCAAACCCCTTCACCACAAGTCTAGCATTGTATCTCTGTTTTCCTCCATCTTCATCCTTCAGCCTGTAAACCCATTTATTCTACAATGTAGTTTTAACTACATGCAACCTGACTAAGTCCCAAGTCTGGTTATGCATTAAGGAGTCCATCTCTTCTTCCATGGCTAGCTCCCACTTCTTTCTGCTTTCAACCTGCATTGCTTCTTCATAACATTCTGGTTCACCAGAATTAGTCAACAATAAATAATATAATGAAGGAGAGTATCGTTTAGGGGGTATACTTATCCTGGTAGATCTTCTAACACCACTTTCAAGTGTTTGAGGTGCTTGTTGCTGTTGTGGTAGTTGTTGTTGTTGTGGCTCTTGATTATTATTATTTTCAGGCACCTTTACCTTTTATGTGATCTCATCAAGAACTTTGTATTCATTGCTTTCTTTTTCCTGTTTATTTTCCTGCAACTGATTCTTATACAATACCTTTTCATTGAATATTACATCTCTTTCCCTATTGATTTTGTGATTTTCATAATCATATAAGCGATAACCAAAATCATTAACACCATATCCAATAAAGGTACATTTCTTTGATTTTGCCTCAAGCTTTGTTCTATTTTCTTTATTAATATGGACAAAGGCCTCAAAACCAAAAGGCTTTAAAAAAGAGTAGTTTACCTTTTTACCTGTCCATGCTTCCTCTGGAATACCACCATCCAAGGAACTTGAAGGCCCTCTGTTTATTAGATAAACAACAGTATCTACAGCATCTGCCCAAAATTGTAAAGGCAATCCTGCATGCAATCTCATGCACCTTGCACGCTCCATGATTGTTATGTTCATCTTTTCTGACACACCATTTTCTTGTGGTGTTCTTGGAACTGTCTTCTCTCTCCGAATTCCATGCTCTGAACAGTACCTAGCAAACTCTTTGCTGCAATATTCACCTCCATTGTCTGATCTGAGACACTTCAACTTCTTTCCTGTCTCAATCTCAACTAAAGCTTTCCATTTCTTGAAAGTATCAAATACATCAGATTTATTCTGAATACAAGAAATCCAAGTTTTTCTAGTTGCATCATCAATAAAAGTAACATAATAACGAGAGCCATCAAGAGATGATACATGAGCAAGTCCCCATACATCTGTATGCACAAGCTCTAATTTTTCGCTCTTCTTTTCTTTCCCAACTCTGAGAAATCTGACTCTCTTCTGTTTTCCATAAATGCAATTCTCACATAAATCCAAATCAACATTCTTCAAACCCAGCAACAAATTTCTTGAGTGAAGAATCTTCATCCCCTTCTCACTCATGTGTATGAGCCTATGATGCCATAATGCTGCATCTGCTCCTTTGGAAGTTAAAGCATTAACAGAGTTAGAAATATCATTGCATAAATAAAATGTACCAACCTTTTCACCTTTTGCTATTACCAACGCTCCTTTGGTGACCTTCCAAGTTTTATCTATGAAATTTGTCACACAACCTTCACTACCTAACTGCCCTGTTGAAATCAGATTTTTCTTCAGATCTGGAACATGCCTTACCTCCTTTAATAGCCATTGGTTTCCATTATGGTGTTTTACAAGAACCTTACCCATTCCAACAATTTTACAGGGTTTATCATCACCCAAACAGACTTGTCCAAAATCACCTTGAACATAGTCATGAAAATATTTCTTATCAGGTGTGGCATGGAATAAGGCCCCTGAATCTAGACTCTGCACTCAAAGCATTACCCGATGTCTCACCGGAGCTTTTCCGTCGCATTTCCTCGCTAAGGATAGCACCAACAACATCATCAAACTGTAAAGTACTAGATCCAGAGACAGAGTTACTAATAGCCATAACTGAACCATTCCAGCTTTCTGGCAATGAGCACAAAAATAACAGAGCTCTAACTTCATCATCAAAGTTTACCCCTACAGAACTTAACTAACTGGTAACTGTATTAAAATCATTTAAATGGTCTGCCACAGATCCACCTTCCGACATCTTCATATTAAATAAACGTTTCATAAGAAATACCTTGTTTGAGGTCGAGGGTTTTTCATATAGTTTCGCGAACTCCTTAATCAAACCCTCTATTGTTGTTTCCTTCGAAATATTGAAGGCTACCGACGCCGCGAGGCACAACCGTATTGTTTTGAGTGCCTTTCTATCAAGAATATCCCATTCTGTGTCTATCATAGTTGTCGACTTCTTTGTTTTTCCGCTCAATGGTAGATACAGATCTTTCTGATATAGATAATCTTCCATCTGCATCTTCCACAGCGGGAAGTTTTGGCCGTTAAATTTCTCGACCCTAAATTGACCATCTTCCACCATTGCTCCCACTCGAACCAGGAACCCTTCTTTCCTGCGAGTTTATCAACCAAATAGACCTTTGGCTCTGATACCAGTTGTTATTAAATTAAATATTACAGAGCAATGAAACAAATAAAATATGCGGAAAATACAAGCACACAAAACACATAAAACCAGAGAGACACAGATATACATGGTTCACCCAGTTTGGGCTACATCCACCCTGAACAGTTAGTCCTTCCTTTCTATTATCCAGCAAAATTGAAGAGATATAACCTACAGCAGATCTACTGTAATATCCTTTGTTCTCTCTCACAGTCTCACTATCTGTTTCTCGCTCCGAGAATACACATACAATACACAGCCACAATACAATACCCTCATACAAAGCGAGGGGTTGCCTTCTAGGGTAAAAAACCCTAAACTAAACATAACTTCTATCGTCAGATCATCCGCCTAATGAATGGCCCAGATTGACTAGAAATTACTATACTTTTACAAGGCAATTTTGCAGCCGACCCCCCCTAGACCCCTCAAGCAGCGTTTAATTATAGGGGTCCAACGTTGTGATACAAAATAAACAAGATAATCAGGCTCCACACCCAACACAAAGACCTTAAAAAATAAGTTCTGATTGGGGTTGGCAAAATGATGTTTATATAACTTGTGAGGTACCTCTCTCCATAGAGCCTATGGGAGGAAAAATTGCTTCCATCCAAATAAAACGTAAATGTTATCAAAGAATAAAGGAATCTATAAGACAATGTCTCCAGAATATCCTTTTCAATGAAGCACTTCAAGTTAGGGTGGCCACACTCGGTAATCATCTGAAAGTTGTCAAGATTCAAAGTGCCAAAGGGACACAATTGCAGGGCCATCATCCACTAGCTTAAAATACGCGATAGGCCTACAAAAGGATTTTTTGGGGCCCTATATTCAAAAGAAGGCTGGAAAAGAGAATCTCCACTATCAAATCAACCAAGGGTAGGCTTAAAGATGAAATTGAGAAACAATTTTCTTCTCAGTTCTCCCTACAAAATAATTTTCAATTGCAAATACTAAGTGAGGAACATCAATGCAACCCTGTCTTGGAGTCATCTCACAAACTTTATGAAGCGCAAAGAATACTGTGTGACTAGTCGTTGACTTTGGGTAAGCTAGATGCTACCCTCTCAAACATGAACAATGATGATGGTAAGTCCTGGGATTAGACAGATTCCAGTGTTAATTTTATAAAGCTACCTAGTATTTTGTCAATCCAGACATTTTGCAGAGGTTTAAAAAGAATCCATCACAGAGCAATCATTGAGAACCAACTTAAACAAAGGTATTAAAAAGTTTATACCCAAGGTCAATGATTCCAAAGTGACTATGAGATGGAAGCCTATCACTCTGTTGAATGACTCATGTAATAGTCTTACCAAAGCTCAGCACTCATAATCAAGCATATTCTCATGATTATTATCAAACCTAGGCAGACTTGTTTCATCAAAGGTTAATTCATCATCGATAATGTTATTGCAGCCTGTAAGGGAATGGAATGGCCCAGTAATTGAAAGCAAGGCATGTAATCTAGATGCAGAAATTCAAACGATCCATAGGATATCTACAATGATAATGTGACATTTCTGTCTGTTGGAGTTGAAAGTTTGAAGCCAAATCACATGTCGAAAACATCTTGGAACATGTTAAAGAGTTTTTGAAAATCTGAGAAATTGTCGGGAGGGCAGGTGTGAACGCTAAGTCATCTGTTCTGGTCTTCAGTGTTTAATTATTTTCATTTCTGAAATAGGAGACCTGGGTATGGAATCCTATTATATTTATGCACTTTGTGTATCACCTTCATTACTTAAACAAAGAGGGAATATTGTAAACCATTAAAAAAAACAACAATCTCTCAATAAAATCTGAAAAAATGCAACCAGAATAACGCAGCAACAACTTAAAATTGACAGATATCGAATTCAGAAAGGTATGCAACTCCAACTCCATATTGAATCCTAACAAATGTGGATGGGATTCAAAATTTCTCAACTGGAAAAAACTGCCACTTGGTGGGGGCTTAGGTGATGAAAATTATGGTCGCTGTCATTGCCTCCCTACAGAAAATCCTCTGTTATCTAGTTTCTGCCCTGTGTTCAGCGATGCGGTTCCCATACTGGAGGAATTTTCCCCATGCACTGATTCCTAGGTCAATGAAATCCCCTTGATGAATGCATCTGGGCATTGTGATTATTATTACTAACAGCCCCCGCTGCTAATGCCCTTCTCTTCCCATAGGACCACGTATTACTGGATACCTCGAACTATAAGAGGCCTCGAAATTAGTTGTTGGGAACTGTGACTTACTACTAAACCTGCTAATTTGGTCTCTGTGTACCTTCTCCAGCTTTAAAAGCCTGCTAAAACCTCACTATTAGAAGAAAAATTCTGAGGGTTTAAAAGCTTGCTAAAACCTCACTATTAGAAGAAAAATTCTGCGGGTTTAATGGTGAAATGGTGTCCAAATCCTACAAAAGAAAAATCGACGGATAGTTGAGGAGGCAAGCTCGAAGCTGTGAATGTGAATGGATTCGAATGGCCTGAACGAATTTCACAAGTCTTCCACAATAATGAAGCTCGCAAGTTGCCGACTGAGAAAAGCCGAGTAATAATCCTGAAGAAGTGTCTGAGTTTTGTTTAGTCGAAGTTTTTGCAATTTTATTTAACAGGCATGGCGGAATTAATGTTTTAGCTCAAAGTTCATGTGAGCAATTAATTTATTTTTTTAATGGATATTTTAATATGTTTAAAAATCTCCCCTCCAATTGAATGACTATGATGAGATATACCATAAAAGAATGTAAATTTTTTTTATCATTAATTTTGTTTATTTATATATTAAATTTTGTTTATTTTTTTATTTATATATTAATTTTATTTATTTATATGCTATTGAGTAGTAATATGAAAATTAAATGTTAAAAGAAGTTTGTAAAAATTAGAAATATTTTAAAAATCAAAAGTTAAAAGAATTCTTTAAAAATTAGAAATATTTTAAAGATATTGAGGGGTGTTTTGTTATTTAAGCTAATAACATTGTTCATTATTATGGCAATTTTATGTATCTATTTTGAGTTAACTAACTTGTACTAGGGGAATAAAATATTGGTGAGGGAATATCACCACCTTCTCTTTATTATTAATCAAGGGCCATTAACTATATGTATATATTATCTATAGGAATAGTGAAGGAAATAACTATAATAATAAAAGGTGAAAAATTAAGTCAATCATGTTTTGAATCATGTTTTGTATTGACACCTAAGGTTAGGGTTGAGATCAACGCTTGTGTTTAAGCATAGATATCTACTTTAACATGATGACAAACCATCATGCTAATAATCAAGAATTATTAGTGCTCACAATGCATTGGATTAACCCACGCATATTCCACATCATCTAATTTATTCTCACTAAGTTAATAATGTCCTAAGCCAAAACCATTATTCATAATTGACTTGATCTCTAGGTGTCTTCCTCCTATACTAGCCAATTTGTCGGTAAATATCCCCTATTATATGGTTGGGCTTATATCCCCTGACCTTGTGCTAGTTATTGTGCTCAAAGTTATAAGTACCACGATGAATAAAAATAAAGTATCATGCATAGACAAATGCATTTTGAGTATATTGTTTTGGATTAAATATTCTTCTGTGTGTTTCACTATAGAAGTAGATATGTCCCTCCAAAGTTTATCAAGTGTCTTCTGAAAGAGGGCCCATAGTTTATCCTAATTCGTAGAACAATGTAGTAATCAACCTTAAGCACGATGCTTTAAGTTCAGTTGTTAGGAATTACCTTGGAAATATACCCTAAGTAACTACTAGAAACTCCTTAACTTACAAATAAATGACTTAACACAATAAATAGATTGAAATGTATATGAAATATTTAACAAGTACATAAAATACATACAAAGTTATCATTATTCACATCCTCACTCTTTGCTCTAAAATATGTACCTTTTCTAAATGTAGCTCAAATTATCCCTTCACATGCTTTTTCCCACACTTGTAATTTTTTCTACAATCAATACAAACTTCTCTTCTTCTTTTTTGAGGGGTTTCTTTGATCTTTCGTATTATGTTGTCTCTTTAATTTCCACCATGTTTTGTTTTCTTCAAAATTGTACACCTAAAATAAATGAATCAGTGCAAAACTACGCACCTCAAAAATGTGCAACCAAACATTGCACATCTATGAATTATGCACTCGATGTGAACAAGAAGGGCCACCCTATTTATATAACCAACATAAATCCATCTTGACTTTGGATATATCATACTTTGAGAGGGAAGTGTGACAAGGTCAAGCATTTCAAAAGAGACTACAAGGAATAGAAAAAGAAGAATAAGAGGGAAAATAATTATTTTGATGCCATGTCTAAAAAAGTATTCTTACAATGATGAAGAATATTCCTTTATTGTAGCTCTATCAACTCCTAAGCGAGAGTATGTAAATAATATACTCAATATCTTCCTTCCATATGACATCCCACTGGGAATGATTTTTAGTGTATGAGAACTATTTATGGTGAGATTGTATAACTTGGTGATGACTATTGAAAATTGTAAAAAATGAAATAAAATAGTCTATTCTTTTCACTTGTTGATTTATTGTTGTTTATATTCCGTTGTGCAAAGTAGTTTGTTGTGGCATTTGGATTGGTAGTGTCAGAGATTCTAAGACACCAATAATATCATAATGAATGTGATTCCCCCTAAAATATTTAACATTTCATGCTTTACTTAATGGGAATTATTATATGTTTCTCAAACGAGAACTTCTTGCCAAAAAAGATTAACACATATTTCATTAAAATTGGAAATTCTTTATTTCAAGGACATCACTAGAATTGAGTTTTTTGGTTATTTTGAAATTCTATATCCACTATTTAATTCTGATGGAATATGTTAGGACATTAGACAATAATAGAACATATTTGGAAACATCCCATTAACTTTGAGTCTGTCATAGGGCCAACATACAATAATGGGAAATAATTGTCTAAAATTTGTGAAATATGGTAGATAAGTTAAATTAGGGTTTAATGACTGAGGGGGTGGGGTTTAAGCTACAAAATGGGTTCTAAGTGACTTTAATGCTTTTAACCCTAACCACAAATTTTCCCTAAGCTTATTTAGGGATGGTAATTATGCTTGGAAATGGGTTGGGAAAGGTAGAAGCTAACATTGGGAAGGGGTGCTTCAGTAAAAGTAACTATTTTATTGGCTCTTGGGAAAAATGGGAAAGACAGATTACTTATAGGACTTTGTTTGACTATGTTATTGTACAATTTCTACCTCAAGAAAGATGAATTTTTCACTAAGCCATGACAGTAAATGGAGTATTTAAAGATTACTCAAGTATTGTCTAAGTGGATAGAGGAGGATATAGTCTACTTAGCCATAGTGGGATACTAAGGTCCAATACATTTTATTTTGGGATAAAGGTGATGTTGTAAGCCAAAAGTATTAGACTTAGTTTGATATTACAACAATTGATGACATTTTTGGGTAGAATATACTTCTTGAGTGAATCTTCAAGGTGTTAAAATCCTATGTTTTAATAGAGATAAATCCTTGCTTGGAGGGCAATGCATATTTTAAGGTGTCCATGGAAGGGATTAAAATCAAACCTTTTGTGTAATTTTCCCCACAATTAATTGGAAGGACTAGTTTATGCCTATTTTATAATGTTCATCAAGGTGTGAGTATATGATGATGAGAATGTCAATTATGAATAAATTCATCCCTGTTGTAAAGATTGATTAGATGAGAATAATACATTTGAATTTTATATTTTTTATGACAATGTGATAATTATTGTATGACTTTATTTTTAGCATTGACATTGTGTGACACTTTCAATGTTTATTGTTTAACATATAATCAATGTTTTTTTTGTTTAACCACCATCCCTTTTGAAGGGTACTATAAATGACATGATGTACATGAAATATTTTACATCATTGCTACAACATCATTAAAAAATAAAGTTTCATACTCTCTCCATTATGAATTGTTCATTTCTAAGTGTGCACTCCAAAATATAACAAGCATTGGAATTGGAATTGGTTAGAGTGGAAGTTGTGACGAGAGGTTGAATATAGGTTAACGAGTTTTTTCTTTTATTATTGGAGGGATAAGGAGGTGTTTCCTAAATCCTTTAGGGTTTTCAAAATTGCAAGGCTCAATAAATGAAATTTGGGACATTATTACTCATCAAACAAGAAGATTCCATAAATATTCCATTCTCATGGCTTGATTAGAATTTACATCTATTATAAAAAATGATAATTTCCAAAAACATCCAAAAGAACAAATCTAGTTTTAAATGTAGCTCTCTAAAACATAGGCAAAAATTAAACATACAACTTTGAATTCTTTTGAAATACATAAAACCTGTTGAGATAAAAAATACTATGGTTATTAGGTATAAGTCCTATCGTGGTGAAATAAAGAATGTTTTTAATTTATGAATCAATTTTGTATACAGATTTTCTTAAATATAAATAAAAATATACAATGTATAATAATAATTGTAAATAATCAATTTTCCAGACCATCTCTTGTACCTTATGGGCGTCGCCAGCATCATGGAAGCACAAATGAATCCAACCTCGAGCTATCAAAGACACCTCTGGAGGAAATTTTACAATAGGTGATATTTCCTTGTCCACCTAAGGACCTGAATATTTGACCTGTTACTCGCCCCACCGAGAATTTTTGGTAGATTTCCTTAGTCTTCAAAATGGTGATGTTGACTCCTAACACCAGAAAAAGGAGGACTATGTTCTTCTTCTTAACACTACGATTACCTTTCCTAGACTTCCTTGCTTTCTCAAACTCCTTCTAAATCATAGTTCCTTGTTCACAAGAGTGTTTCTCCCTAAAAACCCCAACAATGTTCTCAACATCAATTCAACCTTCTTCCATTAACAACATTCCAGAGGCTGGACTTAGCTATGAAGATGTGCGAGAATGCTTGAAAGAGGAAAATATTATAGGGATAGATTGAAGAGTTTTATAGATTGCCTAGGGAGATGAATGCATCGGGTTATGTACCAGACATAAGATTTGTATTGAATGATGTAGAAGAGGAGCATAAGGAACAATTTCCTTGCCACCATAGTGAGAAGCTGGCCAATGATTTTGGGCTTATTAAGACATCCTGTGGGACACATATTTAGGTAATTAAGAAAATTCGAGTGTGTGATGATTGCCACTCTGCCATCAAGTTCATCTCAAAAAATATTTTAAGAGGGATTGTTATAAGGGATTCCAACCGCTTCCATCATTTCAATGAGAGGCGGTTTTCTTGTGGTGATTATTGGTGGTTGTAACTATAATCATAAAAGGGGATTGCTATTTCTGGGAGGGACTTGACCTTCTAGTTGGATCTGGTAAGAATGTGTTTTAGCCTGGACTCACAATCATTATGTAAAACATTATGATAGACATACTATTTGGTAAATTTTATGTGGAGGATTGCATGGAAATCATAAGGACAAGTTATGGTTTTCAAAATGGTAGGAAATAAACTTCTATCGATTATGTTGTCCCTTGTAACATTTTTTATCTGAATTTGAGTTCATAATAAATTACAGGGGTTGGTTGGGTCAGGATGGATTACATTATATATATGTGATGATGCCTTTTGGCTTGAAAATATGATGCTTTGAAATTGTGATTGGCTTGTGGGTTATATTTAAAGGTTCGCATGTCGAGAAGCAAATATCAATAAGGATATGCAACCGATCCCTACTTACATTGGTTGAAACAAATTCACAAAGGCCTAATTGTGATGCTATATTTGTTCTCTAAAATGTATGCATTGATAAGGCATATACCAGCAATGAATGCATTGAAATTCAGTCAATCTTACAGAGTAAAAGTGTTGTTGCTACTACATTAATCATCTTACTCAAACTATGAGACATTGAGACTTGTGTTTACCTACAACTGACCAAAAAAGAAATGATAAATGGCTCTTTTGTTAAATATTGTCTGGCATTGAGGCTTGAAAATTGAAATGGAATAGTGTTGCTAACAATGTTTTTTGGCAATGCAACACTCAGTATTGAAAGACAAATATCAAGATATGCACCATTCAGTATTAAATGACAGATCTCAATAAACCCCACTTTAAAGGTTTTTATGTTAATGAGAATATACAAAGGCTTCTTCAAGCTTAAGTTTGATGGAGCCTCAAAATACAGAAGGGATACGAATTGTGGCTTCCTTCTTCAATACTTAAGTTTTAAACATGATTCTACTGGTGGTTGAACTTATTTATATCGTAGTTTTTCCTTCATCATGCTCCGAAAGGTTGACTTCTAAGTTCTCACCAAATCAAATCCAAAGGGAAACACTTTGAGAATACGCTAATCACAATCTTCGTGATTCACTCCAATCCCTTCTCCATTATTTCACCTCATTTGAGACCATCCAACCTCATCCTAATTAAGTGCAATGAGTTCCCCCATGTTTTTTTGTGGACTTAGGTCGAGAGTCAACTTTGGCATAAAGCATGCTAGTAATGATTCAACTTCAGAAACAAAGTGTGGTTGTAAAACGTGGAATTGAAATACTCAGTTAGCAACCGCGAGCTTTGAGATATGAGTTCTAGCACTAAGCAATATGAAAGACAACTTCTCCACAGCCTTTGCGTATTTCTCGCAGGCCTCCTTGTCACGAATCCATTATGGGATATTTACATATGGGTGCAACTTGTGACAAGCTTTGTGTCATGTGAATTTGTCAATGTCTTGGTTAATTCAATGTGTCCAAAAAATTTGGAGTTATGAGTTCTTGCATCAACCTAATTCTTAGATCTCCTTGGGGAACGTAAGTGTTATTAATTTTATACAACAATATGACGTCAGGACCAAGGTCTTTGAGTTCCAAATACCTCTATGAGCTCTATCAATGTTCTACTGTTGGTACTTAATTGAGGTCTGCAACATTACTACACATTATTTCATAGTCACAATTATGTTGTATATTAAAGTAAAAAGGTTGTGGCTTTACCCATCTGCAAAGACCAAGAGGGCTCAACATATTTTTGACATTCGGAGCACTGATTATCCCTTCAAAATAAAAGGGAGGATAACATGCAAAATGAAATTATAAGTTCATACATATTTCCAAGGGCTCTCTTCTATACCCATAAGAGTACTATTTTAAAAATTGATTACACAGAATTATGCAAAAGACATTAATGATAATTCCTGTGAGCTTCACTGGAGTTCTTGCACTATGACAACTGGATTCCAGGGCCTAGGTTCAAAAGCTAGATACATACTTCCACCTAAACCTCATGTGGAAGACCGATGCTATTCGGTTTGTTACCCTTCATTTGGAAGGGGAAGTCCAAGAGTGGTGGTACCATGGGCTAATAATGTTGCAACATATTCACATCACTTCTCACACAGAGTTCATCCAAAGGTTGTTGGAGAGGTTTGAGAGGAAAGACCTAGAGTTAGATTTTAGGGAGTTAGCCCATCTTAGACAAACTGGCAACACAAAGGCATACATTACAGAGTTTCAGGGACCGACAGTGCTGGTGACTGACATTTTAGAGGCCTGGTTGATCATGTTATTTGTGGAGGGGCTAGCAGAGCCATTGGGTGGTTGGGTGAGGGCGTAAAAGCCCACATATTTGAAATATGTTATCTCCAAGACCTAGGATATGATTGACATTGTGCCTAAGACCTAAGCCTTTGTCCCCACTAGACCCACTGCACCACAGAGGAACCGAGACACCAAACCACCCTAGATGGATGGAGGACGTGGTCAGATGGATGAGGAGACCCGAAGGGACCTTAGGAGGAGGAATTTGTGCTTTAAGTGCCAAGAACCCTGGGCACCTGGGCACAAGTGCACCAAGGGCAAGGCCCACTACATTGAGGTGTATTCGAATAGTGAGTCGGATGAGGAGCTTGAGGTTCGAGCTGATCCAGGAAATGAGGGAGGACCATCATAAGGGGGAACACCACTACCTAGAGGGGGACCGTTTCGCCTATCTTCACTTCTGGGAGTTCCGAAGAATTTGACACTCAAGATTAGGGGGACAACACTGGGGCAACGAGTTTCAGTTCAGGTAGATAGTGGGACCACCCACAACTTTATTGATTCTAAATGGTGGAGCATAGGGGCATCCACATAGAGACATTTGAGGGGTTCTTGTTGGTGCCAGGAAACCGAACCATGTAGTGCACAAATACGCTCTTGGGTTGACTATGGTGATGGGGAACTACTCGGTTACTAATCACTTTTTTTTAGTGTCCCAGAGACCAACACAGTGTTGGGTGTCAAGTGGTTATACTCATTGGGGAGGGTCAACATTGACTGGTAGAAGTTAGATATGGAGTTTATGGGGTCACATGGGAAGCTAGTATTTTTTATGGGGATGCACTCTTACCCACCCCAAACAGTTTTAACACACCGGATGGAGGTAGATCTACGAGATGGGGACATAGAGTCGGCGGTCGAGCTGAGGATTTCGGAGAAAATGGCCCAACCACGGCTAGTGCACCCAGACATACATGCCCTATTAGAGAGGCATGAAGGGTTTTTTTGGGATATCCCTTTGGGCAAGCCACCAACCATTTTGGTGGAACTTGGCCATAAAAGAGACATCTATCTTTGCACAGTTTTTAAGGAACAAATACACCTAGTGGATTATCCTACAAATAATAAGGTCTCATCATCTTACTTATCCATGTCCTTAAAAATATATTATTACTATACTATGTTACATACATAATTGTCCCCTGTTTTACAAACAATAAGACATCATACACCATTTTGAAAGCCAAGATTTCATAATATATATATATATATATATATATATAATAATGGTTAAGTGAAACAATGAAATATATATATATAACTTAAATTAACCTCCATCACTATTTTTCCAATGAAGAAAAATTATGTTTAAAAAATCTATTACTATACTATGCCGAAACTCATATCATAAATTAATTTTCAACGTATCCGACTTCATTTTAATCATTTAGTCAAATGAAAATATAACAGGTGGAGAAAAATCGCCCTCACGTTAACGTTGCCGAACTTCCATATTTGCATCAGGAATTCCCTTCACTTCACTTAACTTAACTGTATCCCTCAGCTTGGTGTGGCTTCCAGATGCTCTGTGACACAGTCTGCTGCTGTTAGAGGTCGAGGTTGTTCAGTTCATCCTCCAGTGACACTTCCAGGAAAAGATTTCGCTCTGCCCCCTTCATGAACTTATTTCTCCAAATATTTCTTTGTCTCATTACACTAAGGAAGTCCAGGGTTCAGGGTTTTAGGGCATTAGCAGGTTACGCTTCCTGCCAGGGAATTTAACAACAAAGGGTCAAGGGTTCTTGCATTCGATGCACACAAAATGAATTCATTTGCATGGTTTTGTTAACTTAAGATCTAATTCATATCCTGGTAGTGGTTAGGGGTATGTTGAAACTGTGTCTTACCTGCATTTTTTTACCCATTTCAACTGGTATTGATCTACATGGCCTCCACTTGAACTTATCCAAGGCTTTGCGGATGACTAGAGTTTGAGTTTTTTCAGCTGTATGTACAGATTAAAAAAGGCTCTGCGGATGACTAGAGTTTGAGGTTTTTCAGCTGTATCTACAGATTAAAAAGTACTATACATTACCCTGTCCGAACAAGAGAGTTCTTACATTTATTTTCATTCTTGTTTACCAAAGTGAAAGAATATACTATGCCAGTAAAAGGCGAGCACCTGCACGAATTGGTGGCAGGTGCTTAACATAGAAGAAAAATCATTCTTCTTAAAAATTGACAAAAAGAATGCAAAAGTATACAAAATCCTCCAACTACTAAAGCACTGTGTTGACTAAAGTTTCAGTATCATACGAGAGAATTGTTTGCAGAGTTCTTGAAGTTGCCCCACTGTGAAGGATTCTGAGAAGAAATGTTGTTTTTTTCTAGGAGTACCAGATGTAAGAAGATTATACAGTTGAGGCATTAACGATGGTGATCTGAACAACTTATTTAAAATTTTTGTCACTTCCATTGCAATATAGTGATGGCAAACTGGCTACAATATTCTCCTTGCATTTAAGTGAAGTAGAATCCAATCTTAGTTGTGTCGCAAGAACATCAAGAGCAGATACTGCATTGTGTGTAAGATCTGGTCTGTCATCTGTCAAAAAATTAATAAACAGAGGAATTGCACCAGCTGCTACTATCTTGAAGCACTTCAATAAAAAACTGAAAGATTAAACAAGGCAGTAGCTGCATCCCTCTTGCCTTTGACAATTCTGTCCCAAAGAAGATTTATCAAGGCTGGAATGACATCAGGACTCTTTCCAATTGATTTCTTATATTCACCAATAGAGGAAAATCTGAAGAACACAACATCTATAATGTATCTATTTCTGAGAACATTGATGATTGGCTCTATGCACCAGATTGCATAATAGATAAATTTAGAAGCACAGTTACAAAATTTTCTTAAGCTTTGGGATCTTGTGAAGTTAGCAGTGATACAAGCAAAGGAATGACTCCTGTCTCTGCCATGTAAGCTATATTGGTCATGGTGCATTCAGCATGTAGTGTGAGTTCATAAGCAACCTTATTTTTCTCTTTAAAGCCTGTTGCAAGTTTTTCTACCAGGAATGCTGCAGTCATTGCAGCTTTTAAAGCTGCTTTGAAGATCACTAGTCTCTATCTTGATCTCAGACACTTCAGAAAGAGACCGATATATACACAACATGGAGGAGGGTTTCCACAGTAAGAAAGAAACATTGAAGGTGTGCATCAAGTGTGTATGAAGAAGGGTTGAGAAAGTATCTAGGAGGCTGAGGATAGTTCAAGGAAGAATAGAAAATGAGATCACTAGGAACTGAGCTTTCCTAGTCCTGGTGCAAAACAGTGTAAAAAGAAGATTAGCATAAGAAGCCTAGTGGAGCAATGACAAGGTCTTGGAGGCATACTAAGTTCAAGAGTCTAGGTCATGGTCTTGGTACTTCTCAATTGAAGATCTAGAAGAAGAATTACTTTCGGGTTTTCCTCTACAAAAGGGAGAGGTTTTAGCCCTTGCTTGAAGAGCCAAAATTTAGTGTCTCTTGTGTTTTGATAATTTACTTGATGAAAGACATAATAAGCTAATGAAGACAAGATACAAGTAATAGAAGCATAACAAGTATAACACAAGCAATTATCAAGTAAGAGAATTGAATTAAACTATGCCCCACTAAATTCTCAACACCTTGAAGGGCTACTACTAGGTCAAGGGCAACAATGGAGCAATAGCCCACTGTCACCTCGGCTAAGGCTCCTTACTCTTTACAAACGTTCACTGATGGGAGGAAACCCATTATAATAAGGATCATGAAATAATGGATCAATGATAGGATGAATCATGAGAGGTGATCCTAGAAGCCTATTCACAAGACAAACTCAAACATATGGCTTTCTTGTTTGGAAAGCAAGACGAAAGGCTCTCTAGGAAGGGCTTAGGAGAATGATAAGGGCTAGGGTTTGAGTATATGACTTGTCAAGGAGATTCATAGAACCTAAAATCCTTTTGGAAACTTGGATTCTGAGTGGTCTTTGTGAAATTCGCTTCAATAAGTTGCAGGACCACTTGGGACCAAGTGGGCCCAAAAATAGGTCAAGGGTATGGAATTGATCACCTAAAGAGGGGCTTGACCTAATTAGGGAGGAGAAGAGGATCAAAGGAAAAATTTTCTTTGATTTTGATGCAATGATCCAAATGAGGTCACTAACCAAGGGAAACCTAAGGCAAGAAATGGTCCCTGAGCTAGAGCTTGCTACATCTCGACATCTGATCGTCGGAATTGCCTCAAATTTGGAGGGCTTCGAGAGTACACATCAACACAGTTGTGGACAAAAAATAGAAGTATTTGGATGGCTAGATTGTGAGATAAATGATGCCCTAGGTGACCTATGTAGGCTAGGCTAAGAAAGAAAGAGAGAAGGTGAGGAAAAATATTCTTTAAAGTGATCACCAGTGGAAGACCAGTGCCTTGCTCTTTGGGAGAGACATATTCATGGATAAATTAGTGTTTGGATCGATTTCAACTTATCATGGAGGCCTAGAAGACAAATTTGTTAGGCTTAGGGCTAGTTTGAAGCAACTTCACGGTCTTTATACTTTGTTTAGCATAATTGGATGACTTATCAGGAGAAATAGTTATCCCTAGGAACATTCATTTATTCATTGCATGGCCCAACCATGATGCAACACCATTTAGAAACTTAATTTCCACAACTTCACATAAAGTGGTGCAGTAAATAAGCCCTAGAATAGTGAAATTCCCTGTATCATGATGTAGAATAATTACATAACAAAAATAACATTTAAAATGTACTTACATGCAAGAAGAGTATATCCATTCATCCAAAAAATCTCCTCCTCCAAAGAATGTGCAATTCTTACAAGAGCTAATGATCAATCCAAGTGATGATGAGAGAATGAATCGACTCATCATCTATTTATACAATGTCTAATGAATTCAATTTAGCTAATTTTGGCCTAATGTAGCCCCTAAAATAAAATAATGTGCACAATAACAACCTTTTGGTGACAAGCCCACTAAACTAGCTCAATAACAAAGGAGTAGGCCTCTCAAGAGGGTTGAATGATCAATAACATGTGTCGTTGGGCCTTAGAGGAGGCCTAATGAAGTGCATAGGTGCATAATGTGAGATAAGACTCCTAAAAGTAGTGGACAAGGGGTTGGCCCCTTGTTCTCCAAGTAATAAACCTTTGGTGCTTCCAAATGGATGTGGGGGCACATAAGTGTCCTCATGGGTCTCCAAACAGATTGAAGATGCATGTAGATCATTTGCAAGGGCTAGGATCATCCTCTAGATCCTAGATCATCTGCCAAGTGCATGGTGTAACTGTGGAGCTAGCGGGGCCTTAATTTTAGATAACAGTGGTATGTTCTATGCTTAAGTGCAATTTACTTCAATTTTCCTTATTAGCCCAATATCAAATCCCAGTTTAGGAATCACATTAGCTTTATCAAAATGATAGTAAATGCTGATAGAACATAAACAAAATACAGAAGACAAGCCAAGACAAGAGGACACAATATTTGGCGTTGTACCACTTTATTTGGGATATGGTACAACGAGGTGCCGTAAGGCTCGATCATATAGGAACTGATGAGCAGGTCGCGGATATTCTCACAATTCCCTTGGGGAAGGTCATGTTCCTAAACTTTTGTGAGAATCTTGGAATCGTGGAATGACCCTATTCTAAGGGTCCTGTTGGACGATGAGCTCTTGGAGCTCTGGGGGGCCTTGGGGATAGTTCCTCGGAGCTATAAGCAACCACAGGGCTAGGCTTGCCAAACCTTGTTGGTGTGCTTTTGCCCCACCGTTGTGATGATTGAGTTGGTTCACCTCTCATTATCTGTGCCACATATGCATCCTACCCACTGAGTTCCGGACTCATGGGAAGTACCTCTCATTTGGCCAATCAGGTGGGAAAAGCTAGAGACTAGTAGCAAATATTGATGGACGCATCAGAGATTGCGGTACTCTCTATCTAGGATGGCACGGTCCAACCACTTGATCTGGGATCAAGTATAGTGAGGTTTCAGACCTCCAATTGACTTTGGGTCAGTGAAACTAACTTCGAGTTAGTATGTGACTTTCTTGAGTCGAAGTGAGGTTTCAGACCTCCAACTGACTTCGGTTCAGGTAAACCAACTTAGGGTTGGTATGAGACTCTTTGTCAGTCCTATAGAGGTTTTGGACCTCTACGCTAAATCTGTCAGCGGGGAATGATGTCTTTGTGACTAACCCACTTTTGTTCTGAAATAAAGAGCCAACAAAGCAAGTTACGTCAGGATGACGCACGATGTTGAGTTGCACAGGTCGATGAAGTTCTCCCTAGTTGAGAGGGAGTGTTAAAATTTGACAACTAGGTCCAAACTCCATGTTGTGATGCTCAGATGAAGATACCAATTTTTTTATTAGGTCCCTCTTTCAGAGAGGTGTAAGATCGATCTAAGGATCATCTTGATCCAATGAGCAAAACATTTATTTTGAATTTGTTTTCTAATATATTCAAATATGTGCAAGTCAGCGTTAAGGTTTTGTACCCTAGCAAATGTCTCACACACCCTTAGTGATGGATATACATAAAGTCAACGTTGGAGGACATTTCACTCATCTCATCCTCACACGTTCTCTCTCCACTTCTAATTGGTTCGAGCTACTTGGAGGCAAATCTGCGGTTCACACGTGGGAGAAGGACGAAGACATTTCTACTGCAGCTAGGGTTTCCACCGCAAGTTTGACCAGCGTTGAATTTGGTCAATGCATGGTCAAAAGGAGATGATTTTGGCATAGACTTCGATTTCTGCAGTCTGTACATTTTGGCACAAGAACTGAGGTCAAAGGTTGACTGTAGACTGTGCTGCATTGACTTTGACTTGCTATTGTTCTACGTTGACTTTTCTGGGCAGTGTTGACTTTGGGTTGACCATTTGGCTGATCTGAGGGTTGTGTGACATTGCTGGTTAGCCGACCATATCGATACTTTGCTGGTTAAAGCATCCTATTGAACGCCGTAACACACCATCACACTTATCTGTTTCTGGCTTGTCTTCTGTCGATCTACTGGTATGTTCTTTCAGCATTTTACTTTATGGTTTATGTGATTGTTGTCTTGCATTGAAGAGAAAGTAAAGTTGCATCAAGCATAGAATATCTATATAAATTTACAAATATCCATACACTTGCACTGTATAAAAAATGTCGTAGTATTCTTAAACTGGAATGGAGGGTTAATCACAAGTTAAAAAATTACAATTAGAGCATATGATGGTTATTCCACTTAGGAATACACAACTTGTATTACTGCTGGAAGAACCATTTATTCTTTCTCCCTAAGGTGATGGAGGGTAGATTCTCCATGCTATATCTATTTGTAGTATTAAGGCCTATGTGTGGCTATTGTTGTTAATGAACTAGCTTCACACAATTGAACTTGTTAGCAACTTAGCCCTGATATTGGCTCTGTCTTTTTTGTATGCAAAATGCTCCATTCAGATTGGACACACCCCAATAGCTATTCCAGGTCCCTTCACTAGAAAGATTGAATGGGTTATCTTCCCTTCTTGTCTGGAGTAATGACACATGAACAAGTGACGAGGCATAATTGCCAAAGAATTTTTTATGAATACTGTTAATGGGAGAACATTATTCCATGATACCAAACATAGGGAAGTGAATAGTTAGGCCTCCCTTTTTCCTACATGTAGTCATTTTGAAAACAGAGGTTGTTGTAAATTTGAGGTAGCCAATGATTTTCTGTGTTTCGGAAAGCAAACAAAGGTGTTGGGGAAAATGTGATTCCGCCTCCCAAATTGATGAAACCTAAACACTGATAAGCATACAGATAATGGTGCTATTTCTACAAATGAACAACATCGAGGGGTTGAAGGGATATTCTTTCATTTCCTTAACTTTATGAATAACCCAATTGCCTACTTGCAGCTAGAGCAAAGGTAATATATTCAAGCTCTCCCATCCTTTATGACTATGATAACACGCAAAAAAAAGGATGCTCCTTCGATTTACCATTTTTAAGTATGAAGACCAAGATCCATGCACAGAGCTTGTGAAAACATCTAAAAGACCTTATTCTATGAAGAGTTCACTTCAATATGCAAGTGTTTATATTGAAGATACGATGTGTGGACATTTGTACCTAGCAAATAAACAGGAGGTTAGATCTCGCTCTAAGTTATCATTTCTAGGTATCTCATTTGTTAGTTGAAGGTGTGACTATCAACCTCCAAAAAAAAATTAAAAAAAAGGTCATTGTTTTGGCTATGGAAAACACATATACAAGAGCATGCCTCCAATCCAATAATAAAAGATTACAATATGAGTTGCATAAATCCTTGCTGGTAACTATGGCATTGTTGGAGTGCTTTCTTGTAGTAGAAATTGATACTCATAATCCAATTCCTGTAGTATATCTCTCAATGGATATGATAGTAGTTAGTAGAAGCCACAAGAAAATCAAGCTTATATTATTCATTAAGAGACTTAATCATATCCAGAGATAGAGTTTGATCTCAAGTGCTTGTCAACTTATGAAGTTGATTACAGGGTCTAAATATTCTATTGCAACAGTAGGCGTAAATTCCTTAAATTAGATTGTTACATTCCAAGATGAACTACAAATGATGAAAGGTCAATTGTGGCAGACTTATTGGAATAAATTGTTTCCAAGATTGTATCAACTACGTGCAAATAGAATTTGATGTTTGAAGAGGCTAGTTAGGGGTTAAAGGATCTTAATCTTCTCACAAGCCCTGGCTACAAGGTTGATTTTGGCACTTCGTCTCAAGCACAGGTTTGTGGCACGAAGTTCTAATAAGGAAGTGAACCTATCCTCCAATCAAGCAATGATTTTGATGTACTATGATGGTGGCAACCGATGCCTCTTCTTTTTGGTGCAATCATATCACATTCATTCAACAAACACAGAATGAGAATTCTATAAGAATTATTGGTGACACTTAGATTGGTTTGGGTTTTGATTTCCACATGGATGTAGGTCTAAAAATTCTCCTGAATTATATATATATACTTTGGCATGCAAGATGCCCAGGATCACTCTTGGAAACAAGTTTGTCATTAAAAAATATAGAGGATTTTCATAACCCATGCAACCATCTCCATCTAACACGAGATGGTATAAAACTCTTCGAAAATGTAGACATCAAAAATGAAGAGTATAGCCATTGACAGGTGAATACATGGTTGACTTGGGATATTATATATATTTTTAGTTTTAATAATAAAAAGAATTGGAGGCAATGGTATAGAAAGTTAGATCTCCTTTTGAAGGTGAAAATATGTACACGGTTGGCATTGGCAAACAACCTACTTACCTAGGGTCAGTTACAAAGAAAAGAAAAGGAAATTTGACCCCATGCTCATAACAGGAGCTTCTTGGGTTAGTGTAGTGATCACTTCTGATTAGGTAAGGGGGTGTGTTCGACATACCTATAACCTCTGATGTTGTTACAGAGAAATCAATTAGGATGCCATCAACTATGAAATTATTACTGTCCACAAACTGAAGATATTCCCTTATCGGATGATGGATCATAGCTATAACTGTAGCTCATGCCATATTCATCATTGGAAAAATTAGCAGCAAATATTTCCAGCCCTGTAAAGTGATCAACTTCTATAATACCTTTAGGTGCTTGTAAATAAAAGCTTGTATTGACAGGCCAAATGTAGTCGTTCAGAACCATGATTCTAAGGGCAAATGTCTGCAAAAATGTTAAATTTTTTACGAGGGAACCATATGCTGCAGTTGTTGATGGGTCCACATCTTCTTTGCCAAGAAGAATCAATATTAGCTTTGTCTTGGTTATTCTAAATTGTGGTGCAATGGCTTGTAAAAAGCAAACCCTTGGTGGAAGAAATGCAGTTAAAAGTCATAGATTTGATAGAGATATCATAGATAATGACACGCTTAAGCTATGCTTTTCAAAATACATGGAGTACTGCCACATATCAAGAAAAAATTAAGTACAACGAGGGCATAGAAGGAGCATTCCAGAGCATCACAGACGCAACATCTACCTAGTCTAGCCAAGAGCCCAGTAGGGGCAGCACAGAGGCAGCACAAGCCAAGCAAGGCTGACGCAGGCCTAGTTAGGGTAGCACAGGGGCAGTGTAACCCCTTCTACAGTGACACAGGCCCTTCCTAAGCAGCGCAGAGGTTGACGCAGAGGGCTTCAGAGCAGCGCTGGGGTTTCCAGAGGCTAGAAAGGGACTGAGTTCTGTAAATCTTGTTTGAGGGTGTGAATCAGTCATATTTTTCTGTCTCTCGGATAGAGGTATTGCTGCCATTTATATTTCTCTATCAGGTTAACCAGTTTTGGTGCTCAGGATTGTTGTACTTAGAATCTGCATAATAATAAAAACCCTCCAGAAACTAGCAGCACCGATTTTCTCGCATTGGGTTTTTTTCGGGGACATTTGTTCAGAAAATCCTTGTGTGTCACTTTGTCTATCAACATGTTATTCAGTATTTGATCTGTATGTTTAGGTTGTTAACTGTATTTACTTCGATGTTAATTCTGAATACTCAAATTAATAACTTATGTAAGTAGGAGAAGTAAATCAAGATTTAACTGTAGGGTTTCTTAAGTTTAAGAAATTTTCACACATATGAGCAGTGCAACATGGAGTTTGGACCTAGTTTCCCAAAATTAATAGTAGTCTATTTCTATTGGTTAACAGAAAGACAAAAGGAATATATAAAGAACCATGTAGGAAAAGCTACTCGGATTGGGAAATATGTAAAAGGTTCTATTAAACTTTTAGTACAAAGCGAAAAGGCATTTGATAAGATGAAATGAAAGGAATAGTATGCAACCATAAAAATTTTTATTGTTCCTAAAACAAAATCATAACCCGCTCTGTCCTGACTACTTTCACTCCACCTAAAATATTGTTGAGGAGGATATCAACAGTGTACTGAATAGAAAAGTATCTAGATATGTTATTGCCATTGACGACATAGGAATTTTGCTGATTAGGGTAAAGCAAGTTGATGTTTGTACTATTTTCCAATCTTAAACCTGACCAGCATATGCTCACCCCATATTTTGATAGATATTATTAGCTGCTGCATAATAAGCAGGTGTATTTTAGTCTAAGAAAAAACCCTGACTGTCCACCATGAGCTATGAGAAGGGTTGCTTCACCTTCACAAGTACATGCAAAAAATAAAAAATAGTCATAATCTTAGATTAGTTCTTCTGGGCGTCAGGAATGTCAAACAAGTGTCATCCTTAGTAAAAATACTAGAAGCTTCATTGCTAGATTACAGACTAATTATCTCACAAAAATAACAACAATGCATATGAAAACATCATGAATAAAAAAGAAGCATGGCTTCACATCTGCTTCAAGTTAAATCTCTTGGTGCACATTATGTCCTTACATAGGCATCACAGACACTGAATGCAGATTGAGCTTGAAAGATTAATTAGTTGCCATATCTGGATATTATTAAATTATTTGTGATCTAACTGTTGCACTTGTTGTACATTGGAGTGAATATTTGCAAGAAACTTGAGATCAAATTCCATGCCCTCTCATGGATTTCTTATGCAGTAAGGATAATGGAAAGTTGAATACTTTCCCAGAAACATCATGTGCAATTATTTGTAACAGTTGTTGGAAACAAAATCTTTATCTATTCAAATCCATAGTTTAAGGCAACAAAGGAAGGAAAATAAATTGAACATGATGTCCTAATTAGAGAGTCAACACCCAGATCAGAAAATTTGGACTCGGGAGTCAAAGGTTTATTATCCGATAATGCCAACTGACTCTTCACGATTTTGCATACTTTGCTCAGTGTCTCTGGTTTGGCCTATTATGAAAACAGGTGAGCATAAAGCATAAGAGAATGCAAATGTAAGACCAATATTTACCTTTGGAGTTCATTAAGATGGGAATAAAAACAATTATGCCGACAAAAAAAGTGTCATATAAAGAGATAGTACATGAAAAGAAATACCTTGACAAGGTTATTTTACAAGAACTATGGAAGATTCCAATTACAAATTCTGATGGGAAAAGAAACTATATCGCAGAAGCTACTTGCAGAGCACCAGCAGTGCATTGTGAAGATTGAAATGATGGAAATGGAGATCTTTGCTGTCTAAATGATATTGCCTCGATTCTAGAGAACCTGGGGACAACCTGCAACCAGCGAAGAATGCATAGGTTGTTAATGGAATAACCTGCATGCATTTTGAATTCTCAAAATAAAAATAAGATGGATGCATAATGAAAGAAGAAAAGCTTTAAGAAACATATATTGTCCTAATAGCACTTTATGAAACTACTTAATATAGTAAATCAACTCAGATAGTAACACATTATCATATGGTGCTTCTTGATTCCTTTGAGTCCCCTTTAATTGTATTTGATATCATATCCCGCAAAAGGATTTTAGACTGTACATTGAAGCTCCTCTAGTACGCTTGATTGAAACTTGGTTTGTATGAATAACTACCTTTGAAACTTAAGTGAAACTAACATCAATTTATATGGTGTATTTCAAGCCTCGGCCTCAGCCTTAGTTCATAAAGTGCTACGCCTAAAATCATTTGGCAATCTAAAATGTGCCTTAAAAAATGTAAAACACCGAAACTAGTTCATTAATATAGAATTTCATTTCCCTATAGTCTACATCAAATAGTGGCACTAATATTGAATATAAAAGTGATTTGGTGACCCAGTCAAAAGTATGAATAGATTCTATACAGAAAGGTTAAAGCCCAAAACCATACGAGGTTCTAGGATAAATAATCATGGATGACTATTTTTGTCCAACACTGATCAAATGTTTGCTTCTCTTAGCACATAGTCACTTCATGAATATATCTAGAGTACACAAGAAAATTCAAAAAAGAAAAAGAAAAAGAAAATGCAAAATTACCATTTTCTTAAGAATATCAGTTTCAAATACAATGATAGAAAAGCTTTGGCATCTTCCTTCATTAGAACACCCCATTAAAGCTATCCTATGAGAAAAGCACCCCTTAATCCCATCCAACTATATAAGAAAGGCCCCTCATTTCCCAAGATGAGATTTTTTTATTTTACTTTTTATAAGATGCTTTTGAATACCTTTCTATTACAATAGGCCATTTAACCCAAAAACATGTTTATAAGGGATTTGAGCTTCACTGTGGAGCAATATCAACACTTCTGCTTTATAATCAAATGAAAACCCATTGACAATAATGGGATTTTGAAGTGTAGGGTTTTTTTTAGATAGATTTCTCACAAAATACAATACCTTGGTCTGGAAACAAATGCTCAATGCCTTAACCCATATAATGTTTTTGTGAATAAACTCAATATTTGAATCGGATTGAAATTCTTGGTTCTGTCTTGACTTGCTTCATGTTGCATGAAAAAGGGACAAGAGATAACAAAAAATAAAAATAAAAAAAATAGCCTAGTAACCTATAATCTCCTAAAAAAGTTTACCCCAAGATTTCGGGGAAGATGAGTGGTAGTGAAACTTTTCAAAACAAGTCACTTATATCGATTTTATTTTGTCGACAAAACACTCTTCAGATTTTAGAGTGGAGAAGTCTACGGAATTGTAGGACAATGATTAGATTTGGTGTGTGATTATAGCTGATTTTACAATTTCTATTGACAGGTCTCTATTGTAATTTCGACATTTATTTGAAATAATTCCTAAAATTGTCTCCGAGAAGATTTATTTGACATACAGATAATGTATCTTTAGTGGTTGGAGTTGCTTTTATTCTGGATGGTCCCTTGATAGAGCTTCTTGAGTTCTGGAGCTAGAAGGAATTTTATTATTGACCTCTTCAATGGCAGCAATTGTGTCACCTTATGGTTCCAATACTGCATAGAATTTTCTATGCCCAAATACACAAACTTAGGTTATTTACTGGCTATTCATTTCATACCAATTCGTGGATGTCAGTTTTTGTTTGCATACCGTGATCGCTCAGACAAATATTTATTGTTAGTAGTTTTAAAGCCACCTCAAATGATCCATTACTCTAGAATTTATTTCTATTATCTTAATAGGTTCAAAATTAAAATAAATGTAGAAGCCAGAAATAGCAAATACTTCTCATTTTTATTAAGTGCCTGAACTAAAATAATATTATTCACAAGATCTGCTAATTTGCTCTTATAATCAGCCCTTAACCAAACTACTTTTAAAGAGAAGCAAAAGGTAGATTAACATTTTTTTTCTTTTCCATATAACAAAGCATCCTATCTTTGAGCTGGTAAGAAATGGTAAAATGTCCTTCAACATTAAAGCTTGAGGCCACTACAACAATAAACTTAACATGTCATTTGCAGAAATTAAACCAACTGTAAAATACTTTACATCATTTTTTGATCTTTATTTATATTTTTTATTATTCACTAAGAATATTATGTATACTATGTTGAAATTGTATGTATCTTCCAAATTGTGTAAGAGATTGTTAGAAAGACATACATATTTCCTGTACTTAATATGAGAATGCACAAATCACGGCAATTAATATTAATGTGAGATAATATGAGAATGCACAAATCACTGCAATTGTAAAGCCCTTTTCTGATGTTGGTAGTGAAAAAATATTCAATTGTATTATGAGACACTCAAATAACTTTTTGTTTTCTGAGGCTAAATTTGTTAGATTAACCCTGGATCTATTATATATCTAGAAGAATTAAAATGTGGCTTAAAGTATTTAAGGTTAAAATTAATTTATGTAATTTCTTTTACATCTATCTTTTCTTTTCAATGTGCAGAATCCCAAAGATAGGAGGGAAGGATTGTAATATTCCTACTTAGCCTAAGCTAAGAGGAATATTCATTTTTGTTTTATTTTCTGTTGCATGAATAAATGAATAAAGGAGGACATGTAAAACTCCTAGAAAGACTGAATAAATCAATGGCCATGTAAACAAAGATAAATCTAGGCCATGTAAATAAATCACTTGCAGGTGTGAAAGGGGTTTGAGATGTGAGACTAGGTCAACCTTGACCAAATCTACAGCGCTGTCTAGGTTCAATGTACCTCATGAAAGGATAGCACAGTTCTAGAAGGAGGCCCCTCATGTGAAAGGAGCTAACTCATCAAGGTGGTTTAGGGTTTGCAAAGGCTTTCATCTTATAAAAGGAAGGGGGAAGGCAACAAGAGAAGGTTTTTGATTGATTATACTTCTGAGTATCTTGTCTGCTTAGACAAATACTATTCTCTGTTGTTTAGTGGAGGATTGTGCTACTTAGCACTTGGAGTTCCTATGCAGGGATTTCACCTCTTCCTTTGAGGATTCTTGGAGGAGTATTTGCTAATTTGATCCACTATCAGGCTTGAGGCCAAGCTCTACTTCCAATTTCAGCGCAGATCCAGTGAGGGTTTGTCTGCTTTTGCAAGCTGCAACAAGTGGGATTCTAGATCTGCAAAGATCTAGCTTGTTTTGGGAGCCTCTTCTCATGGAGTGTGTTTTTTAACCTCCTAGAAGAGTGCCTCTCCTGTTTTTGCTTCAAATATGTCTCTTGGAAGCTGGCCATCTATGTTATTCAAGCTACAACACAATTTTCATTGAGGGACTACGTTATTTTCATATGTGATTCTTCAGGGTGTTTTGATCCCAATTTTGATGAGAGATCTCTGGTGTTGGGCTTTGCCTTTCACTTTGGTGATCCATGGATTAGCTTGCTGATCCATGTTCTGTTTAGATCTGATCTATTGTAATGTAAAGTTATATTCAAAAATTACTACAGCATTTTACAGATCTGCAACTTAAAACTCAGATCTACTCTTGTTTATACAGATATGGTCAAAACCCCAAGGGGATCTTGTAAATAAGACTATCTAGTTTCTAGATCTGAAATGGATTTGATTTTTTGTCCACAGATCTGTCCTAGATCTGAGTTGTAATATTCAACTACTGCAGCTCCTTAAAATAACATTGTTGAGCCATTTCTGCTGTTATATATGTGTTGCAGCCTTCTTTTCTGAAGATTTCTTGCTCTATTTTCTCATGTATTCTACTGTATATTGAAAGGGCTTCATTGTAATTCTGATTTGTTGCTGTACATTCATAAGTTAATCATATTTTATGGCCTCCTGCTCATACTTTCCAATACTGCATTATTTCTGAAGTAGTTTGTTGTGCATAGCTGCAACCCCTCTTGTAGGGTGTTTTTCAGCTAGACTAGGTGGTTGGAGATCTGTTTACCACACCTAGTTTGATTTGTCTTTGCTCCCCTTTGGATATAGACTCCAGATCTGCTGATCTAAGGGATCCAAGGGATATAAACTCATTTCTGTACATCAATCTCCTAGGAGTGCGTTATTTCAGCAGGCTTGCTGTGTTATTCCATATTTGGAATATTACAATGGTATCATAGCTCCTTTCTTGGCACAGCCTATGCTTCCTTGGAGAATTACAGCCATGTTTCATTCTGAAGAAGATGAACCTCTTATTGAGAGGGAGAAGAGGTATCAAAATAGAAGTCACAAGAAGTATGATTATACTACTGAAGATCAAGACAAGGGTAAAGCCCCTGAGACTGCAAGTGACAAAGAAGGGGAAGAGTTTGCAAAGACTCTTTTGGTGGGCATGCAAGATCTTGCCAAGGATATCAAAGAGATGAGGATGGGTAGAATGAGGGAATATCCTGAGAGATTTCATCCGAGGGAAAGTTCTGACATAACTCATCACTGGACTGTTTAACCGGTGAACCAGCCACAAGCCCCACAAGCCTCACAACGCTCCACTATGCATACCTTCTTGGCTATGGAGAATGAAGGACCACAAGAACAAGTTTCCCTTGAATATTAATTTGTGGAGTATGATTCTCAAAGTTAGAGATTCAAGGATAACTTGAGTTTCCAAGACTTTTGTCACCTCAAGGATAGAAGAAGACCAAGGCAGCAGTATAGAGATGGTGGGTTCTTTCATAATCAGGATAGACACCACTCTATGGGTAGATTATTTTTGCCCAAATTTGATGGATCATCCTCCAGTTCTACCAAGGAATGGGTAGAAAAGCTGTATATTTACTTTTAGTTGAATAAAGTCCTTGAGACTGAAGCCATCAAGATTGCAGCACTGCACTTTGAAGGTGAAGCACACAACTGGTGGTTCCATGGGTTGTCTACATTGGGACATATCAATGTGACTACCTATTCTAAGTTTACTAGAAGACTGGCGGAGAGGTTTGACAGGAAGGATCCTGAAGCACCCTTCATAAGCCTTGCAATGCTGAAGCAATCAGGGGATGCAGAGACTTATATCTCTGAGTTTCTGAGATTATCAGTCATGGTCCCTGATCTATCTGTAGCCAGGAGGGTCTACATGTTCATCGATGGCTTGGAGGAACCTTTTCATGGGTTTGTTAAATATACCAAGCTCATCACTTTGCATGATGCCATTGAGAGGACTAGAGACCTCCAATATGCCTTGCCAAAATCAAAGGCAACTTTCCAGAGCAAGGCCCCTCACTTTTCTAAGGGGAAGGAAGGAAAAGCTGCTCCTCCCAAGGAGAGCTCTTTGAAGAAGCCTCTTGATATTGATCTCAAGAGGGAATTGAGGAAGAAGAAACTGTGCTTCACTTGCCAAGAGTCATGGGCACCAGGACATAGATGTGCTGCTGGAAAGACACACTACATAGAAGTCTTCTCAGATTTTGAGGAGGAAGATGAAGATGATGAACCTAGGAGGGGTCACAGCGCTGATGATGATGAGGAAGATCAAACACCATCCAGATATGGGAAGGGAGCCTTTGCCCCAATAAGTGGGACTCTTGCATCTTTGAGAGGAGTGCCTAAGTACTTGACCCTAAGAGTACAAGGTTCAGTCATAAATCAGAGAGTATCTGTCCTGATTGACAGTGGGGCAACCCACAACTTTATTGATGCTCATCTTGTGCAAAGGAGAGCAATCCCCACAGAAAATTTTGAGGGATTTTCTGTTTTGGTCCCAGGAGATAGGACCATGCAATGCATGCAATATGTTCCCTCACTCTCTGTCACCATGGGATCCTACACTCTGGTGGATCACTTCTTTGTAGTTGAAATACTAGGCACCAACATCATTTTGGGTGTCTAATGGTTGATTACCTTGGGGAAGGTTACCATTTATTGGAAAGCTTTGCAGATGGAGTGGGTGGACTTGAAGAGTGGGAAACCACAAATGATTCAAGGCATGCACTCTTATCCTTCACCTAGTACTTCCACACAAACAACAAAGATGGATTTGCGTAGTGGAAGCAGGGATCTCACAGTCCCTTCTCTCATGTTCATGAGGATGCTGCAAGGGACATTCTTATCTAGTGGCAAGCCACCTAGAGTGCCATCAGATTCAGATATTGTGGGGAAATCCTCACAAAGTGTTGCTCCAAATCTAGATCCAGGAAGGATTGGAGTAATGAGAGACCAAGTTACAACATTGGAAGGCTTGGGACAGCCCAAGAATGAGGAGGATCTTCTTCCTGCATCACTATCACCCTGTCACTTTTTTGAATCTGCGCTGTGGGAGGAGAAGAATGGGAGGATCAGCCTTCCAACAAACAATTTTGGCATGTGTAATGTCAAAAATGAAATCAACAACATGACAAGCACTTCCATGGATGTATCAACAATGCTGTCATTGTTGAGCAATGCAGATCTTTATTGGAAACCTCAACTTCTTGTAGAGTATTTCAAAGATCTCCACACAGGTATGATACTAGATGGCATGCAGCAAGAAGAGGGCTACTTATTCCAAGGGGGAGTCATTTATTATCATGGTAAGGTCTTCTTGGCTAGAGCTTCCAAGCTCAAGCAGAAAATCCTACAAGGAGCTCACGAGGCATTCTTCCTCAACCATATGCATTCAATGAAGATCTATACCCTGATCATGAGGAGTTTTGATTGGGAAGGCACGAGAGAGGAATTACATCAGCACTTTCAAGAGTGAAATATCTATGGAGGGTTGGGGCAGCCAATGGACTCTTTGCAAGAGTCATCTCAGCCAGCTCTTCCTTTGCTTGAGAGAAGGGGAATGCTCATGCACAACTCCATCTGTATGAAGGACTATGATGGTAAAGGATCTGATCATGCCAAGCAAGTTGTATTTTCTGATTTATTACATTCCTTTGCCATGATTTTTTAGGATATGACTCCTAATGGGAGTGAGAGATCATGTGGATCTCATGGGTTTTGGTGGGCCAATGGAGATGTTGAACTTGGCCACTCCCTTATTGTGCAAAGTGAGATTCCTTCTCATGATGGGTGTTTTCCAAAGGCAACAAACTTACCTATCATCTTCAGCCATGTTAAGGTGACTCATGTAGAAATTGTGTGGTGGGAATACCTCTTACCACACCATGATCTCATGCAGGCAGGTGATGCACTGCGCTGGAATCACATGTGGGATTTTGACCCACCTCCTCAAGTTTAGATTTAAGTTTGCATATATGTAGTCTTACTTCCATACTTGGATGATATAGTTGTATTTTTTATGGGGTTGTATGGACAGAGGATGGGCGGTGTGGATGTACCACATGGTTTAGAACTTCTATCTGTACTTCTTGATACATGTTTTAGATGTAGCATTGCTTCAACCATGTTTATTTCTGTTGAGTTTTTCACTCCTGGTGGGATGGACTATGCACATATTATGTTGACCTTGGAGGAAAAATTCATGAAGTATTAGCTTGTTCAGCACTTGGCTTATGATGAGAACTTGATCCTTGATGATGCCATCAATGGACGATGAGAAGTACTACAACACTTTCCCTATCAGTTGCTTGAGGACAAGCAACATTTTGGAGGGGAGGTCTGTAATATTCCTACTTAGCCTAAGCTAAGAGGAATATTCATTTTTGTTTTATTTTCTGTTGCATGTGTTATTGCCTAAATCTACCTCAGGCTGAAGGAAGGCAGAATCTAGGGTAACATCAAACCACGCTTAATTTGGTAGCTAGCCCTACCAGATCGGGAGAGGGCTCTCTCCTTGTCAATCTCAGCAAGAATAATCAGTGAGGCTTGAGATGACTTGTAATAAAGGCTGATTTTAGGCTAGGTATATATGTAAAAGAGTTCTGATTTGATTTTGAGGGTTTTTATTGGAATCAAAGGGAAAGGCATATTTTGGGTCTAGGAAATGATCAGTTTTGCAGAGAGCTGAATGGGGCAAGAAAGGCAATTGTTTTGATGCTTCAAATTTGAATGCAATGGATAGCTCAGACCGGTGAGGGGTTTGAAGAGGGCAAGAGGCTTTCAGGAATCCTCTTCAGACAGTTGAAAACATAGAAAATTAAACAAAACTTCAAGGTAGAGCACTGCAAATCAAATGAATTCCACCTTTATGACTTTTTTGTTTAACTTAAGAAGAAATGAGAAGGAAGATGATACACATGAAACATCAGTAAACTTACAATCATAGTGAGAAACACACCATCAAAAAATAGAGCCACATGGATCCCAAAGAGTGCTGCAAACCTTGGTCTATTCCTTTGCCAAAATGCAGAGATGAAATGTACAATGAAGCTCAAAGCAATCCCAAGTGTCCAACCTTGAAAATCACTGAGAAACTACAAGATATAGACAAGCATAACTCATTCCCATGCCTCTAGGGGTCAAGCTCACTAGTTTAGGAGCTATTTCAACAAGATATAAACTAAGAACTGGAAAATAGGCAGTGGAACAACTTGCCTCTACAAGATAGGAAACTGATTCATTCAGTTATAATTCACCTTTTGATGAATGAATCTACTTACATGAGTGAAATTTGTCAAAATTACATCAAAAGTCATGAAATTACATCAAATTACATCAAGAGATTTACATTTGGAGATAAAAAAGTCAAACTAGCCAAAACTAGGCGAAAAACTGAGTTACTGAGTGAAAAAGGAGCCAAAATTCCCAATGCGCCACACTTGAAATCTCTATGTGTCGCGCCACTTTGGAGCCGATTTTGAGGGCCTTCCCAGAGTCCAAATTGAGCACAGGATAGCTCGTTAGAAATCTATACCTATCTTCTTTCCAACCCAAGTGGAATTTCTGAATTTGGTTGCCATTTACCCCTCCAAAAATGAGTTTTCCCAACACTGCTTCCTTTGTGCCCAAAAAGAGGCAGAAAGGTCATTTTTAGGGTGTTTTTGACCATTCTGGCAACCAAAAACTTGTCAAAATCTCTAGGTAATGGGTAGGGACGCATAATTTTTGATGAAAAATCCAGAAATATCAAGTTTTACCCAAGAGGATATGCCAATTATAAGCGCGCGCCAAGTGGCGCGACGCGTCGGGCAGGAAAATCTGTGTTAAGGCCAAAATATTCAAAATTGACAAAATGTGTCCCAAATTTCTTGAAATTTGGGTTGAATGTCCACCATCATGCGCTATGCTGGGCCAAGGAAGCTTTGGCCAAAATTTGGAGTCTATCATGCCTTTTGCGACGCTTTAATGCCCTCTTCAACTTAGCCTTCAGGATCTTGATTCGTGCCTTGCAAACGTGATTTCTCGCCCAATAATGATTCTTCATGTGACTTAACATGTTCTTTTCCTTTTTGGCCTTCTCCAACAGCTTATCCAGATGAATATTGACCCTCTCAAGCCAAGTCTCTCAATCAGCCTCAATGGATGTCATCTTGGTTTGGCTTCTTTGGGCAGCTTGCTGGTTCTCACGGATATTTTGCAACTCCATGATAGTTTGCTGATCTTCCAACTGTTTATTTCGCTACTCAAGGTAGTTGATAATCCATTCGGCTCTCTGCAACTTGACAGACAAAGTGTTTATCTCCGCCTTCTGCTCCTAAATAATCTCTCTCAACTTTGAGCTTGGTGAGCTCAAATCTTCATCAATGAGTATGAATCCTATATCCTGGCCTCCTAAAGGCCCCTCATCCTGCATGGGATTTTTACCCCTGTCCTGTACCTGTACCTGTGCTACTGATGATGGAAGCGAGACCCCTTCCACCCCGGGTGGAGATAATACTCACCGGGCTGCTTCAAATAACACTCTAGTGCCTCTATGATAAGTGGCATACATCGGCACGCTAGTAGTCTGTGTCTCCTGACCCTCATGTTGATATGAAGGTTCACCTGCATCATGAAAAACCTCCGAAGGAACCTAAGGAGCTGTGAAGAAATAATTAGAAATGAAATCCTCCCATGAAATACCCTGCAAGCCGAGCTAATGCAAAACCATAATGTTGATGAGTGCAAAGTGATAGATACTGTTGTACTGCTGCTCAGGAGTTTTCCTTTGCACGAGAGTGGTCATTCTCTCAATATTTCGGCACATGAAATAAAAGAGGTTAATCATCCTCACCCTAGTAAAATGCATCAATAACCTGATATGATAGGCATAGAGTCGTGAAAACCGGCCCTTACAACTGAAATATCTGATAATAAGTTTCATCAGAGGAGCATAGGAATCCTTTAAGAATCGGAAGGGGAAAACTCTGCTGAGTTGTTTCACAAAGCTAGGCCTGACATATGGTTCATAATGTACCCTGTCAACTTGCTGTCTTTTGTTCCATTCTTCTCCAACATTGGGTATTCCGGTTGCTTGAGAGATAGTTTCCGGTGTTAAAGTGAAAGTCACACCGGCAAGGGTGACCCGACCATCATGTAAATGCAATACAAACAAACGAGCCAGCTCCTGATGATGATGGATCCTAGCAATCATTTCACAAAATTGATAACAAGACTGCTGTTGGAAACATGCCATGGAAAATGGACAAGCATGCAATTCAGCCAATGAGGTGGGCTCCTCTCTCACATGTCTGCCACTCTTATGAGGCCTTCTAGGTGCATGTAATTTAGTGGTGGAATCACTATCTCGGTCATAAGATGTATCGGTATCTGTCTCCATGATGTCCAAGGTTTGTGCAAGGTCTATGTTATCTTGGATGAAAATGAGAATTTTGGTGTTTTGATTTGATTGCCAAATATGTGGTAATATGGGAGGGAATATGGAGGAATAGGGTAGTGGGAATGATGGATTATTACCAAATGAAATTTGAAATTACCACTTGAAATCTGTGTGTTAAAGGTTTAGGGACAACCACTTAGTTTTTTGGGATAACTTGGGATTTGAGGGAAATTTACAAGTGGGATGGGGACAATGGGAATGGGATAGGGATGATTGACTTGGGGATATAAGGTGAATAGGAAAAGGGGACTGTGGTGAGAAGATAAACAGTGAGGAGGGGAAAACAAAACAAGGTGGAGAATGGAAATATTTGGCCCAAAACAAGTTTCAAAACCCTAAGGAGGCAATCCTCAAACAAGAGAATAGGGTTTGTTTTTTTTGTGTTCAATTCCTTACAAACAACACCAAATACATGTTCATGACAATAGAGAAGTTGATTCGACTTACTTGGACAAAGATTGACCGAGCCGGTTTAAAAATTTGGAAGAAATGGCAATAGATTAGCTCTTTGCCATGTGCGTCGCGCAGCCCACCCATTCGTCCTCCCAATGCGCTGCGCAGGAACAAGTTTACACACAGGGAAACGACCCTATGCGCCGCGCTCGCCCGATGCGTCACGACAGCTGCCCAATGCGTCGCGCTCGGCAATTTAACCCAGTCCGCCTTCCAATTACTTGATTTTCTCCTCACAACTCTTCTTTGGCTCACTGCTGTCTCTTTGGCATATAAATGGAGTGTTGAAACATGAAAATGACATATATACCAAAGGCTTTGATTTTTCATTTGAAAAAACCCACTTTGTAATGTTGCAAACTTGACATTTCACTTTAAAACTCTGTTTTGTTTCCCTTTTGCTTTTGGACTGAATAATGAGCTTTTCTGTCTGTCTTGCAGGGAATGGATGACATGGAGCTTTGGCAAAGGCGACCAGCGTTGCCAATGGAGTATTATTACAACTGAAAAACTTGAAAATTACATTGCATTTATTACATAAAGATGAAATAGACTATTTTTCTTCAAAACAGAGTTTTGAATAAAAATCATTATTAAGCATTATGATGATGAAATTTTTTGCACTGAAACCTTATTTCAGACTTCCTCATGTGCCTGCTGACCATTATTAGGCATTCTAAAGACCGGATTAACTAAACCCTAGACCTAATGAGACTAAAAACCCTAAAATGACTCTTTGCCAACTATGAGACCAAAAATGACTATAAATGATTTTAATGAATAGAAATAGGCCAACATGTATAAGACATGAGGGATATGAGTGACAAGCCCCTACCGTCAGAGGATCCATGCCCCTAATGGAATGCAGCTGACTGAACTGAGTGAGACACCTAAAATGAAATGCAACAAGAGAAATTTGATCTCTGACGAAGGGATGAAGATACCGACTCTAACATTGGCTCCAAAGGGGATGGTAGCTCCTTGGAGGTGCCAAGAACTATAGATCTCTGGGGAAGTAGGCAGTGCCTTGGTCCATTAGGCTATGGAATCAGTAATTTCGACAAACCAAAACAAGACTCTTGACTCATTTTCTTGACTGAAAATTGACTCAAACCGACTCAATTTTGAAACCAAAATGACTGAAATACCTGACTCAATAAATCAAACCAAAACTGAAATAAACCTTCAGTTTTATAGCCTTCACTTCGGGCCCCAAACTGAAGGAATGATGGCAACACACACTTGCAATGAACTAAAACAAAACAGTATGTACAGTGACAATGTGACAGCAGAAAACATTTCAAAAATGATACCGCTTGAGCAGCCGACCTTTGACCGGCCCTCCTGGACAATCTTCTCCATTCATTTCCTTCAAAAGGAAAGCATTTTGGCCTCGATATGCAGCAATTCTGAAGGGTCCTTTCCAGAGATTCTCGAACTTACCATGCTTACCTTTTTCTTCATTTCTTGCATCCCATTTCAACACCACTTCTTCTAATTGAAACTTGTCCGCCTTTTCTTTTCGATCATATATTTTCTTGATTCTCTCTTACAGCTTGAAAGTGTTTTGAAAAACCTCCTCTCTAGTCTACTGTAAATGGATCATTTGATTTATTCTCCTTTGCATATGATCATCTTCGCTGCCAGCTTCCTGCAGAAGTTTGACCACTGGAACTGCGAGAGAGGTAGGAAATACCGTGTCAACACCATACACGAGCTCAAAAGGGGACATACCTATAGATTTCTTCTGACTCACTCTATCTGCCCAAAGTGCATTAACCAATTTCTTATGCCAACTTTTCTTGTTTATTTCTAGCAGCTTTTTGATAATGTTGACCAAAGATTTATTCGAGGACTCAGCCAATCCGTTTCCTTGTGGATGATAAGCGGTTGAGTGCCCCAAAGTGATTTGATACTTATCACAAAACTCAACCATTCTTTTTGATTTGAAAGCTGCTGCATTATTAGTAATTAACTTATTTGGACAACCAAAACAAGACAAAATATTGTTCTCAAGAAATGAAATTATTACCGAATCTGTGGCCTGCCTGGTGGGAATCGCCTCAATCCATTTAGTGAAATAATCCGTCGCTGTGAGGATCCACTTATGCTGAGCTGAAGAAGCAGGATGGATTTCGCCAATGAAATCCAAGCCCCACTGCTGAAAAGGAGCACTTACTTCAATGGGCTTGAGCGGCAAAGGCTGCAATTTTTTCCTCCCTTCAAAAATCTGACATTCATGACAGCTTTTAATAGTTTTGTACACATCAGCAAAAAGTGTTGGCCAATAATATCCTACTCTCAAGATTTTTTTGGTCATTTTTTTCCAGAAAAGGTGACCTCCGCAATCTCCCTTATGAAAATCTTCCATAACCTGCTTTGCTTCTTCTTCAACCAAACAATTCAGCAAAACACCACCAGGATCTTTCCAATAGAGTGCATTATTCATGATACAAAACTTGGCAGCCTTCAATTTCAGAGTCCTACTTTTGTTTTTAGCCATGCCTGGCGGCAGTGACAAATTTTGGAGCACATATACAATATCCGAATACCAAGGAGAAAGAACAAAGATTTATGATACCTGAATTAGCGAACTTTCTTCATTTTCCTCGAACATAGAAGCAATGAGATTAATGTCCAAGGCATGCAAATTTGACTCAGCCATTAGCTTAGCCAGCCCTTGTCCTTTGATAAGCTTTGTAGGCTTTATCTCCACATCATACTCCAACAAGGCAGCAATCCATTTGCCTCATCTCCCTTCTGGATCTGTTTGCACTAAGACATCCTTAACAGCAACATTAGGAACATAAGTAAGAATGTGAGAATGAAGAATATATACTCAAAAATATTTCAAGGCTTTCACTAAGGCAAGAGCTTGCTTTTCAATAATGTTATACTTTAAGGCTGCATCTCTTATGGTTCAGCTGAAAAAAGCAATTGGTTTTTCATGTTGATCTCTTTTCTGCATCAATACTGCTGCCATAGTATGATCCGAAGCGAATGAAAACAAAATAAAATCTTGAGTATAGTTCGGGCTGATCAAGACCGGAGCTGAAGAAAGAGCCAATTTCACTAAATTGAAAGACTTTACAGCCTCCTCAGTCCACTTCACTACACTATCTTTCTTGAGCATGTTTGTGATTTCTCTTAAATGTTTAGCAAGATTGGGCACAAAGCGACATAAGAAATTCATCTTACCATTGAATGATTGGATCTCCTTTTTGTTTCGGGGAAGATCAATTTGCTGAATAGCTTCTACTCGAGCTAGATCAATGTGGATGCCATCCTTTGAGATAATATGACCAAGAAGCTTGCCCTCATCCATGGCAAACAAACTCTTCTTCGGATTGAGTGACACACCATATTTTCTACACCACTAAAAAACAATCTTCAAATGGTAAAGGTGCTCTTCATCTGAATTAGAAAAGAATGTCAAATCATCAAGATACACAACTAGAAAAACATCCTTCTCATTTTCAAATGCCATATCCATTGCTCGCTGAAAGGTCGCACCAACATTCTTCAAACCGAAAGGCATTTTAGCATAATGGAAAGTTCACCACGGAGTGGTGAACGCTGTTTTGTCTCTATCATCCTCATGAACCAGAATTTGGCTATAGTTGGAATAACCATCGAGTAGCGACATATGAGATGCTCCAACTACTCGCTGAAGTATGTGATCCATTTTGGGAAATGGATAATTATCTTTCAAAGAAACCTTATTCATATTCCTAAAATCAATGCATAAGCGAATCTCACTTGTTTTCTTGCGCACGGGCACCAAATTAGAAATCCAATCTGAAAATTTTATGGGAACGATGATACCAGCCTTGTACAATCGATTCACTTCCTTCTCTATTGAGGGCAACAACTTTGGATTTATTCTTCTCAACTTCTGCCGAAAGGGCTTTTGATTTGGTTTGATCGGAATGGTGTGCTAAATTATGTTTGTGTCGTATGTCTTCAAATCTGAATAGTCCCAAGCAAATACATCAGCAAAGGAAGACAATAAACTAATATAATTTGCTTTTACCTGTGGGGGAAATGCTTTAGACAATTCACCATTTTTGGATTTTCTGCTGATCCAATTTTCACATCCTCAACTCCTTTCTCGGTTGGCCGCAAGGTTGGTTTTCGAGCTACGTCATCTTGGTCGAAAAGCTCCTCTAAAGGTATTAGGCCTTTAGGAATGACATTATCCTTCAGCTGCAAAACTTCCATCTGATTTACTTGCACATCCGCCTCACCATCATCATGTTTCACATCAATAGAAGTGTCTTTGAATTTACCTTCATTTTGCAGAAATTCATAAATTTCTTCGTCATCTTGAAACACTTGTCAATAACTTTGATTGTCTGGGATGGTCGGACGATGCTTCACATGAATTTCAAATTTTTTACTTGAGTTCATCGAAATTTTCAAATTACTTGCTGCTTTTGCAAGTGCATCTGCAATACCATTCTGAATACGAGGGACACAAGTCAAAGTATAATCTGAAAACAACCTCAAGATATCTAGAACCGCATTTCAGTAAGCCCGCATTCGAGGATGCCTAGCTTCGTATTCACCTTTCACTTGCTTGATAACTAACTCGGAGTCGCCATACACTGCAATCCTCTCAGCCTTCAAATTTCTAAGAATTTTCAGACCAGTAATTAAAGCTTCGTATTCAGCCTCATTATTTGAACAATCAAAAGCCAATTTATAAGAACAGACCCTTACATTACTCGACACTTTGTTTGGGGTGGAAAAAGGGCTGCGTACCCAAATGCCAATTCCAGCACCGTCATTTCCTACCGCACCATCAAAATCCATAGTCCACAAATCATCTTCATCCTCTTCCAAGTGCTGAAATTTTGTTTGCTCTGTTATTTCTGCTTGCTGTCCATCAACATTTTGCTGCTGTCGGAAGGCTGATTCCTCAGCAGTACTTTCAAGTTTTTGTCTCTCTTTCTTTAAGACCTCTCTGAAATTCTTAGTGATTTCCGGAATGTCTTCTGCTTCAACTAATTGGCTATTTACATCATTGAAACTATCTGAGTATAAAACAAATGATTCTAAATCAGTATGTACATAATTGATCGGATGATTTACCAGTTTCTCCTTGCTAGTGATCATATACTTCATCTTTTGCTCCCGATATAATTTCCTCATTTGACCGAACACAGGAATAGTAGCATAGGAGAAATCAAGCTGCAATGTCCCTTTAAGTTTCGCTCCCCAAGATATGGAAAGAAGCATGCCAAATCTAGGAGGAATATCCGCCACAACCACATGCATCAAAACATTTTTAGTAGGAATCTGATCCAAACTGACCACCAAATCTTTAATAAGCCCAATGCATCTTACTCTACTAGAATCGAAGGAATAAAGATCATGATACTTTCTAGTGATATCCAATCCCAATTTCTCCATGATTGGCCTAGGCATGAGATTATGAGAGGCTCCAGAATCAAACATAGCATTGTGTAACACATAATCATGCAATCTAAGGCTGATATAAAAAGGAGGCACATCACTATCTAGAGACTCACCATCCAATGCTGGACCAAAAATCAACTCAGGTTGATCATCTTCCACATTTACCATATCAGAAAATGGATATAAATTCAAAATCTTAGACACCTGACCCTTATAGCTGCTATTCTTCATCAATTCAGTCAAAGGAATGTATACTTTTAACTTAGCAATTTCATTTTCTAACTTAAAAGCTGAAATTTTCTCTACCTCTTTAGTTGGAACATTCTTCTTTTCTGTTTTCTCTTTAGATATAATTGGCTGATTGGATATTTCATTTGCTGATGGGGATTTGCTAGTAGTGGGATCAGCTGTCTCTTTTCCCTTCTTCTGCGCAACAGGTGAATCATTCTTTGGTGCTGAAACTTCCTTTCTCTTTTGAATCAGATTAATGGGCACATCTCTACTTCTGAGTGAATATTGTCACTGCTGGGCTGTCAAGGCATTCATATATCCCCTCTGATACTCGTCAGACTCTTCTTCAAGAGCTGTCTCATTTGCCAAGATGAAATCTTCGTCTTTTTGTACAGCTGAGCTCTCGGAATACTCCTCATCTTCAGTGATAAAAATTGGCATATCATCAGGTGTAAAGAAATTATTCTCTTCTCCTATTACATTCTCTTCATCATCTGATTCCAGACCAACAAAATTCTGCTGTAAAGGTGTCTTCACTTGCTATTGTACTACTGTTTCTTGTGCTCGCTGTTCTCTTTGCTTGATTCTAAATTGCGGTTGTTGCTAGCCATGGAAGTTAGGATTTCTGATCTGTGGTTCAGGTTTATCAAGTGTTAATCTTTCAAACATCTTTTCCATCTTACGAAGCATTTGATCTGACGTGGAAACCTGTTCCTTTATTGCTACTTTCTTTTCAGCTTTCATTCTAGCTCTCCTAGCATTCAAATTAGCTTCAAAACTGACTGCAATTTTCTGCATATCCTCTAAAGTGCCTGGATCTCTTTCCCTCAATTGATAAGCCATGTTAGGATCGAAACCATCCAGAAACTTAAACAAAGCTGACCCCCTAGGTGGCTTTATATCATCAGGAATTGCATTGTAAACAATATTGAATCTAATACAATAATCTTGGATTAACTCACCAACATTCCGCTTGATATTGTCATATTCGAAAAGGATTGAAAGAGGGTCTTTCTTTACTTCCCATCGATCCGAGAATTGTCTCTGAAGATTAGGCAGTGTAGCAATACTTCTAGCCGGTAAAGCTCTGAACCACTTTCTTACTTCACCTCCAAAGGTTTATACAAACAATCTCATTGTCACATTTTCCACATCAATCTCATGAAGGTCAAAGAAATCTGCCATCCTATACACATGTTGCTGAGAAGTAACACTTTGAGGAGTGCCATCAAACAATGGAATTTTGCTTTGATAATCAGCGGGCATGTCATCCAAGTTTTGAGGCAACACGAGGGGTGCAAATCGGGCAGCCATTGCTCTGGGTGGATTTACAACTGGTCTTGGGGATATAGGAGGAGTCGGAGCAGTTGATGTATGAGGTGTATGTGGTGTGGATGGAAGCGATACTACTGCAGATTGTTGATCAGAGATATAAGGTTGCACGGGAATGGTAGGAATGAAAGGAGGCTCGGTAGGAATTTGTGAACCAGATGTAATTGCTGATGACCCAAGAGTTGCAGATGCAGACTCTATGAATTCAGGAATGTTTGTTGCCACAATGGAATTCTGAATATTCAATATGTAACTATCAATGGATCTATTAGATTGTTCAATTTCAAGATATTTGATAAACTTTGGATTTTGGACAGTAGAATCAATAACACTTTCATACTTAGTCTCAAACAACGACAACTCAAATTGTTCGTCAAACTCAAGATCTTCAAGATACTAAAAAACAACGGGACATGAATGAGATTTGAACACAGGAATCACAGGACTTTCTCGACGAAGAATTCTCGAAATAAGATTGGGATTTTCATACACAGGAGGTGGATCGGAATCTAGATTTTCTCTGGTATGTCGTCTGGAAGCCAGTGTGTTGAATTATTTTCAAAAATCAAATGGAAAAAACCAACTTGTTCAGCCTATCAAATTCTAAACTCATCATCCAAAAGTCTAGAATGATCTCATGTACTGGGGCAATTTACAAGTCAGATGTTACGTTTACAAACTAGACCGAAGATTGACTGAAGCAACGTTCATCTACTTTCGCTAATGCAAAGCAAGAGCATTTCGAAGTCTACCTGGCATAACTTCAGGCTCCGTTTGTAGCTTATAAAACGAATAACACTAACAAGCAAACCATTTTTTCCCCAGTGGAGTCACCACTATGTTATTACCTAAATATACCTCACGCTGAAGGAAGGAAAAGTGTAGGGTAACATCAAACCACGCTTAATCTGGTAGCTAGCCCTACCAGATCGGGAGAGGGCTCTCTCCTTGTCAATCTCAGCAAGAATAATCAGTGAGGCTTGAGATGACTTGTAATAAAGGCTGATTTTAGGCTAGGTATATATGTAAAAGAGTTCTGATTTTATTTTGAGGGTTTTTATTGGAATCAAAGGGAAAGGCAGATTTTGGGTCCGGGAAATGATCAGTTTTGCAGAGAGCTGAATGGGGCAAGAAAGACAATTGTTTTGATGCTTCAAATTTGAATGCAATGGATAGCTCAGACCGGTGAGGGGTTTGAAGAGGGCAAGAGGCTTTCAAGAATCCTCTTCAGATAGTTGAAAACATAGAAAATTAAACAAAACTTCAAGGTAGAGCACTGCAAATCAAATGAATTCCACCTTTATGACTTTTTTGTTTAACTTAAGAAGAAATGAGAAGGAAGATGATACACATGAAACATCAGTAAACTTACAATCACAGTGAGAAACACACCATCAAAACATAGAGCCACATGGATCCCAAAGAGTGCTGCAAACCCTGGTCTATTCCTTTGCCAAAATGCAGAGATGAAATGTACAATGAAGCTCAAAGCAATCCCAAGTGTCCAACCTTGAAAATGACTGAGAAAATATAAGATATAGACAAGCATAACTCATTACCATGCCTCTAGGGGCTAAGCTCACTATTTTAGGAGCTGTTTCAACAAGATCTAAACTAAGAACTGGAAAATAGGCAGTGGAACAACTTGCCTCTACAAGATAGGAAACTGATTCATTCAGTTATAATTCACCTTTTGATGAATGAATCTACTTACATGAGTGAAATTTGTCAAAATTACATCAAAATTCATGAAATTACATAAAATTACATCAATATCTTTACATTTGGAGATAAAAAAAGTCAAACTAGCCAAAACTAGGCGAAAAACTGAGTTACTGAGTGAAAAAGGAGCCAAAATTCCCAATGCGCCACGCCTGAAATCTCTATGCATCGCACCACTTTGAAGCCTATTTTGAGGGCCTTCTCGGAGTCCAAATTGAGCACAGGATAGCTCGTTGGAAATCTCTACCTGTCTACTTTCCAACCCAAGTGGAATTTATGAATTTGGTTTCCATTTACCCCTCCAAAAATGAGTTTTCCCAACACTGCTTCCTATGTGTCCAAAAAGAGGCAGAAAGGTCATTTTTAGGTAATGGGTAGGCACGCATAATTTTTGATGAAAAATCGAGAAATATCAAGTTTTACCCAAGAGGATCTGCCAATTATAAGCGCATGCCAAGTGGCGCGACGCGTCGGGTAGGAAAATCTTTGTTAAGGCCAAAAAATTCAAAATTGACAAAATGTGTCCCAAATTTCTTGAAATTTGGGTTGAATGACCACCATCATGTGCTATGCTAGGCCAAGGAAGCTTTGGCCAAAATTTGGAGTCTATCATGCCTTTTGCGACGCTTTAATGCCCTCTTTAACTTAGCCTTTAGGATCTTGATTCGTGCCTTGCAAACGTGGTTTCTCGCCCAATAATGATTCTTCATGTGCCTTAACATGTTCTTTTCCTTGTTGGCCTTCTCCAAAAACTTCTCCAGATGAATATTGACCCTCTCAAGCCAAGTCTCTCGATCATCCTCAATCTCTCGCTCAATGGATGTCATCTCGGTTTGGCTTCTTTGGGTAGCTTGCCGGTTCTCACGGATATTTTGCAACTCCATGATAGTTTGTTGATCTTCCAACTGTTTGTTTCACTACTCAAGGTAGTTGATAATCCATTCGGCTCTTTGCAACTTGATAGACAAAGTGTCTATCTCCGCCTTCTGCTCCTGAATAGTCTCTCTCAACTTTGAGCTTGGTGAGGAAGATCAATGAGTATGAATCCTGTATCCTGGCCTCCTAAAGGCCCCTCATCCTTCATGGGCTTCTTACCCCTGTCCTATACCTGTACCTGTGCTTCTGATGACAGAAGCGAGACCCCTTCCACCCCGAGTGGAGATAATACTCGCCGGGCTGCTGCAAATAACACTTTAGTGCCTCTCTGATAAGTGACATACATCGGTACACTAGTAGTTTGTGTCTCCTGACCCTCATGCTGATATGAAGGTTCACCTGCATCATGAACAACCTCTGAAGGAACCTGAGGAGCTATGAAGAAATCATTAGAAATGAAATCCCCCCATGAAATACCCTGCAAGCCGAGCTGATGCAAAACCACAATCTTGATGAGTGCAAAGTGATAGATACTGTTGTACTGCTACTCAGGAGTTATCCTTTGCACGAGAGTGGTCATTGTCTCAATATTTCGGCACATGAAATAAGGGAGGTTCATCATCCTCAACCTGGTAAAATGCATCAATAACCTGATATGATAGGCATAGAGTCGTGAAAACTGCCCTCACAACTGAAATATCTGATAATAAGTTTCATTAGAGGAGCATAGGAATCCTTTAAGAACCGGAAGGGGAAAACTCTGCTAAGTTGTTTCACAAAGTTAGGCCTGATATATGGTTCATAATGTACCCTGTCAACCTGCTGTATTTTGTTCCATTCTTCTCCAACATTGGGTATTCCGGTTGCTTGAGAGATAGTTTCCGGTGTTAAAGTGAAAGTCACATCGGCAAGGGTGACCCGACCATCATGTAAATGCAATACAAACAAACGAGCCAGCTCCTGATGATGATGGACCCTAGCAATCATTTCACAAAATTGATAACAGGACTACTGTTGGAAACATGCCATGGAAAATGGACAAGCCTTCCACTCTTATGAGGTGGGCTCCTCTCTCACATGTCTGCCACTCTTATGAGGCCATCTAGGTGCATGTAATTCAGTGGTGGAATCACTGTCTCGGTCATAAGATGCACCGGTATCTGTCTCCATGATGTCCAAGGTTTGTGCAAGGTCTATGTTATCTTGGATGAAAATGAGAATTTTGGTGTTTTGATTTGATTTCCAAATATGTGGTAATATGGGAGGGAATATGGAGGAATAGGGTAGTGGGAATGATGGATTATTACCAAGTGAAATTTGAAATTGCCACTTGAAATCTGTGTGTTAAAGGTTTAGGCACAACCACTTAGTTTTTTGGGATAACTTTGGATTTGAGGGAAATTTACAAGTGGGATGGGGACAATGGGAATGGGATAGGGATGATTGACTTGGGGATATAAGGTGAATAGGAAAAGGGGACTGTGGTGAGAAGATAAACAATGAGGAGGGGAAAACAAAACAAGGTGGAGAATGGAAATATTTGGCCCAAAAAAAGTTTCAAAACCCTAAGGAGGCAATCCTCAAACAAGAGAATAGGGTTTGGTTTTTTTGTGTTCAATTCCTTACAAACAACACCAAATACATGTTCATGACAATAGAGAAGTTGATTCGACTTACTAGGACAAAGATTGACCGAGCCGGTTTAAAAATTTGGAAGAGATGGCAATAGATTAGATATTTGCCATGTGCGTTGCGCAGCCCACCCAGTGCGTCACGTCCTCCCAATGCGTTGCGCAGGAACAAGTTTACACACAGGGAAACGACCCTATGCGCCGCGCTCGCTCGATGCGTCGCGACAGCTGCCCAATGCGTCGCGCTCGACAATTTAACCCATTCCGCTTTCCAATTACTTGCTTTGCTCCTCATAACTCTTCTTTGGCTCACTACTGTCTCTTTGGCATACAAATGGAGTGTTGAAACATGAAAATGATATATATACCAAAGGCTTTGATTTTTCATTTGAAAAAACCCACTTTGTAATGTTGCAAACTTGACATTTCACTTTAAAACTCTGTTTTGTTTCCCTTTTGCTTTTGGACTGAATAATGAGCTTTTCTGTCTGTCTTGCAGGGAATGGATGGCATGGAGCTTTGGCAAAGGCGACCAGGGTTGCCAATGGATTATTATTACAACTGAAAAACTTGAAAATACATTGCATTTATTACATAAAGATGAAATAGACTATTTTTCTTCAAAACAGAGTTTTGAAGAAAAATCATTATTAAGCATTATGATGATGAAATTTTTTGCACTGAAACCTTATTTCAGACTTCCTCATGTGCCTGCTAACCATTATTAGGCATTCTTAAGACCGGATTAACTAAACCCTAGACCTAATGAGACTAAAAACCCTAAATGACTCTTTGCCAACTATGAGACCAAAAATGACTATAAATGATTTTAATGAACAGAAATAGGCCAGCAGGTATAAGACATGAGGGATATGAGTGACAAGCCCCTACCGTCAGAGGATCCATGCCCCTAATGGAATGCAGCTAACTAAACTGAGTGAGACACCTAAAATGAAATGTAACAAGAGAAATTTGATCTCTGACGGAGGGATGAAGATACCGACTCTAACAACATGAATAAATGAATAAAGGAGGACATATAAAACTCCTGGAAAGACTGAATAAATCAATGCCCATGTAAACAAATAAATTTGGGCCATGTAAAAGAAATCACTTGTAGGTGTGAAAGGGGTTTGAGCTGTAAGACTGTGTCAACCTTGACCAAATCTACAACGCTGTCTAGGTTCAATGTACCTCATGAAGGGACAACACAGTTCTAGAAGGAGGCCCCTCATGTGAAAGGAGCTAACTCATCAAGGTAGTTTAGGGTTTGCAAAGGCTTTCATATTATAAAAGGAAGGGGAAAGGCAACAATAGAAGGTTGTTGATTGATTATACTTCTGAGTATCTTGTCTGCTTAGACAAATACTGTTCTCTGCTGTTTAGTGGAGAATTGTGCTGCTTAGAACTTAGAGTTCCTATGTAGGGATTTCACCTCTTCCTTTGAGGATTCTTGGAGTATTTTCTTATTTGATCCACTATCAGGCTTGAGGCTAATCTCTACTTCCAATTGCAGCATAGATCCAGTGAGGGTTTGTCTGCTTTTGCAAGCTACAGCAAGTGGGATTCTAGATCTGCAGAGATCTAGCTTGTTTTGGGAGCCTCTTCTCATGGAGTGTGTTTTTAACCTCCTGGAAGAGTGCCTCTCATGTTTTTGCTTCAGATCTATATCTTGACAGCTGGCCATCTATTTTATTCAAGCTACAACGCAATTTTCATTGAGGGACTGCGTTATTTTCATATGTGATACTTCAAGGTGTTTTGATCCCAATGTTGATGAGAGATCTCTGGTGTTGGGCTTTTCATTTCACTTTGGTGATCCATGGATTAGCTTATTGATCCATGTTATGTTTAGATCTGATATATTGTAATGTAAATTTATATTCAGAAATTACTACAACATTTTACATATCTGCAACTTAAAACTCGGATCTACTCTTGTTTATGCATGATTTGGTCAAAACCCCAAGGGGATCTTGTAAATAAGACTATCTAGTTTCCAGATCTGAAATGGATCTGATGTTTTGTCCACATATCTATCCTAGATTTGAGTTGTAATATTCAGCTGCTGCAGCTCCTTAAAATAATGTCGTTGAACCATTTCTGCAGTTATATATGTGTTGCAGCCTTCTTTTTTGAAGATGTCTTGCTCTATTGTCTCATGTATTCTACTGTATATTGAAAGGGCTTAATTTTAATTCTGATTTGTTGCTGTAAATTCATAAGTTAATCATATTTTATGGCCTCCTACTCATACTGTCCAAGACTGCGTTATTTCTGAAGCAGTTTGTTGTGCATAGATGTAGCCCCTCTTGTAGGGTGTTTTTCAGCTAGACTAGGTGGTGGGAGATCTGTTTACCACAACTAGTTTGATTTTTTTTTCTCCCCTTTTGGATCTAGACTCCAGATCTGCTGATCTAAGGGATCCAAGGGCTGCAAACTTGTTTCTGTACATCAATCTCCCAGGAGTGCGTTATTTCAGCATGCTTGTTGTGCTATTCCAGATTTGGAATATTACAAGGATCTAGATCTTCATTTCTTATACATGGAAGTAGCTACTCATGGTGGAATAGATAGGGTAAGGTATAATTTGTATATTTGCTATAGCAGGATTATAATTCTAGAAAAATGGCTTCTGAAAATTGTGCTCATTTTTTTTATTCTTTATGACAACCATGCATCTAGAACAATGGTTCTAGCAATTTGGCTTCTTAAAAGTTAAAAATTGTCCCTTTTTCTTGTGTTTTTATTATAACTATGCAACCAACACAGTTTGTTTGTGTAGCAGAAAGGTGGGTATGTTACAGGTTCCTACACAGGAGTTATCCACATTCTTACTGTCTGAAGTCAGTGTTAACCTTGGAGGCTCACCTTTGTTACTCATTGATCTTACATTATTGCCTCATAAGTTTTCTAACATTCAAGTAATGATGAGATCCTTAAGATTAACAGAGTCTCATGATCAAAATATGACGTGACTACTAACAATTGAGAGATGTATTCAACATGGATGTCATTCTATGTTTTCCATAGGTTTTCCAGATTCTACTAGTAAGAACATTGATGGAATTGAACAATTTATGGATGTAAATTTGTAGACCATTTCAAATGCTTTCAAAACCTATATAATAGAAAATGGAATTGAGGGAAACCTACGATTCTGAACCTCTTAAGAAATGCAGGTCAGAAGAGAAAAATATTTTAAGTCAAACAAGTTACAAATATAATAATTAGACTAGTACATGGATAATAGGTACAAGAAGAATGGAAGAGATTTGTGCTACTAGTAACATTTTTTTTTTGTAAGTTTGGTAGGACTACATCTTTACATCTTCATCAACATGTCTAGATACATCACCCCGATCGGGGAAGGGAATTGAACTTGTAATGAGTGCCATAATAGCCCGCCTCATCACCGTCTAACCAAGACCCCATGGACTGCTACTAGTAACATTAACCTACAATATAGGTGCTCCCTTGTTTATCACATATCCAATATATTGATATAAGGACAAAGGATGCATACTTAGCTGACATAACTAAGATTTAAGTCAAGTAACATGCTGTTTACCCTCATTTATTTACATCTCTGTAGTAAACAGATGGCGTGCTTCCGTCACAGAACATATGGCAACAAGCCTTGAAGTGCCAAAGCTCCTTCTGTAGCTTACTGTTATGTTTGTCTAATGGAAATTTAGTGCTTAGACCCATGGTCCCAATTTTCTATATACTAGGACTACTTGCTAGGAAAACTACAACTGGCTAGTTTTTTTCAAAGCTTAGGGCTTATTATGGCTAGTGAACTTGAATTAACAGTTTCTCAGACATACCACTGAAAATTTGCTTTAATACTTGATAGAGAGATGCTAAACATCATTGCAGAGTCTTGAAGGGACTTAATACAATGTCATTTTTTTTAATTAAAGCTCTTTCAAGGGATTTCACTAGGACTCATTTTAACCGTCAGTTGTATTTTAGCAGCATGAATGCATGTTTTTCCTCTTGTAGGACAGTTGAAGATTGTACATAATGAATTTGATTATTGGGCTTGTGTAAAAGAGAGAGATTTATATGATGCAGGAGCCATAGTGATAAGATATTGGTTCAAGTAATAGGTTTCAGTGTGATGCATTGCCTTTTCTGAAGTATATCACGAGGAATTATTGCAAGATGCTTCTTAACACTGACTGCCAAAGCATCCATCACTTATCAAGAGGTGAGATGCCGTGTAATAGTTGTGATGTGTGAGTCTGTGACACCCCAACTTGAGCCCTGTTACAGAGAGGCAAATATTAAGCACCATGTGGTAAGCCAGTGATTGAATATTACTTTATTCTCATCCAACAGACAAGATGTAAAGGCAGTGAGCCAATCATTGGTTTAGCGCATGAAGCTTAATTTTTTCCATGCGTAGAGGCCCACCAATAAACAAAGGAAAAACATGGGGAACTGAATCCTTTTTGGGTAATAACAAGTACATCATCCTACTTTTACTGACCTGAAAAACACCCTCTGACTCTAAGTATAATTTATTTTGGATTTTACTTTAAATATCATAAATTTACATTCAGAACTCATGGATTTGCATTGTACATTATATGGTTGAAAATATGTGTAGGGCCAAAATTACCATGTAGTTTTAGTCTAAGGCTTGAGATGTGTTCTCATGTACATAATAATTCTCTGTAAGTGGCACAATCGCTTTTCATTTATTGTATATGCATTAACTGGTTATGCTCCATCTCATCTGACATTTCATTAATGAGAGGAAATTGAAGGAAATCATAGTAGTGCTCAAATTTCCTCAAACTATAACAAGTGCTTTAGTTGTTCTATGCAAATACTACAACAATATGTTCCACCATTACTAGCAAGTGCACTTCTTCCAAGTCTAGGGACCCTTGGTTGCTCCTCCAAGTATGCTGTTAAAAATCATAGGATATTTACAGTCAACATATTTTCTTCCCTTTTGTGCACTAGTAAGATTCACACCTTTTTCTCAAGCCGTGTTGTATTTCCTATCTGCGTTGCCAGTTGTTCCCCCACTAAGCTCAATCCCAACCATGAATCAAATTATACATACTAATTACACACGTCCAGTTTCAGAGGATCTCGAAGTAGATCCCAGAACAAGGAAAATTGATTCTACACAAGCTCTTGGAGGTATGAACCAAATGAATTGAAGTTATCCCGTTAAATATTATCCTTGTGATTATTTTTTCATTTCATTTAACTGTAGATATATGTGTAACTGTTGCAGTTGACCCTGCATCATCAATAGGGAGCATTGTAGCTAGTTCTATTGATAGTAAAGTTGTCTATGCCTATCTTGTCAATGTAATGGTGGGAACAAGAAACATGAGGGGTGTCCTCTACCATGCACCTCCTCCTGTCTCCGGACCACAGGGTGCAAGTGTGTCTACATTTTGAATAATTGAGAGACAAACTTTGTAATTGGTATGTTGGATCACAGACTAGGCCAGAAGCGAAAGAGAAAAGAAATGTCAAGGAAGGATCCAAATGCCCCAAGAAAAAACAGAATTGGTTATAATTTTTTCTTTACTGAGCAACAAGCGGGCTCAAGTCAATTAAACCAGATAAGGATAGAGCGATCAACAAGATGATTGGTGATTTGTGGAATCGACTTTCAGAGGATGATAAATCAGTAAGTATATTTGTGGAGACATCAGTTTAGTCTCTTTGGCACATCTTAGCTATATTGTCCATCATCAATTTGATTATCTAGCCAAATGAAATCCTATAAGTTAAGTTGCTATCATAGTCTCTCCTAGTTGTTAGTGTTCTAAGTTGGTTCTGGAGGCATGCATCTGTACAAAGGCCGTTTATAGGTCTGAGGTCTCTTTTGTCTATTTGGATTTACAATAGTTGACTTGATCAATATTAGGAAGATTTAAGTAAATGAAAGGTAATTCGATTTCTTTTTAATGGAAAGTAGTACTTTCATAGGAACATTTTGAACATTTGATTATGGAGTAATTTAATGCTAAAATTATTTATAGTCCTTATATAAATGTGATTACCAACAATTTGGTTATACATGTTCTTGATTTGAATTTAAGTTCGAAGAAAGTGACATGAAATAATCTGTGGCAGCCTTATCAAGAGCGAGGTTTAGTGGATAAAGAGCGTTATAAGAGAGAGATGTGTGAATACAAGGAGAGATAGAGACCTGAGAGCTAGGGTGCAGTGGGAGCCAATGGCTTCCATCAACATAGTTTAAGCACTGCAAGGAAAACAACCCCCTCAGCAATGATATGACACAAGAATGTCAATTAAGACTACAAGATAGTAAACCACTCCAAGGGACAGTTCAATCAATATCAGAAACCCATTGTTATGAGACTGGAATTGCAGAGAAACTTTCCTGTCATTCTAGCATTGGCATCTTGGAGAAAATTTCTTGTGGTTCTGGCATTGGTATCTTAGAGAAACTTTCTTGTGGTTCTGGCATAGGCCTTGTTGAGTACTAGCATTCCAAGAACTGTCAATCTCCAAAGGGTGAAAGTCATGTTACAATGTAGGAACAAGGTGCCCATGGGGTTAGTAGCCCTTGACATTTATAACCCCACTTCTGAAAGAAAAATATTTGGGTGGATGTGGGATTTTGGTTGGACCATTTATTTGAATTACATGCCAATACAAGATGTTCTATGGTGAAAATTGAAAGTTGAATTATATCTCTTATACTGTTCAATCATGCATGCAGAAATGGATGATGTGTTGCAAATTAGACAAGCCTACTAATACTGTAACACAAAATCCAGACTTTGCTGACACCGCATAGATAGGGAAACATGTAAAGATTTATTAGCTCGTACTTGACATGTATTATTTTGCAACTGTTGCTGAGAGACATAAGTAGTTTGCTGAAAGATATTGATAATTACCGTGGCATATAGATGTCTTTATAAGCATAAGGAAGTTCATATTATGCAGTGTGAAAAAACCCCAACACAGAAGTATACCTGATTTGAATCTGAATGGTGGCCACTCAGAATGATGGTCTTAATCTGTGCTTTCTCTGGCTCATCTTCATCCTCATGAATAACATCCAGGGTCTCCTGCCTCTTCGATTTTTTCCACGATACAAGCTGCAGGGTCTTTGTCAGAATAACTAGCAAGCCACCACAACATCCTGCCTTGTAAAATTATGGCATCCCAGCTCGAGTCCCTCATCCCTTCCATCAATTCTCCTAAATAAGGAGATTTCACTGCTAACAGGAGGATCTCTGACTGTCCTATTTTAATACAGGAATCAATTCACTCTCTCAAAAGTAGCAAATAGGATAGCATGTTTCTGAAGTTTGATCCAACAAAATTATATAACAAGGTTCTTGGAGATTTTTTGCTTGAGGTTCTGTGCAGATTTGGGTTCATCTTAGCCTGAATTTAATGGATGTAAAACTGCATATCATCAACCACCTTTTCAGTCCTAATCAAAGGGGTTGCATCGATTTCCTCATATGATTCGGACCTCTCTCTCCTTTCCTTTCCATTATTATGATGGAGGTTTTTGGTAGGGCTTGATCTCTACCCATAAATGAAGGTTTTCTAAAGGGAATCAACACCTCCCCAAATTTACAATAGGTCACACATTCCCAATTTTTGTATGATGTTGTTCTCGTGGGAGCATATTAGATAAAGAAAGCCAAATCATTCAAACAAATTTTGGACATTTTAGAAGTAGTACCTGGGCAAGAAATCAACAAACAAATATCTAGGATTCTCTTTCTCAAATAAAATCACCATGATTGCAGAACTCACGAGATTCCAAAGTGAAGAAACCCCAACCAAATATGTTGGCTTCCTAATCACAACCACAAGAGTTGGAAGAATAAAATGGCACTACATCAACTTAAAGATCATAAAATTAATTGAATCTTGGTCCAATAGCAGTCTCTTCCTAGCTGGTAGAATTGTGTATTTGTAGTCCCTCCTGAGTGCCATGCCAATCTTCTTAAGCTCCATCTTGTTCACCCAAGACAATGCACTATGAAATTGAAAGGAAGTAAACCCAAGAAAACTTCCAATTTGCTACCATGGTTGAAATTTGAAAATAACAGAACCCAGTTGGACTGGCATGTTTGGATTCAAAAACTGACATAATGAACAAAGCTCTGGCTGCAAAAATCACCTGGAAATTTCTAACATCTCCATAGCACTATGGTGTAGGATCCTAAAGGATAAATATCTCCCTTCAAGCCATAATTTATCCCTTTTACATGACCAGGTACCAAAAGGATCTGCTATATGGATCAACGTGATCAACTGCACGAATATGTCCGAAATTGGCACATCTTGAGGGAAATTGGTGAGAAAATTTTTTATTTTTATTTTTGGTTACATCTTGGAATGCACTCCCACATTTTTCTGGAAACATGGAGCTATAGGCTGAAGGCACAATGATAATGGGATGCATTAAAGCTGCAAAAAAATCTGGGCACCAATCAAATAATTGTGGAAGGTGACTGTAATATGATTATAGATTCTCTTCACAATCCTTCTCCCAACCTATCATGGGAATCAATATCCTGTGGGGAAATGGGTCTGGAGAAAAGAAAAGAAAATATGGGAATCAATCAAATAATTGTGGAAGGCGACTCTAAGATGATTATAGATTATCTTCACAATCTTTCTCCAAACTCATCACGAGAATCAATATCCTGAGGGCAAATGAGTTTGGAAAAAATTATCATGTTTTGACTCAATCGGGTTCAAATGTGTCAGAAGATAAGCCAAAAAAGTTGTTAATTGGCTAGAAAACAAAGAGATCACCTCAAAGCATCATTTCTCTATTAGTATATTCATTGAAAATGTAGAAAAATTGGAACACCAGTGGGTTCAATTGGTGTGTGTTAAATTTAGATAACCATTGTATGTTCTATGCTTAAAGCAGTTTACTTCAATCTTTCTTATAGACCCAATTCATATTAGCAATCACATAATCATTGAAAGTAAATGCTGATAGAACATACTAATAGATCGACAGAAGACAAGCCAATACAATAAATCATAATTTACAATTCTTCTTGTCCAACAAGATAGAGAGAAATGTTTTTTACAACAGTCAACATGATGCCCTAGCAGCAAAGACTTTGGCTAGTCAAACCATCCTTTCCAACCTCCCGGAGTTTCAGTCAAATACATACAAGATCAACCCTCCTTCAGTGTCACACACACCTCACGAGACATCTCCCAAAACAATCAACAAAGGGATCCCTAATCTAGATTTCCCGCATCTAGATTTTCGGCATCCAGATTTCCGGTATCCATTTCCAGCATCCATTTCCTCCATCCTAATTTTCAGCATCCATTTATGGCATTTTCCATATTTTCGACATCCAGATTCACACGTGGGAGAGAGAGAAGCCTCTTCTAGTCTGTACAAAGCAATCAAATCATGAGGAATGTGTGTGATGAGATGATGAGAAAATGAGCATCAAGTCTCTGAAATTTGTATCCATCAATGAGGGTGTGTGACACATCTGTTAGGCTTGTGAGCCTACATTACAATTCAAGCCGACCTTGACAAATTGCACACGTTTGGAAAATAAAATCAAAATATAAGTTTTGCTCATCCAAACAAGATGATCTTTAGATCAATCTTGCACCTCTCTGAAAGAGGAATCTAGCAAAAATATCATCATCATCATATGAGCAATGCAACATGGAGTTCGGATCTAGTTTCCCAAAATTAACACTCTCTCTTAACTAGGGAGAACTCCATCTGTCCACCTATGGCATCCTTTCATACAGTACCATAGTGTACTATCATATATCATCCTGCACTCTTGTGTCATCCTGCTGTAACATGCTTTGCTGGCTCTTCTTCGCACAACAAGAGTGAGTCACAAAGACAACACACTCTGCAGACCTAAAGTCAGCATAGACGTTAAAACCTCAATGGGACTCAAGAGAGTCACATACTAACCTGAAGTCAGTTTAGAGGTAAGAACCTCAACCAGACTTGATCCCATATCAAGTGGTTGGACACATCCCATCCTAGACATAGAGAGTACAAAAATCCCCAATGCGTCCATCGATCATGCTATTGGTCTCTATCCACATTTACCACCTCATTAGCCAAATGAGAGGTACTTCCCATGAGTCCAAAAATCCATGTGTAGGATGCATGCATGGCATAGATCAAAGAGAGGGTGAACCAACTCAATATCATAATGGTGGGGAAGTAGCACACCAACAAGGTTTGGAAAACCTAGCCCCATGGTTGCTTATAGCTCCAAGAAGCTATCCCCAAGCCCCGTAGAGCTCATAGTCCAACTCAAGCGGGACCCTCACAATAGGTTCTATCCACGATTCCAAGATTCTCATGGAAGATTAAGAATTTTACCTTCCCTAGTGGCTTCATGGGAATATCTGCGACATGCTCATCAGTCCCAATGTGATCGAGCCTTACAACACCTCACTGTACCATGTCTCGGACAAAGTGGTACCTAATATCAATATGCTTGGATCAGTTATGGAACATGGGATTCTTAGAAAGATGAATCCCACTTTGGTTATCACAAAGTATAACGATGGTATCTAGCACATGCCCAAATAGCTCACTCAAGAGCTTTCTCAACCAAACAACTTCACAACATGCCATATTCGCTGCAATGTATTTCACCTCAGGAGTGCTCAAAGCAACCGATTTCTGCTTCTTGCTCATCTAAGAGATCGAAGCAGAACGCAGGGTGAAGCAACATCCATGTGTGCTCTTACAATCCACCACACCGCCTGCCCAATCGACATCAGTATATCCAAGGAGCCTAATACTCCCGATAGTGTATCTTAGCCCATGGTTGATTTTTCGCCGAAGATATCTCAATAGATTCTTGGCACCAATCCAATGAATGTGATGAGGCTCAACCCTATGTTGACTCAAAATGTTCACTACAAAACATACATCCAAACGTGAGTTCACTAAGAAAATTAAGGCTCCTACGAGTTGTCGATACTCGGTGGGATTTCCTAGCTTGGGCCCAGTAGTGCTTCCACACAACTTCTTACAGTTGAGTTCCATCAGTTTCAACACATACTTACAGTCCACCATCCCAAATATCACCAGCAACTTCACACCATATTTTCCATGAGAAAGGAAAATCTCACCTAGCTTTTGCTTGACCTCCAAGCTTAGGAAATAGTTCCTCAGTCTTAGGTCCTTCATCTCGAACTCAGAAGCTATCTCCCTCTTACATTTATGAATAAGAGGGTCAACACCTATCAGGAAGAGATTCTCCACATAGAGAACCAGAATGAGAGGCCTATCTTTATCAACCTTAAAATAAAGGTTTGGATCAACATCACTTCGAGTGAATCCCAACTTCATCAAGTAGCTATCAATCCTATCATACCAAGCCTCGGGGGCTTGCTTCAAACCATAAAGGGCTTTCTTCAACCTGCATACACATGTGTCTCTATCTTGGACTTTGAACCCCAAATGTTGCTCCACATAAACCTCTTCCTTGATTGAACCATGTAAGAAAGCAGTCTTCACATCCATCTGATGGAGAATCCATCCTTGCGTTGTAGCAAGGGAAATGATCAATTGGATGGTGGTGTAGCACGCAATAGGTGCAAATATATCGTCATAATCTATACCTTCCTTTTGAGAGAAGCCTCGAGCAACAAATCTTGCCTTGTACTTTTCAGCACTTCCATCGGCTCCATGCTTGATCTTGTAGAGCCATTTCGAGGTGACAACAGATTTGTCCTTTGGTCTTGGGACCACATCCCAGACATCATTCTTCATAATAGACTCATATTGTTCATGCATAGCATCCTTCCAAACTTGATTCTTTACGACTTCTTCAAATGTTCCAGGCTCAGATTGTACAATAGTGCTCATGACTGCTAGGTACCCTTGGTACCTAATCGGCTTCTTGCTTTCACGAAATGTTCCTCTCAGTGCAATATGTCTCTCGACATCTTGGAGAGTGTCTCTAAGCCATGAGGGTCTCCTTTTATTTGAAGGAGGTGGATCAATAGGATCCATCAGACCTTCAACATCAGGCATCACTTCATCCTTAGGTTATTCTAGCTTACCTGCTTGATCTTCTTCTTCTTTGTCTTCCTTTAAGCTAAGAAGATCCCTAACTTTCCTAAGGGCAACATGTTCATCCAAGGTGACACAGTGGCATATATCCACTTCTCTTTGACCAGGCACGTAGATTCTATATGCCTTCGAATTTTCACTGTAGCCCACAAACATTCCTTTATTCCTAGAAGCATCCAATTTGCTTCTCTTTTCCTTCGGCACAGGAAAATAAACAGGACTTCCAAAAACTCTAAAATGGGAGACATCAGGCTTATTAATAGAGAAGACTTCTTCAGGAGTTTTGGAGTCCAATGTAGAATGTGGGCATCTATTTTGAATGTACATAGTAGTGTTGGCAGCTTCTCCCCATAGAAACTTCAGAAGATCTTGGTCATAAAGCATGGCATGACCAACTTCCACAATGGTTCTATTCTTTCTTTCAGCAACACCATCTTTCTCGGGGGTATACACAGTAGTGGTCTCCCTCTTAATGCTAGCTTCCCTGCAAAAGTCATTGAATTCATTCGACTCATACTTTGTGCCATCATCGGTCCTCAAAATCTTGATCTTATTCCCTGTTTGAATTTCCACCAAGGCCTTGAAGGTATGAAACCACTTTAATGCTTCATCCTTCTTTTTGAAGAAGTATATCCAAGTCTTGCAGGAGAAGTCATCTATAAAAGTGATAAAATCCAAACATTATCTGAAGGATGTTACAGGCATCATACCGGATATATTGGAATGTACCAATTGCAAAATAATAGATGTCTTCGTGACACTTGAGGGGAATGGTCCCCTTTTATGCTTTCCTTTAACACAACCCTGAAAAACACCTTCATTGATCTATCCTAATTATGAATCACGAAGGATTGGTTCGAAATGTCGATTCAAAGAAAAATGGATGCGATAAATCCAGAAAATTCTACACACAACACAGATCGTAGAAGCCTCAAATCTACAAACACCTTCATGATCATCTTTGAACTCGGGCATCCTTGTCACCACCTTCCTTGCTTTGGGAAGGGCTTTGTAATGGAGGTGTGCAAACCTCTGGTGCCGTAGCTCGGTTTGAAGAGTTGGGTCACATGTCATGGCCCTTAACGGACTTCCACAAACTTGAGAGAGCATATCAACTCTAAAACCAATAGCAAGAGATTCATTGGATTTCTTCTTCCAAATGCATACCTTTCTATCGATGAATGCCACATTGAATCCTTTGTCTTCCATTGCTGAAATGGAAACTAGATTCTTATTCAAATATAGTACGTACAAGACATATTGCAAGCGGAGGACTTTACCTTGAGTTAAATGAAGGGTCACAGTTCCTGTCCCTTTCATGGGATAGGTGGCACTGTCTCCAAGGATAATCTCCAAATTAGTATCCTTCTCAATCAAATCATAAAGGGCTTCTTTATATCTAGTGAGGTGTCTTTAAGCACCACTATCAATCAACCAAACATCCAGGATGTTGAGAGGAGATGCAAAAGAGAGGGCATATATAAGAATATATTCATTTTTCTTATTATCAACAACATTGGATTTATCATACCTGGAATTCCTTAACCTCTTGAAAAGTTGAACATTTCCACTTCAATCAGAGGGAGCCTTCCTCTTCTTTGCATGAGTGGTAAAGGCAATAGGGTCACCTCCATTCCCATTTGAGGGATGGTCTCTCTCCATCATTCTTGTCTCCTCTTTAGTGCATCTCATCAACAATTCATCAAAATCAGGAATCACATTATTATTAAGAATAGCAGTATTGAATACATACCAATCACGAGGGAGTCCTCCAAGAGAAATGAGAAGGGGCTCTCGATCAACTACTTCTTCTCCAATAGCTAAGATCATTCTTGATTTCTAGGAGCCTCATAAAATAGGATTGAATGGATTCTTCTTTTCCCTTCTTGATATTCTTCAACTTGTTCTTGAAGAAAATAAATTAATTAACATTGCTAGCCCTGAAAATGCTAACCAACTTATCGTACATCTCTTTAGATGTACCCAGCTTGAAGATATAAGCAACCAAGTGCTTATGAATAGAATCCCTGATGATCATCTTCGCCTTGAATTCCCCTTTTCTATACTTTGTCTTTGTGGCAGTCGGTGCATTTGATGGAGGCTCATTTATCTTCCCTGCACATAGTCCATGACTTCTTGACCTTCCAATTACAAATCCAAAGACATATTCCAGGCATGATAATCAGACTTATCTGTCATCTTATCACCACTCTTGAAACCCTTGTATGTGGAGGCCATGGGTTCTTGATAGGACAACTTCGGTGATTTCTTTTCACACTAGCTTGGGCTTTGTCTTCACCTTAGCTCTGATACCATGTTAAATTTAGATAACCATGGTATGTTCTATGCGTAAAGAAGTTTACTTCAATCTTTATTATAGGACTAATTCAGATTAGCAATCACATAATCCTTGAAAGTAAATGTTGATAGAACATAATAATAGATCGATAAAAGACAAGGCAATATAATAAATTAGAATTTACAATTCTTCTTGTCTAGCAAAGATAGAGAGAAATGTTTGTTACAACTTTGAATAGGATGCCCTAGCCAGCAAAGTCTTTGGCTGGTTAAACCAACTCTTCCAACCTCTCGGAGGTTCATTCAAACACATACAAGATAAACCTTCATTCAGTGTCACACACACCTCATGAGACAGCTCCCAAAATAGTCAGCGCAAGTCAACAAAAGGATTTCTAACATCCAGATTTCTGGCACCCATTTCCAACATCCAGATTTCTAGCATCCATTTCCGACATCCATATTTCTAGCATCCATTTCCGACATCATCAATATTTACGACATCCAAATTTCCGGCATCCATATTTCCATTTATGGCATCCAGATTTCCTGCATCATCCATATTTCTGGCATCCAAATTCACACGTGGGAGAGAGAGAAGCCTCTTCTAGGCTATATGAACCAATAAAATCATGAGGAATGTGTGTGATGAGATGATGAGAAAATGAACATCAAGTCTCTCTAGTTTATATCCATCAATGAGGGTGTGTGACACATCTGTTGGGCTTGTGAGCTTACATTACAATTCAGGCCGACGTTGACAAATTGCACATGTGTGAAAAACAAAATCAAAATATAAATTCTGCTCATCCAAGTAAGATGATTTTTAGATCAATCTTGCACCTCTCCGAAATTAGAATCCAACAAAAATATCATCATCATCATATGAGCAATGCAACATGGAGTTTGGACCTAGTTGCCCAAAATTAATAGTGTGCAAGGGAGTCATGGTTATAGGGTGATGCCCATTTGATTTTGAGGACAATGTATTGTTTATTTCATCATTCCATCACACAAATAAGGCAAAGGCTACCCTTTATTTATTCCCAATATTAGGATCCTTCACCATGAGAGAAGAGCATCAACATTTAGTAGCTCAAGTTTGAGCAGTGTGAGGAGTCCACTTTTGGGACAATTTTTAGATTTCCCAAGATGCAGTCACATGAATCATCTTTTGCAGTGCCATGGGATCCATCAATTGATGGACTCGTTTCTCTCATCGCTAGAATTAATCAGATGGTCATCCAAATCCATGAGATAAATTCCGATTACAAAGAAGTTGGAATGACTCTCTTATAGTAAGAGCAAATAGTTTAAGACTAATATTAAATATGAGTCGAATATTATCCAAGGTATTGGAAGACTAGCCCATTGTCATGGCGGAACTCGAAATGATGTAACAGTCTGAAGCTCGTCCCATCTAAGGAATATGATGAACCAATCAAGTTCAATTCCCCAAAACTAACACACACACCACATTTTTTGTGGCAGAACCACGATCTCCTCGCATGTGGTTGGGAACTTTCGGGTGAATTCCCCCCTATGCTTATTTAATAGCCCCTATGGCCCCCATCATCTATATTTGCAACAAGAAATATATGCGATGACCAATCACAATGCCAATATAGCACCTTCTCTATGTTCAAATTCAATGTGCATCAAATATATTCGTACAATTTTTAAGCTTTCATGCTTTCCCCTCTGCCTTGTGCCATGCTTGCCCATGACCGACAGTTCAAAAAGGAACAAAGTTCTAAAGTATTAAGCCTCGTGCTAATAAAATTTCTAATGCCATTCTGCATATTGAAGTGTTAGAATTCAACTTGCAACATTTTTATTTACAATGTGTTTATGTTTGAGCTAGAAGGAAAGTTAGCATGTGCTAGATTTGTTTCACAATGCCATGTTGTGGTTGGAAATTTGGTTGTTTGTGCTAGAGGGAAATATGCTAGATTCTTTGACCTTGCAATGCTATTATTAGAAATATGCATGTGACTATGTTAGAAGGAAATTTAGCACATGTTAGATTTCTTTTCTTGCAATGTTGTTATTGACAATATGATTTAGCCTGTGCTAGAAGTAAATTTAGCACACGTTAAATTTATTTAATCCTACAATGTTGTTATGTTCTTATGTTGTGTTAGAAGGAAATCTAGCACGTGCTACATTTGTTTCATCTTATAATATGCTTTGTTTCATCTTATAATGTGCTTGTGCTGTGTTGTAAGGAAATCTAGCACATGTTAGATTTCCTTTGCCCTATAAAAAATGTGCTTGTGTTGTGCTGTAAGGAAATCTAGCACATGTTAGATTTCCTTTGCCATATAATGTTGTTGTTGTCAATATGCTTGTGTTTGTGCTAGAAGTAAATCTAGCATGCACTAGAATTATTTCACCTTATAATGTGCTTGTCTGCTTGTGTTTATGCTAGAAGGAAATCTTACACACATTAGATTTCTTATAATTTTGTTATTGGCAATGCGCATATGTTTGGGCTAGAAGGAAATCTAGCACACATTAGATTTCATTCCCCTTGTAATGTTATTATTTCCATTGTGTTTATGTTTGTCCTAGAAGAAAATTTAACAGGTCCTAGTTTTCTTTTGGCATGCACCTTCCTTGCTGGCAATATGCTTGTCTTTCTACTAAAAGTAAATCGAGCACATGTTATATTTCTTTCGCTTTGCAATGTTGCTATTGAGAATGCGTTCTATCTATGATAGAAGAAAATCTAGCACATAATGGATTTCTTTTTTCCCTGCAATATTTCTTTTGGAAATATACTTGTGTTTGTGCTAAAAGTAAATCTAGCACAAGCTAGATTTCTTTAACTTTACCATGTTGTTATGTACTTATGTTTTTGCTACAGGAAAATTTAGCATGGGTTAGATTTCCTTCACCTTGCAATGGTATTATCAACAATGTGCGCTTATTTATGCTACAAGGAAATATATCACTCATTATATTTTTTTCATTTTATAATGTTGTTATTAGCAATGCACTTCCGCTTATGATAGAATGAAATCTAACACGTGTTAGATTTATTTTACTTGATAACGTTGTTGTTCGAAATAGGCTTGTGTTTTTTCTAAAAATAAATATAGCACATGCTAGATTTTGTTCGCCTTACAATGTTTGTTATGCGCTTGTGTTTGTGCTAGAAGGAAATTTAGCACCCGTCAAAATTCAACTTGCAACATTTTTATTGACAATGTGTTTGTGTTTGAGCTAGAAGGAAATTTAGCACGCATTAGATTTGTTTCAAAATGCTGTGTTGTAGTTGGCAACTTGGTTGTTTGTGATAGAAGGAAATATGCTAGATTCTTTGACTTTGCACTGTTGTTATTGGAAATATGCATGTGACTATGTTAGAAGGAAATTTAGCCCATGTTAGATTTAGTTTCTTGCAATGTTGTTATTGGCAATATGCTTTAGCTTGTGTTAGCAGTAAATTTAGCATGTGTTAGATTTATTTAACCCTACAATGTTGTTATGTTGTTATGTCTGTGCTAGAAGGAAATCTAGCACGTGCTATATTTGTTTCATCTTATAATGTGCTTGTGTTGTGCTATGAGGAAATCTAGCACATGTTAGATTTCCTTTCCCTATAATGTTGTTGTTGTCAACATGCTTGTGTTTGTGCTAGAAGTAATTCTAGCATGCACTAGAATTCTTTCACCTTATAATGTGCTTGTCTGCTTGTGTTTATGCTAGAAGGAAATCTTACACACATTAGATTTCTTTCACCTTATAATTTTGTTATTGGCAATGTGCTTATGTTTGGGCTAGAAGGAAATCTAGCACACGTTAGATTTCATTCACCTTGTAATGATATTATTGCCATTGTGTTGTTTGTCCTAGAAGAAATTTTAACACGTCCTAGTTTTCTTTTGGCATGCACCTTTGTTGCTGGCAATATGCTTGTCTTTCTACTAAAAGTAAATGTAGCACATGTTAGATTTATTTCACCTTGAAATGTTGCTATTGAGAATGCCTTGTATCTATGATAGAAGAAAATCTAGCACATAATAGATTTATTTTTTCCTTGCAATATTGCTTTTGGAAATATGCTTGTGTTTGTGCTAAAAGTAAGTCTAGCATGAGCTAGATTTATTTAACCCTGCCATGTTGTTATGTGATTATGTTTTTGATACAAGAAAATTTAGTATGGGTTAGATTTCCTTCATCTTGCAATGGTGTTATCGACAATGTGTTCTTATTTATGCTAGAAGGAAATATATCACTCATTATATTTTTTTCATCTTACAATGTTGTTATTAGTAATGCACTTCCGTTTATGATAGAATGAAATCTAGCACATGTTAGATTTCTGTTGCTTGATAATGTTGTTTTTGGAAATAGGCTTGTGTTTTTGCTAAAAGTAAATATAGCACATGCTAGATTTTGTTCGCCTTGCAATGTTTGTTATGTGCTTGCATTTGTGCTAGAAGGAAATTTAGCACATGTCAGAATTTAACTTGCAACATTTTTATTGACAATGTGTTTGTGTTTGAGCTAGAGGGAAATTTAGCATGCACAATATTTATTTCACAATGCCATGTTGTGGTTGGCAATCTAGTTGTTTGTGCTAGAAGGAAATATGCTAAATTCTTTTACCTTGCAATGTTGTTATTGGAAATATGCATGTGACTATGTTAGAAGGAAATTTAGCACATGTTAGATTTATTTTCTTGCAATGTTGTTATTGGCAACATGCTTTAGCTTTTTCTATAAGTAAATTTAGCATGTGTTAGATTTATTTAACCCTACAATGTTGTTATGATCTTATGTGTGCTAAAAGGAAATCTAGCACGTGTTAGATTTGTTTCATCTTATAATGTGCTTGTTTCATCTTATAATGTGCTTGTGTTGTGCTGTAAGGAAATCTAACACATGTTAGATTTCCTTTGCCCTATAATGTTGTTGTTGTCAACATGCTCGTGTTTGTGCTAGAAGTAACTCTAGCATGCACTAGAATTCTTTCACCTTATAATGTGCTTGTCTACTTGTGTTTTTGCTAGAAGGAAATCTAACACACATTGGATTTCTTTCACCTTATAATTTTTTTATTGGCAATGCACATATGTTTGGGCTAGAAGGAAATTATCTAGCACACGTTAGATTTCATTCCCTTTGTAATTTTATTATTGCCATTGTGTTTGTGTTTGTCCTAGAAGAAAATTTAACAGGTCCTAGATTTCTTTGGGCATGCACCTTTGTTGTTGGCAATATGCTTGTCTTTCTACTAAAAGTAAATCTAGCACATCTTATATTTCTTTCACCTTACAATGTTGCTATTGATAATGCCTTGTATCCATGCTAGAAGAAAATCTAGCACATAATATATTTATTTTTTCCCTGCAATATTGCTTTTGGAAATATAATAGCAAGAGCTATTATTGTGAGTTCTACACTTGTTATACTTTTTATTTTTTGTGTTCATTTTGTTACACATACAATGATGCAAGTAGTGGTAGTATTTTTAAATTCATATTTTCTTCGATAATTTGAAACTATGATAATAGTTTCTTACTTTATTTTTAGAAACCATGGACCCTAAAGCTAGTGGGAATTCAAAGGAACCATCCAAGGAAAAATGAAGTTCACCATAAGACACCAAAATTGCTAGGAAAATTGAAATACACCATGTTAGTTGGATTTCCACATTAAAGATACACTTTTACACAAAAGCCCATGCAAATAGCACTAGGAGTCGGTTTTTAATGTGGAAAACCCATACTAACATGGGTATTTTGCTTTTCCTAACAATTTTAGCTAGGTGTCATATAGTAAACTTGCATAACAAATGTACTCCTTTATTATTGTGTATGTAAATTAAAATACTGTATTATAATGCTGCTTAATAATATTTTGTATTTCATGCCTTCCATCATTTTTTTTCCCATAAGCTGTGGAATCTCGTGTCCCTGAAATTCCAAGTAAAGGAGTGAAAAGAAAACAAAAAAAAGTGATATACAAACAATGTCTCCTTCGATTTGTATGGTTGTTTTATATTTTGTGTATACTCTCTTATAAATGGTTAGATTAGGTGGTCTTGTCAATTTTAAAATAACATTACATGACAATATTTAAAATTTTAATTCCATTTTGATTTATGCAATTTTTTATTTTTATTTTTGTATGCAGAATTGGTTGGCACCAAAGCAAGTGAAATGTTACAGTCATCATTTCAGAAAAATAAAAAAATAACTCAAATGGCAGTATCAATAACACCTTCAACTTCTACCTTTGAAATGATTAAAAAATACAACACATCTAATAAATATGAGTTTGTGCAAGATTGGTATGTCCAAATAGAAACTCCCATCAATATGTATCCTAATATGTACCTATTTGAATCCATAGATGGAAAAGAACCTGAGATATTAGGAATAATTATTAATTGCTACGCTTACAATAAAAATGACATCGATTTTCAAATGGAGGTGATTAAAAAAAATGAAGTAAAATTAATTTCTTGTCAAGTGGAGTATACAAAATTTAGACCAGATTTTATTGAAGCTTCAAGTAACAATTCACCAAATATGATAAAGAATTTAATTTTTATGTTGGATAACTATGAGATTTTCGCTAGATTTGGATTGGATAGTTGCATAGATATTTTAAAATGCATCACTACCGTTCTAAGATACCACTATGCAAGATGTAAAAAAACATCATCTGTACTTCTTTATTTACAACAAAAAGGTAAAATTCTTGACAAAATACCAGATGATAAACTCAATTCTCATTTACTTGATTTTAGAAGAGTATATTTATCTGAATTGGAAGAGAACATCACTGAAAGTGATTTCAAACCTACTATATAATTTCAAAAAGCTAGGAAAGTTGAATCTGAGACAACAAAACTTGTAGATCAATGTGATGAAATTCATGAAGCTTTCAAGCATTGCTATATATTTTCAAGCACCTTTAGTAGAAAGGTGGATGCTGAAAGATGTATAGAAGCTCTCCAAAGTGTTTAAATTGAGATCAGGAGATGATTTATATGTTCAAGTATTAGTGAAATCATTCCTTGAAAAATTTCAAACCTCATTACTTGATCCTCTTCTGATTCCATTTGACATCAATGAGTATGATCCATTGGTCAACTTTATCAAAATTATAAATGATACAAATCTAGATGCTAAGAATATCAATTTTTGGATAGTTGACGGTCAACACACCATTCAAACAACGAAAGAAATTTTAACAAATCCTAAATATAATGTATCTATGGAGGTGAAAAAAATATAAAAACGTAATGTTAAATTCTTGCATCCATCAGTTGAACCCACTGAGGTGATTCACATTTGTTGTCAACTAGATTTTTCCAAAAAGGTATTCTACAAAACTCCATTTATTGATTGTGTTCGCTATAGAAGAAATTTCTAAATTGCCAATGACAAACTAAAGAAAAGGAGGATTGGTTGTTCCAAGACAACTGAAGACAAGGTATGCTATTTTATTATTTTCGCATTTAAAATTTTATTATTGCATCTCTTTTTATTTTAGATAAATAATTAAAGTCAATAATATGTGTTGTATTTTCTCATATTTGTAATGAATTGTCACTAGTTTATACCTTATTTAATTTAATCTGTACATTGAATTCTTATTAGTTTATATGTATTATTTTATCATGTCGATGATGAAATGTTGTGCTGCTTCTTCGACTGTCCAATTTAAAATTTCCGATAAAAAAATTCTCTTATATCTTAATCAAGATATTTGGGATAAGTGGGTCACTGCTTTTAATTGTTACCAACTAGGAACATTAAAGTATTCTCCAAGCAAACCTGATTTTGAGAACTACAAGAAGAATAGTCTACACAGTTTGACAATGACCACTTTTCGTCCCCTTCAAGGATTAACCATAGAAGAAATTGCTTCAGTAGTAGATAATTTATTGGATGGAACCATTTGGTTTTCTATTCCACCTAATCATCCAACAAATGCCATAAAATTAAAATATTATTGTTCTAAATTGAAAACCAACAGAACAATATTGGATGGAATGGTTACATATTGTCAAAGTAATGACGAGAAATTGAATGATAAGAGTCTTACCACATTCAATATTTTTGAGCATTATGAAATTAACGAGATCATATTTTCCAATTTTTGCAACAATGTGGCAGGGTTTACTTATGTAAAAGGAACACATAATACAAAGATAGATTCCCTTTCTCAACAAGCATGTGGAGTCCTTGACAGAATAATAAATGTATCAACAAACATTCAACAGGTTGACAACAATTTTGAATTTATAGATGAAACAAATTTTCATCTATAAATAGTCGAAAAAACACTCAAGGTAAGTGTATTGTTTCAATATTTTTTTAAGTAATTTTTGTAACAAGAATAAAATGGTTTGACTAGACTATTTTATATTGTATTGCAGCCCAAATAACTGAAAATAAATTAGTTATGTTTGAATTAAAGGACATTTTTTACCATAGCATCGATGATGAAGCAACACACAAAGGACATATTGAGAAAATGGGAACTGATGCAGATTACACAATAGAGAAAAAATTATTTTGGATTCATCCACATGCAAAAAGATTTTTTGAAATGTGTTTCAAAAATGAATATTTTGAAATTGCAATTTGGACGACAGCTTTGAAACAAAACACAACAAGAGCTCTAAAAAAGTTGGTTTTAGAAAAATTACAAGATAAACTTGTGTTTATGTGGACTGTGTCAGAGTGTAAACCACAAAAGTGACATAAGGCCATTGTCAATCCAGCAAAAGGTATACACACTAAATCATTGAACAAAGTGTGAGAAATGCATACCCAATATGATGCAATCAATACTATTATAGTGGATTGTTCACTTGAGAGAATGAAATGAAATCCAAAAGAAAATGTGATTCTTGACCCTCCATTCATTGGAACAACTCAAGAGGATATTTGGTTGATCGATGAGCTATGGAGAGTGTTGAATAAATGCAGCAAGGCAACCGATGTGCGAGCGATTTGGAAGGATGCTCAATCACATCTAATAGTACCTTAAGATGATTGGTGTCTATTTCATGTCATAATATGTATGACATCATGAATTATTACAATCTTGACTTATATTTCACAATACTAATAAAATAATTGTTGATTTGGTTTGTCATAAGTAGAATAAAATAATTTTATCTTCTTTATTTTTGTGAGATATTATTGTATTGATAACAATTATTGATTTGAATGGTTGTTTAATGTTTTCGTATCAAAATTTCCCATGCTAGAGAATTTTTTACAATGGATTAGATTTTATGTAAAATTAATAGATAATTGGTCTATTTGTTTGAATTGGATCATTACAAATATTTTTTTCAATTGTGGTTTAAGTTATCATTATACCTCTTAGAAATTAGTAATGCAAATTATGGTTCACTGCATTCTTCTAAACTTTTTTTATTTCATATAAGTTGAAAAACTATATTAGGATGTATGTAGCACCAACAATAGACATAAAATATTTACTAAAAGAAGCACCAAAAGAAACTAAAGTAGAGACTCTAGATATTAACGTATAATTAATTAGGTTTGAAATTTAAAAATTGTATTATATTACATGTGGAAACTAATATATAATTAGTTTGTTTAATTGCAACCATTGCAATTATATCTTTCAATTGAAATTAAGCAAATCGTTATAAGTCTTAAAATAAATGACTTAAATGGTGGATCAATGTGATCCTATAAGACTTGCTTATTCCATACAAATTAAATAAAGATATTAGGTTGTATGTAAAAAGTAAACATATCATTTGTTTGTTCACTTTACTGGGGCCATTGTAATTATAATTTGTGATTACCATTAATTCATAATATATACTAACATCATTTTTGAAATGTTAGGTTTTTATATCCTTAAGCAATACAGTGTTGAAGTGGAGATACATTAATATCATACATGTGGTTGCAGTGAAAATATAGATGCAAATGAACATTACGATAAGTCAAAAGGTGTTGTTGATATTTGAAATGGAAGGAGTTTTCTTCCAATCGTACACCAAAGATGGACAAAATTGTTATATTCAAAGAGAACCAGATTGGCAGTTCAATGATAGGTCCTATTTTTTAAGGCATTTTCACTAAGAACTATTAAAATATTGCTTAAAAAATATGATGTTGCAATATGGACATTAAAAGTCACTGACAAGTACATCCGAAAAGTACTTGAAATATCAAATATTGATATAGAGGACCTTAAATTCGCATGGAATAGATCTCATTGTCGTTTGCAAACAAAATTAGAAGTAGGGAGGACAACACAATTTTATGAGAAAAGGTTGACTGATGTGTGGTCCCAATATGGAGATAATTATGAAGAATCAAATGTATTGCTAATAGATACAACAAAACATACTTCTCAGTTCATCGAATATCAATCAAACTACATCTTGATAAAATCCTATACAGGAAAAGAGAAAGATACTTGGCTTATGCAAGTTTTATTCCCCTTTCTTAAGACACTTCATTGTATGAAAGAGAAACGTGATTACATTCGAATGTTCAATAGAACATGTACTTCATTGTAGTGGATGGAGATAATTTTCTTTATAAATTTGTTCACAAGTACATTCCAATTTTTGAATGCAATTTGAACATATTTTTTTCTGAATCAATTTGTATGATTTTATATCTTTGGAATATTATATGGGAATTGTCAATTATTTTTTATTATGAGGAAAAAAATGAGAGCTTTCTATTAATAAAAAAAATTACAATGGGAATTGTCAATTATATTATTATATATTTCTATTATTATTTATAATTATTTTTGCAATGACTTTTTTGTATCAATTTTTTTTTTTGCTAATATGTGTGCGTATGTGTGTTAAATGAATTATTACCATTGAAATCATCCTACACGAACCATCAAGGCATGTTGTTATTTTTAATGACTTCTATTTACTTATATGCATAATACTCATATATAAATGTGAAATATAGGTTTTGAAATAGAGCTCATTGCAAACAAAGGTGCAATTCTTATTGAATAAATTATAATAATTTACTTGATAAATACTACATGCACTATTGGCTATTCAGGCATAAATGTGATATTTAATTTTTGAGATAAAAATCTATTATAAATAATTTTGCATTTCTAAAAAAAACATATAATTAATGATAATGATTGCTAAGTGGGCTATTAAGGTTTGATTGGACGCTATCATAGATAAATTATGTCTTTGAACTTTCTTATATTTAAGGCATATGATTACATTATTTGAAGATTTTTTTTTTTTTTGGGTTGTAAATTTGTATTTTAATTAATCTGAAATCATATCATATGAGCCATAATTATATTATTGATGTTTACCTAGTTATATCCATTAATATGAGTATATAAATGTGATATATAATAGCCATATACTATGAGACATTTCTTCCAAAAATAAATCTAATAATTTCATGATAATAAGTATTAAGTGGACATATAAGTTAATAATGAATCCATTTATTGACCTTTAATTGTCTACCACGCAGTTTAACATGAGCATTAATTTCATATTGTATTTTTTTGAAATAAAATTCCATGTAAAAAAAAAATGCTCTTCTTAATAAAACATGGAAAAATTAATTAAAAACGTGTTAAGTGGACCATCTAGATTAATTAAAGAGATGGATCATAAATGGTTGTATTTAGACTTTTTGCACCATAAGAAATTTATTTTCCCGTCCATTTTAACATTTTATCATTTTTAATTCTTAAATAATTTACTTGTAATTTAAACAATCTCATAGAATACAACAGGACTTGAAGCTGTTTATTGTATTCTATTTGGTTATATGCATTAATGAATGTGATGTATTTTTGAAATGTAGCTCCTAATGTAAATAAATATATATTCTTTATAAAACAAATTAGAAGCAATTGATAATAAGTTATAAGTGGTCTATATAAAGCCATTTATTAAATTTTATTTGCATATCATGAAGTTTAATATAAGTGTATAAATGTGACATTATTTTTTTGAAATAAAACTCAATGTAAAATGAAATGTTTTTCCTCAAAAAACATGAAATAATTAATTGATAATGAATAGTAAGTAGATTCCTTAAGTTCTCTTAAGGTATAGGTCATAAATAAATGTATTTAAACTTTTTACAACATACACCATTTGATTTCATCATCCCTATTAACATTTTCTAAATTTCAATTTGTAAATAAATCATTTCTAACTGAAATAATAAAAGCCAACAAGACATAAAGCATGCATTAAATTCTGTTTATTTATACGCATTGATACAAGGTTATAAACGTAATATATTTTTGAAATACAACTCTTAATGTAAGTAAAGATATATTTTTTAAAAAAATAATAATTTAAAATCAATCGATGATGAGTTCTAAGTGGTTTATTCTATTTTCAATTGATAACTTTTTCTAAGTATGCATTTTTAAATCAATTACTTTTATATACAATCATGCCATATAAGTCGATAAGTCAAGAAACAATTGATTGATTTTTATTTACCTATCATGTGCTTTAATATGAATATAGAAATGTGATATCGTTATTTCTAAAAGAAAACTCTATGTAAAAAAAATGTTTTATATTAAAACATGGATTATTTAATTCATAATGAGCGTTAAGTAGACTATTCAAGCTCATTCAAGAGTTGCATCATAAATGAACATCTTTAAACTTTTTTCCACCATATGACATGATTTTCCCATCAAGATTAACATTTTGTAAAATTCAATTATTAAATAAACTATTTGTAATTAAAATAATATCATAGAAGCTAACAAGACATGAAACTATTTATTGTATTCCATTTAGTTATATGCATTAATACAAGTTTATAAATGTAATATATTTTTGAAATTAATCTCTTAATGTAAGTAAAGATACATCTTTTACAAAACTAATAAGAATTTATTGATAATGGGTTTTAAGTGGTTTATTTAGATCACATGGAAAATCATGAGTAATAGATAAGTGACTTTTAATACATATTTAATTTTCAAAATTAATATATCAATGATAATTTATTAGTAGTTGCATTAAGTATTTAATAATTAAAGAGCATGAGGACTTATATAAATTTCAATTAAAACCCATAAGTTGTGTTTCACATTTATTTATTCCCCATTAACAATTCTTATCATTTTCTCCTCTTGGTGAAAGTAATTGTCAATCATGGCTTTTCGTACAATAGGTTGGCACTATTACATTAGGACATTTATTAGTTTTTGACAATGTTTACAAGGAGAGATAAATATCCGGAATGCCATCAAGTGTACTATTTTTTGAAAACCCTTGCTTCCACTACTTACTTGTTTATGTATATTGGTTCTCAACGACCACTAATTCTTGTTTACTTCAATTTGTGATAGTGTTCATCATAATGGAATGACTTGAATACCCATTTAAGAACTCTCATTTGATGTACTTGGCTTTGAGTGGAGATGATCAATGATACCCAACATTCTTGAAATACCTAGATCAATAGTGCCTAGCTTTTTTAGTGTATGCATGGATGTTGTAAAGAAGAATTATCACCTCCTCGTTAGTGTTACTTAAAGGCATGACGGGGTAGAAGATTTAGCACAAAAACATTTTACTAAGTTTCTAGTAGACTAGTTTCAAAGCAATGCAAGGGAGGCATGTCCTTTCCACTTACACAAATATCCTCACATCACCATTATTCAATCAACAACTCTCTCGCAGGTTGTGGGAAATGGGGTTAGATTTGTCTAACACAAAATTCAAACATCGATGACTCTAGTATGTTATCCATAACTATAATATCTTTCTTCAATGTTAGACATATTAATATGATTTACCTTAAATAAATTGTTTCTAAGAGTTTTCTTTCACATTCATATTGTGCATTGATAATATTGTACCTAACAACCCCATGTTTGACCTATTCATGGTCTCTAATTGGTTTGACATTCCTAAAATTATTTTTATCTTAAATTAAGTTAATATGGTGATTTACAAAAGAATGAATGTTGTTGAAGACCTTGTAATATAATACTTCCAAATTTAACAAAATATGTGTTCTCTGGGCAAACCGAAACACTAGTAAAAGGTCAACAGGTAAGTCACCCTATGAACTGATTTATGGCTGAGTGGCAGTTTTTCCAATTTAGCTCGCCCTACCTGTGGCTAGGTTCCTTCAGGATAGCCAAGAAGAGCCTAACGATCTCATCAAAATTATGAAGCAGCTGGTCAAGTTAGAAGAGACTCGGAGCCAAGTGAATGACAGGTTAGCAAAATATCAGGAAAAGATGAAGGGCTTGTTTGATCAACATGCTAAAGACAAGGAAATGCAGCCTGGGGACCTGGTACTGAGATGGGACATCAGAAGAGCCAAGAAAGGTAAGCATGGAAAGTTTGACCCATTGTGGTTCAAGTCATTCAAGATTGCTGAAGTGAGAGGCAAAAACACCTTCATATTGGAGAACTTGGAAGGCGACTTGATCAAGGCGCCCATAAATGGGCAGTTCTTAAAACCATATTTTCAATACTGACAAAGGTCTCATAGGCCTGCTGTATATAGTGTATATATTTGTCGCTTTTACATTCAGTTTTGCTGTTTGTTTTTCCATAGGAGTTTTTGAAAATTTTGAAGGGGCTTTGGTTCTCAAGGAATGTTTGGCAAAGGGTCTGCGAAGTTCTCGACACGTTCGAGGACGAACGTGCCGTCCCCAGGTGGAGCCAATGTTTTTTAGTTAGCCCTCACCCTAAGCTAAAAGAGAGAAGCCAAAATAAACAAAGAGAAGGTCCATGAAGATAGCGGGGTAAGCAAGTCTAAAGGTATTTTGGCACATAATTTCCTTAGGGCCCGAGCGCGGATAGGAGACTGAAGGCGCTAAATAGTCAAACAAGAAGCCTGCATTCCATATGGCAGAAAAATCCAAAGCATAAGGATACAATCAAGATATTCCAAAGGTACTAAGGAGAAGCCGAAGGAGGTGGAGACTGAGCCCCCAGAGCACGTAACGTGACACGATGGTGGAACAAATCATAAGCATTCTGCGGGGTGGTGGAGTGTAACAGGAAGCCCTCACAACCCCCGTCAGAACCTTAAGTGGGCCCATCGAGGAGTACATTTCGCGCCATGTAAATGAAAGGTAAGGTAAGTTTAGGGAACCTTGTACAAGACCAATATAGGTATTAACCCGGTCCCTAATCCCATCCCATTGTCGACGTCCTTATGACGTCAACCCTATAGTTATCACCCTAGCCTCATTTTCCATAAATCTTGGTTTGTTTAACCTTGTTTTACGCCCAATATTAGTAAAATAATTTTTTTTTTTTTTATGAATCCATCATGCAGTAAAGCTCCAACTCTAGTACCAGGTCATTTTCAACCCCCGCGTCGCTTTTCCCCTCGGGCTTTCTCATTGTTCGCAAGTATTTAGTCATTCCTCCGCCTCACTGTTTTCCTTCTATTTTACTTTTCAAAATGGTCATGGGGAAAGAAAAGTCTAGAAAGTCAGAACCTGAAACCCCACAAGCCTGCGAGGTCAGGGTTGTCCCTGGACCTGAACCCCTCATTGACGCTCACGCGCGAATTCACGACCCGTCCTACCCCTTCAGTGTATCTCGTGTTATACCCGAGTTGTTTGAATGTCATTTGAAGGGCCAAGACAGGTTCAGAGTCGTTCAATTATGCCTGTATTACCATATTGCTTTGACCACATTCCCAGTTCCTGAGTTTATAAGTTGGCTCAGTGAAGCCTATGACGAATGCAGGGATTTATTCCTATCGACTCAGGGTAATAAGATTTTCCGCATATCCCCCGAGCTCATAAAGGAAGCCCTTAATTTCATGCACAACCAGAGTTATGTCGAGTTCAATGAGTTATCCCTCTCTTGTTAGTTTTCAAAGTTTCCATGGAAGCAACAAAGTGAATTCCTTAGTTTTATTTCAGATTCTCGTCTTACGGCTATCCCACCTTCAGATATTGTTCCCTTTTCCACTTTCAGAGACAATGTCCAGCCGATCCTTGCTTTCATTTTAGGGTTATTAAGTCTCAAGGAGGTTGAGCGGGTGTCAAAAGAATGTATAGCTCTCCTATGGCTCATGTCTCAAAAGGGTATTCTTTTGGATATCCCTACCTTCCTGGCCTTGGCTATCCAAACTCAGTTCCAAGAGCTATCCTCCTCTAAGTCTTTTCGGTTTTGTTCATTAGTATTTTATCTTTTCCTATTTGAGCATGCTAACAAGTTTGAGAGTCTAGGGCTCGAGAAGCTTTCGAGGACGAACACCCAGCCAAGAACTACCTTTGAGTGGAACATATCTATTTGTCAATAGCCTAACGGGAGGGGGTATACAAATTACTTAAATGAATTCATGTTCATAGCCTATGCCATAATACATGACAACCCTCCGCCCATAATATTTCATGAGCAAAAGGACTGGCTGCAGTTCGATGAGGAAGATAGCATAGGGGACTAGTACTCGTATGATGATTACACTAAAATCAGGGTCTATGGCATGGAAGTACCCCCTTACCGCCTACTGGTGTTTCGAGCTATGCAAATATTTGCCCTTGAGTTCATCTGTCAAACCCTGAAGGCCGACCAAATCCACTTTGTGCCAGTGAAGAAAGGATACATTCTTAAGATTCCTACTTCTATTGGCCCCTTCACCATAAATTTGAGACACACTCTCTCCACAGTGGAAATGTTACTTCAAGGGATGGACCTGAGACAAGGAAAAGTTTGGCCCTATGACCCGAAAGGGATCCTTTCCAATAGGAAAAGGAAAATAAAGTTGACAGCTTATGTACATGAGACTAGGCCTTTCATTGAGTGGAGAGCTAAACTTGATACATGGCCTTTGGATTCACAGATGGAGGCCGAGTCTTCAACTGTAGAAGGCAGGGGCGACACTGCTTCCACAGAAACAAAAAGGAAAGGACAAGCAGGTGAGGCAGGTGTTTCAGGAGGTCAAGTGGGCATGGATATGGGTGAGGTATCCCATCCCTCTAAGAAATAGAGAACTAAAGAACCAGAGCTTGTATTGGACGAGCCATCGCAAGAGGAGTTTATCCGATATGGGTTGCCTTATAGAAACAAAGCTGGTTTCACAATTACTTACGATGGTGCCTCTTCGTCGGAACTTTCTAGGCTGTCGCAGGCCATTTCAGTTAATAGAGTCGAGGTAAGGGAAGAAATAAGCAACAGAAATAGAACTACATGGGACAAGCTAAGAATTAAATTGGCCAGATTCGTGGACAAGTACCATACCCAACAAAGAACAGCTTATAATTGCTATTACAGAGGTGGTGCTACAACCTACAACCGAGGGGACTAGTTTCCGAGCCTTGGAGTTCGCTTTAAATCTGGATAATATCCCTATAGCGAACAAGCTTGGTTTTCACTAGTGTGTTGGAGATATGTTGAGAGATGAGGTGGTAAAGCTTGCACTCTCTCTGAGGAAACTTGAAGACAAGTACAACTCAATATTTGAGAATTAGAAGAGAGAAAGAGCTAGTCCCAGAGCTATAAAGAACAACCTAGAAACTCTCAGGAGACTAGTAAGGGACAAAGGGGTAGACAAGGATGCGGTTCAAAATAAGCTCATCCACAATATAGAGGCAGAGAACTTTGAGTTGAAGAAAAGAATAAATACCCCCCAATGAGAACATGTACAAACGGACGAATTGATCTAGGTGGAGAGGGAGAAATTAGCTCTCGCTGATTCACTAGCTAAGGAACAAGAAGGAAACACCAAAATGACCGTGGAGATGGCTGGCTTAAGGTAGATATTATCTGATTTACAGGGAAAATTGGACAAGCATGTATGTGTGGCTCCAACTTCTGATGGGCCTGGCACTACCCCGAAGCAGCTAACCAAAGCCTTGTCAGATTTAAAGGTTTCAGAGAATGAAGCCCGAACAACTTGCCACAGACTACAGGAGATGGAAGCTGCATTGGCGACAAATGATAAAGTGGTAGCGGCCTTACAGGCTGAAGTCAACAAAATGAAAAGAGAGAAACATATACAAGATAAAACCATCAAAGATTTGACTACCCGGATGAAGGGAAATGTGGCACTCCTAGAAGCCAGGCACCTAATCTGGACGAACATCATATTAGAGGTGAGAAAACATTAGAAATATCTCACTCTGATGGACGACAAGAAAATAATAATCCGTTTGTTTAGAGTAAAGTTGTAAGAAGGGCGTGAGGAAGGAGAAGCAAGGATGGAAATGGCTGATAGGTACACCAAATACCTGAATGAGTTGGATTCCAAGGAGTTACTTACCCAAGGTATCACAGACCGTTTTAGAGGAGTGATGGAAGTCAGGAGAGTGATCGAAAAGGAGACTGCATGCGTGAATGCACTGAATTGTCTAGAGTAGGTTGGAAAGGGAGTTGAGAATTTTGATCAAGAATGGGGTAAATTGGTGGAGGCAGGCCTCCCGTCATGCTAGAATCATGAAACTACTGCATTTTCGGGGCTAACAACCTATGAACAATGATTAACAAAAATCATGAACTAGGCTGATTTACCTTTAGAAAAAACTGCCCGCCTAAAGGCAGAAACCATAATTTCCACCCTGAGTAAGGAATTTAGCCACTCGAGTGGATTACACGAAGCTTACAGATATTTAGGCTCTAGTCAAGATTTTTGTCACCATGCCGCCACCAGGGGAGAGTATATGGAAAAAATGCAGTGATTATGTCAACACTCTAGCATCAACATCCTCTCACCAATCGCTACCTCCTCTTAGTCGCAAAACTGGTTCGTCTGCATCATCAACACTTCTGAGTCAGCAGTTATCAGGCACTCCTCTCCGTTCCAAAAAATGAAACTCATGTTCTAGCCCAGGTGGCCAATCTACTTTTTATTTCTTATGTATTGTAAAATCGGGTGAAATCTTTATTTCACCCTCTGCACTTTTATTTTTCATTTTAGTGTTGTGTTTTTAGTTAGCGCCTTTGTTATGGCCACTATGCAGATGATGAGAGGCCATTTTCCTCATCATCATTTTTGGTTTTTGATGGAGACCCCAAACAGAAAGATATCTTCAGGGGAATATTTTGTCTAAGAAATATATTTTTGCAAGGCTCAACTGAAAGCTATAAAAGATGAAATCTGAAGCTGAGAAATGGTTACAATATTTTCAGAGCAAAACCCGTTAATTGTGAATTTTCCTTTTTGTAAAGTTTTGAGATACTCTCATAGTGTATGTTAGAAGATCCCATTGGGAAATAGAAACGAAGCTATTCTGTTGTGTAATGGATTCCAAATGATATGAGTTACAGTATGTATTTTCTCAACAGTGATTTAATATAAATGTTCGTTGTATTTCCATCATTTTCCTATTATCGTAAGCTGTCAGAATGCGAGTGTTCATTATTTAGATGTGAATTTACCTTGAATGGTACTCATATCTATTTGTCTACTACACTTTAAATATGGCGCGAGGCACAATATTCTGTCCATGTTATATTTACATTTCCATCTTTCTTCTGATGTTAGTGGGGTGGATTCTTATGCTAGTATATAAGCCTACCTTATGCTGATATTTCCTTTCACGTTCTGCCACTGTTTTCCATACTCATTGATTTTGGTAACTGTTTACTAGTTTCATATTCGGCCCTCCTCACAGCAGTTAGTTTTATGTGTGCTTCTGATGCACTCTTATAGACCCTTATGCTCTACCATTGGATGTCATTATTGTCTATTTTTTGTCTCAGACGTCTTGGTCCCATACTAGAAAACTTTAATACTTATTTCGTAACAAGAGGTCCTGTAGTATCAGCTTGTAAAAACCTTTCTAAACCCTCTTGTCTCAAGATTTCATAGGCACTGGTCTTTAACAACTCAAGGCTGTCTCTAGGAGTTACAACACGCTTAAAAAAACACCCTGGGGAATCTTCTAAAGAGCACTGCTAGGCAGTTTTCAAATTCTAAAAAATAGCAGTCCTCTAGTAAAAACACAACACCAATGTGGTACCTGTAGAGAAATGCCTCGTGGCGTCTCAAGAAAAGCACAGAGATATTTTTTTATTAAAAAAAATTTGGTGTTTTTGGATCTATCGTACATCAGTGCATTTGTAAAAAACGCATCGGAGGAGGGTTTAATAAAAAAACCCTCCCGACCGTAATTTTAATTTTTACAATCTATAGTGTGGGATAGCTATGAATCATTGGTGCCACACTTGCCATATGCAAAAACCCTTAAGTCGATGCTTCTCTTTCTCACCATCCTTATGTATCGTTCTCACTGTTTGAGTTTTCAAGATTTTCAAACTGTCCTAATTTTTTTTTTCTCCATTACATGTCCACAATGCCTCCCCGAGGACAAAATGTCTAGGTCATGTTTATATTTATTTGCAAATTATTTTTTTAGTGAATCATAATTGTAAATTAGGCTAATTTTTCCATTTTTTTCATTTCTTTTCACCATGTGGTGCATTCCATACATTACATTCGGCTCACACTGATAGCAGTGTGCCCTGTAAATTTTCAGGGTGCACCACAATTATTTGCGTGAACATAACACACCGTCGTTTTTGCAGGGTGTTTTTTAAATTAAAATGCAATAGTATTGATGCGAAAAATTGTACGTCAGTGCATCATGCCCAGTGCATTTATATTTAACAAACACACCACAAACTTAATATTTAAAAATATAGCCATAACTTAGTACATTCGATAAAATGAACGTTCCATACTAGTGTGAAAATGTTATACGTGCACACTAGTGCATAAGTGTGTCGCACCACTATAAAAAGTTCAATTTGTGAACCAACAATGGTGCGTCATACTTACATGTGCACCGATAGAGGTGCGATTATGGTTGAAAGTGCACCAACGCCGGTGCATGACTATGTTTTATGTGCACCTGTAATTGTTTTTTAAATGAAATTTATGTGTCCTTATTAATAAATACATGTTTCATTTCATATAAAAAAAATGTATTTTATGTATGACACTGATGTATTTTATATTTCATTCATGTAACAAAGACGTCAATAGAGGAAGTAGCAACATGAGGAGTAGCATGCAGACCCATACAATATGGTCCGAACATGGCAGGTCAGAGAGAAGGAGAGGATTTATACCCTCGCCCTATTACTACAACGACCCGAGTGCTCTTGAGGAATGTAGGAGTACTATGAGGAGGCTAGATCCCTGAAGGTTCACTTTGTTTTATTGGTGAATTTGATCTGCCGATGGAGTGCCCAGGATCAATATTTCTGTGTCGGTCCTACGACGTGGTATAGGCCCACTGAGTAGGAGATATACTTTATCACTGTATTATCTAGGAGAGGGAAGGAGTTTCCCCAGTTCCCTAAATGGTAGCGAGCTAAGTGGGCTAGATTCTGGCGAAAAATCCACAGTTAAGCGCACATGATCCAGAGGCAATCTGGGATGGGTGACCTCCCGAGAAGTCTTGGTTACCGAGTGCAAGCCCCAGAAGTGATGATTGATGCTATGTGATTCATTTCACTAGTTTCAATCCCAATTCTTCACCCTTGTGAGCATCAATCGATGCAATGAGTGCTAAGTGGACTATTCAAAATTCATGAGAAATTAGTCAGTTATGACTACTTCTCATGGAAATGGTCATAGATGAGTGACTTACTTAATGCATTTGAATCCCAAAAAATGATATCTAATATAATGCACTGTGAAAACCCCTCATTACTTAAATAAATATCTCTTTTAATTTTAAGTAATATTAATATTGATAATAAATATATATATTAATGTTAAACATAGAAATTTATATAAAAGTAAATTTTGCATTTATACATTAATGTGAACATTACCATTAAACATCAATATAAATATTTTTATTAAACAATAGACTTGATAAATTTAGGTTTATTTAGGTTCAATAACATTAAAATGAAAATATTTGGTATTTTTATATCACTTGGTTCATGTAGAATTAGGTTATATTATAACGTGAGGTTTATAAGATTAAGTTTTCTAATATTAAAAAAATGGTTTAATGTTAATATTTATATTGAACATAAAACATTAACATTAATATTAAACTTAAAAATTAAAATAAACATAAATATAGGTTTATTAACATTAATAATATTGGATTGTAAACATTAGGTTTATAAAATTGTGAATTTTTGTTCACTGTTGTAATAACGTTCTTATGGCTCATTTAATTTTATACAATATGTATATGTGAAGTTTACTATATGTGTAAATGGAAAATTACTTATGTATGTTACTTTTAATTCTATTCAACATTAATTAAAGATCGTTTTGTTGATATCACATGTGTTTTTTTATTTATTAGGTGATTTCATTGTTTGATCATGGATTGAGCTATTTGGAGTTGTCTTCCATTTGAAATTCTTGAAATTTTCTTCCTCGGAATCTCTTTATCGGTTGTGATACAGTTAGGCACTCTTTGTAATCAATGGAAGAATATTTTTCAAAACCCTTCTTTATTATTGCGTTCCAAACATGTCTCTATGAATGAATTTGGACTTATGGTTATTTTCCTCAATAATGAAGACACTTATTTTGATGCTGAATACCTTAATCAGAATGGGAACATATCTCATTTTCATTTGTGATTCACAGATTCAAGATAAAAAGTAGAGTCTATTATTGCACCAATGGTAGTTTTAATGTTCCCATTCACACAACTATTTTGTAATGAATCCATTTACAAAGTCCTTTAAAAACATAGGGCCAATATGAATTGGAGACTAGGGTTCTTTACATTATTGCAAAATGTAAGCAATAGAAAATATGTCTAGGTTGTTCTAAAACATATGTGTGATAGAATGCAGTCTAAATTTTATGTTTGTAGTAGTCTTGATGATTTGAAAGGAGTGTATTAGTTTGCTATGCTAAGTGTCCTTTCAATAATAAAAACATGTACAATTTGTCTCCATTTGTTTGCTTAGGAATGAGTGTTTTAACCATGAAACATAGATGAATTTGTGAACTTTAAGCATGAAAATAAGCCTAAATAATACTATACAACAGTGTATAATAGAGAAATACAATCACACATAAGTTTTACACAATAGGCATGATGATGCATTTCACCCCTTCTGGGCTACATCTACTGGTCCGGCTCCTAATGGCATGTCCCTCTTTGTCATTATGCTCAAAATTTAAAATTGCATGTGCTTACAAGCCTCTAATTGCTGATTTCTTTGCACCAGTGGCTCCATAATACTCAAATTAGTCTAGGTAGACCCTTGTTTCACCCAAATTGGTCGAAAATTGACCTACCAATCCATTTTTCCCAATGTAAGCTAGAAAAGCTCCACTAAAAGTGGAGACTGGCACTTAACTGTCACTAAAAATAGTATAAAACCTAAATTTAGGGTCGGTGCCAAAATTCTCATCGTTATGAACTGTTTGAATTAAATGTTAGTGGTTAGGTCAGGGTGGTCACAAGCCGACCCCCCGCTTAAAACCATGCAGTTATGGGCTTTTAAAAATTTGTATTGAAATTGGAGCGGAACCATAACTCCATGTTCCGCTAATCGTGGCATATGTTGCCATTACACTGAACCCATGTGACTATTTTAAATCTCTGCCAAAAAGATCATTTTATATAACCGCCGCAAAAATTTTCAACTTACGGCTTCGCAAGTGATCGCAGCATTACCGCCGAATGTTACGGTTGAGGCAGCCGTCGCGTTAACCATTTCCACAAACTATGCTATGCGACCGAGATTGCGGAACTGTTTCATGTCACATTTTTTAAAACCATCAGTTAATGGTTTATGTCACAGTGTTACATGTGACTGTGCAATTTGGGGCCGTTAGCTGGTTGGGACCACTGGTGCGCCCCCCCCCCCCCCTCCTTTAAATGTAAAACATTTACACCATAAATTGCTGCAAAAGACTATATGATTAAGTGACATGCGGTAGGCGAGATGGTCAGAGGCTTACATGGGCAGACCGAAGATCGCGGGGTCAAACCCCCCTTGACTCCACCAAAATTTTAATAAAGCCTCTTGGGGACACGTGTTAGCCTTTGGGCTTGCCAGGTGTCGCCCATCTAATGACCAATTTAAACCTGTACAACTCCATCCAATGGTCAGAACTGAAAATTCATACAACCAAAATCAATGGCCCAGATTCAGCCACGTGGCATGATCTGATTGGCTATGAGAAAAGGGAATATTCCCCAGAATATTCCATCTACTGACTGTACATGTATGCTAATTGGGCATCCCAGTCACAAAATTTTAGCTGTTTGGGAAAATGAACAGAACACGATATCTTCCTCATACGACATCGATTTTTCGAATCGTTCGTGGTGTCGAAATCGCAATGACGAGACCTTTCCAGTCAATCAGGTTTGGTACAGTTTCTAGCACTTTCATTTTTTATCATAACACATGATCTCCTGATCACTTGATAAGGTTTAGCGAAGGGCTAATCTTCCATTTGGTGGAAATTCACCCCCTAAGAATTGAGTGTTTTATAAAAGTAAATTATTTTGGCTCTATGAAGTATGAATATTATCCTCGATATGGGTATAAAGTCTATATGTTTGATGTAACAAAAAAAGAATGTGGTTTTTCATTTGTTGCAATCACTGGCAGACGATGTATGTCATTAGAAATATATTACAGGAATAAGTTGATATGCCTTATCAATGATGGCTCCTCTTTTATATGGTCAATTGAAGAAATAGATAATTTCTGATTTTGTCAATTGTGCGTTGAACGAAGAATTGACTACTTTGAGGATGATTTGGGCTTCAAATGGAAGTTGTTGGAAGAATTTTTACATATATAAATAGAAAATGTCTTAGTTATATTCCATTTTGAACAATCCATGGTGTGGTTCTTATGTGCAGCTCTAGTGAAGTTCCTTTCCTATTATATGACATGATGACTCACCTTTGTTTTCCAACATATATTGATAATTCAAGTAATCAATAGATTTATGGGTTTTGGTATCCAACGCTACAAGACTACAATGATTTTGTTGAGTCTGGAAAAGTTTTTGCAATTGCTCCTCGTATGGATTCTATTGATGAGATTCCACCATTATGTATGGATATGGAGTCTTAGGCTATTAGTCTCGTTAGAAGTTCTTATAAATATTTTCATTTTATATACTCTTTGTGGTTGTGGAAAATATTTATATTTTTTTTTACTTTACATAATTTTGAGTCTATATGCTAGTACTTTAAAATTACGATTGTATGGATATTTATATGGCTCCTGCTGAAATTTTAGGAATATGTGTAGGTATCGGATGTTCGATATTTAATACCATTTCAATTTTATGGAAAATATTTCATATTATATCCTCTTAAGTTATCTTAATCGCATGTGAATGTGTTTGGATGCTATGCAATTTTGTTTCTTTTTATAATTATAATTAATATGAGTTATTTTATACATGTTATTTGTATTAGCTTTTTCTCATTGATTCTCAAGAAATGTTATATATTTATGTAGATTTTAATATTTACATTTATATTTTGATAGTACATAGTTCCAAAAATTTAGATACAATTCCAAGCTATATAATTCTTATAGTATTGTGTTCCAATTATATGGGTTTCCCATTATGATTCTAATATCAAACTAGAAAATTTATCCATTTGGAAAATTCCTTATACATTTTGATAATTTTATATGGTTGGAAAAAGACCTTATATGCTTTTCATGTTTTTATATGGTTGTAAAAACAAACTTGTGCCTTTTTCATTCTTATGTGTTTGTTTATATTAGATATATTCTATGTTCCATGTTTATGGTTCCATTATAAATATATTATTATTCATTGTAGACATGTCGTCTGAAGGCACAAGCTAGCATACAAGAAAACATAATCTGTCATGAGCATCACATGACAAGTATAATGAAAGTCATTGTTTATGGTATCAACAAAATAAGGATGCAATAAATGAGCATAGGAAACCACTCTTGAAAATGAAACCACTCTTGAAAAATATTTTATGATTCCTAGTGTCGTACTATGAATGGTATCACGGAAAGAACATTTCCCATTGATAGTTCATTGTCAGAACATGCTCCTCGTCCACATAGTTTGTTGTTCGTTGCTCTCCTAAAAATGTTCATAATATTGTGGAAACATCTTGCAACTGGGAAGAACATCATATGAATAACGTGGATGCAAATGTACACCATAACCCTTTGGTGTCTACAATTGCATGTTTTGAGCAAGGCCAAATGTTGCAAAACACCCATGGTGGAGGCAATGATGACATTGTATGTGATGATTTCGAAGATAGTTTAATTGGCCATTTGTTTGATAATTTGGACCCAGTTACTTGAAACATCAGATCTTCGAATCCCACTTCTCAAAGTAATGTTGTTCCACAATGAGAATCAGTCATCCTTGATAACATTTCGAGTGGAACAATGGAGGTAACACAATGATATTTTTATTTTTCGTGCAATAGTGGTTGTTTTATTACATTCCTCTATTCACAATTTTTATTTACTAAACTTGCAAGGTATTTTATTCTCTTGGAATAAGATACAACTCATTTCAATAGAGGTCTAGAAATTAATTCCCCAAGTTTTCCATCTACTAATGTGAGAAGTGAAGATGAATCATGTCATAACCTTCCTCCACATTCTCCTTGACAATGAAATTGGAAAGCTACTGTAAATGTTCAATGTATTTGATTTTTATTTCATTTTTTTAATTTTTAGTTGGATGGACATTGAATTTTATTGCATATTTTATTTTCTTCAAACACGACACAACTCATTTCAATAGAGGCATACAAATTAACCTCGTATATGTTCCATCTACTGATGTTAGAAGTGAAGAGGAACCATCTCATAACTTTCATCCACATTGCCGAATAAATGTCAATGTTGAATGTATTTGATATTTTTCTCATTTTTCTCATTTATAGTTAGTTGTACATTATATTTTATAACCTTCTTTGGCAAAAACCTGATTTCATCTGATCGGGTTGGAGAAATGGAATCCAAAACTTTAAATTGTCAAGCTAATGTAATATTCAGTGCATTTGATTTGTTTTCCATTTTTGAATATTTATTGGTTGGACATTTAGTTTTATAATTTATTTTATTTTGTTGAAACAAGAAACAGTTCATTTGAATAGAGGTATAGAAACTAACTCCCAAAATGTTCCATCCACTGATGTTAGAAGCGAAGAGCAACCATCTCATAACCTTCATCCATATCACCAACCATATGTAAATATTGAATGCATTTGATTATTTTTTAATTTTTTAATTTATAATTAGTTGGACATTAAATTTTAAAATATTTTATGACAAAGACACCTTCTCATCCTCTCAGGTTCGAGAAATGAAAACCATAAATTTGGAAAGGCCCTGTCATAGATCCATTCCACATCTTTCAAATTTGGGAAGGGAATCTCATGTTGCTGAAGATGCAGTACATTATAGAAGAAATTCTACTCTTCCACATACTTCTCAACATGGTCCGACTGATAGAGATCATATTCATTTTCATGAAAACATAAATTCAATGCATACAATATTTCTAGTAAAGATAGATAGCTTGTCATTTTTTAAAATGTGGCATATTTTACAAGAATCATATCCCAGAATCTAGGTTTTTGAGAGATTCTAAAGGAAATTTTTGCATACGACGTAAGAATGAAAGAGGTGACCATCATTTTGTTGATATAATAACATGGATCCTAGTGAGAAACCTTGTATTTTAAGAGTTCTTACTCAAGTTTAAGACATGATAATAACACTTTTGAATATTATTTTTCAAGTGACACATTCTCAAGGTGGGAAATATAGGTATAGTGGCCACAAAATTAGCTTTCCTAAAGATGTTTCTACAATTGTACAAGGTCTTCCCTGACATGTCGAAGAACTTGAATCTCTAATTGTGAGGAGACATGCCACTCAATCTAAATATTATGAATGTTATGTCAAAATATCTCAAGTGATGGCTACATTGCTTTTCAGAATCGAACATGATCAATATTATTGAGATGTTGTAATTGACTATAATTCAGTGAATGCTCTGCTCGAAAGATCAACATTTGTCTCCTCCATGCTTAAATTTTTTAATTGTGATATTGAAGAATTTGAGATCAATGCAACTAATAATGAAGGGTTTCCTCCTATGAATTTTCCATCTCATCCTTTTTTTTTTTTTCTTGCCTACGAAATGAACGAAGAGAAGTGGAATATTAGAGCATTTCTTGATAATGTTGATTCTTCAAATGTTCAAGAAATGGATTGGACGAATATTGGAACATCTCCAGTGAATGTATATAATACAAAGGGGTTATTAGATATGGCATTCCCCACATTTTTACCCACTCATGATGCTGATAGGTTACAACCACGCATTTATAGTGTTGAAATTCATGAGTATACATTGCATATTATTAGATACTATGATCAGAGGTTTGGAAGCCATCCTCACTTTCATTATTACCTATTGAAGATGTTAATGCGGCATCCGAGCCAAGAAACTGCTGCAATTTTTGTAAAGAAAAATTTACATGATAACTCACCGACAACAATTAAAGAGTTGCGTCACAAAATTTTGATTTACCAAATAATAAGTTTGATAAGTTGGATGATAAGTTGGTGATAATATTATCCCAACTTATCAATAAGTTTGGATAAGTTGGCTGATAAAATTAATAGCTTCTTTTGCAACATCATCATAAATAGTTTTACTTTTCCAGTAAAAGGATATATCAAAGTCCCTTTGACCAAGGGTGTGAAGATAAAAAAAAAATCACATCATTTGGTAGAACCAAGCGAGAGAAAAGCTACCATTCTTGAAAATGATCTTCCAGATTCATTTCCTGGTTAGAGAAATCACCATCTTCTTCATCTTCAATATTGTCAACAATTGATGGATTTCAATCAACATGCCATGATCGATATCATAAATTCCTCCTATTTTCAATAATAATTTCTGCTGAAAGCCCAATTTATGCATAAATTTCATGAAATGACTTGTACAAGAGAATTATATCCAGCAAAAGATTCTAAATTCCTCTGAAGCCTCACTAGGAATAGAATAAAACCGTGGTCAAACCCGAACAATAGCATGAGCATCTCTAGGCTTCTACTAATTTTGCTTATTCTTAGTATAAAATGTCCAGGGTCTTGTTGTTTCTATCAAAGATAGATGTTCAAGGAAAAAAGGTCTATTATGATAATGTTGAACAAAAGTATTGTCAAATGAACATTACAAGCCATCCCTTTAGATTTTCCTAAAAACCTTTCTTACAACATTTAAGGAAGCAAATTTCTGATTAAAAACAACAAGAGATAGCTTAAGGAACCTATGGAAAGTTTCTTGTGCTCCAATGTCATGGTAAACATTTGTTTCTATAAGAAACCTTTTGTGTGCACATAAAGCATGATCCTTGGATCTAATAGAATTTGAAATTATAGTTAACATATGATGATAACTTTTAGACATTTTTTTCTGCTTTTGATGCATACTTGGAAATATATTTCAAGACAACATACCGAGAAAGCACTGGTTCGAAATCAACATTTGCACGTTGTTGAGTAGGTAAATCCTCTCTACGGACAAACATGATCCCTCTAGCCTAGAGTGGGTCTAGAAACAAGGGAACAAGCTAATGTGTAGGTTCCTAGTTAATGAATGAAATAGGTTGGGATAGATTTTCCTACTTGTAGTCCAACGCGATTGTCACAACTGTAGCAGTGGCAACCTCTTGATCTCTGTCCCGACAGGTCATGGTCCTTCAGCAATTGTACTCATATTCCTAGACAAAGATAAAAGGACAAAAGCGATGTACAAGACAATACTTTCATTCAGAACTAGCTAATCAATCAAGGAATATTAAACATATTACGTAAAATAAACCATATTAACACAAGATAGGAACCAGACATTAGTCAAGTATATATAAATAGAAAGAAAGAGGTTACAGCCAGAGCCTTGATGTCGCATCCTCCTTCAACGGGTTCAGTCGAAGCGCGACTCGAAAGTTCGTCGAGGAATTGAGATGAGGCGAGGGCACAAGAAAGGTCTCTTTCTCTGCTCTACCTTACCAACAAAATGTTCAACAATTCCTCTTCAGCTATTCAATTGTTCAGCTAGTGTATCAATGGGAGATATAATTATTTATAGAGGGAGAGGAGGAGATTGGGATCCCTACAATGATGGAAGGGAGGCCTTATCCTTTTGGAGGTTCCCTCAAAAGGTGGAAACAAGAGGCCAAAGGAGGGTGTTCGTGGTTATTCAGTTGCACCACCCGAGCTGACACGCCCACGAAGTTGTTAGCATGGAAAGTTCACCTCTATATTTAAAAAACATTCCAAAAATAGCTTAGTGTGGTTAGATCACTAGGATAAAGTGCCAATGGGCATGGGGCTTAGTGTTAATTTTCCTCATTGGTGCGAGGGCATAATGTCCTACCAGTGCCAACCCAAAAACATGTGTTTCTGAGGGTCTTCTCAAGGAAAATTTAACAGAGGAAATGTTCTCCTCATGGAAACGGATGCAATGATGGTATTTGCAAGGAATGACACTTCATATAAGTCATGGGAATGGTACTCCAATGTGCGGGATGAAAATTGCAGGGATAGTGACAAAATGTTGTGTAACAGATGCCCCATAAAGCATGAGTTCCGAGAGAGAGGGAGGGGTGAAATTATCTATGAGAACACGTCGAAACCAAACACCACTATCGGAAGACCTGAAAGTACAAATACAATTGAAATCTATGATACATGAACATGTGGCATGGGCACAACCATCCATAATATAGTACATAAAAACTGAGATCCAAGCTGTGGATGCAGCCATCCAGCAGTAAGGATCAAAAAATATACTAAGGTATGGTCGCAGCCATCCAATCAAAAGAGTAATGCATGATTTCATGATAAACCAAAATGTCCTGCAGCCTAGATCTTATTAGACAAAACCTAGGGTCTTGCGCTCCATCTCGACCCAAAAAAGTACAAATTCAAGCATGCGAATATATGAGCTGAAGTCGATCATGCAAGAAAGTCACCTGATTACCAGCCAATGATGAAAGTTGTTAACAGAAATGAGAGAAACCACCAATAATGAAAATGGATCTCAAGGTAAAACAGGTACAATCCACGGAATGTGAACAATGATCTGGCATCAAACACCCACAAAATCACTCGATTGAAGGCCAATGATGTGGACCTGTCATCGAATGTGAAGAAATTGCCATTGAGGCATGCAAGATCCAAGGTACCAGAAGGGAGTCTCTAGGTCAACTTCCTAGATAATGAGCTGAAGTCGACAGAAAGTGAACAGGTCGAAGAAGGGCCATAAATTTTCCCACATCATCGACACGAGACAAAGGAACATGATGATAGTGAATCAAGATTAAAAAGAGGATAAGAGGGAGGTTGAAAACTGTAATCGAAAACTTCTCTTGAACATATAGCGACACGACTCTAGATTTGGTAGTATTGGAAATCAAGGGATATGAGATATGATGACGTGGAAAAGACCGGATGAGAGGTCAAAAGAGATTACCTAAACCCATGGAGGAAAAAATGATGAAATGAGATGTCCCCAACCCAACACGAATGCAAATGAGTGTCGTGTTCAAGAGCGACATACTGCTGACACGACTAAGAACTGGTTCCATTTTCCCCCACCATTTCTGGTGAGTACCCCAATTGTTTTTGAAAAAAAAGCTTGAAGGGGATAACATATAATTATCCTGTAAGTTTGTCCTTCGAACAAATCCATCATATACATATTACGAGCCCTAGGAAGGAGGAACTCGGTTACATCATGGTGACGATTTCTGATGTCATCAGGGTTTAAGGAGTATGACAAAGGAATAACTCGACATCTTTTCATGTTTAGAGAGTTTGAAAAGAAGAAGAAAAGAAAACTATAGCAGGTTCCTTTTAGTAAATAGTCCCTCAGATCTGAAAAGGTAGAAAACGATGTCAGAGAGAACCTCTTAGTTGTGATAGGCTAAGGTATTCCTTTTTCGTAAATAATCCATCCCAGCCTGAAAAAGGGGTAAATGTATATTGGATAGATATCGTTTCGCAACCATTTAATGAGTTCAAAACGACAAGAGTCTCGAAAATATTTTCAGTTTTAGAGAGTCAGAAAAGAGCTAAAAGATGACTCCAACAGTGATTTTTTCGTGTTTTTACTGAGTCCGAAAAAGTATAAAATACAACTTGTTACTTCATCGCTGTTACGTTAAAAACCTTTCACTGCACAAGAGACAAACGTAAAACCCATTTCTCGAAATAACATAGTGAAAAATTCGAAAAATGTGCTTTAAAACCTAATTAGGGTTCTGAAAAGTATTAAAATGCCAAAATGGGAAAAAATAATTACTTTTCACTTTTACCTCTTGTGAGCAATAGTTACCCTTTTTACACTGTGATTTTGCGGTGGTGATAGTAGGAAATTTGGAGGACCAATTTCGAATCTGTTAGTTCCAGGTAAGAGCTAGCATCCTTTCCTGCATTTTGATTGTAGTTTCATTACCTGCAACCCCAATTTTATAGGTTTATAGGGGGATTTGGCAAAATCTAGGGTACGACGGTTGGTGCGGGTATGAGGCACAGACTCGTGTCAACCGACAAAATTCTGAACTGGGGCGTGCCCATTGGCACGACTATTTCTAAAATAGTCGCACCAATCATAGTGCACAATTTTAGTTTGTAAATGTAGACAACCATGCCCGTTTTAACCAAGCAAGAGCCTTGAATTCAGCTAATAACAGTCATATGAATGTTTTTTTAGGTGTAAAGCGGAAAAATGGTGATTGAATGGAAAGAAAGAGAACACAACGAAGAAGACGAACTTGCCAGGGAAAACGAAAGATGCATGGAAGCTCTTAGAGATTGTGGGCTCAAGAAATTCTTTATGACGCCATGCCTTAGAGCTCAACCAGAGCTGCTACAATACTTGATAAGTTTATGGGACGTTAATCAGGAAAAAATCATCATTCATGACCAAGAAGTTGAGATTGAAGTCTCAGATGTGTATTTCATAATAGGGCTATCGCGGAGGGGTGTAGTTCCAATCCTAACCGACATCCGACCCTTAATGAAGAATAGGGTTATGGTGATTTACAGCGTGTGTCTAGGGTCAAGGAAAGGATCAGGAAGCGGAAAAGTTGATATCCTGACTATTCCGGACTTTGCACTAAAGGTAGTGTTGCAAACCATCACACGAGCTGCAGGATCGCAGGCACCGCACGAGGCCATAAAGGCACAACTACTTCTTGCTGTATATTGCATTACACTGACTCTCTACAATTGGGCATAGTCAGTGACAATCAACATGAAGCGTCAACTGACAAAGTGAAAGAAAACTAAGCTGAAGCAGTTCGATTATGGGTCCATTCTAGTATCATTCATCTTGGAACGACTACCAATCTTTCAGCGACAGGAGGTGATAGTTCTGATACCACCACCACAGGAGCCACAAATGGCTCATTGGGAAGCTCTAATGCCAAGATCAGGGGGCGGTCAACAAATGTCCTAGAGACCGGAGTTCTTTGAGTGGCTCCGCTGACAGCTGATCATCGTGGAGGATTGGCCCTACTTTGGCACAAATTTCACTGGTGATGCAGGCCTCACACTCCCAGAAGGAGAGGATTGGGATGAAGTACTTGGTAAGACTCATTTTTTATTTTCATGAGTATTATGATTTTTTTGTTATGCATGTTTTGACATTAAATCCATGTAATTGTAGATGTTGGCCCAAAGATACCTGCAGGTATGTCTCCAATAGCGAGGCGAATCCCTCGTGACTTTGATATTGCCCCTCATGGTGAGGAAGGCGAGGAGGAGGAAAACATACACAACTTGGAGGGAATATCCCGTGGGATCCCAGAATATGCATGATTTGATGATGTACCTTGTGCATACCAGAGACACGATGCAGGGGTGTCAAACTGAGTTCACTGCTTGTTGAGGTAGCTTGTACGGGTAGTGACATGCTATCATGAGTGTCACGATGATTAGACACCTATGTTTTATTTCCACATATTTTTTAGAGACACAATGTCTCAAGATGCATATTTTTTGAACTTTATGATGCACACTGTTGCAAACATTTGTTATATATATATATACATCTATTTTCCTATATGGATCTTGTCATGTGATGATGATTTCTACAAATTACGCAAATGTTTATCTAATACAATGTTCACTACTGTATCAGTTAAATAGTATGCATAATAAGTAACGACCCCAAAGGCAGGAAAATGTTAACAAAGCACACTAAGCCAAAAAGGTTTCATTTTTGCACAAGCTTGAAAAAAAAAGTAAACTGTGCTTGAATTTGGTTTCATTTTTACACAAGCTTGAAACAAAAGTAAACTATGCTTGAAAAGCGGGCATGCCCCTATCATGGTGACTCAATTCGAGGTACATGCCCCCCAAATTTTAGTCCAGCTGCAATGAATGAAAAGCGGATGGAGTGAAGGTTCAACTTATGAGATCAAAGAAAGACTCAATCGGGATCTTATGAGACCTGATCAAAGAATCGAATTGAACAAAGCATTTTTCATTGTTTTAACGAGGTTGACACATTAAAATAACTATCCTCATAACCTAATTCAATTTTTAATGAGGTTGACATAGAATATGAACCATCCTCTTGAGACCTTCTTTCATTTTTTAATGAGCTTGACACAAGAAGAAGAACCATGCTCCTAAGAGTTTGTTTCATTTTTTAAGGAGCTCGACACAAGAAGAAGAACCATGCCCTGAGAACCTTGTTTCATTTTTTAAGGAGCTTGACACAAGACAACGAACTATGCTCCAAGGAGCTTGTTTCATTTTTTAAGGAACTTGACACAAGAAAACGAACTATGCTCCAAAGAGTTTTACCATAACGAATAAGAGGTCATGGCTTCCAAGAGGTTAGCATCTAATGGGAGAAAAACATCTTGGAAATCATGATTGAATGCCCCAAGTAAATGGTACTCAACAGCACAATCACTGGATGAGGGGAACGAACAAGTGGCCGCATAATTAACCCTTGGAGGGGAAGATACAACTGGCGGATAAACATCTGACAGAGATGATGGTGGGCCAGATGCCACTTCAGGACCAAAGAATGAAAGCTGATCAATGGTAACAATTCGACCTTCGTGTGGAAAATAGATCACACGAAAGAGGGAGGAGACAAGTGAACCCATGACATAGGCATAGTCGCACCCCAAGAGTAAATTTAAATCCAAGGGGCCTAGAACAACCTTCACATCGATGCAGATGGTTTTCCCTCCCAAAGTGATTGGCAACTTTGGAAGGATCCCTAACGGTTGACTGGTTCCTCTGTTAAATGCCAATAGATTCTGCGTAACAAGCATAAGCAATGGGGAACCAAAATATTTCCAAGTAGTTGAAGATAGAATACTAAAATACACGCATTTGTCTATAATTGTGCTAGGTATGGCCACATAGAAGGTATGTATTGTGATGTCAAAAGGCACATAAGAAGGAAGGCAATATCTTGCAAATCCACTATAATCAAAGGAAGCGACCAAAATACTTAGAGGGGGTACCATTGAAATGAGATGGTCATCCCCTGGTGTTACTGGGGCAAGAGGAGCATCCTCCTGGACCTCAGACATGGGAGCAGGAAGAGCAACTTCTTGAATCATAGGGACAGGAGAATTTCTCTCCAGGTCTGAGGAATCTGAAGAAACAAGAAGAACGTGAGGGGGATGAGATCCACTCTTGACGAAAAAGACCTGATGAACAATGGGCGGGATCAGATCGACCTATTCCATGACCAATGGGTCGTCAGGAATGGATTCATGAACTTGAATTTCTAAGGGAACGGGATTGACCAAGGATGACTCTTAACCAATCATTGAATGAACTAGTGGGGGTCTCGAAGAAATATTCTGGTAACCAACCAGAAGGCAGGGTGCAGAAATAGTAGGGTTGTCTAACACTCTTGTGGCTTCATCCATATATGGATAAAGGTGAATGGGATGATGCACTTCACACAACTTACAGGGATTGGTAACCTTACCCTATTTCTTACGAGTCTTATCGTTTCTAGCCATATATGTGCCACCAATACGACTTACAGAAGCCAAAGGCAACGACGGACGACCGTCAGACCATGCTTCAAGCACCTTGGGAATGCCAGGGTAGTCTCGAAGAAGGCGATCACTTTTGCACAACATTCAAGAGAATTTGAATTTTCGTGGAAGGTTGGATGGTTTATCAATTGAAGGTGCCTGAGGCGTGATAGCTGCAGATATGGCCTCTCTCTTATCTGACTTCTTCCTTTTCATCTTCTTAGCCACCTGGTTACTTGAGTTTAGAATTTCACCAGGCAAATTAGAAGAGGAGGACGAAGAAATAGGCGAAGAAGGGGAGAGGTCCACCTTATAATCAACATGGTTGTACAGTGGGCAGTACACTCGAGACCACAGAGGTCGATAATAACCAAACAAGCAACCCAACAGTTAACCCGGGCAGGGACAATGTTGCCATATAAGGAGCACCAACATTTCCAAAAGCAGGAAAAGGACTAGGATTCCCTTCGGAGGGGATTCCTTGGTTGATAAACTCCGGAAACGTTGCCATTGGAAATGACCCTAAAATACTAAGGAAGATAAATTTAATGAGGAATATTTCGTGGGTATTTAATTTTAAGACATTGAAACAAAACTCTGTCGTTTCATATTTTAAGAGTCTAGAAACAGGCAAAAGGTGACTCTATCACTTTCAGGTTGAAACGAGCATGAAAGGACAAGAGCTCGATGATATTTTCCTTTTTAAGGAGTCACAAAAATATTAAAATGACTACTCAAGTAATCTAAGAAAGAGGGTGTACCAAGTTTCCGTGAACTGCCATATACACCTTGGTGATCAAATGAAAGATAAATGACCAAGACTTGACGTATGTGCAGGTAGTCTCCCCGAATGTTATGTTCGGTGTATCACGGTTATAGGGTGACAGACTCGGCTTCCTATAGATAAAGGATTACAACCTATGAGGGTCTACCTTTATATGCTCGACGGTACGAGGAGCACAAGTCTGTACTAGCACTGTCTAAATCCAGGTGGCCAATGACAGCTACTAGGTTTAATGACACCGAAACACGTCACTAGCCTAGACCTCTAAAATATTTGCGTTCGGTTCCAATGCTTCGTTAGATTGATTGAATTGATTTTAAGGTTTATCTTGAATTAATGTTTCAGTTTCAAGTCCCTACCGATTGGAGTCTCGAATTCCTAAATGCACACTACATGCAAAAGAACACCATTTCCGTTCAATGAATGCTAACTAAGAGAAGGATAAAGATATTTAACAAAGTAAAAATAAATGAAAACACAAGAAGAATGTTCACTAATGCATCTAATAAAACCAAACGAGAAACGAGAAACTCTTTCCTAGTTCACTAAGAGCTAGTTATGTAAAAGAGCTTTTCATTTTCAATGCAAACGAAAGAATGCAATTTTTTTTGTTTTTTGAATAAATGAAGCACACGATGCACTATTACACTAAAAATCAAATCGAACACTAGTTTTGAGCACTATGAATGTAAAGATATAAAATTAATAAATCAAATGCAATACAAACATTAACACACACTCAAACCAATGACGCACTCTTTCAAGAAAACCAAAAGCTTTCAAGATGATCTAAACGAGCAACATGATGTATGCTCAAAGTGAGGAAACAGAGAGTTAAACTAAAACACAAGTGATCATTCAACAAGACAAAGACACAAAGGTTCAAAAAAGACTAACGCAATTGACCAACGAATTGAGATTACAGAAATCAAAGTGACTCGAATTCAGCTCAGGAGGTTCAATGAGAAAAACACACCTAGAAACCCTAGGGCTATGAACTTCACCGATGAGACAATGGACTAACAACTGAGAAGAAAAAGCTTACAGTAGTAAAAAAAATCCCAAAATACCAATTGCAAATAAAAGAAACGACCCAGAGTCAAGCACAATAAGCTCATAAACTCATAAGGAAGGTCAAACCAAATCCTACAGGATTCAGTGTGACTATTAGGTGGTAATCCATGCCAAACAGGGGTTGGCACTACCACAACAAAGGAAACAAGCGCCAATTGGCACGACTGTCCAAAGAAAAACCGCGCCAAGCCGGAAAACTATGGGAAAAGGAAAAAAACAGTGAGCAGAGGTCAATCTTGACACTCTGGAGCTGAACAGGAGGATTCCAAATAGTCAAGAAAGCCAAAAAAAAAAAAAACAAGCAATCAAACGACCAAAGTCAACTTGATAAGGCAAATTGCTAATGAGAAATGAGACGAAAAACTCACACTGATCCCCAACGGAGTCGCCAACTTGTTTTGTAGGTAGATCCTATCTGTAGATAGAGACAATCCCTCTAGCCCTAGAGTGGGTCTAGAAATAAGGGAACAAGCTAATGTATAGGTTCCTAGTTAACAAATTAAATAGGTTGGGATAGATTGTCCTACCTGTAGTCCAACGCGATTGTCGCAGCTGTAGTAGTGGTGACCTCTTGATCTCTGTCCCGACAGGTCATGGTCCTTCAACAATGGTACTCAGATTCCTGCACAAATATCAAAGGAAAAAAGCAGCGTACAAGACAATAATTTCATTCATAACTAGATAATCAGTCAAGGAAGATTAAACATACTGCTTAAAATAAACCATATTAACACAAGATGGGAACCAGACATTAGTCACATATATATATAAATAGAAAGAAAGTGGTTACAATCGGAGCCTTGACATCACAACTTCCTTCAGTGGGTTCAGTCAAAGTGCGTCTTGAAGGTTCATCGGGGAATTTGGATGAAGCGAGGACACAAGTCTAAGCTCTCTCTCGACAAAGGTCTCTTTCTGTGCTCTATCTCACCAACAAAACGTTCAACAATTCCTCTTCAGCTATTTAGCTATATAGCTAGTGTATCAATGGGAGATACCTTTATTTATAGAGGGAGAGGAGGAGGTTTGGATCCCTACAATGATGGAATGGAGGCCTTATCCTTTGGGAGGTTCCCCCAAAAGGTGGAAACAAGAGGCCAAAGGAGGATGTTCGTGTTTATTTAGTCGAACAACCCAAGCTGAATCACCCATGAATTTGTTAGCATGGAAACTTTGCCTCTATATTTAAAAAACATTCCAAAAACAGCTTGGCGCGGGTAGATAATTGGGACAGAGTGCCAATGGGCATGTGGCTCAGTGTTAATTTTCCTCATTGGCACGAGGGCATAACGTCCTACCAGTGCCAACCCAAAAACATGTGTTTCTGAGGGTCTACTCAAGGAAAAGTTAATAGAGGAAATGTTCTCCTCATGGAAAGGGATGCAATGATGGTCTTCGCCAGGCATGACACTTCATATATGTCACGGGAATGGTCCTCCAATGTGCGGGACAATAATTGCAGGGACGGTGAAAAAATGCTATGTAACACATGCCAAATTGTTAGAAGGTTAATGTTATGTACATTGAGCCACTCACCATTTCTTGTTGGCTCATATTTTTTTCTTCCTTGATCATCTATGAAAAATATTGATTCATCAAAAAGACCCCATTGAGCATTGTAATGACATGTGAGAATAGTGCCATTTTTGCGCAAACAAGAATCTACACTACACTTTGGGTGTCTTTGGACACAGTTTAACAATTATTCAGAGTCATTATGAGGATTGAAAGATAAAATATGATCAATATTAAATAGTAAAGGGTCATCATTGAGGCTTCTTGGAACCATTATTTTGTGATGATGTATGTCACGTTCATTCCATGCAGTTACATAATTGTCAAATAATCTCTTTGCAAGTTGTACATCATAAGCATCTGACCAATCAAGTCTTTTCATGTTAGGAGCACCTTGCAGTCATAGCAAACCATGGATATGTGTTGAACCTTTATGTTGCCACTCATATCTAAAGAAAATGAATATATAGTTACTACAAACAATATAAATAGAATCACAATAAACAAATGACAAAGTGTAGAAAATAAATTCAACAACATAAACCTGTAATATAAGTCTTTAACTTTAAGATATTTTTGGATAACTTCCTCTCAAAATATACTGAATCTATTGTGCATAAATGTGGCAAGAATACAAGGATACTAGATAACATTATCAATTTTCATACGATGCACATTTAAATAACGAGAATGTGAATGTACAATAATGAGGTTATGCAACTCTGACCACTTTGTGTTAGTTAGTAAAAAATAAATATGGACATCCCAACTGAGTAATCTCATGTGAGTCAATTCAGCCCAATTTATCAGCCAAATTATTAAAATTATCTCAAATAAGCATCTATCCCAAGTTGGATGAGCATGTTATTGATAAGTTGGTTTAGCATCTTATGCGGCTTTATTTGGCCATGATTTTATTCTATTCCTAGTGAGGCTTCAGAGGAATTTGGAACCTTTTCCTGGACATAAATTTTCTTATACAAGCCATTTCATGACATTCATGTGGAAATTTGGTTTTCAGCAGAAATTATTATTGAAAATTAGAGGAATTTCCGATATCAAGCATGACATGTTGATCGAAATCCATCAGTTGTCGATAATATTGAAGATGAAGAAGATGGTGATTTTTCTAACCAAGAAATGAATCTTGAAGATGATTTTCAAGAAATGAAGATTTTTTCTTGCTTGGTTCCACCAAATGATGTGATTTTTTTTTTTTTTATCTTCATACCCTTGGTTGAATGGACTTTGATATATCCTTTCATTGGTAAAGTACAACCATTTCTGATGATGTTGAAGAAGGAGCTATTAATTTTATAAGGAATGGAAAATCAAGGGGTGATATTGTTGACCTTTCAAATAGAAAATTTGCATCTCCAGATTCATTGGAAAAAAAAAAAGACTTGCTTTTGAAATTTTTTTAAGGAAATTAGTTAAATATGATATTCATGAAGCTTTTCTTATGATTGTTCAGGGCACTGGAGGCACTTAGAAGTATCTGCTTATCCATTTTATTTTTGAAGCTCTTTCTAGTTTGTTGATTAATGGAAGAAGTCATTTACTTCTTGTTTCCCCAACATGAATAAATCCTTTTAATATACATGTAAAAACAATACACTCAGCTCTATAAATTCCAATTAAGGATATGAAACCACTATAGGGGAAATCAATAGCTATATTCCAAGAATAAATGAGGCATATTCGATATATATTATTGATGAAATGGGATTTGTAGGATTAAGGTTATTCATGCAAATAGATGCTTGATTACAAGAAGCATTTCCAGAGAAAAATAATTTCCTTTTTGGTGGCAAATCCATTATCCTTGTGGGTTACCTTGGCTAGCTACCTTCTGTGAGAGATAAGCCTTTGTATGCAGGTAATACAATAGGGAAAGTATTGTGGAAAAAATTCAACATTGTTGTCACTCTTGACACAATATTTCGCCAACAAGGGAATATTGAGAAAAAATCTTGTTTTTGTAGAGTCCTCAATAACATAAGAAATGAAGAACCAGTTCTTGAATATTGGGAGTTTCTTATGTCACAGGATGATATGAGGTTGTGTCCTAGAGAAAGGTATTTATCTAAGCAACGGTTCACATGTTTCCAACAAATAATTTGGTCTCCTTCCATAACATACATATGTTAAAATCATTAAATTCTCCAATTGCACGATGTATTGATGACAATTCAAGGCCTTTAGAAATTCGTGGTCCTGATGACGATCAATTGGACCGTGAAGTTTTGTTCTGTCATGGTCAACATGTTATGTTGACATGTAATTTTTGGGTTGAAGATGGCTTGGTCAATGGTGCACTTGGTTATGTGAAGGATATATTTTATGCGCGTACCTCTAAGCCACCTCAGCTTCCAATGTTCACAACTATTGTTTTTGATAAGTATGTCGACGTTCCATTTGATGTAAGAAATAAAAACATTGTACCTATCACACCAGTGATAAGAGGAAATAAAAAACAAATTCCTTTAAATATGGCATGGGCTATTATAATCCACAAGTCATACAGATTTGCTTTAGAATGAGCATCAATTGATATCAAGAATAAAGAGCAGCAAGGGCTAACCTTCACAACCATATCAAGGGTGAAATCAATAGATGGTTTACACATTTTTCCGCCTTTATGTTTTAAACATTATGCAAAGATGAAAGATAGGAAATATGTTACAATTAGGAAGAAAGAAGGGTAGATATTGAAGTCCATATCACTATGACATGCAACTAATAATATTGTGACCTATTTATAAAATGCTTTTTGAATTTCTTTTATTGTCCTATTTATTTACTTTTAATATAATAATGATTTTCATATATTAATGAGATGAATACATTCATCATGTTCACAGTAATATTTGAGAAAGTTGTTTACATCGTTTTTCATGTTGTTCAATTTAGTTTTTTTTTTAAGTGGCTATTTTTCTTTTGTTTACAATGAACCATTCATACATAAACAAACAGTTATATGATCCAATCATTAAAAATCAAGATTGAAGTCCATATTGCTATGACATGCAACTAATAATATTGTGACCCATTTATAGAATGTTTTTTCAATTTATTTTATTGTCCTCTTTATTTATTTTTAATATAATAACGATTTTCATATATTAATGAGATGAATACATTCATCATATTCATAGTAGTATTTGAGATTTTTTTTATTATCGTTTTTCATGTTGTTTAATATATCTATATCTATATCTATATCTATATCTATATCTATATCTATATCTATATATATATATATATATATATATATATATATAAGTGGCTATTCTTCTTTTGCTTACAATGAACCATTTAGACATAAAAAACAATTTATATGAGCCAATCATTAACATGAATTAAATAATTGGTTCATATTAATATGAATATTGTGAATTTATATTATATCATGAAATAAAAATTATGGGCTAAATGCATATCCAATACTAATGAAATCTTTTTTCACCATACCGAAAATTACCAATATTAATATGTCTATTAATGTTAACGGTTTTTATTGTTAATATTAAACAAATATTGTGTCTATGCATTAATATGAACATTAGCATTAAACACCGAGGTAAATATTTTGATTGAAGATTAAGTTTAATAGCTTTAGGTTTATTTAGGTTCAATGAAACCAAGTTTATTTTTATAGAGAATTTTATATCATTCGGTTCATGTAGAAATAGGTTATTTTATAGCATGAGGTTTATAATATTAAGTTTTTTAATATTAATAAAAACAAGTTTAATGTTAATATTATATTGAAAAAACATTGATATTAATATATATATATATATTTTTTGATATAAACATTAACATTAATTTAAATACAAATATAGGATTACTAACTTTAATAATATTTGATTTTAAACATGGAAAATTTTAGGGGCTAATATTCACAGATGGGCTAATTTTCCATACTTTTTCCAAAAAAAGATTCGCTAATTCCCATTTTTTTAAAAATTGATTCGCCCAAATTTTATAGTATAAAAATATTTTACCCTAAAAATCGCCAAATGTATATATACTAATATAAAATAATTCCAAAACTAAATATTTTTACAAAAACAACATAAATTTTTTTACAATTCACATATTGGGGACCACTAAGATTCTCCAAGTTTTTAAACTTTAATATAAATTTCCATCCTTAAAATTTTCCTTGATTTTAAACATTAAGTTTACAAAATTGTGAATTCTTGTTGACTATTGTAATAAGGGTCGTATAACTCTTTTGATTTTATCACTCATTTGATTTTATCCCAATTAAACCACTTCACCAATGAGGCTCGTATGTATTTCTAATGAGGTTTATATTTGTAGAAATTTTTATATCATTTGGTTAATCTAGAATTACATTTTTTTATAACACGAGGTTTATAAAATTAAGTTTTTTAACATTAATAAAAATGGGGTGTTATATTTTATGTATATATATCTATATATGTGTATGCTTAGGTGTTTGTGTGTGTATGTATCAATTTTTAATTTGTCATTTTTCCTTTCAGATGCATATATGAATAATAATGATGTCCTTTATTATGATGAAGCAGTGGACAATTTTTCTAGAGCGATAAGTTTTCTTTCATATCTTCAGAAAAAGTTTGATATAAAACTTGGATTCCATCGTGATTTTATTGATAAGCATATTCATGTGCTAGATGAAATGAAAACGAATGTAATACTTGTTACATGTGCATTGGAGGGAGTTTGGGAGGAAAACGAGAAGGGATTGGTTGGAAAACATCAAGTATCGTGATCATTATTCTGTTGATTTTTATTGGTGTTGATTTTGTCATCGGTCTGGTTGTGTTTTGGAAGAGGCTATTCGATAAATGACTTTTGATAAAGTGTTTCAAGTCCAGTTTTGTAGCGGAACTATTTTATGTAAAGCCAACAAAAGATATATGTTAATTTCAATGTTCTTTCTTTGGTTGCAATGCTATTGAAATTGAATTTTTTTTCTCATTGTTGTTGTTATGTAGAAAACTGTGTTCTCTGGTATTAAATGTCATATTGTGTTGTTCTTCTTTAAAATCAATGTGTTAATTTATATGTGTTTTTTTCCTTTCTTGTTCCGAATTTGTGTTCTGTCAAAATACATATTGCTCATTTTCTTGCATTTATGTTCCTTTGCTCCAATGGAGGTGTTATTATTTTATTTTTTTTCTTGGATTTGTAATTGTTTGGGTTTTTTTGTATGGGTCCCTTTGTTGTGTTGATACCTTTCATAAATGAAATTATAATCTAAGTTTATAATATTAATGTTGGGCCTTCATGTTCTTGATGTTTAAATCAATATTCTTGACATTTATGTTATTAATATATTAGTGTATTGATATTAATGTATTTATGCTTTAAAATTCATTAATTGTTTATAATCTATTGATATAAAGGTGTTATCGTTAATGTGTTGATGATTTATCATGTTTTAATGGTTTATAGTGTATTATTATTATTGTATTCATATTAATGTTTTGTATTGATGTCTTAATGGTTTGCGATGTGGTTGTTATATTGATTTTGGTTTATGTTTATTATTATCTTTTTTTATTATTGCATTATTTACATTTATAATATTGATTCTAGGGCTTTATGGATTTTCCCTTGTTTTGTTGATCTAGTGGGATTATAAATTTAATGCCTTGAGTTTTCTAATTCTTTTTGTTGGTAATATTAAACACTTATGCTTATAATGTCTATCCCTTCCGTTTATTAACTTATTGGGTTTATGATATTAACAATTCCTAGGGTTTATCGATCCCTTGGGTTTATAATATTAATATTCATGTGGGTTTATCAATCCTTTGGGTGTAAAATATTAATTTCGAGGATCTATTGACCCTGTTATCACTCTAATAATTCCCAAAGTTGTGAGATTTTAGTTTATAGTTTTAAGAATATTAAAGGTAACCATAGACCTACTTTTAAGCTTTAGGATCTAGCCTTCCTAAGGCTCAGAGAGGGCTCTCTCTATAAGATTTAACTTTGTTTTTATGTTTGATTTTAGGCTATTTATGTAAGACAATTTGGTTTTGATATTTGGTTTGGTTTGGTGGGAAAAATCACTTAATGAGATGGATAGTGATAAATTTGTTTTTCCATTGGGCAAATGGAGTCAATGTCTCAAGCAGATAGGTCAAGATCAAAGTCTAAAGTCAAATATTTTCAGGGCAAGATAGCAGAGTCACTCAAGATCTTTGAGGCTGATTGGTTAAGTGGTTTAATTGGGATAAAGATCAATCAAGGATTCTTTGATCTGGATAAGGAGTGAAGAGGACAGAGGTCATTCGAAAGAGGGAGAAATTAAGGGTTCCCTACTCTAGAAATCAACAGAAAACATCAAAATAAAAACCAGTAAATAACAAAGTGCTTTTAACAAATTATGATATATCACTTCTTGATTTCACATTAAAATTTAGAACACATATATGTATGAATGGAAAACATAAGAATATTTAACAAATAACATAAGAAAGTACTTCACTTAAGTGGCCCAACACATAAATCTTGAAATATGATGCTTTATTGAAATGATCCAGCATGTTGACTTGAAACTTCATACAAAGCCCTTCAGGTACAGAAATATTGACTATAGAAATATTTAGCAATTTATTCCACAATAATACTTCAAAGGATGAATTATTTATACAAATTATAAACTAGAATATCTTGAAAAAAATATCAAGATTGGTTTACAAATATCTCAAACAGTTTTACATAAAATAGAACTTAATAAAAAGACACTCAAAACTAATGAATCTATTTGGCACTATTTTTATGGATTGATGGTGACAAAATAAGAGAAATTCGAATTTGATATCAACTCTTAGTTGATGATGAGGCTTCCAAGTCACTAACTGTCTCCTTCCTTTGTGCATTTTTCTCCAGAAATTCTGCAAAATTAGGGTCCAGTAATACGTTTGGATATCTCAATCTGTGATAGATATGTAAAATGTGAAAGAGGTTATTGTTGATAAATACGTTTTTGAGATAAACCTCTCACAGTTCCCTAAAATTATGCTCCAATGGTTCACAATAGGCTCTGCAAAAATATGTGTAAAACATAATTTTGCACAATCTAAAAAATAAGCTGTGAAGATGTGCATGTATCTCTCATTATTTAATACTTGTGTAAAAAGTGAGATATGTTTTTGTAGATTGGCCTCTTAGAAACATATATCTCCTCCAGTTTGGCCAAATTCATCTTGGATTGGACACAATAGTTTCTGCTAAACTATGACTTAAACAGGAAATTTCTGGAAAATGTCCCTTTTTGCTCTGTTTTCATCTTTTAACCTTATTATTCTTTTAACAATTTTGACTTTTACTTCGCATAAACTTCATTGTTTCTGGTAAAAGTGTTTTCATCTTAGTTTAACCATTACTCCCTCCATGTTTACTTTTATTGTTTTACCTTGATTGCTCTGTTACCTTTTAACTGCATTTGTTCACCTATTTTCACTTTCATAGTACTCTGTTACCTTTTAACTGCATTTGTTACCTGTTTTCACTTTCATAGTAAATCTTTCAACTACTCATGCTTCTGTTTTTTTAGTGAAAATGATTTTTTTACTAAAGACACATGTAAAATACAAAATGTTCCTTTAGAGAGTAGTTTCTAAGAATCTTTCACTATGCTAGTGAAAATGTTTCATCCTCTGTTCTGACCATCATTGTGTAAATTTCTTCATTCTACTCTGCTACTGTATGAAATATTCTTGTTTTAAGAAAACCATAAAAATTCATTTCCTTTTAAGTTTTTTAGGATTGAACATTCTTAACTAGTATTAAACTGTTTATCCCAATTCTCCATTTGCTAGTAACCTACAAAACAAAACATTTCATTAATCAAATACAAGTTTGCAAGGAGGGATTATGTCTTTGATGATGGGAAAAGACTGTAAAAAATGGTTTGAACTGTAGCGGGGTTTTCTGGGGTAGCAAAAAGCTTTTTGAGGCTTGGTTGAAGTCGTTAAACGTAATTTGGAGAGTCTGAATAGTTGCAACAACAAATTTGAGACGAATTCTGGTGTTTGAGCATGTAAACAGGGTGATAACATTCTTTTTTTCAACCGGGAAGAGTTTGTGAGCAGAAAACGCGAAGAAAAAGGTTTAATCGTGCATAAATATATTGTTTATAGGAATTTTAGTTGAAATAGTATCTGCAATTAATGTTGGTCTTTTCAAATGGGAGGCGGTTTGGCGCTGGGGGGTAGAATACCACCAGTAGTTATCACAACACTAGAGAGTAGTTTACAGTTTTTGGCCAACGAATGCGATCTAGTAAGGAGTGGATGTGTGGAGGAGAGAGGGTAGGACTAAACCACTCAATTTGCAAATCTAAAATTAATTATTGACCGTGCTTGTGAAAATGTGATATCGCATATGGTTCGTTGAATCTGGAGGAAGATATGTGAACGGTCGTGATCTAGTAATGGAGTAGCTCGGCATATGGGGCGTGGGGCCTGGAATATCTTATATATGGCGTGGTTAATTTTATATGTTTTAAACATAGTTTTAAATGTAAAAAATAATTTTTTAATGTAATGGGTGAGATATATGAATTTACACAGTAAATAGGTGATTTACATGTGTATTGTGACCTTTGGAGGGTTTTATTATATATGTTTTATTAAAATATGGGGGAGCGGAAAATTATTTAGCACATGGGTATTAAAAACATAGTTTAAACATTAACATAGTGCGTTTGGGGTATTTAAAAGTAAATGAATTAATATAAATACAGGAAGGGTATGGTAAGGAATTAATAAAATAGGTTAGAGTTAATATGAAAATGAATGTAATGAGTGAAAATACATATAAATAAACTAAGCAAAGGGTAAAATAGGCATTTGAGCACAATGATGGTCCCATTTTCAACATTTACACTTATTACTTAGGATAAATAGTATTTTTGGTTTTTTTTGAATGTTTTTGTATGAAATGAGATTAGTTAAAGGGAATTTTTACTTTCCTTAAGAAAAAAGGTGTTTTACATTAGGAAAAGGGATTTTGTTTTTGGAAAAGGGTGATAATGTTTGAGGAAATGGGTATTTATGAAGGGAATCCTATACTTATTATCAATCAGTTACTAAGCCTTGGGTCAGGTCCCAAGAAAAATCAAAGAAATGCTCTGAGCCTTTATGACTGAAGCTTTTAGTACTAGAACACATTGCGGGGAGGGAAATTAGTAATATGCCAAATGATGTTTATCCTTACCTTGTGAAACTGATTTCTACCTATGCATCATTATTCTAATATTTTTTCATTATTTTCATGGGTGCACTTAAGCTTGCAACCCTAAATTTATTTTTTTCTTTTAAAGAAGGAAACTATCTAAATCTAACCTTATTTCATCTGAGGGCTTAGATTAAACTGTTGAGCTCCTCATTTATTCTCTAACTATATACTAATTTGTCAAGTTTAAACTGTCTGAAAAATCTTTATTCTCTATCTATAAACATGAAATTAAAGCATGAAAAAATTAAGATTAAACTATTCAACTCATCATGGATTATGGAATTTCGAAAAAGCTGCACATAATCATTATTATTGCAGTAAAAGTAAAAGTAGTGTCATTTTGACTTGCATCACTTTCATGTCTTATTCTTATCTTTTTTTTGTTTTTGTTTTTTGGGGTTCATTTTTTATTCTTTTTTATCTTTTCTTTTCAAGACCTTTGATCTTTCTTTTAGAACTTTTACCCTCTTTTCATTTTTTATTATTGTCAAGTATGGGAAAAAAACTTGCAAAAAGCAAGGTATGTACATATTTACAAGACTAATCATATTCAATTCAAAAATTATGAACCTTATTATTATAGGACCCTAACAGTGGCTCCACATGGGGATGGCATTTCCTGGTGAAATGTCAAGAACTTTGAGACTAGTAGCCCTTGAATTTTGAATGTGTCGACCTTGTAAATGTTTTTGATCTCTACAATTATTCATATTTATGATATTTTACCTTTCAAAGCTTAGGGCCTTATCTCCGAGCTTCAAATCTTAATGAATTATTTCAAAACTAGCTGAAAACTGAAAAACTAAAATAAGATGAAATCCTACCTACTTACTCTAATCAGCTGTCCAATTGCTAGTTAGGTAAAATGAAACACCCAATACAACCATTCAAGCATTATGTACTTTGATAGATTTTATTTTATTTTCTTGTTGATTGTAAAAAATGTAATTCTGCAACCTATTAGAAACTTGTCAACAAATGAGAGAATAAGGAAAAATTGATTTCCTTTACTGACTCTAGAAACTTTTCAAAATGATTTACCAAGATATATACACTGATGTTTAACTGATTTAAACAATTGTACATCTGTTCTGAATGGATTCCATGCCATGAAACTGAAACATTATTTTCATCTTTATCTCCCTGCAAACTTTCAGATAAACTTTGTGAGGATATTTATACTGATTTAAATGTCAATTTGAGGAAACTTTAATCATCTTGATCTTGAAGCTCATAGTCAATTATTGGAGAAAGACTTTGAATGCATTCATTATCCAACCTATGAAAAACTTGGGAAAATTGCTGCAACCTATGGCATATAGAATTCCATGGGACTTCATAAATTTCAACAAGTTACTCATCCTTTTATTTAAAGATGTTATATCACATTTCCTTTAAAAGCTGAAATGATTCAAAACATAGTGGTATGGAACTTTCTTGTGTCATTTGATCATATGTTTCAATTGAATTTGATAACTGTACTTGTGAAAATGAAAAATCTTGATCAAGAGTTTCATTATCTTCTTTGTTGTCAATCAAAATATCTAAATACTGTTGATTATTGATGGATTTAAAGTTGTTTCTAATAAACTGAAATGAAGAAAAACAAAGAGGCAAAGATCCATGATACTTCCCAGTTTTGTGCTTTTTCTTCCTCACTCTCATAGATGATTTGTATTGGATGATCACCGTATTCTGGCTGCTGAAACTGAGTTTCCTCATCCCACAAACTAGCTTTTGATTGCTCTGCAAAGTTAGTTTGAGTTTAAAGAACATAATTGTCATCATATTGATCATAGTTAGGAAAATCATTAAATGAAAGAATTTCATCAAACACACACATTAGATTAGCAGATTGTTTCTCCTCATAGCGATCTATAAATCCATTTCCTGATTTATGATAATTAGAATTAGTAGGAATTTGTTCATGGCTATCAACCTCTTCTATTTCTTCATGGTGATTTTGAACAAAAAATTCATCTTTCATACTGATCTTCTTTATGATTTCATCTAGTTTTCTTCCCAAAAGGCTGATTTTTACCTCTGCAATGTTTTTCTTTTCATACTATGCTTTCAACTTTTCCTTTCTGATTTGTAGATTAACTTCTACATCAACTGCAATGTTCTGCATTTGTACAAGTGTTTCTGAATCTCTTTCTCTTAACTGAAATTCTATTTCTGGATCAAATGCACTTGGATAATGCAAGAGAGTTGAATCATGAGGATATCTTATATTTTCTGGCATTGAATAATAAACATGATTAAATCTGTCAGAAAATTATTGTATTGTTTCATTTGGATGTCTTTTTAACTGATTATATTCTTCTATGATCACAAAAATATTGACTTTAATTATCCATCTGTCAAGAAAAAAATTGACAAACTGTTGGAAATTTGAGATGCTTGCATTAGGTAGATTTTTGAACCAAATATTTATTCTATTTTGCAAATAAAGAGAAAAAAGTTTGATTCTAACATCATCTTCATCAATCTCAAATAGGTCCAGATAATTCTCAAAACCTTGAATATTTTTTTGGGCAGTGATGTTATTATTTTCTCCATCAAACCTGGGAAGAAATTTGTAATAGTTATTAGGGAAATCATGGAGTATAGGAGGTAAAATGAGGGGCTTATATCTATCAGGAACATTACAAGGTACATGAATATGTATAGGGATTGTAAGATCAATCTTGATTATTTGAGGCTTTTAAATTGGAAAATGGTCATCATAAAATTCAGAAGAAAGTTGCTCGAAGGGATTATGAGAATTAGTATTTACAATCTTTAAAGTAACATATTTAAAAACTAATCTAAGATCTTCTCTAAAATGTAATATACATTGAAAAAATTTCTTAATGAGAAAGAACATCATGTCTTGGATTAAAATCCAAGTTGAAAGCATGATATTTCCATATTTTTCTTTTAGGTTCATTCCTCCAGTGGAGTCTTGATTGTGAAATTGATTTGGAGTCACCACAGGGGCTTCACTGGGGGAGAAATACCATACCACGTGGGTTCATATTGGGGGATATATATTAAGGAAAAAATGCAATAATATATTGGGGCATATATAGGGGGTAAAGGGTTTTTATATTGGCGAGTATAAAAAATGGATCTCAAAGTTAATGAAAAAATATAAAGGGGTATAAAAAATGTTAAGGAAAAATGGATACCTACATTATTTAGTGAAAGTAGGGGTTTTTTGAATTAGGAAGGTGTATTGGGTTCATATTGCTAGGGGGTTAAATAATGTGATTTTTAGGGGTATTTTCCAATATGTAGTTAAATTGAGGGTATTGTTTAATATGCCACGAACGCACACGATAGGTCAGAGGTTCATTAAGTGAAGTCCCTGTGGGAGTCACTAGGTGGATGATTTTAAGCTTTGTGTGTCTGATCACTGTCCACCATTGTAGATCATATCTACACCTGTAAAATATTTCTGAAGAAATTTTAGTTTCCCTAGTGGAGTCGCCAGTGTGTTATCACTTTAATAATTCCCAAAGTTGTGAGATTTTAGTTTATGGTTTTAAGAATATTAGAGGTAACCACAGACCTACTTTCAAGCTTTAGGATCTAGCCTTCCTAAGGCTCAAAGAGGGATCTCTCTATAAGATTTAACTTTGTTTTTATGTTTGATTTTAGGCTAGTTATATAGGACAATTTGGTTTTGGTATTTGGTTTATTTTGGTGGGAAAAATCATTTTATGAGATGCATAGTGATAAATTTATTTTTTCATTGGGCAAATGGAATTAATGTGTCAAGCAGATAGGTCAGGATCAAAGTCTAAAGTCAAATATTTTTAGGGCAAGATAGCAGAGTCACTCAAGATATTTGGGGCTAATTGGTGAAGTGGTTAATCAGGATAAAGAGAAATCAAGTATTCTTTGATCCGGATAAGGAGTGAAGAGGAAAGAGGTCATTCGAAAGAGGGAGCAATTAACAGTTCCCTACTTTGGAAATCAACAGAAAACATCAAAATGAAAACTAGTAAATAACAAAGTGATTTTAAAAAATTATGATATATCACTTCCTGATTTCACATTAAAATTTAGAACACATATATTTATGAATGGAAAACATAATAAGATTTAACAAATAACAGAAGAAAGTACTTCACTTAAGTGGCCCAACACATGAATCCTGAAATATGATGCTTTATTGCTTTGATCTAGCCTACTAACTTGAAACTTGGTACAAAGCCCTTCAAGTACATAAATATTGACTATAGAAATATTTAGAAATTTATTCCACAATAATACTTCAAAGGATGAAGTATTTATACAAATTATAAACTAGAATATCTTGAAAAAATATCAAGATTGGTTTACAAATATCTCAAACTGTTTTACATAAAATAGAACTTAATAAAAGGACACTCAAAACTAATGAATATATTTGGCACTATTTTTATAGATTGATGGTGACAAAAGAAGAGAAATTCGAATTTGATACCAACTCTTAGTTGATGATGAGGCTTCCAAGTCACTAATTGTCTCATTCCTTTGTGCATTTTGCTCCAAAAATTCAGCAAAATTAGGGTCCCGTAATACCTTTGTATATCTCTATCCGAGATATATATGTAAAATGTGAGAGAGGTTATTGTTGATAAATATGCGTTTGAGATAAAATTCTCTCAGTTTCCTAAACTTACACTCCAATGGTTCACAATAGGCTCTGCAAAAATATGTGTAAAACATAATTTTGCACAATCTGAAAAATAGGTTGTGAAGATGTGAATGTATCTTTCATTATTTAATACCTGTGCAAAAAGTGAGATACATTTTTGTAGAATAGATTCTTAGGAACATAAACCTCCTCCAGTTTTTCAAAATTCATCTTATATTGGACACAATAGTTTTTTCAAAACTATGACTTAAACATGAAATTTCTGGAAAATGTCCTTTTTCTGCTCTGTTTTCATCTTTTAACCTTATTGTTCTTTTAACTATTTTGACTTTTACTTCGGATAAAATTCATTGTTTCTGGTAAAAGTGGTTTCATCTTAGTTTAACCATTACTCCCTCCATGTTTACTTTTACTGTTTTACCTTGATTGCTTTGTTACCTCTTAACTGCATTTGTTCACCTGTTTTCACTTTCATAGTAAATCTTTCAACTACTCATGCTTCTGTGTTTTTAGTGAAAATGATTTTTTTTACTAAGGACACATGTAAAACACAAAATGTTCCTTTGGAGAGTAGCTTCTAACAATATTTCATTGTGTTGGTGAAAATGCTTCATCCTCTGTTCTGACCATCATTGTGTAAATTTCTTCATTCTGCTCTGCTACTGTATGAAATCTTCTTGTTTTAGGAAAACCATAAAAAAAATGTTTCCTTGTAAGTTTTTTAGGAGTAAACAGTCTTAACTAGTATTTAACTGTTTATCCCAATTATCCTTTTGCTAGTAACCTACATAACAAAACATTTCATTAATCAAATCTAGCTCCGTAGGGAGGGATTATGGCTTTGATGATGGGAAAAGACTGTAAAAAATGGTTTGAACTTCATCGGGGTTTTCTAGGGTAGCGGAAAGCTTTATGAGGCTTGGTTGAAGTCTTTAAATGCAAATTGGAGAGTCTGAACTATTGTAGCAGCAAATTTGAGATGGATTCTGGTGTTTGAGCATGTAAACAGGGTGATAACACTCATTTTTTCAATCGGGAAGAGTTTGTGAGCAGAAAACGCGAAGAAAAAGGTTTAATCATGCATAAATCTATTGTTTATAGGAATTTAGTTGAAATAGTATCTGCAATTAATGTTGGTATTTTTAAATGGGAGGCGGTTTGGCACTAGGGGTCAAATACCACTAGTAGTTATCGTAAAGCTGGAGAGTGGTTTCCGGTTTTTGGCCAACGAATGCGATCCAGTAAGTAGTGGACGCGTGGAGGAGAGAGGGTAGGAATAAACTACTTGTTTCGAAAATCTAAAATGAATTATTGAACGCACTTGTGAAAATGCGATATATCATATGGTTCTTTAGTTTTGGAGGAAGATATGTGAATGGTCGTGATCTAGTAATGAAGTAGCTCGGCATATGGGGCGTGGGGCTCAGGAGATATTATATATGGCAGGTTTAATTTTATATGTTTTAAACATAGTTTTAAACGTAAAAACTAATGTTTTAATGTAATGAGCAGGATATATGAATTTACATAGTAAATAGGTGATTTACATGTGTATTGTGACCTTTGGCGGGTATTACTATATATGTTTTATTAAACTATGGGGGAGCAGAAAAATATTTAGCACATGGGTATTAAAACCATAGTTTAAACATTAACATAGTGGGTTCAGGGTATTTAAAAGTAAATGAATTAATACAAATACGAGAAGAGTATGGTAAGGAATTAATAAAATAGGTTAGAGTTAATATGAAAATGAATGTAATGAACAGAAATACATATAAATAAACTAAGAAAAGTGTAAAATAGACATTTGAGCACAATCATGGTCCCATTTCCAACATTTACACTTAATACTTAGGATAAGTGGTATTTTTGGGTTTTTTGAATGTTTTTGCATGAAATGAGATTAGTTAAAGGGAGTTTTTACTTTCCCTTAGCAAAAAGGTGTTTTACATTAGGAAAATAGATTTTATTTTTGGAAAATAGTGATAATGTTTGAGGAAATGAGTATTTATGAAGGGAATCCAATACTTATTATCAATCAGTTATTAAGCCTTGGGTCTGGTCCCAAGAAAAGTCAGAGAAATGCTCTGAGCCTTTATGACTGAAGCTTTTAGTACTAGAACACATTGCGGAGAGGGAAATTAGTAATATGGCAAATGATGTTTATCCATGCCTTGTGAAACTTCTTTCTACCTACCCATCATTATTCTAACATTTTTTCATTGTTTGCATGGGTGCACTTAAGCTTGCAACCCTAAATCCATTTTTTCTTTTCTTTTAAAGCAAAAAATATCTAAATCTAACCTTATTTCATCCCAGGGCTCAGATTAAACTGTTGAGCTCCTCATTTATTCTCTAACTATCTACTGATTTGTCAAGTTTAAATTGTTTGACAGATCTTTATTCTCTATCTATAAACATGAAATTTAAAGCATGAAAAAGTTAAGATTAAACTATTCAACTCATAATGGATTATGGAATTTTGAACAAGCTGCACATAATCATTATTCTTGTAGTAAGAGTAAAAGTAGTGGCATTTTGACTTGCATCACTTCCATCCCTTATTCTTATTTTTTGTTTTTGGTTCATTTTTTATTCTTTTTGATATTTTCTTTTCAAGTCCTTTGATATTTCTTTTAGGACTTTTACCCTCTTTTCATTTATTATTATTTTCAAATATGGTAAAACAACTTGCAGAAAGCAAGGTACGTACATATTTACAAGACTAATCATAGTCAATTCAAAAATTATGAACCCTATTATTATAGGACCCTAATAGACCCCTTGAGTTTTTTGATCCCTTATGTTTATAATATTTTCCCCTTGGGTTTATAATCTTATCTGTTTATTTTTTCATTAAGTTTATAATATTAATAATTCTTTTGGTTTATCATTTAATCCATTGTGTTTATTAACCCCTTGAGTTTAATATATTAATTTATAGGCTTTATTAATTGTTTGGGTTTTTAATATTAGTTTTTTGGGTTGATTGATTCCTTGGGTTTGTTAATTGCTTGGGTTTATTAATCATTTGTATTTAAAATATTAATTTCTTGGGTTTATAGTATTAATAATGGCTTTGGATTATTCGTCCATGGGGTCTTGGATAGATGTTGATTAAGTAATCTATTAAGGCACTCCTTGTCGTGAACTCATACGTTCAATTCCTCGCCCTGTTCAGCGTGATTCATTGGACATGATGAAGATGTAGTCCTACCAAGCTTACAAAAAATAAATAAAAATCCTTGGGTTTATTCATCCATTGTGTTTATAATATTAATAATTTCACTTGGATTTATAATAATAAAAATCCCTTGGGTTTATTAAACTCCAATATTAAGTGTTAAATATTAGTCCTACATTTTAATACTAATCCCTTGTTTTCTAATTCTTTGGGTTGGTAATATTAATTCCTTTGGTGTTTAGTATTAATAATAAGTTGGGTTTATTAGACCCTAATATTAAGGGTTACATATTAGTCCTAGGGTTTAATATTCATCCATCAGGTTTATAATGTTTATCCCTTTAGTTTATTAATTCGTTGGGTTTATAATATTAACAATCCCTAAGGTTGATTCATAGCTTGGGTTTATAATATTAATATTCATGTGAATTTTTCAATTCTTTGTATTTTTATGATTTATTAATCTCTTGTGTTTTTAATATTGATCCCTTGGGCTTCTTGATCCCTTAGGTTTTTAACATTTATCCATCGGGTTCACCAATTCCTTGGGTTTATAAAATAAAACCCTTGGGTTTATTAGTTCTTTTGGTTTATAATATCAATAATCCCTTGGGTTTACTAAACCCTTCACTTTAACATATTAACTCTTAGGGTTTGTTAATTTCTTTGGTTTTTGATATTAGTTTGTTGGGTTTATTGATTCCTCGAGTTTATTAATCGCTTGGGTTTATCACTATTTTTTATTTATAATATTAATTTGTGGGGTTTATAATATTAATAATCCCTTGGGTTTATTGATGCTTTATGTTTATAATATTAATAATTCCTTGGGGTTGTCGATCCATTGGGTTTATAACATTGATCCCTTGAGTTTTCTAATTATTTGGGTTGGTTATATAAGTCCCTTGGGTTTATTAAATCCAAATATTAAGGTTTAAATAGTAGTCCTACAGTTTAATATTAATCCATGGTCCAATGTCACATTATGACAGTTATTGTCTCAATATGAATATAAAGTATGGTCAACCATTGTCAATCATTGTCAACCATGGTTGATCATGGTCTACCATAGTCGAATGTCACATCGTCACAAATATTGTCTCAGTATGAAAATCAACCATGGCTAACCATGGTCATCCTTGGTACAATGTCACATTGACAAAGATTGTCTCAATGTGTAAATCAACCATGGTCAACCATGTTAATTTCATGACTTATGGTATTTATCTAAAGGTTTATATACTTAGGGTTTATAATATAAATAAATTAGGTTTAATATTATTCCCTTGGGTTTATAAACCCTTGGTTTTTTATTATTTATCCCTTGGTTTTATTATTTTGTTGGGTTTGTAATATCAATTTGTTGGGTTTATTGATCTAAGGGTTCATATTCCAAGGGTATACATTAATTATAGGTTTTATAATATTAACCCTTGGCTTTAATATAAATACCCTGAGTTTATAATCATGGTTAACCATGGTCAATCATGGTCCATTGTCACATTGTGAAAAATATTTTGTCAATATGAAAATCAACCATGGTGGAACATTGCATTCCGATGAAGGTTGTGTGAATATAAAAATGGGCCATGGTCAACAATGTTTATTTTAGGTTTTATTAGTTCCTTGAGTTTGTAATATCAATAATTCCTTGAGTTTAAAATATTAAATCTTAGGTTCTATTAATCACTTGGGTTTTTAATATTAGTTTGTTGGGTTTATTGATTCCTTGGGTTTATTAATCGCTTGGGTTTATTAATACTTTATATTTATAATATTGATTTGTTGGGTTTAATATATACATGTACATGTGTGGCAACAATTATTTATTTTAGAGTCACTTAAAAAACACTAACATTTGCCAACATATCATGATGGTCAGACCCATCTGCATTGTTTGAACCAGAGGTCCCGAACGTGATATTTACATTTTCGTCACTCATCATGCCTGAGAACTGCAAATGGTGTTTTAACATATAATCATACATTTTTGTTAGATTAATGTACACATAAAAATAAATGTATACATGTACATACACATGTATTTATTACAAATTGTACACATGTATATGTAAAAATAATTTCAAACCCTAAGGTCACTAACACATACCGTTCCGATGCCCTCTTCCTCATGAAAAATTAGGTCTTGCAAACCATTGCGACAATTTATTGCATATGTTCAGAGATCTTCAAAATTCATGTTGTAAATCTCCTCATCTGTACAATAAACAAAATTGGCACGTGCATTTTCACGTGCTCTTTTTCGATTTAAACAAAGATCGACTCCACTCAATCCGCTATGAACATTGTCGATCATAACATCCCTTGCTTCTCGACTTATTTGAGAAGTCACATCCATCTCTGATCGCAGAGTTTCGACTCAAAACGGCCGACTCACCAATGGCGGCTCAGGGCGAGGCAACTCCACATCTCACTTAGCACCCTTACGGTCATATAATAGACCTTTCCCTGGGCCAAAAAATTCTGAATGAAGGTCATTGTAGTTGGGTTTCATACCCAAAAAAATTCTGCATAAAACATTTGTGCAAAATAAACAGGAACCTCATCGTTCCATGGAAGCCATCCATAGGCCGCAAGATGCCTATCATACAAATAACGAGCTTTGTCTGGGTGCTTGAAATACTGCACCTTCAACATTTTTCTTTTTGGCCCTTCCTTATAATTAAACATTGACTTGGCCACTTCTTTTGTAACTTTTTGTTTTACGTCCTCCCATTTATCAGGACCCATCACTGTTTCTTTTCTCTTTCTCATCATTTCTACAAATGAATCAGTCGTTGGCCCAAGATTTCTGTACACATTTACAATTTCACCTAATGAATGTGTAATTATTTCAAGGCTTTGTCGACTCTCAGTAGGTAGAGACAAAGCCACGAGATCTCTTTGCAATTTTGCATGAAGTCTTTCACACCTTTGTAAGGTGCATTCTACCATGTTGGTTTCCCATGGTATATCAGTAATCTCGGCTGGATAAGTTGTGCTGGGTTGACAACCTTCTTCTTGAATGTAGCGGGTTGCCCTGCATCTATTTTGACCACTACTTCGAACATTTTCGGCCTCTGCATCAATATATATATAATTTTGTATATTAGAAAAAACACGTGTAAAAAAAGTTATACAAATTTAATGAAAAAATATTGAAATTGATGGCAACCTTGATTTTGTTGGTTAACATCTTCTCCACCATGACCTTGTTGAGAACCAGACCCAGAATGACACTGCTGAGAACCAGCAGCCGTTGATTGGCCTTCAGGGGAATAAATATCACCCCCTTCACGCAACCTGCTACCACTCATACCTCGATCGGTTGAACCATGGCCACGCTTCATGGATGGAGTAGAAACCCATCTCCTCTTACCTCCTAAAAATTAAAATATGAAACTTATTAACAACTAATTTAACTCACAAAGTTAATAAAAAATCAATTCCATATGTACACACATGTAAGGAGATTTAAGATTATATTTAAATACCGTGAACATCCCCCGATACCTGAACCTCCATATGGGATTCGGCTGATCTTCATCGTTCATCCTCCATGATATATATCTATTGGTCGAAATTTACACAAAATAGATTCCAAAAAATCAATTTGTAATTTAGTGTACACAAATTATGTAGAAAACAACTTTCAAAGCAATAATTGATCATGTGTGAAACTAAATTTAATCAAAAAAGAAATTATAAAAATGATAAGTTCACCAAATTGCGCTTTACATGGTGGGAGCACACTTGGTATAAAATTTACCACTTATACACTTTAGTTTGTGGGAGAAATGACACATGTACATAGTTTACCTTAAAGTTGTTGTGTTTTATGGATATTAAAATGAAGAACTTCTATTTAGATCCATTCGAGAGATTGACTGTAGGGGCATTTACTAGATATGTCACCTTTCATAAAAGATGAGATCCAGAGGCTACCTGGCCCTTTACAGACTCTGCCTATAGAACTTGTAGAAGTAAACACTAGAGGCATTAACAATATCAAAGAATGTTTTCATGCTCAGACATGGGAATGTGTCTCTTTCCCTATGCAAAAAAATAGTTCAAGGTAGTTAATCTTCATAGACATGTCATCAAGCAGGTCAATGTGATCATCCCCAACTTACTTTTCATGAAATTAGACTTGGAATCCTCTACAACCTGGTGGATGGAGTTGAATGGGAACTAGGTCAAGGCCTTTACAAAATACATGCTAGTGAATAACACTTACTAGGTTATGCCAACAAATCAAGTGGGAGAAATGTTTTCTCCTCGAGGTTATCCAATTGGGTGTGTAATACCAACTTCACCCATTTCCTAACAGGTTTCTCTCTTAGGTTACAAATGTCTTCCACCTTATTAGTTATATATTTTTCAATTTCCTGTGGATTCCTTGAATTTTTTCTCCTACCATCTCTCTCTCTCACTCCCCAAATTATTGTCATCAAACATGCCCCATTGAGGATCTGGAGCAATTTTTGCACCATACTTAGAACTATCATTGCTGCTAATTGAAATTGGAGTCATGTATACTATATTGCTTGCTTAAGTGGCTCTTACTTGGACAATATCCTGAGATAGTTTGACATGATGGTCATATGAGGTTGGAAGCTACTTGGTGTAATTTTCCTTAAATCTTCAAAAAAACAGAGCAAAAATGTCATTTTCGATCATTTTTATTAGCTTCTGCATACAGCAAATGTTATCACAATTGCAACACAATCATGTTCCATGAGCATGAATTATGAATGTCGCAAGCCAAATTGCAAGGAAATTTGCATTCATTTTAGGCAAAAGAAGGATATGACATTAAGGTCCATGCTAGAAAAAATTATGCAAATAAGGTTGCTAAGTCTTGATATTTACCATGTGTTTCAAAGCCATAACGAAGGTTGGCTTTAAGAGTGTCCTCGCAAAGCCCTGTCTTGAGATGAAATTTAATTCAATGTCTCTTAGAGTTGCAAGGTGGAATTGATAGAACTGTTGGATTTCTTTACCATAGATGGATATCTCCTTTCATCTCTACCTTTCTCTACCATCTTATTTCCAAGTGAAATGGGAATTTTCACATTTTTAATGCCATTACCATGTAATTTGGTAATCTGCTAGCTAGACCTATCATAAGTAAGGTTGTCATACCAAACTATTTCTCTTGCTCAACTCAGTGACCATGACTCTCTTCTCACACTGCTTACCATAAGATCTTTAATTGTACATGTCACACAAAGTTGGGGGTTCTAGGTCTACACCTATTAGGTAAAGTTGTATTTTATGGCATTGTGGTCCTTAAATTTGGTGGTGTTCCACCTGAAAAAGTAGGCATTAAATATGGATGAAAGGGATTTGTTTTAACTTTGATAGAATTTCCTTGTGGAATTACTGAATTTCTTGACGACATCATGCTAGATTTTCTCAGAGAAGAAGGTTTTGGAGGAGAAATTGAATTCTTTCGACTTATTTTTGGCATTGAAGTTTGAAATGGTCGTTTTGATGACTCCATTGATGACCTTGCTGAGGAATTTGATGCACACAATATTGACTTTGAATATGGTTTAGAAGATGTTGAAGAAGTTGTATATTTTGGTGTTGTCACTGAATTTTTCTTTGTTGTTGGACTTCATCAAGACACAATTTAACTTTACGAGCAGATTGAAGACCTTGAAGAGGTTTTAGATTTTGTTGTTCTCACTGAAGGTTTTTGTCTAGTTTTGTTTCTTAAACCATAATTTCCATAGGACATTTTTGGTGAATAGATTCTTGACCTTGATGAGAGGATATGATACCTTGAAGAGGCTACATATTTTGGTGACGTCACTAATTTTTTCTCTATTATTATGTTTGTTAAACATCTCGCTTAGGGCGAGGCAACTCCACATATATTGTACACAGTTTATGGGACAGAAATCAATATGTAGAAATATTCACTTGGTTTTTATAATTGGATAGAAGAATGACTTAAAATGACCTTGTATGTCTTCTCATTTTAGAGCTCAAATTTTTAGGAAGGATTTAATTATCCACCTTTCAAGAATCACTAGAAGAGGTTGATAAAGAATATAGGAAGACAAAAAACTAACCAGTGGTGTACTAAATGTATTTCTTGGGAGGTAGATTGGCATATGGACTTTTGGTAGCTAGAACTTTTCCAAATAAGTGAATGTATTTGAAAACCAAACCTCTAATTTGTTTTGGTTTAGACAAGGTCTAGAATTTGAAAAGTTAATTCCCTCTTTCTTCCTCTTACATGTCCAATGATCAGAATCTGGATTGAGGGAAAAAAATTTCCTAAATAAAAATTTTGCATTTTATTTGTACACATGAGTTTTTAAAAGCTAATTAACTCATAAATTTCTCACAAAATACACTTAAAGCTTGACACAAACCCCTTCCCAATTGGCTAAATTTAGACGATCCTAAACACATTTTTACTTAACTAATGAGGGAGATAGCCCAATAAAACTAGTTTGTCCATATTCAAATCAAGTTGGTATCAAAGTACAATTTAGCTCATTTTAGTCAAGGTTAGTTAGAAGAATTAGCTATTGGTTTCTGTCTTCAATTTCCTCTCAAAATGAATGTGTACGTGCTTTTGAGAGACACATTGGAGGAATAAGGTCCAAATTTTTGATGAAAATGTGCTATGAAAGTAAAGGGTTAAAGGCAAACATGTACAAGGCATAGTTGAGCCAAATGTTGTTGAGGAAGGGCCTAATTATTTGGGTCTTGTTTATGGAAAACATGATGGAAAATGCTCCAAAGCCAAGGAGGCACATAAAGTTGTTCCAAGAAGGAATTTTATTTCATGTTCAATACCTCAAGCTTGTGAAGTTTGTGTTCATGATGAATGGAAAATTTTGACACCCACTTTGCAAGAAGATGTTAATAAACATGCAGCTAATGAGAATGTAAAAGAAGAGGATGTTGAAAGCTCTATCTAGTCATTGAATTCATTGCTAGTATTAAGAGGAGAGCCACTACCTCATCAAATTCACCTCCTCAAGAAGGCGACAATGGTGAATGTTCAAGGTATAAATTTGCCTTTAATCAAATTTCTTTTGATTATGATAAACATGGTAAATATTCACATAAGATATAGAAAAGAACTTGCACATGTTCCTTTTGTGGTTTGAATAACCATAATGTTTATAGATGTTGGAAGAAGATATCCATGCACGTTGAAACTTTCTAAATAAATGAGGCAAAAAATAAAAGGCCCATTGGACAAGGAAAATGATGTTGAAAATAAGATGCAATTGTTTATTACTCATTGCCATAAGAAAGGTCACCTTGTAGACAAGCGTTGGACTTCGTATCCAACAAGTCATCCACAACATTTGAAGAAGGTGGAAATAGATAACGACAAGAATGGAAAAGAGGATTCCATAATCTATGAGGGTCAGGATGATTCACATGATGATGAAGTGCAACTAAAAGAAGCGCCATTGAAATGGTTTGCTAACAGATGGTTAGATTTCTTATCCAATTAAGGCCTTGAATTTATTTTGATGTTTCATGAATTTCTTTGCAAATTAAAAGTATGGTGCATGTTGCATGAAGCAAGATGTTGAAAGTAGAGTTATGTTGACACACTTAAATGCAACAAATATGGAAATTTGTACATGAGCTATTATTTGACTTGAGAGTCAGTTGTTTGAAGAGGCATGTTTTGTCAACTTGTGTTTGGTTGATGGTTTTGAACACCAATATGTAAGAGTACATGGAGATATTCACATGATGTGAATTTTTTTTCTTTGAAGGAGAAAAATGATATGTCAGCGAGCTATGTTTCTTGCATGATGTGTTTTCAGTTTGATGGTTTTTTTTGTGACAAGACGTCACAAGATTTTGGGAAGGTCCACTCTTGAGCGAGAGCCTCATGATTACAACCTAATCATGAGAATCAAATGGGAGTGAATCCTTATTTTGAAAACAAATAGGATTCTAAGCTACCTAGGACTCAAACCATTATTTTTAAATTTGAAATATCATGGTGTGTTGTTTCAATGCCTGAATCCACAACCCTAACATAAATTGTTTTATTCTTTTTTTGCAGGATTTAGTTGGTTATATTAAAAGTCAGTTGAATTTAAAATTCTTGGCTTAGTGGCATAAACCAAACATATTGTACATATTAAATGAGGAATTTCGCTCTCCCAATCATTTCTAAATCACCCATATCACCAAGAAAACATGTTTTAAAAGAACATACTTTGGTATGGGAAAGACCTTAGGTTTCAAATATTATAAGAAGGTTTTTGAGATGGTTGAGAGAATGTGGAAAATAGAATCCATAAAAAAATTATTTTTCAAAACGTATTACTTTCAAAGTATCAACAAGGAACATGTACAAGGGTGTTCAATGAATTAACGCTATTTATTTAAATTCCATTATGTATATCTTACTCATAATTTTAACAAATTATTAAATAATGATCTAGATTGGATAATTATATTATTTGTCATATATTTTGATGCTTATAGAGTGAAAAAACTGAAAGAATCAACTTGTAGGGTCATTTTAATGGTGGGTGGAGAATTGGGATCCAAAACCTTTTGGAGTCATTTTGAGGTTTTAAATTTGACATTTTTGGGGGTCAAACGATTATTCCTTGTGCCGAAATATTGACCATTATTCTACACTTAAATACATATATCCAATGGTGCAAGAAAAACATCAAATGAAGTTCATTCAAAATTTATGCCTTTAGTAAGTTGACCTATATCATGTTGACCACCATTGTACGAGAGAATGGCATTTTAGCCCCACTACTCATGCATAGCAAGCTAGCTACATGTGGAATTTTAACAAGACTCTAAAAGGTCTAAAATCACAAACCTCGTTAATGGTTGGCGGAGTCAAATCTTACACCTAGTTGGCTATCACGCTATGTTAAATACTTGGCCACTAGGAGGAATAAGAGTTCCATTTTGTGTTATTGTATTTTGTTCCATAGTTGAAAATACAACTAGGAGTGTGAAGTTAGAGAAAAATGTATGAAGTTAAGTTTTTATAGCAACCTTACACGCCAAAAGTCTTAGCTAACTCTAGAGAGATTACCTTAAACATATTTTCCATACCAGAAAAGAGAGAGTAGAGCATGTTTACATTTTAGTGTTGTTTTTCTCCCATAAGGATTTCCTAGGGAAAAAGGAGTCTAGAGCATCATTACTTTTTAGGGTTACTCGTCTCCCATAAGGATTTCCTAGGAAAATAATTGTGTTGATTGTCTAGAGATATGTATGTGTGTGTTTCATTATGTTCTCTATTTCTTACGTTGTGTTTCATTATGTTTATATTTCTTACATTTCTGCCCTCCTATTTTTCTTTCCAATCAAGGTTTATAAAGTAACATGACAAGCAACATGAGACTTGGAACAATCATTTTCATTATCTATATGGAAGGCAAGAAGGATTATATCCCCTTAAGCTTAAACTTATGTAGTTTGTCAAATTTTATCATATATTTTTTGGTAAGGGTAAATGTTTTTTATCTATAGTACAAGTCATGAGTTCCCCAATTTTACCTTATGTAAAGCATGATTCTAGGATTACTACAATTTGTACTTGGTTTTTTATTGTGATGATGCTCTGTCTCAATCACTTGGCCATCTCTCTATGGGTAGTTAAATCTTTATAACAATACTTAAGTAATATTTATCTATTTGTATTATGTGAAATGTAAAAAATGGTATACTATTTTTCATAAAATTGGGTTGAGTTTATCATATATTTCGATGAAAGTTGATTATATGACACGTTTTCTTTAAAATGATCTAACAATTTTGTTAAGGTATGAATTTGCAATTTTGTGTGGCTCTCTATCAACCTTCACTTCCTCATTTCTAGAAAAATTCTACTTGCTCATTTGTATACCCACTTTCTATTCAAATGCATGAGTTTTGAACTCTCGATAACTATGTTTTTCCACACAGGAAAATTATGTCACATTTTATACTAAAGTTCTAAATATTTTTTTGAAGTTTGGATTATTGTTATTCTTTTATATAATTTAACATTAGATATAAGTTTAAATTGAAAGCTACTTAGATGAAATATAGCTTAGATATGGCATTTGCAAATTATTATCTATTTATTAAACTAAAGGAAATAATTATTACACATGTTTAATTTACATTCAAATGCTTCTTTGATTTATCTCTTATAGCTTAATGTAATGCTAGATATATAATTTAAGTTGAAGGCCCATGAGATAAATATGACTTCTATGTGACATTTGTATTGAATCATCTATTTGTTGTGTTATATGAACATAATTGGTACGCATATCTAATTTGCATTACTAATATGTCGTGCTTCTTTAATTTATCTTTTATAGATGACCGGAGTGCATCCCTTTTGACTTTGGATATGTGGGCAATATTCATCCACATATTTTTCTATCATAAAGCAGTGAGTAAAATTGTAAATTCCATTTGTGTCAATGTTAAGGTTAAGCACATGGATTAAAGATTTATATATTAGATGAGGAGGCTATATATTACATATGGTCTTGAATGAGCTTTTGGACTCTTTAGATATATATCTAAAGAGTCCAAATGCTCATTCAAGACCATATGCAATACATAGCCTCCTCATCTAACTTAGCCAGGGATTTGCAATACTATATTTGAGTTGGCTAGCTCCATTTCAAGATATTATAATGTTAGATTATTACTTCTATAGATTTTGATTATGGTAGTAAAATGTTACAAAAAACCAGAAACTGTACAAATAATATTATTCTAGATATATGTAAAAAGGACATGGTAGAGAAGATCAAACAATATTAAAATTTTCATAAATAGTTTAGATAAAAATACATTTTCTAATTTCGATTGTAAATTCTAAGGCTTAAAGAAATAATCTTTCTAATAATTTTTTTTAATTAATAAATAAAAAAGAAACATTTTCAATCAAAATCACATACAACACATAATAAAAATAATTTAAAAATAATTTAAAACTTCATACACTATATGACATTACTATGACAAACAGCATAAAAATATACAAGCAAAAAATACATACAATGCATCCATTACATTGGAGTCTTCAGAACATACAATGCATACATTAAATTTGACAAAATTATTCACGACACAATTGGTTTCATTTGTTCATAAAAAATTGTTGAATATGAATGTGCAAATAAGGAGGTTTCACATTGGCTTTGCAGAATTGAGAATTTAAAAATTGTTTTTGCAGGTATTACTTATCAACATATATATCATGAAAATAATATTGTTGCAGATGAATTGTCAAAGCAGGGGCTGAAGGCTGTTTTTGGAAAGATTAATTACCAGCTATATAACATGTAGGGTCTTCAAGCTGAAGGTTCATTCCCCATCATTTAAGTACAGTGGGGTTCAGGGAGGTTGTGTTTTCAGATTTCAGGTTTAATATGTGTTTTTACTTTGACAGTAAAAACTTTGCTGTCCCTTTTTGTATGAACTGTTCCATAGATCCTTCTACTGTCACTTTTTGGGCTCTTCAGGGGCAAGGATAATAGATTTTCTCTGTTTTGAAATGGTATTTTTTGGGCTGTATTATTTCATTTTGTCTTTGTTTGTTATGTGGCGAAAATATGAGAGTCTAGAAAGGTTGGAGAAAAAAAATTGCAGATACCAAGTTGAAGATTGTGAAAATGAAGGTAAACTAACTAATACAATTTAACACAGTAAACAACAGCAATTTATCACAACAATTAATGTAACATTTGATCATTTTTTTGAAAGGAGGATCCAGAAAGCATATACTGAATCTATTGGGTACAGGAATAAATTTTATAAATTTTGCATACGCTTTACAAAATTCAACCTGTGTCCAGCCATTGCTTTTTTTTTCAGACAGAAGAAAAAACGCTGATGTATTAATCAGTTCATATGCTAAATACATACTCTCATTTGTGCAGCGAGAGAAGCAAATACATATCCTCCAGCAGTATACAGTGCCAATCTAAGAAAGAGGGGCACCGATAACAGTGGGAAACATAATTTGGGGGGTTGATACCACATCCCATCATGATCAGAATTGAAAACATCCCTGTAGATAACACGAACAACAGAAATGTCATAGAAAAAGGAAAAACATCAGCCAGTTAGACATGAAAAAACATGTAAGAGTTCAGGAAGAAATATAAGCAGACAAAATAGCAGACAATTAGTAAAAATAGCCTGTAGATACGACAGCAAAAACGCTTGGCCAACCATAGGAAGTACTGGGAACATGGATAACGGTGAAAACCGCCAGTGTCCCGCCATTGCTAGCAGCCACATGAAATTATTCACAGTACACACATGGGGTGGGGAACAAAAGCAAGAAAATAATTCTTGAAAAGAAATTGCAGAAAAAACCCACATGGTGATTGTGATATGGTGAGGGATTTAAAAAGTAATCAAAATTTCAAACAGATTCATTTTTTTGTCAGGAAGTATGATTCTGGATTTTTTGAATATTTCTTTTGTGTTTTTATATGAAAATAAAATGAGAAACTTCCACTTTATTCAAATGTTGTACACGTGATGACTGGGTACTGGGTTACGCGTGAATCTCCCCACAAGAGGACAGGCCGCGACATGACACGGTGCCCGCAACCCGCCTGAGCAATCAATCTATTTTTATCATAAACCAAAATGCGTCGTTACAGAGGACATAATTCATGATGTAGGCCACCATTTCAATTATTCTGCATTCTACTGTTATATTTCAATTTTAAAATGAGTTCAACTATAGTTCTTTTTGGTGTTCAGATAAAAAACTAAAGCAGTTTAAATGTATTTTTCAGGTCTTTCGTCAGATTTGAACATAGATCTCTTTTACCAAGAAAAATAAGACTCGTCACCTATATTCACATTTATACTGTTTTTCTCTAATTCCCTTTTTATTCCTACTAAAAATTTCTGTGGAAAGGAGGTTCACTAAACATACCCGATATCTGACGAAACGAGCAACGAACAGAGCAGCGAACAATCTCGGCTAGGAGGTGCAACGCACGAACAGAGAAGAAAAAAGTCACCGAAAACGCGAGAATAATAAAACCGTAAACAATCCAACATCGCGGGCGATTTATTTATAAAAATTAGTTCGACCGAACTTTTGTTAGAAGTTTGGTCGAACTTTTGTCGCCGGTTTTCCCATCTCCGACGAAAATTCTATTTGCCCACGCCGTCAGTGTGCCGTCAATCTAAACGGAATCATGAGTTCGACCGGACTTTATAAGAAAGTTCGGTCAAACTATTTAATAGTTTGGCTGAACTTTATAAAATGTTCGGTCGAACTATTGCCGAAAAAAGTTTTCGGCCCCCGATTCTCACAAAAGTGTAACCGAGCTTCACGTTTCTGCCCCCTTCTCAAAGTAAATCTGTTACACCAAGAGAATCATTCATCCCTGATAGAATTTCGAAAGGAACAGTGGAGGTAACACAATGATATTTTGATTTTCCTCCAATAGTGCTTGTTTTATTACATTCCTCTATTCACAATTTTTTTTTACTAAATTTATAAGGTATTTTATTCTCGCGGAATAAGATACAACTCATTTTAGTAGAGCTCTAGAAATTTATTCCCCAAGTGTTCTATCTACTAATCTGAGAAGTGAATATGAATAATGTCATAACCTTCCTCTGTATTCTCTTGGAAAATCAAATTGGAATTTTATTTGTTTTTCATTTTTTGAATTTTTAGTTGGATGGACATTGATTTTTATTTCATATTTTATTTTCTTCGAACAAGACATGATTCTTTTCAATAAAGAAATACAAATTAACTTCACGGAAAATCCATTTACTGATGTTATAAGTGAAGAGGAACCATCTAATAACGTTCACCCACATCACCAAATAAATGTAAATGTTGAATTTATTTGATATTTTTCTCATTTTTTCATTTATAGTTAGTTATACATTTTATTTTATAGCCTTCTTTGGAAAAAGAATAATTTCATCTGATCAAGTTGGAGAAATGGAATCCAAAACATCAAATTCTCAAACTACGGTAAATATTCAATGTATTGTCTTAGCTTTCCATTTTTGAATCTTTATTGGTTGTACATTTAGTTTTATAATATATTTTATTTTGTTGAAACAAGAAAAAACTCATTTCAATAGAGACATAGAAACTAACTCCCCAAATGTTCCATCCACTCATGTCAGAAGCAAAAAGCAACCATCTTATATCCTTCATCCATATCACCAAAAAAATGTAAATATTGAATTCATTTTATTATTTTATTATTTTTTCTTTTATAATTAGTTGGACATTAAATTTTAAAATATTTTATGACAAAGACACCTTCTCATCCTCTCATGTTCGAGAAATGAAGACCATAAATTTGGAAAGGCCTTTTCATAGATCCATTCCACATGTTTCAAATTTGGGAAGGGAATCTCATGTTGTTGAAGATGGAGTACATTTTAGAAGAAATTTTACTCTTCCACATTGTTATAAACATGGTTCGACTGATAGAGATCATATTCATTTTGATGAAAACATGATTGCAGTGCATAAATTATTTCGAGAAAAGATATATAGCTTGTTAGATGTCCAAATGTGCCACATTTTCCAAGAATCATATCCCAGAATCCAGGTTTAGAGAGATTCTTAAGAACCTGTTTACAAACGATGTAAGAGTGAAAGAGATGCCCATTCAATTTTTGCCAATATAATAACATCGATCCTGGTGAGAAACATCATATTTTAAGAGCTCTTACTCAAGTTGAAGAAATGATAATAACACGTGTGAATCCTATTTTTGAAGTGACACATGCTCTAGGTGGGAAATATAATTATTGTAGCCACATGATTATCTTTCCTCAAGATATTTATACAATTGTATAAAGTATTCCCTGACATGTTGAAGGTCTTGAATTTCTAATTATGAGGAGATATGTCACTCAGTCTAAATATTATGAATTTTATGTCAAAATATCTCAAATGATGGTTGCATTGTTTTTAAAATCGAACATAATCAATATTATCAAGATGTTGTAATTGACTATGACTCAGTGAATTCTCTGCATAGAATATCAAAAAGTGTCTCCCCTAGGCTTAAATTTGTTGATTATGATATTGAAGAATCTGAGATCAATGCAATAAATAATGAAGGGTTGCACCTTGATAATTTTCCCTCTCATCCTTCTTCTTTTGTTGCTCACCTACCAAATGAACGAAGATAATTGGAAGAAATTAGAGCATTTCTTGATCATGTTGATTCTTCACATGTTCAAGAAATGGATTGGACTAATATTGGAACCTCTCCAGTGAATACATATAATAAATATGGGTTATTATATATGACATTCCCCACATTATTCCCCACTCATGATGTTGATTGGTTTTAACCACGTATTTGTAGTGTTGAACTTCATGAGTATGGATTTCATCTTCTTAGATACTATGATCATATATTTGGAAGCCATCCTCGCTTTCTATATTACCGATTGAACATGATAATACAACATCAGATCCAAGACACTACTACAATTTTTGTAAAGAAACATTTATGTAATAACTCACCGATAACAATTGAAGAGTTGCATCACCAAATTTTTTATTTACCAAATAATAAGTTTGATAAGTTGGGATAAGTTGGATGATAAGTTGTTGAGAATATTATCCAAACTTATCAATAAGTTGGTTCAACCAACTTATCAATAAGTTGGGTAATTTGGCTGATAAAATTAATAGCTTCTTCTGCAACATCATTAGAAATAGTTGTAATTTTCCAGTCAAAGGATATATCATATTCCCTTCGACAAATGGTGTGAAGATCAGAAACATTCACATCATTTGGTGGAACCAAGCGAGAGAAAAATTCCATTCTTGAAAATTGTCTTCAAGATTCATTTCCTGGTTAGAAAAATCACCATCTTCTTCATCTTCAATATTGTCAATAATTGATATATTTCGATCAACATGCCATGCTCGATATCGGAAGTTCCTCTTGTTTTCAATAATCATTTCAGGTGAAAGCCCAATTTCCCACGAATGTCATGGAATGGCTTGTACAAGAGAAGGTATATAAGGTTCCAAATTCCTCTGAAGCCTCACTAGGAATAGAATAAAGTTTTGTCCAAACCCGAACAATAGCATGAACATCCATAAGCTTCTACGGATATTGTTTATGCTTGCTATAAGATGTCCAAGATCTTGTTGTTGCTATCAAAGATAGATGTTCAAGCAAAAAAGGTCTATTCCGATAATGTTGAACAAAATTATTCTCAGATGAACATTGCAGAACATCCCTTGAGATTTTCCTGAAAACCTTTCTTCCAACATTTAAGAAACAAATTAAAAATTACAAACAACAATAGATAGCTTAAGGAACATATGGAAAGTTTGTTGTGCTCCAGTGCCACAATAAACAATAATTTCTGCAAGAAACCCTTTTTGTGCACATAAAGCATGATCCAAAGATCCAATAGAATTTGAAATTCTAGTTAACATATGATTATAACTTTCAAACCCTTTTTTCTTATTTTGATGCGAATTAAGCAATATATTTCAAGACAACATACCGAGAAAGAACTAGTTGGAAATGAACATTTGTACGTCACATTTTTAGAAGGTTAATGTTATGTACATCCCTATCATCATTTATTACTAGCTTGTATTTTTTTCTTCCTTGATTATCTATGAACAATATTGATTCATCACAAAGATCCCATGGAGCCTTGTACCAACATGTGAGAATAGTGCCCTTTTTGCACAAACAAGAATCTATACTACACTTGCGTCCCTTTGGACACAGTCTAGAAATTCTTCATAATCATTATGAGGATCGAAAGAGAAAATATGATCAGTATTCAATAGGAAATGGTCATCATTGAGGCTTCTTGGAACCATTATGTTGTGAATATGTATGTCACGTGGATTCCATGCAGTTACATAATTTTCAAAGAATCTCTTTGCAAGTTGTACATCATAAGCATTTGATCAATAAAGTATTTCCATGTCAGGAGTGCCTTGCAACCATAGGAAACCATGGATATGTGTTGAACCTCTATGTTTCCACTCATATCTAAAGAAAATGAATCTATAGTTACTACAAACAATATAAATGGAATCCTAATAAACAATTGACAAAGTGTAGAAAATAAATTCAACAACACAAACTTAAACTAGAAGTCTTTAGCTTTAAGTTATTTTTGGATGAATTCCTCTAAAAATATTTTGAATCTATGGTGCATAAATATGGAAAAAATATGAGGGTATTGGATAACATTCTCAATTTTATACGATGCTCATTTAAAGAACGAGAATGTGAATGTACGAGAATGAGGTTATGCAACTCTGGCCACTTTGTGTTAGTTGCATTCAAAGTAAAAAATAAAAATGGACATCCCAAATGAGTAATCATGTTAGTAAATTCATCTCTACTTATCAACCAACTTATTAAACTTATCTCAACTCAGCATATTATCCCAAGTTAGCTGAGCATCTTATTGGTAAGTTGGTTTAGCATCTTATGTAGTTTGATTTTTCCACAATTTTTTTCTATTCCTAGTGAGGCTTCAGAGGAATTTGGAACATTTTGCTGGACATAATTTATCTTGTAAAAGCCATTTCATGAAATTAATGCAGAAATTACGCTTTCAATTGAAATTATTATTGAAATTGGAGAAAATTATGATATCGAGCATGGCATGTTGATCGAACCCATCAATTGTCGACAATATTGAAGATGAAGAAGATGGTGATTTTTCTAACGAGGAAATGAATCTTGAACATGATTTTCAAGAATGGAAAATTTTCTCTCACTTGGTTCCACCAAATGATGTGAATGTTAATGATCTTCACACCCTTGATCAAAGGGAATTTTCTATATCCTTTGACTAGAAAAGTATAACTATTTCTAATGATGATGCAGAAGAAGCTATGAATTTTATAAGGAATGGAAAATCAAGGGGTGATATTGTTCACCTTTCAAATAGAACATTTGCATCTCCAGATTCATTAGCGGAAACACAACGACTTGGTTTTGAAATCATTTTAAGGAACTTAGTTGAATATGAGATTCCTAAAGATCTTCTTATGATTGTACATGGAACTGAAGGCACTCAAAAGTCTTTCCTTATCCACTGTATTTTTGAAGCTCTTTCTAATTTGTTAAGTAATGGAAATATTTCTTTGCTTCTTCTTGCCCCAACAAGAATAATTGTTTTTAATATACATGATAAAACAATACACCCGGCTCTAAAAGTTCCAATTAAAGATATGCAACCACTATAGGGGAAATCACTAGTTGTATTCTAAGAATAAATGAGGCATATTCGATATATATTTATTGATGAAATGATATTTTTAGGATCAAGGTTATTGATTAAAATATATGCTCGATTATGAGAAGCATTTCCAAAGAAAACTAATTGTCTTTTTGATGACAGATCCATCATCCTTGTGGGTGACCTTGGACAACTACCCCTTGTGAGAGATAAGCCTTTTTATGCAGGTAATACAAAGAGAAAGTATTGTGGAAAAAAATCAACATTGTTTTTGCTCGTGACATAATATTTCGCCAACAAGGAGATAATGAGAAACAATCTTGTTTTCATAGAGTCCTCAATAACATAATAAATCGAGACCTGATTCTTGATGATTGGGATTTTTTTATGTCATAGACTCATATGAGGTTTCATCCTAGAGAAAGATATTTATCTAATGAAGTATTTCACATGTTTAAAACAAATAATTTGGTCTCCTTGTATAACAGGAATATGTTAAAATCATCAAATTCTCCAATTTCATGATGGATTGTTGAGAATTGAAGGCCTCCAGAAATCAGTAGTCCTCATGATGATCAATTTGACCATGAGGTTTTGTTGTGTCGTGGTCAACGTGTTATGTTGACATGTAATTTGTGAGTTGAAGATGGTTTTGTGAATGGTGCATCTAGTTATGTGAAGGATATAATTTATACTCCTACCTCTAAGCCACCCCAGCTTCCAATTTTCACAACTGTTGTTTTTGATAAGTATGTTGGTGTTCTATTTGATTCAAGAAATACAAACATTGTACCTATCACACCAGTGATAAGAGGAAATCGAAAACAAAGTCCTTTAATGATGGCACAGGCTCTTACAATCCACACGTCATAGGGATTGACTTGAGAATGGGCATCAGTTGATACCAGGAATAAAGAGCAACAAGGTCTAACCTTCACAACCATATCAAGAGTGAAATCAATAGATGGCTTATACATTGCGCCACCTTTCTCTTTTCAACATTATTCCAAGATGAAAGATATGACATATGTTAGAATTAGGAATAAATAAGACTAGATATTGAAGTCCATATCACTATAACATGAAACTAATAATATTGTGACCTATTTCTATAATTTTTTTTTTTAATTTCTTTTATGGTCCTATTTATTTAATTTAATATAATAATTATTTTCATATATTAATGAGATGAATACATTGATCATATTCACAGTAATATTTGAGAAAGTTGTTTAAAGTGAATATAATCTTATATTAATATTGGGTTTAAAATATTAATTTTTGGGCTTTATTGATCCCTTATATTTTTAATATTGATCCCTTGACTTTTTTCTTTATCCCTTGACCTAATTCTAACGATGTGACTAATCCGAAACACATTTATCTACATTATGGATCACAAAAGTCATAGATCTAACAATATTTTTCCTTTTGTTTTACCAATTCCTTGGGTTTATAATATTAAATGCTTGGGTTTTATTTGTTCCTATGGTTTGTAATATTAATAATTCTTTTGGTTTATCATTTAATCCATTGTGTTTATTAACTCCTTTAGTTTAAAATATTAATTCATAGGCTTTAGTAATTGTTTTGGTTTTTAATATAATCTTGTTCGGCTTATTGATTCCTTGGGTTTATTAATAATTTGTATTTATAATATTAATTTCTTGGGTTTATAATATTAATAATTCCTTGGGCTTATTATTCCATGGGGTATTGGGTTTATTCATACCTTGTGTTTATAATATTAATAATCGTTTGGGTTTATAATAATAATAATGCCTTGGGTTTATTAAACCCTGATATTAAGCGTTAAATATTAGTCCCAGGGTTTAATACTAATCCCTTGTTTTCTAATTATTTGGGTTGGTAATATTAATACCTTGGTTTTTTATTATTAATAATATGTTCGGTTTATTAGACCCTAATATTAAGGGTTAAATATTAGTCCTATGGTTTAATATTAATCCATCAGGTTTATAATGTTTATCCCTTTAGTTTATTAATTCATTGGGTTTATAATATTAACAATCCCTAAGGGTATTAATCGCTTGGGTTTATAATATTAATAATCATGTGAGTTTATCAATCCTTTGTATTTAAAATATTAATTCCTAGGATTTATTAATCTCTTGTGTTTTTAATATTGATCCCTTGGGCTTGTTGATCCCTTAGGTTTTTAATATTTATCCACTGGGTTCACTGATTTCTTGGGTTTATAAAATTAAACCCTTGGGTTTATTAGTTATTTCGGTTTTTAATATTAGTAATCACTTTGGTTTATTAATCCCTTCAGTTTAAAATATTAATTCTTAGGGTTTGTTAATTTCTTTGGTTTTTGGTATTAGTTTATTGGGTTTATTGATTCCTCGAGTTGATTAATCGCTTAGGTTTATTAATATTTTGTATTTATAATATTAATCTGTCAGGTTTATAATATTAATAATCACTTAGGTTTATTCATGCTTTGTGTTTATAATATTAATAATTCCTTGGGATTGTTGATACATTGGGTTTATCATGTTGATCCCTTAAGTTTTCGAATTATTTGGGTTGGTAATATAAGTCCCTTGGATTTATTAAATCCCAATATTAGGGGTTAAATATTAGTCCTACAGTTTAATATTAATCCATCATCAAATGTTACATTATGACAATGATTGTCTCAATATGAAAATCAACCATGGTCAATAATTGTCAATCATCATCAACCATGGTTGATCATGGTTTACCATGGTCGAATTTCACATTGTGAAATATATTTTCTCATATGAAAATTAGCCATGGCTAACCATGGTCATCCTTGGTCCAGTGTCGCATTGTGACAAAGATTGTCTCAATGTATAAATCAACCATGGTCAACCATGTTTATTTCAAGACTTATAGTATTTTTCTAAGGGTTTATATACCTAGGGTTAATATAAATCACTTAGGTTTATTATTATTCCCTTGGGATTATAAACCCTTGGTTCTTTAGTATTTACCCCAAGTGAGTTTATTATTTTGTTGGGTTTGTAATATCAATTTGTTTGGTTTATTGATCTAAGGGTTCATATTCCATGGGTATACATTAGTTATAGGTTTTATAATATTAACCCTTGGCTTTAAAATAAATACCCTGACTTTATAATTAGGTTAACCATGGTAAACCATGGTCCAATGTCACATTATGCCATATATTTTGTTAATATGAAAATCAACCATGATGGAACGTTGCATTTCGACGAAGGTTTGGGTGAATATGAAAATGGGCCATGGTCAACAATATTTATTTTAGGGTTTATTACTTCCTTGGGTTTATAATATCAATAATCCCTTCTTTTTATTAATCCCTTGAGTTTAAAATATTAAATCTTAGGTTTTATTAATCACTTGGGTTTTTTATATTATTTTGTTGGGTTTATTGATTCCTTTGGGTTTATTAATCGCTTGGGTTTATAAATTATTTATACTTATAATATTGATTTGATGGATTTATAATATAAATAATCCCTTGGTTTTATTGATCATTTGTGTTTATAATACTAATAATTCCCTAGGTTTGTTGATCCATTGGGTTTATAACATTAATCCCTTTAGTTTTATAATTCTTTGGGTTGGTAATATTAATCACTTTGGACTATTAAACACCAATATTAAGGGGTAAATATTAGTGTGAAGGTTTAATATTAATCCCTTTGTTTGATAATGTACATCCCTTAAAATCCATAGGGTTTATTACTTCATTGGGTCTATAATATTAATTTTCATGTGGGTTTATCATTCCTTTGGGTTTAAAATATTTATTCCCATGCTTTATTAATCCATTTTGTTTTCAATATTGATCCCTTGTGTTTTTTTATCCCTTCAGAACTTATAATGTTTATCCATTTAGTTTATTAATTCATTGGGTTTATAATATTAACAATCCCTAAGGTTGATTAATTACTTGAGTTTATAATATTAATAATCATGTGAGTTTATCAATCCTTTGCATTTAAAATACTACTTCCTAGGTTTTATTAATCTCTTGTGTTTTTAATATTGATCCATTGGGCTTGTTGATCCCTTAGGTTTTTAATACTAATTCCTTGGGTTCACCAATTTATTGGGTTTATAATATTAAACCCTTGGGTTTATTAGTTCTTTTGGTTTATAATATTAATAATCCCTTTGGTTTATTAATCCCTTGAGTTTAAAGTATTAATTCTTAGGGTTTAATTAATTTGTTGGATTTATTGATTCCTCAAGTTAATTAGTCACTTTGGCATATTAATCATTTGTATTTATAATATTAATCTGTTGGGTTTATTATATTAATAATCCCTTGGGTTTATTGATGCTTTGTGTTTATAATATTAATAATTCTTTGTCTTTGTTGATCCATTGGGTTTATAACATTGATCCCTTGAGTTTTCTAATTCTTTGGGTTGGTAATATTAGTGCCTTGGGTTTATTAAATCCAAATATTAAGGGTTAAATATTAGTCCTGCAGTTTAATATTAATCCATGGTCCAATGTCACATTATGAAAAAGATTGTAACAATATGAAAATCAGCCATGGTCAACCATTTTCTATTATCGTCAGCCATGGTCGATCATCGCCTACCATGGTCGAATGTCACATTATGACAAAGATTGTCTCAATATGAAAATCAACCATGGCCAACCATGGTCATCCTTGGTCAAACATCGCATCGTGACAAATATTTTCTCAATGTTTGAATCAACCACGGTCAAGAATATTTATTTTATGGCTTATAATATGATGCAGGAGCATCGGACTCGGAGTAGACAGAAGAAGGGTTTATTTTTGTCTCACGGTTACACTTGATTGTGGACAGGTTACTAGACCTGTTATTTGGTTTCTTTCATTATTTTATTGCTTAGAAAAGAATAGTAGAATAGTAAAGCAAATTGTTTATTAGATTTAATTAGAATTTTTATATAGTCTGAAATTGTAATTAGGGAGGAACGGTTGCTAGTTCCAACTGAAAGAGCAATAACAAAATTAACATATAGAGAATTATAAATAGCAGAGGAAAATAAACTATAAGGGTTCGATTTCCATCAGTAAGAAAATACGAGACAGAATTTGAAAAACCATCTGAAATCATAAACTTTCTTCCAACAAATTTATCGTTTTAATATCAGATCATTGTAAATGTGAAGTTTTGTTATCTCCCTATTGTAATTTGTGTAGCATTTAAATTGAAAACGTAAACAGAGTTAAAACTAAGAAAGGAAAACAAAGACTGTATCCAGTTATAGGAGATCCTTCAAGACAACAGCGGAAGCACGAAGATTTTGGCAAACATTACATAGGCAGGAAGCAGGAAGTCGCTTTATCAATGAAGCAGAACCAAGAACAAAAATGACATTAACCAAACTGTGCCAGGTAAATTCGATATTCACAAAAACCAGTTTAAAACTTTTTCTTGTTTCATATATTCCGGCATAAACCTTCGGAGAGTCCATAAAGGAATCACAACAATTTAATAAAGAGGGAATGAAATACTGTGTATACTGCCGACACTGGTTCAAGTCCAAAAGAGAATCAACCCAAGGGAACAGCCAAACCCCGAGGGTGTGATACAGTCCATTGGAAAAAAAAAAGGCCGACGAGAACAGCTTAAGGAATATTACATTAAGATTTCAATATACGTGTAACAAACCCTCCTTTTTAAAATACATTGATAAAATCTGTCAATAGCCCTATAAAAAAATGACAGAAAGATAAACCCTAGTGCCATTTGAAGACTGTTAAGGTATCGACCCTACCCTTAGGGTTCTGTTGCCGAAGGAAGGAGACTAGGCACGCAAATTGGCAAGGGCCTGAAAACAAAATCAGGAAGTCGTTCAGTATTTGAATCCAAAGCAGATTGACTACATACCATTAACTTAACCAAGAATAAATACAGAAATTGGAAGGGGAGTCACAGTCGGACTTACTAGGAAGGACGAGTGCTGAAAAGAGTCGGATATTTCTGTTTTGGAATCGAAGAAACCTGCTCACGGAGGAGCCGGAGCGATTAGTGGACTAATACAGAAGAAGAGTGGTTTAAATCTTAGAACGAGAGGTTACCTGTGTTTTTATTTCTGGTTGAAAGTGGCCACAAGAGTTCCTGCTGGCCCAAATCTGAAGAAGAACCAAAACAGATAACCAGTTAGCTAAAGAGAAGTAAATAGAAATAAACCTCAGCTGAAATCATCAGAATGACAAAGAGCTAGCACTGAAAGAAACTTACACCACAGTCGGGCAACAAAACGCCATTGTAGGGTTTGACATGAACCCTTATTCGAAGAGATTGCTTGACCGGCGCAGAAAAGCATTTTGTTTGACAGAAGGAGAGATACATCCCATCGCCCAGAAATGCAGAGTAGCTGAAGAATCCCTCGCAAGTTTGGAAAAACCAGCAGAGGTCGAGAAAACCTCCTCCCAGTTTCGGTTGGCGAAAGAATAGCAATATAGTCGGGGCATAGTTACAAATGTGAGAGTGTGGCGCAGGAACCAGAGTGTAGTTAATACACTAGACCTCGAGGATAGAGTGATAAATGCGGAGGTGGATTTTCACAACAACCAACAGATCCTATGTACACCCAACTTAAATGCAATTGAATTCATATTATTGTATTTTCATTTAACCATTGTCAAATCCGTAAGTCTGAGCTGGCGTATATTAAACAGATCACAATTATCATATTAACATTTGAATTCGAAAAGCTGTGTTGTGCCACCTGTACACGAGGGTTGGGCCTTCATAATTTTTGGTATTAGAGCGGGTTTGTTAAACAGTGAACATGGAGGTTGGTAGATGAGGACGAAGAAGAGGGAGAGCTAATTGAAGATTAGCAGAGGAAGGACTGAGGGACGAAATTCGAATTTTGAATGAACGATTAGCAGCAGTGGAGGTTGGAAGAAGAAGGGACCCTGACGGAGGGGATGACAGTGATGAGGAGGTTGCAGAAGCGACAGATGGTTTTGAAGGAGAAGGACCTAAACTTAGATTATTGAGGTCAGTTTTGTTATCGAGTAGCAAGCCAAAACATGAGCTTTCTACTTACGATGGGAATCTATCAGCAGATGTGCTGCTGGATTGGATGAGTGAGTTGAACAAGTATTTCGACTTTGAAGAAATTAGCGAAGACAAACGGGTAAAATTCGCTGCCACCAAACTAAAAGGACATGCGTCCTTGTGGTGGGACAGTGTACAGGCGGAAAGGAAGAGGCTGAATAAACCGCCTATTAAAAAGTGGGCCAGGATGGAGGCCAAACTGAAGGAAATTTTTTTTCCAAAGGATTACCAAAATTATGCTGTATAGATAGGTGCAGAATTTGAGGCAAAAAGGGTTGACTGTTAAGGAATACACGGAGGAATTTTATAGGTTGAATTTGAGAGCGGGGTATATAGAAGACACCCCCGAAAAGACAGTGAGATTTGTAAATGGCTTGAGAGGAGAGATATTGGATGAAATTAGTATTCTCTCACCCAGAACTATTGATGAGGCATATCAGTGTGCCTTGAAAGCGGAAGAAAAAATAATCAGAAAGCAGAATGCCAGAAGAGGAGGAGGATCTGTCAGAGGAAAAGGGAAGGCTTTTGCCAGGGGTAGAGGCACAAATTCCAACGAAGAAGGCAGCAGTTGAAACCTTCAGGGACAGAAGAAAAGGACAATAACACAAGAGGGGGACGACCATACTAGCAGGGAAGAGGAAATGGTCGGGGCAGAGGATCTGTTCAGTGTTATAGATGCCATAAGTGGGGGCATAAGTCTTATGAGTGTCTTGAAGGGGAACCAACAGGTGGTAGAGGAACCTATGTTACCCAAACAGATGAAGCGGAGGCACCACCCTAAGAGGTAGAAAATGCGCCTGAGATAGGGGAAGCTTTGGTTCTGAATAAAGTGTTGCTGAAACCAACCAAAGAAGTTGCAGAACCGGATCACCGAAAAGCTTTATTCCGGACAGTTTGCAAGTCACAGGGTAAGTGCTGCAAACTGATAATTGATAGTGGGAGTACAGATAATTTGGTGGCCACATAAATGGTGGAGAAGTTGGGGTTGAAATGGTTGAAGCACCCCACTCCCTATAAAGTTTCGTGGCTGCAAAAGGGGCATCAGCTGTTAGTTGATGAGTAGTGTGAAGTGGAATTTCACATTGGCAGGTACAAGGACAAAATTATTTGTGATATTATGCCGATGGAAGTATGTCATACACTGTTAGGGAGGCCTTGGCAATATGACAGGAAAGTGGTTCATGATGGAAAGACAAACTGTTACAAGTTTGTCAAGGATTGGATTAAGCACACACTTGTACCCATCAAGGAGGAAAATACAACAGAAGCTAGTGGGGTTAAAGCATTACTGATGGGTGGAAAAGAATTTTTGAAACAGATCGATGATAATGATGTAAATTTTGCTGTTGTGAGGAGGCCAAAGACTGAGGTACTGCACACAAAGATCATAGATTTACCAGAGGAGATTTAGGATATGTTGCAGGATTTTGGTGATATCATAGTGGACGATCTTCCGGATGAACTGCCTTCTAAGAGGAGTATCAGTCATTGTATTGACTTTATACCAGGAGCTAGTCTGCCAAATAAAGCAGCCTACTGTATGATTCCTAAGGAAAATGAGGAGATTAGGAAGCAGGTGCAGGAATTGCTAGATAAAGGGCTGATTAGAGAAAGCATGAGCCCCTGTGTAGTTCCAACAGTTTTGGCTCCAAAAAAAGGTGGAGAATGGCGAATGTGTACAGACTCCAGAGCTATTAATAAGATTACCATCAGATACAGGTTTCCATTGCCATGAATGGACAATATGATGGACTATTTGAGTGGAGCAGCATACTTCACGAAGATCGATCTGAAGAGTGGTTACCATCATATTAGAATTCGAGAAGGGGATGAATGGAAAACAACCTTCAAGACGAATGAAGGGCTGTATGAATGGCTGGTGATGCCATTTGGTTTGAGTAACGCCCCTAGTACGTTTATGAACCTAATGAACGAAGTGCTGAAAGAGTTCATTGGGAAGTTTGTAATTGTTTATTTAGATGACATATTGATTTTCAGCAAGACGAGAGAAGAACACTTCAGGCATGTTCGAAGTGTATTGAGGAAGCTGCAGCAGAATAAGCTGCTAATAAATCTGAAGAAGTGTACCTTTTTTCAGCAGGAGTTAGTGTATCTGGGTTTTGTAATTGTAGAAAACAAGTTGAAGATGGACCCAGGAAAGGTTGCAGCTATAGTTAGCTGGCCATCCCCGAAGAGTCTATTTGAAGTCTGAAGCTTTCACAGATTGGAAAGTTTTGACAGGAAATTCATCAGGAATTTTAGTGAAATCTGCGCACCCATGTTGGATACGATCAAGAAGGAAAATCAGCCTTTTTGTTGGACAGAGGCAGCAGAGAAAAGTTTTCAAGCTTTGAAGAGGAAGATCACTGAGAGACCGATATTGAGGTTGCCTGATTTCAACAAAATTTTTCAAGTTCATTGTGATGCTAGCGGTACAGCCATTGGGGCAATACTTAGCCAGGAGGACAGGTCGGTCGCTTATTTCAGTGAGAAGCTGAACGAAAGTAGGCAGAAATACTCAACCTATGATAAGGAATTCTATGCGATTGTCTAAGCATTGAAGCACTGGAGGCACTATTTATTAGGTAATGAGTTTGTTTTATTTTCTGATAATTCTGCATTACGGTATATTATGCAGCAACATAAGTTGAACCATAAACATGCAGAATGGGTTGAGTATCTGCAGATTTTTACGTTTGTGCTGAAACATATTAGTGGGCAGGCCAACAAGGTGGAAGATGTGTTGAGTAGAAGAGATTTTCTCTTGCAGTAAATCACAATGCAAGTCTTGGGTTTTGAGAATTTGAGGGATTTGTACCAGACAGACATAGATTTTAAGGAGGCCTATGAAGCTTGTCAAAACCCTTTGTTGAGAAACAATAGTCCGTGGTTGGACTACAATTTGTAGGAGGGATTATTGTTCAAGGGAGGACAATTATGCATTCCCGACTGTTCGATGAGGGAGAAAATTATTCGGGAAAAGCACAGTGGAGGTCTAGCCGGAAATTTCATCATAGACATTCATTATCGCAGGTCGAGAACTTTTATTACTAGCCAAGGGTATGACGAGACGTGCAGAGGTACGTAAGCAGATGTAAAACATGTCAATTGGCGAAAGGTTGCAGTCAGAATGCAAGACTTTATATGCCACTACCTATTCCAAGTAGACCATGGGACTAAGTCAGTTTGGACTTTGTCTTGGGTCTGCCTAGAACACAACAGGGTTTTGATTCAGTGATGGTGGTAGTGGATCGATTTTCGAAGATGGCACATTTTATACCCTGTAGGAAAACCAGTGATGCCACTCACGTAGCACACTTGTTTTTCACAAAGATTGTCAGACTGCATGGCTTGCCAAGGTCCATCATTTCTGACAGGGATGTGAGGTTCACTGAACATTTTTGGCGTACCCTTTGGAAGAAGTTGGACACTCAGTTACAATTCAGCTCCTCCTATCACCCACAGATAGATGGGAAAACAGAGGTGGTGAACAGGAGCCTAGGAAATCTACTACGGAGTTTAATAGGTGAAAATTCTCGGATGTGGGATCGCGTACTTGCTCAAGCGAAATTCGCTTACAACGACTCACCGAATCGCAGCACAGGTTACAGTCCCTTCCAAGTCTTGTATGGCATGCATCCTCGCGGAGTGCATGAGCTGCGGGATTTGGGAAAACTTGAAAAACGGAGTGCTGATGGCGAAGATTTCGCTCAAGCAATGAGCGACTTACATGTGTAGGTGAAAACACAATTACAGGACAGCAGCCAAAAGTATAAACATCGGGCAGATTTGAAAAGGCGGGAGGTTCAGTTCAATGTCGGAGACGAGGTTCTTGCATACTTGCGCAAGGAACATTTTCCAAAAAGGGAATACAACAAGCTGAAATTTAAAAAAAATTGGCCCCTGCAAAATTATTCGCAAGTTTTCCACCAATGCTTACGAACTACAGCTGCCACCAGGAATAGGCATCTCGCCCATCTTTAATGTGGCAGATCTGTTTCCTTATACTGCTGGTTCTGAGGATGACACGACAGTATGGCCAGAACGGGACACCCAACTTGATGAAGGTTCTTGGGTGAGATAGATGCCCACGGCACAGCCCCTTGAGATCGAGAGTATCCTCGACACACAGGTAGCCAAGCACACGCGTAGGAAGGAATATCTACGGTATTTCGTCAAGTGGAAGAACCATCCTATTGAGGACAGTTCGTGGCTTGACGAAGCACAGATACGAAAGGCTGGTTATTCGGTGGACGATGTCATGGAACAAAGCCATGACTTTTTGTCACCCCGAGAGCCTGATGCAGGAGCATCGAACTTGGAGTAGACAGAAGAAGGGTTTATTTTTATCTCACGGTTACACTTGTTTGTGGACAAGTTACTGGACCTGTTATTTGGTTTCTTTCATTATTTTAATGCTTAGAAAAGAATAGTAGAATAGTAAAGAAAATTGTTTATTAGATTTAATTAGAATTTTTATATAGTCTGAAATTGTAATTATGGAGGAACGGCTGCTAGTTCCAACTGAAAGAGCAATAATAGAATTAACATCTACAACATTATAAATAACAGAGGCAAATAAACTGTAAGGGTTCGATTTCCATCAGTAAGAAAATACGAGACAGAATTTGAAAAACCATATGAAATCAGAAACTTTCTTCTAGCAAATTTATCGTTTTAATATCAGATCATTGTAAATGTGAAGTTTTGTTATCTCCCTACTATAATTTGTGTAGCATTTAAATTGAATACGTAAACATAGTTAAAACTAAGAAAGGAAAACAAAGACTGTATCCAATTATAGGAGATCCTTCAAGACAACAGCGGAAGCACGAAGATTTTGGGAAACATTACACAGGCAGGAAGTAGGAAGTCGCTTTCTCAACGAAGTAGAACCAAGAACAAAAAGGACATTAACCAAACTGTGCCAGGTAAATTTGATATCCACAAAAACCAATTTAAAACTTTTTCTTGTTTCATATATTCCGGGATAAACCTCCGGAGAGTCCACAAAGGAATCACAACAATTTAACAAAGAGGGAATGAAAGACTGTGTATACCGCCGACGCGGGTTCAATTCCAAAAGAGAATCAACCCAAGGGAACAGCCAAACCCCGAGGGTATGATACAGTCCACTAGAAAAAAAAAGGCCGACGAGAACAGCCTAAGGAATATTACATTAATATTTCAATATACGTGTAACAAACCCTCCTTTTTAAAATACATTGATAAATTCTGTCAACAACCCTATAAAAAAATGACAGAAAGATAAACCCTAGTGCCATTTGAAGACTCTTACGGTATCAACCCTACCCTTAGGGTTCTGTTGTCGAAGGAAGGAGACTACGTATGCAAATTGGCAAGGGCCTGAAAACAAAATCAGGAAGCTGTTCAGTATTTGAATCCGAAGCAGATTGACTACATACCATTAACCAAGAATAAATACAGAAATTGGAAGCGGAGTCACAGTCGTACTTACCAGGAAGGACGAGGGCTGAAAAGAGTCAGATATTTCTGTTTTGGAATCGAAGAAACCTGCTCACGGAGGAGCCGGAGCAATTAGTGGACTAATACAGAAGCAGAGTGGTTTAAAGCTTAGAACGAGAGGTTACCTGTGTTTTTATTTCCGGTTGAAGGTGGCCACAAGAGTTCCTGCCAGCCCAAATCTGAAGAAGAACCAAAAAAGATAACCAGTTAGCTAAAGAGCAGTAAATAGAAATAAACCTCAGCTAGAATCATCAGAATGACAAAGAGCTAGCACTGAAAGAAATTTACACCACAGTCGGGCAACAAAACACCATTACAGGGTTTGACAGGAACCCTTATTCGAAGAGATTTCTTGACCGGAGGAGAAAATAATTTTGTTTGACAGAAGGAGAGATACATCCCATCGCCCAGAAACGCAGAGTAGATGAAGAAACCCTCGCAAGTTTGAAAAAACCAGTAGAGGTCGAGAAAACCTCCTCCCAGTTTCGGTTGGGGAAGGAATATCAATACAGTCGGGGCATAGTTACAAATGTGAGAGTGTGGCGTAGGAACCAGAGTGTATTTAATACACTAGAGCTCGAGGATAGAGTGATAAATGCGGAGGTGGATTGTCACAACAACCAACAGATCCTATGTACACCCAACTTAAATGCAATTGAATTCATATTATTGTATTTTCATTTAACCATTGTCAAATCCGTAAGTCTGAGCTGGCGTATATTAAACAGATCACAATTATCATATTAACGTTTCAATTCGAAAAGTTGTGTTGTGCCACCTGTACACGAGGGCTGGGCCTTCATCATAATATTTATTTAAGGGCTTATATACTTGGGGTTTATAATAAAATCGCTTAGGTGTAATATGATTACCTTAGGTTTATAAACCCTTGGTTGTTTAGTATTTATCCCTTGGGTTTATTATTTCGTTGGGTTTGTAATATCAATCTGTTGGGTTTATTGATTTAAGGGTTCATATTCCAAGGTTATAAATTATTCATAGGTTTTATAATATTAACCCTTGGATTTAATATAAATCTCTTGACTTTATAATCATGGTTAACCATGGTCAACCATGGTCCAATGTCACATTGTGAAAAATATTTTATCAATATGAAAATCAACGCAGGTGGAACATTGCATTGCGGCAAAGGTTGTCTTAATATGAAAATGGGCCATGGTCAACTATGTTTATTTTAAGTTTTATTAGTTCCTTGGCTCTATAATATCAATAATCCCTTGAGGTTTATTAATCACTTAGGTTTTTAATAACAATTTGTTGCGTTTATTGATTTACTGGGTTTATTAATCTCCTTGGTTTACCAATCATTTTTAATTATAATATTGATATGTTGGGTTTATAATATTAATAATCCCTTGGGTTTATTGATCAATTGTGTATATAATACTATTAGTTCCCTGGGTTTTTTGATCCATTTGGTTTATAGCATTAATCCCTTGAGTTTTCTAATTCTTTCGATTGGTAATATTAATCCATTTGGTTTATTAAACCCCAATATTAAGGGTTAAATATTAGTGTGAATGTTTAATATTAATCCCTTAGGTTTATAATGCATATCCCTTTTGTTTATTATCTTGTTGGGGTTATGATATTAACAATCCCTAGGGTTTATTGATTTATAATATTAATATTCATGTGGGTTTATCAATCCTTTGGGTTTAAAATGTTAATTCCCATGATTTATTAATCCCTTTTGTTTTTAATATTGATCCTTTTGTGTTTTTTGATCCCTTAGGTTTATAGTATTTTTCCCTTGGGTTTACTAATTCCTTAGGTTTATAATATTATATGCTTGTGTTTATTTGTTCCTTAAGTTTAAAATATTAATAATTCCTTTCATTTATCATTTACTAGAATGGGTTTAATATTAATCCCTTGAGTTTAAAATATTAATTCATAGGCTTTATTAATTGTTTGGGTTTTTAATATTAGTTTGTGGAGTTTACTGATTCCTTGGTTTATTAATTGCTTGGGTTTATTAATCATCTGTATTTATAATATTAATGTCTGAGGTTTATAATATTAATAATTCATTGGGTTTATCCATCCCTTGTGTTTATAATATTAATAATCCCTTAGGTTTATTAAACCTCGATATTAAGCATTAAATATTAGTTCTAGGGTTTATTATTAATACCTGGTTTTCTAATTATTTGGGTTGGTAATCTTAATCCCCTTGTTTTTTAGTATTAGTAATTAGTTGGGTTTATTAAGATAGTTTCAAAGATACTATTACCTCCAATTTTAAGGATAATGGGTGGGAGGATAAGGAGTTGGACTGTAAAAGGAAGCTAAGATACTATAAGGTGGTAATCAACCCCACCCTTGATAACCAAAATTATCTCTCTATGCTGACGAGCACTAAGGAAAAAATTAGCATCGGTACGATAAGAACTAATTTTCATGAGCTTCGAAGTGAGATCGGACCATGTCTATTCCCAAGACTCACTGGAACGATCTAAGTAGATGGAAGATGAAAATCAGCTCCTTTTAGATTGTCTGACTCTTACTCACATGAACTCTCAATTCCCTAACATATTCTACACTTCCAATCTTTTTGACTTATTAAGCCAACCCATCTGTAGTGGCCTTGGAGTGCTTCTTCCCCTTCTCTTTGATCATAGAAACAAGATTTTGAAGAATCACACTTAGATTCCATTTCTCTTTCTTTTTCTTTGCTTGAGGTTCGATAGGCCGCATTGGTCTTAATGGGCATTAATCATCACCACCATATATTTTCGTATAATATATTTTTATTTATGTATATAGTATAACTTATCTTAGTTTAATATATATTATGCATATAGTTAATATCATTAATATACTACAAGTAAATATCTAAAATATATTTCCAATTATATTAATCAATATATAATAATTATTATGGTAAAATACATATTATTAATAAGAAATAAATGTTATTATTATGTTGTAAGGGTCCCTTAGTAAAAATTTATGTAACAAAAAATATTATATTAATATACAAAATAATGCTAAATTATATAAATACAAAACCTATGGCTATTATTATTTATATAGTTATTGATAATTATAAATAGTGAATTTTTAACAAAATACACCTTACAATTATTAATTTGGTGGGTGGTGGATATAGGTCCATGGGCTCTTTCCACGTTGGTAAATGTGTTTGTAAATATATCAACAAGGTTGGTAAATGGGGTTATGCTAGTTAAATTTCTATGTGGTTGTAATTAAGAGAGAATGTTGGAGAATCTAATTCTAACTACCTGCTAGATGTCAAAACCGTGTCTCATATCAAAAAGAACAATTCTCTACTCCACATAGTTTTTATTTCTTGTCACCGAATCACTTTAATGTAGCCTTAAATTGTCTTTTTATTTATTTTTATAAATGAGACACCATGGATTCTCCAAGGTGGGCGTAGGTACATGTTTTGATAAAACTTATCATGAACCTCGTCGTGTATTCACTTATTTTTGAAGTACCCAAATTGTAGCAGCGTCCGTTTGCATGTAGTATTTTCTTAATAAATACAGGAGTTTATGTTACTTTATGTTGAGAAGAATACCATGTTGAAGTTATCTATTAAGGTTGTCGAATCCGGCCGATCATAAAGCCTGCACGAGGTTTTTACGGCGGGGCTTATGCATTCACAAACATTTTATCATTTTTGGCATTTGGCGAGTTAAAAAAATAATGTGATTTGTGAACAATCTGCAGCTGAGATTGCAAGTCTAACATTCTCCACTAATTGAAAGATTGGAATAACTCTAAAATCAGACTCAAGAGTGGACGAGATTTAGGTTGTCGATAATAGATTAGAAATTTCAAACTACACAAAAGGATCACGCCAAAACACATCACATCACAGAAGAAGCGTGGGACAACGCGTCGACGCGCATGTCTGTTTGGCTTGCTTTATTTAATTTACAAAATATGTAGCGCAGGCTCCTCTGAAGCAACGGTCACACAATATTTACTGCGAAAGGAGTACGAACATTATGTTTTCCATCGCTCCAAGTGAGGGTACCGAAAACATATCCTTTATTGGCAACTTTCGATGGTACAAAAACTACATTGAAAGATAGTTTAGTGGATGTATGGGAGAATTGAAGAGTTCGTGGGGAGACCTTCACATTCAACCCGTGGGGTGCATCGATGGCAACCTTGTAGGTGGGTGCCTCATCAGGGTTGATGTTTGTGACGCTTCTGCTTATGGTTGTGTTCCCATTCACAATATCTAACTTGGAGATGGCTATGCTTGGATAGTTCATATTACTGATCAGATCCAGCTTTGCCCCAGATGGGCATTTATAGCTTTCATTCGCTGCGATGAGCTTTATCTTCGAAGAATCAAGGCCGTAATTACACAAGAAGTGGAAGTAATCTTCAGTTGTTGTTTCGTATACAAGTCCGGGTTGCAGAGCCCCCATTGGATTCACTACTCCACTTCCAAAATCAAAAGGTGTACCAAGCATATCAGTATCAACAGTCAATGAATTGCCCATATTGTTCATTGAAATAGCTGCCACATAGATTGGAGTACACATGTTAGAAACTCAGGCAGCTTTGGCATTGTAAAAGGAAACTTGTTTCATCATATGCTTGACCTTGATTTATTTAACATCACTGAAATCATAGTTACTTGGTATTTTTCAGAATAAAAAGAAAAGTCTCGGGATGTTGGTCAGTCTGATGATAAAGTACCTGTAGTCATCAGGGCTGATCTGACAGCAGAGGGGCTCCAAGCAATATTTCTAGATTTTACAAATGCAGCGGCTCCACTTATATGAGGAGTCGCCATGGATGTTCCAGATATAATGTTAAATTGGGAAGGAATCATTCCAGGAGGAACTGTGTCGGAAGATTGCTCGGTGGGAATCCATGCAGCAAGTATGTTCACACCTGGTGCGCTTATGTCTGGCTGCAAGTATCAGTTAAAAGCTTATCTCGTGATCATGTTCAAGTCAATAAAGTTAAATCGGAGTAGGATATTCAACTTTTTATCCCATTTATGTTTTAGGAATTTTGATTATCTATTTTTTTAATAATAAGAAAAATACATTTTTTGAACATTTTTTTAACAAAAAGGAACATTGTGTAACTGAATGTAATTACAGGAAACGTTTTGATACTATACTGGTACACTATATAAACCAAATGTTTTACTTTCTCAAAAAAACAAATACATATTTTAAAATTTTTGATTACTTAAATTTTTAACAGTAAATTAAGATTTCTGCATAATCTTTCATACTTACATATAAAGGAATAAAATTAAATTAAATTTTGGTTTTAATTTTTTTCCTTACAAAAAAGTAGTAGTAAAAACAGATTTCCGAGTAGTCTTGCACATACGAAAATAAAAATAAATTAAACTTTAACATAGGACTAAAAGAAAAAAATAAAAAAGTAAGGTAAAAGTGGGAAAGAAACCATTGTTATAAAAATGTAAAATTAAAGAACTTTTATTTGAATAGAAAATTATTAGATGTAATAGTTATTATAGGGGATTAGTTAGTCATTTAATTTATACTAGTATGACTATATAAATTAAATAAATAATAAATAATTTTAAACATCCAAAACACTTATTTTAAGAAATTATTAAAATTTAAAAAAAAATCATAATTTTTTTTTAAATTATAATTTTATTTTAAATTATTATTATTATTAATTATAAAAAAATTAATACATCAATTGAACCTAAATATAAATGTAACAATATTTTTAAGTTCATGAGGTTTTGGTTAAAGGGTAATGTGGTGGGTTGTTATAGCACATCAAAAGTTCAATTCCTTTCTTGAGGATGATGTATCTAGCCATGTTATAAAGATGGAGTTAAAAAAAAAAAAAGAAGTGAAAAAAGTGAAAAAAAATGGCAAGTACTACCAAACTTTAAAAAAAAAACTATACTAATTCTCACTTTATTATAAAGATTTTTCATTTTTAAATTGACCTTATTCTATTGTTATAAACCAATACTATGATTTATTAATACTACCTAATATTATAAATATAACTCATATTCATATTCATATTATATATTTCTTTTTTAATAATACATAATAACTTTTGAGATAAATGATTTTTTTGATTAATCAATTTAATTGAAAAACATAACATTTTTAATATAAATTTTATCTGTGATAATTTATTTTATACTTATAGTAATTAAATTAAAATTATGGGGACCATGTTACAAAACAAACACTAAAAAGTATTCACTATAACCTATTTAATGAGACAAAACGTTGAAATTTTATCCATCGCACATCTCTTAAAGCTAGATGCATCGTAAGTCGATCGATTCATACATTTAAAATGCTATATTTTTGGCTTAGTCGTCCATGCTCTCTTTATAAATGGATTGTAAAGCTAAATAGATTGCAAGTCGATGAGTGCGTACCTTGAGAACGTTCTGGGTGAGTCGTCCAGGACCTCTGGAAGAAAAAAATGCAACAACGGGAGCTGGCTTGTAATTTGTGACCGTCTGTGTTGGAGTAATTGTAGCGACAGGCTTCCTATCATGACAGAACGTGGACGTTTATTAACAGTCGCATTGTAATTAATTGGATTTGCCCAAATGTATAATACATCTATATTAACATCCGACACCTCTCGAATATATTAGGCTATATAAAAAGGCTAGACGCACCTGGCCGTTTTTATGTAAGAAAATATCTCCATTGCAGACGTTTCACTTACTGTAGTGGCTGGAAATGTACCGTAGTTAGTTGCTTCTGATATTTGTGAATCGTCCGCAATAATCACTCCTATGCCTCCCGCGTCCCGGACTCCTTTTTTCATCCATGACCTCGACGTGTCTGTGTTGTTGCAAAAACAAAGTACGACCTTTCCTTTCGCTTTTCTTGCATCCAAAGAGTCTAGCTCGCAATTTCTGCAACAATCCCCTCCATGGCAAATTAAATTATAAAAAATACCTGCATTTTATTTTGTACCGTTCAAGGAGGAGGATAAGGCGTTCAACTTATGGAAATTTAACATCAAAAATTGTGAAATATGTGTTATTTTAAAGGACTTATGATAAATGTCACCAACGGTTAGATTTCCCAATCTCATTAGGAGCATAATTTACCTTGCAGATGTTTCCGAACGGGACTTGTCATGGATGCTTCCTGCGTACACAAGAGGGTGCACGGCCGAGTGGCTAAGATTCGAGAAGTTTATGCCCCTCCCCTGAGTGCACACACAATATAAGCATAATACTTTAATACAGAGTGATACATCGTGTAAAAATCCTTCACAATTTGAAAAATTAATAGTTTGACATCTTGATTGTTTGAATTAAGTTATGTGAAGCTCTGCTATTTTTTTCAGCCACATTAAATACTAAATAGTCTTCCGTACCATTAAGAACGAGCATAAAAAAACACTTTCGAACCAACGAAAGCGCTTTAGAATGCCAGAAACTTTCGAATCTATCAATGAGGTGCTGAATTTAAAAAAAAACAAAAGCGATAAAATCAAACTGGTGAAGTGAAATTTAAGCTTGATAGACATAATTCGGTTCATTTTCCCTTAATAAGTTGTTCTCACCTTTAAAATCTTACCATTCCCCAACACAACATTTGATTGGTAATCCCGGTCAATTGTGGTCGCTCCAATTGTAAAAATCCATGGAGCAGTATTGACGACCGTGTTAGAGTCAGGGCCGTCGTTTCCGGCAGAGCATACAACCAGAATTCCTCTCTGAGTAGCATGAAATGCTCCTATGGCTATCGGATCTTCAACAAAATCACGCTGGTATAAGGACGGAGATCCAAGTGAAACGGATAAAATATCCACTCCATCTTTAACTGCGTCGTCAAAGCCAGCTAAAATTTGTACACCTGAACACCCATAATCCGATGAACATACTCTATACATGGCAATTCTTGTAGAGCTACTGGCTGGTCCACCTCTGGCTCTTCCTCTTGCGACACCATAATAGTTTGCATTCTCCACAGTGTTCCCGGCTGCGGTGGACGCTGTATGCGTACCATGCCCCTGGTCATCTCTTGCAGTCCTCGTTTGTGTCCATATCGGTTTCTGCTTAGTAGTTTTCTTCATAACGTCGTCCTCTCCGCCTGAGTAATATCTCGCCCCAATTATTTTCCTGCTCACATTATGTGAACTCTAAATCATATGAGATATTAAAAATACAATCCCAAACATTGAACCAGTCACAAACCATATTAAAAATTCTAAGAAGAATGCGAAATACAATTAACACGTGTATGAATCACCTGTTGCAATTGGAAGCATTGAAATCATCTCCCTTCACGCACGCTCCCTTCCACCGTTGAGGAATAGGGCCCATACCCTTATCACTGAAACTGACTGCTTCTGGCCAAATGCCTGAGGATGGTTCATACATAACATGTATATTACTGTAATTGCATGATCAAGAATCTCCCGACTCCAGTCCACTTAACCAATTAAATTTTTCTGTGCAAAACTAAAAGCCAAATATCACATCATACCGGAATCTAGAAATCCTATGATGATATCAGCGCCAGAATTCCCTTGTTTTATGGAATAAGACATTGGCTTGACCAGTTCCGTTTCTAGGTAGTCCCACGAGTGTGTCGTATGAAGGTTTAACACTGGATCAGGGAACACTGATAATACTCCTGGTTTCCCTGCTAAGTCATTTGAGTATATCAGAACACGAGACTGGGTTGTTACTAGTTAAGAAAAAGTCATGGAGACATACCCATTAATGTAGTCGCCTGTTCTTTGGCTAGTACTGCTGCAAATCCAGTAAAAGCATATGTATAGCTATGAACCAGTGATTGCTTTGCTTGCCCGGGACTATAAACGTTCAGACATAAGAAAAGTTAAATAAATTAACAACAAATATCTGAACAGCTCAATTTTCGAATTTGAATATTTCATTTGATACCTTTCCAAAACAGCCGAAAGAACCTCCAGATGACTCGTTAGAAGTTCTTCTCTATTATTGTGGAGTGAACTCCCCATGTACACAATGTATACCTGCACACAGAGTGGAATACTTGTAGTGAAATTAGCGTAACTAATTAGACATCATTGCAGAGATTTTACATTCCGAGCGCGACATGATTCAAATTGGAGTGGTGCTGCAGACAAAAGATAACTAATTTGAGAAAATTAGGAGTCCGCACCTTCTCATCCTCGGCAATGACAGAACAGAGCAAGAGGCTGCATTGAAAAACAAATGCAAAATAAAGCTTAAACCCCATTAATACAATCAATCTGGGTGAGAATTGTTTCTCTAGGAGTACTTGTGTGAGAGGGTGGAGGGTAGAGTTTAATAGAGAAGCAAATCGATCACACTGAGTGGTGTGCAGTGGCTCTGATGATGGCAATTAGGAATTTGAGATGACGGAAGCAAATCAGAGTTGGGATCCTACGCAACACTTAGGAAGGCTGGAAACCCTTATCGCAAAAACAAAGTCGCCACTGCATCAACTAGTGCGGGTATATTTTTCAGAATGCCCGAACTACAGGCCATGTCTCGTGGAAAATCATGGACAGTGGGCCTTTGAATTCAAGTGGTGTCCAACTGTTGGGTGGAATCTTCGGGCATTTTCTTCTACCTCTAGTCATTACTTTGTGGGGTGGTGTAGTGGATGCGCCTACTTTTTGACTATTGAGTAGTCTGACGCGATGGTGCGTGGGATGCTGCAGAATCGAATCAGAGCTATTTACTGGTTTCTTTCATTTAAAAAATATGAATGGCAGACAGAATAGTCGAGATTCGGATCTTGAACTGAACAGGAAGTGGAAATAAGATTTTGCTTCTAGAAATGCTTATTACAAACCAACCAGAAAATAAGATACAGAATATTTTAGTTTGTGATTCACTCCTCTTTTACTGTGCTCCTTTTACTTAAAAATCATGAATATCATCCTTTTCAATTTAATATAAAATGTGCTTCGTTACTTTTGAAAATAACATGATTGTCTTCAGTATTATAAAATTAAAAATATGAAAAACCTTTTAAATTCATTTCAGAACTTTTCCAATTATTTATTTGACAACGGCCTAGAGTATTTCGGAGATGAACCGAGAGCACTTCGGAGATTCCCAAAAACATGCATCTCAAATCGAATGATTGAAAATGACTGGGCTTACGGACTTCAGGGACTAAAAAAATCATAGTGTTTCAGTCAAATTTATTTAGGTAGAATTTATTGAAATTGACTTATAGATTCTAAAATGCTTTCCCATTTAATTTATATATTAAAAATAAATTTAAACAAAAAAACAAAATGCTACTCTTATAACATCAAATAATTAAAATTAACATATATAAATCATAATAATTATTATAACAATTAATTAAAAATAACATATGATGATGGTGGTGGTGGTTAACGTCCACTCAGACCAATCTTTGGTCTATCAAACCAAAAGAAAAGAGTTATTTAATTTGATTTAAGATTTTATGCCTATGTTCAAAAAGCTTGGAGAGAAGCCTCGGGAGCTCACTATAATTTTAACATCTTAAAAGGCTAGGAAGGTCATTATTGCAACAAAGATTATGAAATTTAGCTCTAATGTGGTTGTAGGCAGGGCACTCTAAGAGGAAGTGATTTTCATCCTCGATGTTCATATTCTCGCGGAGATGGTAGATCATTACCATCCATGGTGTTTTAGGAACTGTCCAACGACCTGTTTCACTATGGAGCTCATGAGAGTTCGTTCTAATCTTGGCTATATTAATTTTCTTTTTTGAGCTAATTAAAACAGAGAGATACTTTTGATCTTCTAAGGTGGGGTTGATGACCTCTCTATAATACCTTAATTTTCTCTTAGCTGCTAGATCTTCCTCACACCACATTTTTTCTTTAAACTAAGAAGTAACGATTTTTTTAATGTTATTGATGTTTTGCAATGCAACATTCTTGTCGATCTCCCAATGGTTTAACCAGGCCCTGGTGTCTTTATACCAACCTCATTTAAGCCTTAGGTGGTTTTGGCTGGAATTTAAAGCTAGCTTAGGAAGTCTATGGTCTCCTATGCTATTGAGCTTGTGCTTGTACAACAGAAGCCCAATCATAGCTAGGCTCTCGATAGGGGAAAGACCCACTTATATAAGGAGAATATGATAGGGTGTATTGCTTTTAATTTTAAAGTTATATGTTATAAAATGCTTCTGGATTTGCTCAATCTTTCTCTAAGATCCTCTAGAGATGCTGCAACCCCAAACCTCACATCCATATAAGATAACAGGAGTGACTAAATTTTCAAAGATGAACTTCTTTCTATCCCACATTATGAGGTTTGCCATTTTACAATTTTTTTCAAGACCAAAATAAGTTTTCCACCCCCCATTAATCCTTTTCTGAATGCTATAGTTCCAGTTGAGCTTGTGATGAATATCAATTCCTAGGTAGTTGTAAGAAGACACTTCCTCTAGTTCCTATTGTCATACATAAAATTAGCGTAAGTGTCCTTCTTGGATTTGATAATCATAACTTTTGTTTTGTTAGTGTTAACAAACATACCCATGGTAGAGCAGAAATCCTTAAGAAGTCTAAGTTGCTTATCAAGATCAGATGGGCACCTTGCGAGAAGAACAATATCGTCAGTATAGAGAAGAAGGATGATGACTATCCCAGCTAAGATCGTACCAGCACATCCTGCTTCCTCTAAACAGCCTTCTAGCTTGTCGATGTAAATGCCAAATAGGGTAGGGGAGAGGGGGTAACCTTGTTTAACTCCGACATTACACTTAATATCTTTCGACCACCCCTCATTGCTCTTTAACTTGGCAATTACATTCTCATATAACCATATTAATTATTAAGTTATAAGACAAACTATCTCGCTAAATTATTATATAATTCTAAGATTACAAAATTTATATTTTGAAAGAGACTATAATTTAAAATGATTAAAGATAACCAATATAAAATCATTATTATTATTAAGTTATAAGACAAATTATTAAGAGAGTTATTTGCTCAATTATCATATAAGTCTAAGATTACAAGATTGATTGTGTCAGAGAGGTTATTCGAATAGAGAACATTATTATAATACAGTACAAGTATTCTTTATGGAGTTGGAGTAGTATTAGTATAAGGATTTTATTACCTAGAAATTTTATGAGTGATTATAAAGTTTATAGTTGGGTGGAGTGGTTATTATAAGGACTATACGATTAAAATAGTTATTAGGTTAAGGATTATCAGCTTTATAGGGTTGGAGAGGTTATTAGTATAGGATTATATGAGTTGCAAGAGATACAAGCACGTGCCGAATAAAGGTTTTGCATTTTATTAGTAGGAGAATCATAAGGACTACATGGGATCATATAAGTTATTTTAACATGAGACCATAAGATATATATCGTGCAATAATCCTTATTCACGTAATGGATGCTTAAGGGTCTATTAGAGGATATGATATGGTATTTAACGTAGTAATTTAATCTAACGAGTCAAATATAAAATAAGGTTTAATTAGTTATTAGTGGATAAGGTTAGAGTTTTTTATATAAGTACATATTAGAAGAGATATAATTTTTTTTGAAAGTTTTGTATCTATAGATTTGATTTTTTTTTCCTAGGCTAGTTTTGAGTAATATATTAACAAAATGTTTTAACTATAAGAATTAGATGGTTGATATTAAAATATTTTATTTATGATTTACATTTTCTTCATTAAAATGTTAATAAGTGCTTCTCATATTCTTTCACACACAAGTATTAAAATATTATAAATAAATTATTATTAATATCTTTTAAAATATTATATCAATTCCATATTAAACATTACAAGAATTGTAAATCTCTCTCATAATTTGAATTAAAAAAAAACATGTTAATGAAATAAGATATATATATATATATATAAAATTGATTCATATTATCTCCCCCATAGCCATATTGTGATATATATTATCTTTCATTGCAATAAAGATGGTGTTCTTATTGAATGTGTCACATAATTTTCATCATATTTCAACCCGAAAAACAGATATATGGTTTTTCTTTCCAAGAAAGGATTATTGTTTGATATTACATGATTTTAAAATTTTTGACTTTAATAAGGGTTAGAGATTCCTAGCATTGCATTGGATATATTTCTTTTTATTCATGGTGTTTGATGTTAAATTATTTTAAAATTTTTAAGTTTAATAAATGGTAAGAATATTATATTTGGATATAATGCTTTTAATTCATATCTAATATTGAGGAAGATAATAAGTGGTGTTAAAGCACTTACTTAACATCATTTTCTCCTCTTTTCAAAGTTTTTAAGGTAAATTCTTTTCTTAATATATATTAAATCATAGTTAATATAATGTAATTAGAAGTCAAATCACCATGCCATCTAAAATATTCACCAATTTTACATAATTTTTCTAAAATATTATTTTTTTATTCATCGTTCAACAAATGTTGTTATTATTATATTTTATTTATTTATTTCCAAAATAGATCTCAACATTTTGAATATTCCTAAATATAATCTATTAAATATTTTTTTGGAGTTAAGAGTACACTTGATTCTTAACTTAGATTCTAGCCTCTCACCTCTCTCATGTCTGCTGAGATGCCAATAATTTGGGTTACCTCTTGGCCAATTATGGTCTCATTCCAAAGAACTCATCAGTGGATAACAACTTGGATCATAACATCCTATAATATCTATGCTTTTGATGCCAAAATCAAGCAACAATAGATATCCTCCCCATGATGGGTGCCCAAAGGCGACACCTCCCTCTTTGCCTTGTTAATATGATATATCATCATCCTCCCTACATGACATACATCTTGCAGAGAAACAATGAATGAGTCACCTCACAGGTGAGAGCTAATAGGAGCAATCATTTAGATAGTAGGAAAGGTACAAGTAAAGTACTTAGCAACAAAACTCAAATATATGTTGGTTATTGGTAGTGGACAAATCCTCCATAGGAATGTTACCAAAGTTTTATGATTGGAGTAATGTAGCTCAATACCACCGGATCCTTGAAATAATGAGAACAATTAGACGTATAATAAAAGGATCTCCACAACTCAGTGATACCACCTCCAAGCACTAGGAAACAACTATGTTTAACATTCAACAACCTTAGGTCTATAACATAATGAGTGCTATAAATTTTGGGAATATTATGCAACCCAAGAGCACCAAAATCCTTTATCAGGACCGTGGTGAGGCTTTTTCGAGTGATATCTTTCATAACTAGAGAATTCTAATGGATTCGATCCAGTTTAATTGCACTCAACTTGACTATCAGTTCCATTGTGTGGTGGGTAAGACTCCTAGCTTTTCATTTTGGTGGTTTCAATGTTAATTATATCTCTCTAGTTCCATATTTGGAATTTCAATACTTTGGTTCTTTGTATCCTTCCTTCAAATATGGATTCTGTTGAGATTCAACAAGATGATGAGCTTAGTGAAAATCAGTCACCTTCACTAAGTGGGCCCGTAGGTTATTTTTACGTGTAAGTCTATTTTTAGACTATCTCTATTTTTAGACATGGTGATCATATTTTAGAAGTTGCAGGATACTATTTGTGGATGGTTGGTAAAGTTGGAAAAATAGATGAAATTCTATTTTTAGAATATTGGGCGAAGTATATTTATAGATTGCTGGTCTAAAAATAGAAGTATCGATTATTATTAGCCCTTAATAATAATCAGACTCTAAATATCAACTTATTCTCTTGGAGCACTTTATTTCAGCATACAGATTTGGAAAATCAGCAGGCTGAAGGAATTACGCAATTCCTAGGGTTTACTGGTGGTTCATGCATGGAGGACTCAGTTAGAACAGAAGTGGAAAAGTTATGAGGGAGTTGGAAGAGTAGTTCATGGAGTTGTTATTCACTTTAACTCAGTTATTGGAGTTAAACTCAGTTGAGCTAGTTGTATCTAGTCTAACTGAATGATACACTAGTGAGAGTGGAGTGAATTAATTAGTTAATAAATTCACAAATAATAACTCATTAATCAGCTAAAAAAATACAACAGTTAAATATAGTGCATGTCACTTCCAGTGGAGACCCAGTGGAGACCCAGTGGAGAGGTAGGTGAAAGGGTGAGATGGACTATCTATTGTGACTATAGTGATGCACTGATTGCATCACACACACATTGGAGTTGCCAATGAGGATTGCACAATCAAGGCAAGTGTAATTCGAATTCATTTAGAGCTATTCTTCAGTAGGGATTTCGCAGTGGAGGTAGGCTATCAGGTGGCAAAAAATTAGTGCATGGATTTGCATATTTCTTCATGTTAGTGTGTGACGATTGATTGTACTGAGAGCTTGATGTACTAAGCTTTGTATGAGATTGTTACATGATATCCATGATACAAAATATATGATAGTTGGGGTTTTTAGCTTCAATATTTCCCATTAAAAAATTGTGTTATGTGCGATTGTTTTTATTGCTTCATGTGTTTGCAATCGAGTTTATAATTTCCACAAAATATTAACAGTGGAAGGATTCTGTATTTAGCAAGAAGGTAAATGTTGTTAGATCAGGAGAGTCTAGATATATAATTCATATGTTATATAATTTCTACATGGTATCAGAGCAGTGTCAATTCTTGAAGATTGTGATTGTGAAGAATTGTTGATTTTGTGCTGGTGGAAAATTTGAATTTGCTGCAGAAACTTATTGGTGTGACAGTTGAGCATACATTGAAATGTCTTTCAATGGGTTGCGATTGGAGTATGCCCTTGATGGTAGCTCAAATTACATAGACTAGAGGGATAGGATGGAGGTGGTGCTGGAAGATAATGGATTGAAGGAGTTCATCGATAGCAATGTTCCTAAGCCAGATTCTAGTGATGCTGCAAGACTTGACGCATGGAAAAAGAAGAAAGCAAATACAAGAAGAATTCTATTGGAAGGTGTGAAGGACCATATTGTCTCCAACCTTCATGGGAAAGCCACTCCATTTGCAATGTGGAAGGCTTTGACAGATTTGTTCCAAAGCAGAAGCGACCAGAGGAAGTTGATGCTTAAAGATAAGCTCCGAAAAATAAAAATGGAGAAGGGCGACAGTATTCCAAAATATCTCATGAAGTTTGTCCACTATAAGGATGAACTAGGAAGTGTGGAAATTATTGTTGATGATGAAGACTTGGTGAGCTTCGCTCTCCTTGGGCTTCTGAAGAGTTGGCATAGCTACGAAGACTCTGTCAATGGACGAGAGAAACTGTCGAGATGGGAGCGACTTTGGCTGGATCTTGTGCAGAGGAGATAAGGCGAAGTACCAGGGATGGCTCTTCATTGAAGAATGAAGATGAAAAGAATTGTGATTTGGCTGGAAAATAAAGGAAAGGGAAGGGGAAGAAATTCCTTTCAATATCTGAAGCTAATGGCAAGAAGCAGGATTTGTCTAAGGTGAAGTGTTTTCACTGTCATGAACATGGGAATTTTGCTACTAACTGCCCACAAAAGAAGAGGAACAAGAAGGTTTTTGGAGCTGTAGCTGGAGAGGCCTTAGCCTCACAATTTGAAATCTATTTCTTCTTGATCACATGCTTGGTTTCAAGTGCAATGGGATCGGTGTGGTATCTTGATAGTGGTGCGTATTTCCATATGACGGGAGACAAGGAGTTGTTTAGTGATCTGGAGGATAGGGACCTTCAAATGCATATAGAGATGGGTGAGGATGGTCCATACAGTGCGACCGGCATTGGGACCATTACCTTTGAGAGGGATTCAGGTAATCCATTTATGTTGAAAGAAGTTATGCATGTTCCAGGTCTAAATAAGAACTTGGTCTCAGTCGCAATGTTGGAAGACAAAGGTTATGATGTTGTTTTTAGTGAGGGAAAAGCCTTCCTTCGACATAAAACAATGAGTCAAACCAAGAAGATAGGGATTTGAGTTAAGAATCCCTACAAGCTAGAGGTAGATGGTTGTGCTGCAATGGTGGGCAAAGCAGAAGAAGTGGTGAGCCGGGATGAGGGCGAATTATGGCATAGGAGATTGGGCCATCTTCAACATGGCGCTTTGAAGATTTTGCAACAGATTTCTACTAAACTTGCCAAGGGTACTCTTGTGCAGTCAGATCAGTGCAAGGGATGTAATATAGGTAAGTTTGTGAAGACCACCTTTCATGAGAAGGAGAATCGTGCTTCGGTGATCCTGGAGAGAATTCACACAGACGTGTGTGGACCTTGCTCGGTTGCTTCAACAACAAAACACAACTATTATGTTATATTTTTTTATGACTATTATCGTATATTTTGGAACTTCTTCATGGAGAAGAAGTGCAAAACATTCTCAAAGTTCTGTGAGTTTAAAGCATTGGTGGAGGAGGAGTCGGGGAAGCAAGTGAAGGCTCTATGGAGTGATAATGGTGGTGAATATATCTTGAATGAATTCAAATACTTCTATAGAAAAGAAGGAATTTGTAGAGAACTCATAGCGCTTCATAACCCACAGTAGAATGGGGTCACGGAGAGGAAGAACAGAACGATTGTGGGTGTTGCACGAGCTATGTTGCATGACCAGGGCCTACCGATGCACTTGTGGGTGGAACCCTGCAACATTGCGGTTTATGTGCAAAATTGTTGTCCTCATAGAGTACTTGGCATGAGTACACCTGAAGAAGCTTTTACTGGTAAGAAGCCTGATATTTCTCATTTGAAGATTCTTATCTCATCTGTTTACATTCATGTGACTAAGGATGTTAGGAAGAAATTGGAGCCGATTGCAGAAGTTGGGATATTTATGGGGTACACAGAAACACCCCATAATTATCGTGTGTATTTTCCAGACAGTCGGATGACTGTGGTGCGATGGGATATAAAATTCGATGAGGTGAAAGCCATAAATTTGTCGCTTGAGAGGGAGCTACACTTGCATGAAGAGGAGGAGCTACTTGTTCCCAAAGATGAGCCTATAGATGTGGATCAATCACAGGAGGAGATTCATGGAGTGGAGGAGTCCACTCATGCAGAATCAAACATCATACAAGGCAGAAAGCGTACCACAGAAGCTGAGAGATTAAATCTTGATGCGGCACAGAATGTAGGAATCCCTACATCACAACACAGACAGAGACATTCACCTGATTGTTTTACTGGATACATGGCTCTTATGAGTAAGTGTGTCATGACAGAGCCATATTATTTTGAAGAAGAAGTGCAGAAGCCCACATGGGTAGATGTTATGGTGGAGGAGTATGACTCCATTATCAGAAACAGTGCTTGGGAGATTGTTCCAAGGCCAGTGGATAAATCAGTTGTAGGATCAAGATGGATCTACAAGGTAAAACAAGTTGCTAATGGGAGCGTCGAGAATTATAAGGCAAGATTTTTTGCCCGAGACTTCTCTCAGATCGAGGGGATTGATTATGAAGAAACCTTTGCACCTGTCGCACTGTATTCTTCCATAAGGACCATCCTTTCTCTCTCAACGCAGATGGGTTGGCACATTCATCAGATGGATGTGAAGACTGCATTCCTTAATGGGATCATTGAGGAAGAGGTGTACATTGAGCAACCTAAAGGATTTGAGATCTTTAGCAGCGAGTCGCATGTGTGTAGATTCAAAAGAGAATTGTATGGACTGAAGCAAGCACCATGTGCTTGGTACACATGGGTCGACAACTATTTCACTGGACTTGGCTTCACCAAGAGTGAGGCGGATGCCAACCTGTACCAAATTGTGGTGGAGAGTAAACTTTTAATCATTGTTATTTATGTTGATGATTTAATACTAACAGGTGATGATTATTTGATACACTCGTGCAAGGCAGATCCTACAAAGGAGTTCGAGATGAAGGATTTGGGCCTCCTTCATTATTTCCATGGATTGGAAATATGGCAGCGGGAAGGTGAACTGTTTGTGTCTAAAGGCAAGTATGCCCGGGAGATACTATAGAAGTTTCACATGCAAGGTTGCAAGCCTATCAACACTCCTCTTCTAGGAAATTGGAGGAAAGAGGATGCTACATCGGCAGAGGTAGTGGATGCCACTGTTTATTGATATTTGGTGGGTTCGCTCATGTATTTAGTCAATACAAGACCAAACATATGCTATTCGGTGAACCAGCTTTCACAAGCGATGGTTAAGCCTACCAAGCTCTTTTGGAAGGCAGGCAAGCATGTCCTGAGGTATCTCAGGGGCACATCTGAGTATGGCTTATGGTACATACAGATAGATGAGGTAAATTTGCATGGCTTCACTGATGCAGATTGGGCAGGAAAGCCAACAGACAGAAAGAGCACATCAGGAAGGGTTTTCAGTATCGGATCTACAACAGTTTCTCGGTACAACAAGAAACAAAGATCCATGGCACTTAGTTCAGTGGAAGAAGAATACATGGCAGAAATTCAAGTTGCATGTGAGGCTATCTGGATGAGGAATATTTTGGTCGGTTTGTTCAGTTCACATTTAGATCCTACAGTGATACATTGTGATAATCAAAGTTGCACTAAACTCTCGATTAATCCTATGTTTCATGATAGATATAAACATATTGATATCTGGTATCATCATATCAGATATTGTGTGAAGCGGAAGATCATGTTGCTTTAGTACATTCCTACGAAAGATCACAATGCAGATATTCTAACGAAGGTGCTCACCAGGAGCAAATTCGGATACCATAGAGGCAGGATCGAGGTGAAGGATAATTCCTATCTGGTTGAGAGGGAGTGTTGAGATTCAACAATATTATGAGATTAGTGAAAATCAGTCACCTTCACTAAGTGGGCCCGCAGGTTATTTTTAGGTGCAAGTCTATTTTTAGACTATGTCTATTTTTAGACATGGTGATCATATTTTAGAAGTTGCAGGATGCTATTTGTGGATGGTTGGTCAAGTTGGAAAAATATATGAAATTATATTTTTAGAATATTGGGAAAAGTCTATTTATAGATCGCTGATCTAAAAATAGAAGTTTTGATTATTATTAGCCCTTAATAATAATCAGACTCTAAATATCAACTTATTCTCTTGGAGCACTTTATTTCAGCATACAGATTTGGAAAATCACTGGGCTGAAGGAATTACGTAATTCCTAGGGTTTACTGGTGGTTCATGCATGGAGGACTCAGTTAGAACTGAAGTGGAAAAGTTATGACAGAGTTGGAAGAGTAGTTCATGGAGTTGTTATTCATTTTAACACATTTATTGGAGTTAAACTTAGTTGATCTAGTTGTATCTAGTCTAACTGAATGATACACTAGTGAGAGTGGAGTGAATTAATTAGTTAATTAATTCACAAATAATAACTCATTAATCAACTGAACAAATACATAAGTTAACTACAGTGCATGTCAGTTCAAGTGGAGAGGTAGGTGAAAGGGTGAGATGGACTATCTGTTGTGACTATAGTGATGCATTGATTGCACCACACACATTGGAGTTTCCAATGAGGATTGCGCAGTCAAGGAAAGTGTAATTCAAATTCATTCAGAGCTACCCTTCAGTAGGGATTGTAGAAAATCATATAACTAATGCGCTATACACCAAGATTCTCATGATCACACACTATTTTAACTTCATGCACAATATAGAATCTCTTCTACCATTGATCATCACATGCGGAAATAAATTCAATTGCATGCACACATTAAAACCATAAACATTCACACATATGAACATAGTAATTTATGGGAAAGCTTAAAGCTGAAAACCCCCAACTATCTATATATTATATATGTCATAGAGATCATGTAAAAATCATAATAAAAATCTTATCACAAGCTCTCAGTATCTCCAATCGCTACACACTAATCAGGTCCCGATCTAGCAAAACCACACACCAATCTCTGCCACTTGCTAGCCTGCCTCTACTGCGCAATCACTGCTGAAGAATGGCTCTGAATGAACTCAAATTGGTCCAGAATTTCTCACGCAATCCTCGTTGGCATCTCCAATCACTGGTTGTTGCAAATCATGCAACACTATAGTCACAACTGATAGTTCACCTACTCTTTCACCTATCTCTCCACTCGTCTCCACTAAAACTGTCCATGCACTGTAGTTAACTAATGTATTCTTCAGTTGATTAATGATTTAATATTTAGTGAATTAATTAATAATTAATTCACACCACTCTCACTAGTGTATCAATCAGTTAGACTAGATACAACTAGCTCAACTGTGTCTAACTGAGTTAAACTGAACACAACTCCACCAACTACTTCTCCAACTCCACCAAACTCTGTCACATGAGTTATAACTGAAGTCTCCATGCAATAACTCCACTTAACCCTCAAGAATAGTGTAATTCCTTCTGTCAGCTCCTGTGCCACATCTGTGCACTTAAATGAAGTGCTCCAAGAGAATAAGATAATGTTTATAGTCCAAATATTATTAAGAGCTAATAGTATTCGACATATCTATTTTTAGACTGGAAATATAAAAATAGATTCCGCCCAATATGTCTAAAAGTAGAAGTCCATCTATTTTTTCCGACTTGACCAACCATCCAAAAATAGCATCCCGCAACTCATAAAATATGATCAACATGTCTAAAAATAGACTTGCGCCAAAAATAGCCTGCGGGCCCACTTAGTGAAGGCAACTCTTTTCACTAAGCTCATCATCTTGTTGCATTCTCAACACTCCCTCTCAACAAGATAGGGATTATCTGCCACCCCGATCCTGTCTCTGTGGTATTCGAATTTGCTCCTGGTGAGCGAATTCGTCAAGATATCAGCATCCTGATCCTCCGTGGGAATGTATGAAAGTAACATGATCCTCCGTTGCACAAAATCTCTGATATGATGGTACCGGATGTCAATGTGCTTATATCTAACATGAAATATTAGATTAACTAAGAGTTTGATACAACTCTGATTATCACAATATATCACAGTAGGATCTAAGTGTGAACCGAACAACCCAACCAGGATCTTCCTCATCCATATAGCCTCGCATGCAGCCAAACTCGCTGCCATATACTCGGCCTTCGCGGAACTGAGTGCCACGGATCTTTGCTTCCTGCTGTACCAAGAAACTTTTGTCTACCGGATACTGAAAATCCCTCCAGATGTGCTCTTTCTGTCCGTTGGGCTCCCTACCCAATCTGCATCTGTGAAGCCATGTAGCCTCACCTCATCCGATTGTCTGTACCAAAATCCATATCTCGATGTGCCTTTGAGATATCTCAATACATGCTTGCCTGCCTTCCAAAAGAGCTTGGTAGGCTTAACCATAGCTTGTGAAAGCTGGTTAACAGCATAGCATATGTCAGGTCGTGTATTGACCAGATACATAAGCGACCCCACCAACTGTCAGTAAACAGTGGCATCCACTACCTTTGCCGATGTAGCATCCTCTTTCCTCCAACCACCAAGAAGAGGAGTGTCGATAGGCTTGCATCCTTGCATGTTGAACTTCTCCAGTATCTCCCGGGCATACTTGCCTTGAGACACAAAAAATCAATCACTGCGCTGCCAAATTTCCAATCCCAGGAAATAATGAAGGAGGCCCAAGTCCTTCATCTCAAACTCCTTTGCAAGATTATCCTTGCATGAGTGTATCAACAGTTCATCACCCGAAAAAATCGAATCATCTACATAAAGTACAATGATCAGCAACTTACCCTCCACCACAATCTGGTATAGGTTTGGATCCACCTCACTCTTGGAGAATCCAAGTCCGATGAAATAACTATCTATCCGTGTGTACCAAGCACGAGGTGCTTGTTTCAACCCATACAATGCTCTTTTGAGCCTGCACACATGCGACTCGCTGCTGAAGATCTCGAAACCTTCGGGCTGCTCTATGTACACCTCCTCCTTAATGACTCCATTGAGGAACGTCGTCTTCACATCCATTTGATGAATGTGCCACCCCATCTGCACTGAGAGAGCAAGAATCGTCCGTATGGAAGAATACCTTGCGACAGGTGCAAAGGTTTCCTCATAGTTGATCCCCTCAATATGTGAGAAGCCTCGGGCAACAAATCTTTCCTTGTACTTCTCCACACTCCCGTCAACTACTTGCTTCACTTTGTAGATCCATCTCGAACCTACCACTTATTTCCCTTCCGGCCTTGGGACAATATCCCATGCATTGTTTCTGACAATCGAATCATACTCTTCCACCATGGCATCTACCCATGCAGGGTCCTCTATAGCTTCCTGGAAAGAAAATGGTTCTGTCACGATACACTTGCTCATCCAAGCCATGTATCCAGTATATCGGTCAGGTGACTGTCTCTGTTTGTGCTATGATGTAGGTGCTCCTACATTCTATGTTGCATCTTGATTCAGTCACTCAGATTCTGTAGTGTGCTTCTACCCTCTGATGGTTGGCGCTGCATGAGTGGTTTCTTCCACTCTATGAACCTCCTCTTGTGGCTGATCCACATCCTGAGGCTCATCCTTAGGAACTAATAGCTCCTCATCTACATGAAATTGTGGCTCCCTCTCAAGGAAACACTTCATGGCTTTCTCCTCATGAAATTTGATATCCCATCGCACAACAGTCTTCCGACTGTCTGGGAAATACACACGATAGTTGTGGGGTGTATCAGTGTACCCCAAAAATATCCCAACCTCTGCAGTCAGATCCAGCTTCTTCCTGGCATCCTTAGTCACATGAATGTAAACAGGTGAGCCAAAAATCCTCAAATGATAAATATCAGGCCTCTTACTAGAAAATGCCTCCTCGGGTGTACTCATGCCAAGTATCCTATGAGGACAATGGTTTTTCACATAAACCGTAGTATTGCATGCCTTAGCCCACAAGTGTATGGGAAGGCCCTAATCATGCAACATCACCCGTGCAGCACCCACGATCGTTCTGTTCTTTCGCTCTGCGACCCCATTCTGCTATGGGTTATGAGGCACTATGAGCTCTCTTCGAATTCCTTTTGTTCTGCAAAAGTCCTTGAATTCGCCAGAGATGAATTCACCACCATTGTTTCTCCTAAGAGCCTTCACCTGCTTCCCCAACTCTTTCTCCACCAGTGCCTTGAACTCACAGAACTTATAGAATGTCTCGCACACTTCCGAGAAAATTCATCAACAAATATCACATAATACTTGTGCTTTTCTGTCGAAGCTACTGAGAAAGGTCCACACACGTCTGTGTGAATTCTCTCAAGGATCGCCGTGGCACAACTATCCTTCTCATGAAAGGTGGCTTTCACAAATTTTCCCAAAGTACATCCCTTGCACTGATCTGACTGCGCAAGTGTACCTTTGGGAAGCCCTGTTGGGTATACGACCAAAGTCCCACATTGACTAGAAGTGGGGAGGATCATGGGTATATAAGGATGGACAAATATCTCCATTGATATGAGGCCTTTTGGGGTAAAGCCCATAAGCAAAGCCATGAGGGCTTAGGCCCAAAGTGGACAATATCATACCATTGTGGAGATATGTGGTGTCCAGAATCCTTACAAGTGGTATCAGAGCCATCTTTGGCTTCAAAGGGACGCTTTTGCAGCCAAGGGTTTTATTGGCCTGTGAATGGAGAAATCAATGCAGCCTTTTGCAGATCTGACCATACGGAGCATGGTGTTTCTAGGAAATAGGAAATATCCAATTGATTGATTCCATGGGGAATTCCATGGAGGGTTTCTCAATGGATAAAGAGAAGAATGGTGCTGCCACAACTCAGATCTGGCGACTAGCAGTGATAAGAAGTTGGTTCGAGAAATTCAGAGATGAGAGGATAAGAAGTTGGTTCCAGAAATTCAGAGATGAGAGGATGTTTGCACGTGGATTAATTAATTGATGAACCATGTATCTGAAGAGAAATCCTAGAGGACTGGCGGTTACAGAGGCTGGTGACCCATGTAATCTGGTAGATGGGTTCTTTTTATATGGACATTGATTTCATATGTACAAAGAGCAACAATGAAACAAAAAAAATATTATTATAATGGAGTTAATTTTATACATGTAAATGGGCATACTGCTGTAGGACCTGGTATGGCATGAGTACCCCTGGATACTGGTAAATTCTGGGTTAGACCTAGGTGATAGGGGGGATGTCAAGTTAACAATTACCCTGGGTAAAAATTTGAGGGGGGAAGAGCTAGAGTGAGCAAGGTTGTCTCACTTAGCCGATTTGGCTGGATTTAGTCAATAATCCCCAAGTCAAGTTTAAGGGGGGAATTGTTAGGTAAACATGACTCGGGGTAGAGGTAATGTTGACTAGGGTAAATAGTAGTGGTTCTGGGGCACATGGTATTGTGCACCCATGGTTTTCGACCCATGGTATTGCATGTAATGGAGCCTATAAAAGGCATGAAAGACTTCATTGTAAGGCAAGGCCTGGAGGTGAGCGGTGAAGGCTCACTTGGCCGGATTGGCTAGGGTTTTGGTCAATGTTTAATGAAATTTCATTGGGTGGGTTTTTCCCCGGATTTGTGGTTTTCCCAGATAAACATTTGTGTTTATGTTCATGATTTGTTGCTGGTTCTTTTCATGTTTAATTATTCTCTCGGTAAATTATTTTATTGTTGCGATAAATTTCCTTACAAGTGGTATCAGAGCCATGCCCCGAAGTTAGCGAAGTGGATGAATCCTCGAATGTCGAACGAAGGTGGTGGGCCCCAGTAATATCACGATGGGATCCATGGATGAGCTCGGTTAGACAGGCGGTATGCTCCGGATTCTTCATGGACGTGTCCTGGTCCCAACACGGTGAAGAGGAGTTCACCTGGGATAGAGCAAACTCTCGAGGCAGGTGCTGCTCCATGTAAGGCGTGTGCTTCCAACGCATTGGAGCGGAGAATCCTGGTTGGTAGAGAGTGGACGGATGGATAATCGTTTGAGGGGAGGCTCTATGGTCCTTTGTTCGAGGGGAGGATTGTTGGGTATACGACCAAAGTCCCACATTGACTAGAAGTGGGGAGGATCCTTGAAGACCTCCACTAAAGTTGGACAAATGAAACAAATATCTCCATTGATATGAGGCCTTTTGGGGTAAAGCCCATAAGCAAAGCCATGAGGGCTTAGGCCCAAAGTGGACAATATCATACCATTGTGGAGATATGTGGTGTCCAGAATCCTTACAAGCCCGGTAGAAATCTGCTGCAAAATTTTCAAAGCTCCATGGTGAAGGTGGCCCAATCTCCTGTGCCACAACTCGCCCTTATCCCGACTCACAACTCCTTCTTCCTTGCCTGCCATTGCTGCGCAGCCATCTACCTGCAATTGATAAAGGTTCTTAACTCGAACCCCTATCCTATGGGTTTTACCATTTGCCTTACTGTGCAGGAAAGCCTTTCCCTTGCTAATGACAACATCATATCCCTTGTCTTCCAACATCGCCACAGAGATAAGATTCTTCTTCAATCCTGGAACATTCATGACTTCCTTCAATACGAAGGGTTTACCAGACTCCCTCTCAAAGGAAATGGTACCGATACCGGTCGCACTATATCTACCATCATTGCCCATCTCGATGTGCACTCCAAGATCTTTCTCATCCAGATCAGTAAACAAATCTTTGTCTCCGGTCATGTGGAATGATGCACCACTGTCAAGAAACCATAATGATCCCATCAAAATTGAGACCAAGCATGCAATCAGCGAAAAATCCAGCTCAAACTGCGAGGCTAAGGCCTCTCCAGCTGCAGATCCAGCAGCCTGCTTATTTTTCTTCTTTTATGGAAAATTAGTGGCGTAATGTCCGTGTTGGTGACAGTGAAAGCACTTCACCTTGGACATGTCCTGCTTCTTGCCTTTTGCACTGGATTGAGAAGAATTCTTCTTGCCCTTCCCCTTCCTTGCTTTGGAAGCCAAAGTGAAATTTTATTCATCTGCATTCTTTGATGAAGATCCGTCCCTGGTACTCCGCCTTATCTCCTCTTACACAAGATCCGACCAAAGTCGCTCCCATCCTGGCAATTTATCCCAACCATTGACAGAGTCCTGATAGGAATTCCAACTCTTCGGAAGCCCAAGGAGAGCCAAGCTCACCAAGTCCTCATCATCTACAGTCACACCCACACTTCCCAGCTCATCCCTGCATTGGATGAACTTCATGAGGTACTTGGGCATACTGTCGCCTTTCTCCATTTTTATGTTCCTGAGTTTATCCTTGAGCGCCAACTTCCGTTGGTCGCTCTTTCTTTGGAATAAGTCTATCAACGCTTTCCACATAAAGAATGGAGATGCTTTACCATGAAGACTGGACACTATGTGATCCTTCACACCTTCCAACAGAATTATTTGACACTTTGCAGTCTTCTTTTGCCATGTGTCAAGTGCGGCAACATCGCCAGAAGCAGGTTTTGGAATTTCTGCATCTATGAACTCCTTCAACCCATTTTCCTCTAGCACCGCCTCCATCCTGTCCTTCCATGCAACATAATTCGAGTTGCCCTTAAGGGCATACTACAATCGCAATCTGTTGAAAGACATCTCAACTTCGACACCAAGAAAACTCTGTTGCAAATTCGAATTCCACCAGCACAAAACTCAACCGCTTCAATGCTTTGCAATTGCTCCGATGATCAATATCACTCTGATGCCATGTAGAAAATCATATAACTAATGCGTTATACACCAATATTCTCCTGATCACACACTATTTTAACTTCATGCGCAATACAAAATCTCTTCTACCATTTATCATCACATGCGAAAATAAATTTAATTGCATGCACACATTAAAACCATAAACATTCACACATATGAACACAGTAATTTATGGGAAAGCGTAAAGATGAAAACCCCCAACTATCTGTATATTATATATGTCATAGAGATCATGTAACAATAATAATACAAAGCTTTTCACAAGATCTCAATATCTCCAATCACTACACACTAATCAGGTCCCGATCTAGCAAAACCACGCACCGATCTCTACCACCTACTAGCCTGCCTCTATTGCGCAATCACTGCTGAAGAATGGCTCTGAATGAACTCAAATTTGTCCAGCCTTGCTCATGCAATCCTCATTGGCATCTCCAATCACTGGTTGTTGCAAATCATGCAACACTATAGTCACAACTGATAGTTCACCTGCTCTTTCACCTATCTCTCCACTGGTCTCCACTGAAACTATCCATGCACTGTAGTTAACTGATGTATTCTTCAGTTGATTAATGAGTTAATATTTATTGAATTAATTAATAATTAATTCACACCACTCTCACTAGTGTATCAATCAGTTAGACTAGATACAACTAGCTCAATTGTGTCTAACTGAGTTAAACTGAACACAACTCCATCAACTACTTCTCCAACTCCACCAAACTCTGTCACATGAGTTCTAACTGAAGTCTCCATGCAATAGCTCCACTTAACCCTCAAGAATAGCATAATTCCTTCTGTCAACTCCTATGCCACATCTATGCACTTAAATGAAGTGCTCCAAGAGAATAAGATAATGTTTATAGTCTAAATATTATTAAGAGCTAATAATATTCGACATATCTATTTTTAGACTGGAAATTTAAAAATAGATTCCGCCCAATATGTCTAAAAATATAAGCCCATATATTTTTTCCGACTTTACCAACCATCCACAAATAGCATCCTGCAACTCATAGAATATGATCGACATGTCTAAAAATAAACATAGTCTAAAAATAGACTTGCACCAAAAATAGCCTGCGGGCCCACTTAGTGAAGGCGACTCTTTTCACTAAGCTCATCATCTTGTTGCATTCTCAACATGGATTGCACAGTGGAGGCAGGCTATCAAGTGGAAAGAAATCAGTGCATGGATTTGTATATTTCTTCATGTTAGTGTGTGACGATTGATTGTACTGAGAGCTTGATGTACTAAGCTTTGTATCAGATTGTTACATGTTCTCCATGATACATAATATATGATAGTTGGGGTTTTTAGCTACAGGCTTTCCCGTTAAAAAATTGTGTTATGTGAGATTTTTTTTATTGCTTCATGTGTTTGCAATTAAGTTTATAATTTCCACAAAAGATTAACAGTGGAAGGATTTTGTATTTAGCAAGAAGTTAAATATTGTTAGATCAGGAAAATCTGGATATATAATGCATATGTTATATAATTTCTACAGATTTCTTCTAAAATCATTGCCATCATGGAGTGTTTCTAACCTCCCTCCCTTTCCTAACACTTCACAATTGCATCCATTTCTTCGTGGTCACCACTCTCGCGATGTTCCACACCAAACCTTGTCCCAATTTTTACCCTATGGAAGCCATCTCCTATATCAGTTCTTCATTACCCAGCATATTCACCCCCTTTTAATTATCCTTGATTTGAGCTTTGCCCTCAATCCCCTCATCACCATGACTAGATCTCACTCTAATGACTCTAGCAGAGGAAGAGGCAAAGGTTACCCCTCCACCTCTTCACTAAGTACTAGTCAAAAAGGATTACTTCGTTAGTGTCGGGTGCATGCTCAGGCTAGCAACTATATGGCCCACTATGAACAACTCGTTCTTGAACTTGTAAGGAAGGAAATTGAATAGGTTGAAGCTATGATCAGATAATAATAATTTCACAATCCTACTACTTACGTTAGATGAAAACCATAAAATGTATAGAACCATTAGACTCAACAACCAACCAATAAGTTCCCAAGTAAGAAACTTATAAGTGCTAGATCTCAAAAATTCTCATCCTTTTGTTTCATGTTTTTATTAGTTAAGTGATAGATGAAATATGTATTACAACAAGCATCCTCAATGTTGCACTTATTTTCTTTCAGATGGGTCTATGCATGGAACTCGGTTACACTTTTTAGCAAAGGGAGGGCATGTTTAGGTGAAAAAAGTAATCTCAATCAAGCTATTTTAAGAGCTCGATCAAGCCATTCTTAAGCACTCAATTAATTCATTTGTGGGATAATAAATAGCTTGATAAAGCATTAAAACATACCCTCAATTGAGCTCTTAGGTAACCCAAGGTCGGGAGCTCGATTGAGCATTATGGTTTGATCGAACTTTAGGGATGGTTCGAGCGTAAGGTCTTGATCGTGCCATAGAGCTAAATCGAGCGATGATTTCTTCACAAAAACCAGACTGTGATTAATTTTTAAATGGATCAATCGAGCTCGATAACTTGATCAAGCTTATAACTCGTTTGAGTCGCTGGTTAACCATGTTGATCCCTTGATTGAGGGTTTCTTTAACCCGCGATCGAGATATTTGAATTTATAAATCAAGCACTCAATAGAGAATTTTAAGTGATCGGTCAAGCTACTGAGTTCCTAAAAATCACAACGTTAGCACACCCTCTACAGATTTATTTGCAAAACCATTATGTACCCTAGTAGATTTAGGGCATAATTTATCCTTAAGTGGTGGATTTAATCATGTTGAATTCATAAAATAATCCACTATCTAATGGCATATGATTTTGAAACTTTTGAATTCATCTGATATTTTCATCTAATATCTTTTAAACACAATTCTTGAATTTGTTTTGGATAATTTCAACTGGGATGTATAAAAAATCAACAACATAAAATATATACAATGATATTTTTTTCAAAAAATACCACTATTTTCATTTACGAGTCCTCTTCAAAGGGGTAATCTTGTTTTTTAAATTTATTAAAATAATTTAAAAAATCTTACGTGAACATATGTTTCCACAAATTTCAATTGAAATATTATTCTCCAACTTCGAAAAATAATAAAAGATATAATTTTTCATAAATAAATATTTTTTTAATATGAATAACTTAGTTCTCTTTGTGTAGATGCACACATACCTCTTAGCCTAGTTGCGCTACGTAAATGCACACATATCTCTTAAGATGTGTGAAAATTTGGAACGAAAAACATTTCATTTAATGGAGAGTTGAGAGATTATACCACACCAATTTTTTTGCAAAAAATATCTCTAGGAAAACAACATAATTCTCCACAAATTTTCTTTTTCTCTAAATCAAAATTCACAACTTATTTTAATTTTGAAGGCTTCAATTCGATATAAGAGTAGAATTTTGAATTTTCATCGCTAGATTTGGCCCATAAGTGTAACCCATCTTCATGCGTTCACCAATATGTTATGTATAATATTGGCTATGAAATAAAATGAATATTTGGTTTTTCTCCACCGAGTTAGTTTCAGGGAGCTGAGCTTGTGGGTTAGGGCCCAATCCATTGGCCTCAGTCTCTCTTATTTAATTTTGTTTCCATTTCATGTTTCAATGTTTAATCTCTTTTTATTTCATGTTGCAGTAGTTAATCCCTTTCCATTTCATGTTCAGTACCATATAAAATCTCAAAATTGTGTTTCAAAGCCTCCCTCTCTCACCTCTTCTATTGGAGCCTGAGAAGCGTACATCTTCACCACAGACCCATATGTTCTTTTAGTTTATAATTTCTTGGAAAAAGTTAGATAGGTTAATTTTCTTATCATAGACATGTTTTAGATGCAGAGGTAGATTTATATTTCAAGTACATAGGTAGGTTTATTTAAATTCAACTCATCTTTTCCACCATTTTCATGATAGATTTCTCAATTATGAAAGAATGAACATGAAGTTTTATTGCAGGTTTGAATAAAGAAGTAGATGAGGACTTCCCGAACACCATTAGCTTTAGTTTCCACCCTTCATCAACCAACATCCATCCAAGTCACATTCAGCCTTGTTTTTGGAAATTTTCACTACATCACTGAGAGCCAACTTGGGTGTGCAAGAAGAGGTTTTTGAAGGGCTATGAGCTTGACCGAGGGGTTGGATACCCTTCATCCACCTAAATCCACCTTCACTCCACCTCTCCTACCCCTTTCCTCACAATTTATGGCCTCAAAATACCCTCGATTTGTTTCCAATAGCATTTCAGGACATCTTGTGGCACTACAGGAAATCCTCTAGCAGATCTTATAGCAATGCCAACCACTCATTCCTTCAGCCCAAAATCTCTCTTTCACCTTATCTAAGTATGGCACAACCTCCAATACACCTTCAGCTCTAAAACCTTAAGTCATGGACCATCTTAGGTCACCTCAGTGCCTCCATCTCTTGCTACAAATCAAAGTCATTTAGAAGTATAATCAGGTCATTGATAGATGCATTGTCAATAATAGTAGTAAAGCATAAAATAAATAGAATTAAACAAGTCATTTGGTTCAACATGTGTGCCTAGATTAGTTTCCCTTTCTGCAATTTCATTTCAAAAATTCTAATTATGAATGCCACTTAGTTTGATTTCCTTTCTTGCATTAGCCTAGGTGTGGACTTCTCTTTCTTGCAGATATCTAGAACCTCCAATACACCTTCAGCTCTAAAACCTTAAGTCATGGACCATCATAGGTCACCTCAGTGCCTCCATCTCTTGCTACAAATCAAAGTCATTTAGAAGTATAATCAGGTCATTGATAGATGCATTGTCAAGAATAGTAGTAAAGCATAAAATAAATAGAATTAAACAAGTCATTTGGTTCAACATGTGTGCCTAGATTAGTTTCCCTTTCTGCAATTTCATTTCAAAAATTCTAATTATGAATGCCACTTAGTTTGATTTCCTTTCTTGCATTAGCCTAGGTGTGGACTTCTCTTTCTTGCAGATATCTAGGTGAGTCATTATGATCTAGATTTGTTTCTTTCTAGTTGATAGAGAAATGTTCATGATGTATTTCCAATCTTAGATTTCTTTCAGAAGTATGACATACTTCCTTTCCTAGAAGTAACCTTAGCAGTAACAGCTCATTATAGAACTGAGAAGAGGATGCCATGAGTAGAACTCATATTTTGTGCATATAGCACTGTCACCTCCAAGTTTGCACGAACCCCGAGTTTTTAAAGTAAAGTTGAGTAGCCTCTAGGAGTCGTAGCACTCTTGGTGCAATACCGTAGCTCACCACATTTTGGCATCATTTCCAGGGAGGTGTCTAAGTAGATGTTTTGATTTTTCTTTAGCATTATTTTCCACTTTTATTTTACATTAAGTTCCAAAATATTGTAAAATACAAAAATAGTTTGAATTTCATGTCTCATAGGAGTAGGCATAACCAAGGAAAATTCTTACCAAAAACCCCCACATACCTACAAAGTCACCATTCACTTTTGTTTAGTGGTGGTGAGGTTGAGAATACCATAGGTGAGTCACTTGGAAAATTTGAAGAACCTATTGCACAAGAAGAGGAACTTGCTTCACCTGAGGAGCCTGCTTTAGCAATTCAAGTCATGGTTGAAACTAGGACCCAAGGTGTCTTTCCCATTAGGGAAAAAAATGGAGAAACTATAATGAAGAACATTAGTCCCTCAACCCTTCCACATTTCCATGTAATTATTTTTTAGGATCCTGACACCTTCATGTTCAAGTTTTCTATTATCTGCATGACTTATGACTATGCCTCAGATAACCATAAGCTACAACTATTCTCATACACCCTCAAGGACATAACCTTGTGTTGGCTCATGGGTATTCTTAGGAACAACATCACTACCTCAACACAAATGAAAGAGTCCTTAAACAAAAAATATAAAGACTACTACATATCCAAAGAAACTAAAGAGGAGATATTTAGGATGACTTTGGGACCTGATTAATCCATGGAGGATTATGAAGAAATATTCCAACTGAACTATATAAGAGCCAACTCCACCTTGGATCTCGGATCACTTAAATTGGTACATATCCAAGGGATCATGGAAGAGGTGATAGAAACCCTTAATATGCTTTCTATAGGATATATCTACCAATTTCCTTATGAGGACATCAAAACTGTCTTTATAAAGCATTGTAGAGAATCTAGGAAGAAAGGTAGAGCTAGCCAAATCATGACTAACACCCCTTCCTCTTCAACCTCCATCAAGCATGAGATTGTAAATATGTTGGAGGACTTCAAAAGTGAGATGTTGCACACCTTTTCTTTGAAAATAGACACAATGTAGATCAAAAGGAAGCACAGAGGACCATTTCTATCTTCTGCACTCGATGTACCAGAAAACACCCTTGAAATGAATGTGCACTAAATTTCATAGAGGTTTTCTTAGTATGTGAAGAGAATCATGCCACAGATAAGTGTCCCTCCTTACCTGGTCTCAAAGTTGTATATCAAGGTGGGGAAGGAGGACCTGAGAAACTCAGTTTCATAAAACAGAGGAGGCCTCAAGGGCCTCGGTCATATCAGTAGGGCATGCAAGGTGCACCTTACTCCTACTATCATACAAACCAAATTTCACCTATGTATATTTGCTACACATCCACTCCTACATCATGGCATACACCTCCTCCTTGGCCTTACACCCCTCCATATCACCCTCAACATGTGAACCAACCATTCCATAAATATTTTCCTCAACCTCCTCATTAGAGAAAACCATCACAATGGTTGAGGCCACAACACAATCAACCACCTGGTTTACTGCCTCCACCCCAACCTCAAACGTAGCTCACTGTTACTCGGATAAAACCCTCTTAAGTACAAGCGTGATCTACCTAGTATCCCAACAGATAACTAGAAACAAAGACACTTAACAATATCCCTTTCCCTAAGCTCTTGGCATTTATATTATCAAAACTATAAAAGAGAGAGTGATTCTCTTACCTTTCAACGAGATGCTTGGTAAAGATCCTGCTTTTTGTCCTGAAGAAGTTCTTCAATGCTGAGAAGAACCCTGCAACCACAAACATGCAAAGAATCAAAATCATCTGTAGTATAATGATAATATAACTACCAGCTTAACTTAATGATCAAGGAAATTAAGAAATGTAATTTCTTTAATGAATTTGGAAAACAAGGCAACGAGAAAAAGTATCCAAATGTATTATTCATGAATAAAGAAGAAACCTTACAACCAAGCCTTGATATCACAAGCCTCTTCCAATGCTCTCCTTTCCTTACCTCAATTACAAGCTCTTCAAACCCAAAATAAGTAGCATGAGTTTACAAATTTCATTCCCATTAGTCTCCAAAAGTCACTCATTCCTTCAGTCCTATGCTAAATTTATAGGGAGGATGAGGAGGTTTCTAGTTCCACTTCTCAAGGGATATGATCCTTAAGAAAAGGAGTTCGGTTACATATAGAAAGGGATCAGGTGTAGGTATGTAGTGGTTCTAGGTTTCTAATTTGGATAAGATTCCTCAACCAAAGCTTCTAGAACTTACTTTCTTGTTTTTACTTGCATGAACAAACCTGCACAGTTTTTAATGGAAGAACATGTGCATATCAGTGTTGTTTACAGTGGAAGAAACTACGCATGTGCAATTTTTGCTCATGAAAACCATGCAGATGCTCAAAAAGGGGTTTTAAAGACTTAACACCAAAATTCTTTTTGTCCATGGCATTTTTTACTTCAAGATTCATAAGGGATTCACTTGAGACACTCCATCGGATGGCAAGAATTGACAGCCATGGTGACAAATTTTAGTGTAACAGATTTCCCCATAAAGTGCAAAGCCATAAAATATGTTTGATGACTGAAGTGCTTTATCATATGAAAGGTTCGGATCATAGACCAATTGGTTGAAGACATGAAACAAACAATCAAGGTAGGCATTCCTATACTCATATTAAACATAACTTGATGAACTAGTAGGGAAATACGCAAAGATCCATGTCAACAATAGACATAGTATGGATGATCCATCCATGGACCTATATTTAAAATCATGAATATTTAGTAACTCCACATAGCTTGGATGGATAAAACTAGATCCAAGGTCTTGATCTACATCTCTCGATCCATAGTGAAAACCTAACCATGTGATTGAATGCCTTGAAGTCGAACATGGTAGAAACCACTTGATTATCAGTAAATTATGTGAACTATTAACAAGTGTCATAGAAACCACCATTAATGAAAATGTATCTCAAGGTACTCCCAGTACAATCTATGAAGTGTGATTAAATGTTTTGAAGTCGAACACTCATAGAATCGTTCGATCGAAGGTTAATGATGAGAAATTTCCTTCGAAGGTGAGAAACTTGGTATTAAGGCATGCAGGCCCCAAAGTACTCAAAAATGGTTTCTAAATCAACATCCTAGATAGTGAGTTGAAGTTGATAGGATGCGACCCATCGTAAGAGGGCCTACGGCATGAACCTTCATGTCAACTTTTGAAGAACAATATTTTAAGTGATTCGGGAATGAATGAGGGATGCCCAACGTGGTTGAAGATTATGAATAACAAGGTAATTTTTACTGAGGTTGGAATTCTCTTGAACATATTGGTGACATGACACTTGATTTGGTAGCATTTGACTCAACGATAATACCCAAAACCAACTAAAGACTTTCAATTAGATTCGATTAACTGTGAGACAAATGGATTACCCAACCCTGACACAAATGTGACGTATTTTCATGTTCAAGAGCGACATACTACCTTTAATAATACAAAAATGAACGTTATTTCCCAATTCACACCCCACCCCCCCCCACCCCCACACCATTAATGAAAAGTACCTCCTTATTTTTTTCAAGCTTGAGGAGGATAACATTTTCTTGTCATATAAGCTCATCCTTTGGATGAGTCCTCCGAATTATTTTTAATGAACCCTAGGAAGCAATGGTTCGGTCCCGTTGTGATCAATGGGTCCTGCACTGTTTAAGTTTTACGAGACCAGTGCAGGGTTAACTCGGTGTTTTTCAGTTTTCGGTAGTCAGAAGAAAAACATAAGTAAACTCCATGGTGTTATTTTCCATAAATTTAGTCTCTTGAACCCAAAAAATGATAAAATAATGTAGGAGAGAACTCTATTGACCCTGCTTAGTCAACGTATACCTTTTTTGTAATAATTAGTCTAGTTTAATCTGAAAAAGGGGTAAACTTATACGAAGTAGAGTATTGCTAATTTATTTTAACGAGTTCGAATATTCAAGTGCTCAGAAATATTTTCATGTTTAGAGAGTCCAAAAAGGGCTTAAAAGAGAACTCCATGGTTTCTCTTTCTCGTAAGTTCTAACAAGTCTGAAAAAGTGATAAAAGTGCACTCATATGGCCGAATTTCAATTTAAATTACGAGTAGGAAAAGGCGGAAAGAACTTTACTTTTTCATGTGTTTTACGAGCATGAATTATATAAAAATAATATTTATATTTTCATCAATTTAACATTTTTTGAAAATAATAACCACAAGCCTGAAAATAGAGAAAAATGATGTTGGAGAATGGTTTCATTTTTCCACAAGCTTGAAACGTAGGAAAACTATTCTTGACATAGGTTTTCTTAATTTTTACACAAGCTTGAAACAAAGGAAAAATTATTCTTGTGAGTGGTTTCATTTTTACACAAGCTTGAAACGTATAAAATTGTGCTTGAGATAGGTTTGAATGCACCCCAGGCATAGGTTGGAAGGGAACATGCCCCTCGAGCTTCATTTCATTCACGTAATTAGACTATTGGTTACTAATAGGTGGTTGGAATGAAAATACATTTACGATATTAGATGAAATACTAGACTCAAAATTGACGAGATCTAGTCAATGAATTGACTCAATTAGGAGAGGATTTGTTTCATTTTTTAACAAGCTTGACAGAGGAAAAGAACAATGCTCATGGAACCTTGTTTCATTTTTTAACGAGGTTGAAAAAAGAAAAGGAACTATCCTCATGGACACTTGTTTCATTTTTTAACGAGGTTGACACAGTAGAAGAACTATCCTCATGGAAACTTGTTTCATTTGTTAACAAGGTTGACAGAGTAATAGAACCATTCTCATGGAAGCCTGTTTCATTTTTTAACGAGGTTGACACAATAAAAGAACTATCCTCATGGAAACCTATTTCATTTTTTAACGAGGTTGACACAGTAAAAGAACTATCCTCATGGAAACCTATTTCATTTTTAACGAGGTTGACATAGTAAAATAACTATAATCATAAGGACTTTGATCATGTCTTCCAACTCGAAGGAACACATGTCAAGGGACACACCTCGCACATGGTTTCCAAGAGGTCTTCGTCAGATGGAAGAGCAGTTATATGGAAGGAACACATGCCAAGGGACTTAATAGGGATACAAACATTAGGTTCAAATACCCCCATAGCATTCACCATGTAAATTACTGGATCTAAGTGAAAAGAAGTCAACAAAAAATGGCAGGCTCAATTACATCAGTAACTGAATGCATGGGATTGGTTTCCACATAATTAACCTATGGTGGGGTGGATACCACTTCGAGATAAGGAACATTTAGGGATGTCAGATTACTGGTAGTCGAATCAAGACTAACGAACTAAATCTAGGCAATAGTCACAATGTTTCCATTGTGAGGGAAAGACATCATGCAAAAGAGTGTCGATATGAAAATTTCATTGCATAGACATAGTCCCACCCAAGGAGAAAATTGAAATCCAAGGGGCCTTATATTACCATAAGATAAATACAAACAATTTTACCTTCCAAGGTAATAGGAAACTAAGGAAGGATCCCTAAAGATTCAATAATGGTTATGTTAAAATCTAACAGATTCTGTGTAACAAGAAGAAGTTGAGGGGAACCCAAAGCTTTCCAAGAAGTTAAGGATAAAAGAATAAAAAAAGCACCTCCATCTACATTTATGCGATGAAAATTCTTACCACAAGCCTTCATAATGATTTTGAAAGGGATGGAATAAGGAAGATGAGGTTCTATCAGTCTACTCCAATCAAAGTAAAATACCTCAGTACTTGGAGGGGGTTCAATCGAAACAGGTGAAATTCCCCCTAGTGTAGAAGAATCTGAAGTAACTAGAAGAATATGTGTGATATTAACTTCACTATCTATAGGGAGAGTGGGAGCAACTAAAATTGAAATAGATCTGACCACTTGATCAAAAAATGGTTCATCAACCCAAGTGATATGTGTTTCACTCTTCAATGGAAGAGTGGGATTGACTGTAATTGGAATTAGATCAATCACTTCGTCAACTGACGATAAATTGGGAGAAATTTTACGTTATCCAGATTTATGCAGGAACACAACAAAATAAAAATATTACAATAAATATAAAGATGCAGTGGAAGTAACACTTCATTTCATTAATATCAAAGAACTGAATTTTATTTACAGACAGAATGGAAATAAACTAGCTAGAGCGCTGGTATCTTATCTCTAAGAAGAGATATGGTGGCTACAAGCCTCTGAACTGTGTTACTGTTAAACACACACATGGTGGAGGAGAAGGTAAACACACACATAGAAAGATAAGTATGATTTATATTTCCATTAACCATAGATGTGTATATATAATACAATAGGGTGACTCTTGGATTCCGCATTCCAAGGTCACTTGGACTCCTTTGTGACTATTCGCCTTCCACACCTACCCATAGAGGATTAGGTGTCCAAAATTGCCCCCTTAATCCAACGGGGTATGTGTGAGTCCAAGAAGAGAGCTGTAATACAAATCTGCAAAGTATGCATGGCAGCACTTAGGCTGAATCAGCTCTCTGAAATGTTGGCATAAAGAGGTGGTTTAAGGATGACCACCAACACTAGAACGCAACGCTTATTGTAGTTCCTGGAACTCTTCCAAAACTGGAAAGAAGCTGAGAGCTTCTGCTAGAGGAAGTGTCCCTCATATTTGAAGAGGGAGACCTTCAACCTAGAAGTAGGGAGGTCTACAACCTGTGATGGTTTAAGGATGACCACCAACACTGGAATGCTTGATGCATTTCCTGGAACTCTTCCAAAGTCGGAAAGAGGCTGAAGTCTTCTGCTAGAGGAAGTGTTCCAAAAGAGGAATAATATCAACCTCACATAGATGGTTTAAGGCTGTTCACCAACCTAAGGCATGCTCATGGGCATCCGTGTTTCTGGCTGCAACTCTAAATCCGGAATGATGAATTATGGCTCAGGCTCGCTTGAACTGCTATGTCTCTGGCTACAACTCTGAATATGAAATGAGAGATTGTGGCTCAGGCTCGCTTGATGTGGCTTTGAAGCTTGTAGATGACCACCATTTTCCCCCCTGTCACGTACAAGGTGAGATGATGGCGAAAACTCAACTACAATTTTGCTCAATATTCGAGAACAAGTTCTGACATGTGACTTAAACATATTCTTGGTTGTTGATGCCCATTGGCAAGAAGCGATCCATCCAAGATGAATCTTTGTTCTTGCAGGAGGCTTGTTTCTGAAGCATCTGTGTGAAGAATGGGTGTGCCAACCACAGTGATTGCATGTGTGAAGATCAAAACAATTATCTTTCATATGGCCAACTCGATCACAATGTTGGAATTTTTCAATCTGTTGTTGTTGTTGCTGTGGAAGAGGAACAGGATCTAGAACAGCTGAATGTGAACTGTCATGAAGAAATTCGGAACTCTGAAATTTGATGGGCTTGGAGTATTCTGGAATATGAAAGGACAACTCCTTTTCATATCCAAGACCAATTATGTGCTTGTTATGGACAAGCTCTTCCCAAGGTCTGATGATGGGCTTGGGAAGTGCAGACCGAATTGCTGCATCTGTATGTAAATCTGCTCTTGTACAAGGAACTGAATGTGAATCGATTGCAACATTACTGACTTGATGTTTATAGGAGTCTCTTTCAATTTTGTAAACAGAAAAAAGTTCAGAATGACGACTCCACTTCTGTAATTCTACTTGTTGAAGCTGAGATTCAAGCTGCAAAATATTAATCTTTTCCTGTGTATTCTGTAGACAAGTCTGAATGTCAAAGAGAGTGGCTTTGCTGATATGTACCATCCCATCAATAGTAGAACTAATGAGGGTGTTCATTACCTCTAATAATTCAAGGATTCTTGTCATTTTTTCAACAACTCAGTTCAATAAATGAAAGGTGTCAGGAATGTCTAATCTCTCCTCCACAAAAGACTATTAATTTTCAGTTTTTTCTTCTTTTTTTTTTTTTTTTTTGTGAAAAGGCCAAAATATAGATTTTATTAGACTAATGAGAAGATTTACAAGACACCAATATCCTGTTGAACCTGTCTTATGGCTTTGGAAAATCAATGTATCTATATCGGTTTGTAAGAGGACTGATCTCGACACAAATAGAGACTTCAGGATATTTAGCTAATAACCTTCAGAAATTTATAAACTCATCCCTCTTAAACAATGAGGCTCGAGGTCCTATTTATTATTAAGAAACAATGGAAAACCCTAAACATCTAAAAACGTAACCCTAGGAGATGAAGTGTGAAAACTATGGGCCCCGTTTGGGTAAATTGGTATATCAACTCCCGGGGATGTAACTTTTGCATACCATCTTCATTTGATGGGCTCAATACCTCGTTAGGAATATATATCTGAGGACTACAACTTTTGAGTGAGAAACATTGATTTATACACCAATATTGCTCCCAGGTTTCCTAAAAAATGTCATTTAGCGCCTCAAAATGGCTCCGGAAGTTCATGACCCAAAAAAACTGCTAAAAATAGTAAATTGTGCTATCATTAAGGAAACCGAAAAACTAAAAGAAAGAATGGTGGGGTCCCAAGTGGAATAGATGGGTGGCCACCAATATCCACCTGGATCATTCCTCCCCCCTTAGGAAGCAATGGTCCCCATTGCGTTGAGTTCCTCCATGAGATGAGGAAAATTCTGTTGAAATTGGTCCCTAGTGAACCACTTGCCTTGGTGAAAGAGTTGGCCAACTTTGACAACCTGATATAGTTGGATCTTCTGCTAGCGAGTGTTCTTGATTTGCATGTCCATACAATTTGTGGTGGCCTATTCCATGCAGTCTGGGTTTAAATATGTTGGTGTGAACTGTTCTGCAATGTTGGAGGTGTCCAATAGAAATGGGAGGTAGGGCCAAAGGCGGTCCACATTGAATACTGGGTGCAGACCAATGAATGGTGGAATAATGAGCTTTAAATAATTGGTCCCTATAGCCTTGGTGGTGGTGTATGGCCCATATCGGTGCGGGTGAAGCTTGAGGTGAGGTCCAGTGAGGAGGTCCTTCTCCAAATGTAGCCACACTTTGTCGCCCACATGGAAGTTGTGTGGCACCCGATGTTGTTCATGTTTTTGCTTGTACTTAGCATTAGCTCTATCCAATATATCATGAATCTGTTGGCGGATGTGCTGAATGTGCTCGATGAAGTTGTTTGCTTTGTCAAGTTTAGACTGGACATGAGCCAAATTGACCTGAGTAGCTCCAAATGGCATGGCTACATTAATGGGACATAGTGGCTGGAATCCCAAGGCCACCTGAAAGGGATTGTGACCAATTGAGTTGTGGAGAGCTCAGTTATAATTATGTTGTACATAGTGGAGGCTCTCATCCCATGTGCGTGGATGATTTGAATTGTACATGCACAGAATGTGTACAATCATCCTATTGACGACCTCTGTCAAGCCATCAGTTTGGGGATGGAAAGTTGTGGACTTGGTGAGCTTGGTGTCCAACATTGACTAAAGGCTGGACAAAAATGTGCTGAGGAACCTTCTATCCTGATATGAGATGATATATTGTTGGATCCCAAAGTGCACCCACACTCGTTCAAAGAATATTTTAGCAATGGATTCCACTGTGATATTCTTCTTGTAGGCCGCCATAATGGCCATCTTCGAGAATCTGTCGAAGACCAAGAAACCATAGTCATTTCCATTCTTAGTAGAAGGAAGGCCTGACATGTAATCCATGGAGATGGATTCCCAAGGTCGACTAAGGGTAGGTAGCAGAGTATAGAGGCCATGATTCTTGATGGTCGGTTCGGCAATGGCGCAAGCAGTGAAGGATCTGATGTACTTCCCGACATCATGTGGAAGGTTTGGCCAATAGAAATACTTCTGCAATACTACCACTATTTTCTCGACCCCAAAATTCCCCGTGACTCAACTTTAGTGTGCTTCACAAATCATCTTGGCACGTTTGCTTGAAGGAATACAAAGGTGTCCTAAGTGACATAGTAGTGCATCTTGGAGGTGAAAATTTGGAACTTGTGTACCCTCCAAGAGTGTCTTGCATGTGTGGCTGAATTATGGATCTCTCTTGTAGAGAAGTAGCCAATCAGAAGTCTCATGACCACAAGAGTTGAGAACGGTGGTTAGCACCACAATCCTTCGTCGGCTGAGGCAGTTTGCAAAATTATTGGTGTTTCCCTTCTTGTACTTGATCTTCAAATGAAATAGTTGTAGATATGTGGACCACTTCTGATGGTGAGTTTTCTGCAAATTCCCTTATTTCTGTATGAAGGGGTCATTGGTCTGTGTGGATGACCATTTCCTTCCCAAAAATATAATTCTTCCATTGTCGACAAGCCTGCATAATGGAATGCATTTCTTTTTCATAAGTGGGATACTTGTAGACTGTGTCAGACAATGTCTCACTTTCATATGCCACTTGATGCCCTTATTGAGTAAGGAATTCCCCAATAGCATAGTCAGAGGCATCTGTCTCGATCTGAAATGGTTGCTGCAAGTATGTAATGTGAGCACTAGGGCAGAGCAGAGGAGATGTTTAAATTCTATAAACACCTTTTGTTGAGATTTCAACCAAAAGAATTTTTCTTCACTCCTCCCTTGGTGACTTGACTCAAGGGCCAAGTGATATGAGAGAATCCAAAGTCAGATGAAGCAGGGCATTGATGGGGGTCTGAGAGGAGGTGAGGAGCAGCTCTGACCCGAGACGGGAGGTGCGCAGCGAGGTACTATTAGACAACGAGGTACGTTGATGGAGGATGTGCAGCAAGGGGTGCATGATAATGGGAGCACACAGGCTGGTGAAACTAGCAAGGCAGGTGGATTCGAGGTGAGGCACGCATTCAAGGGGGTATGTTTCCCGGGGGATTCTGTACAGCGCAGCACTAGGGGGAGGCTACGCGACAGAGTGGGCACGCAAGAGGGCTGGAACTGAATAAAAAAACCAGAAGGAGTAGACTGTGAGTAGCTTTGTGTTATAGGTCCTCCCCTTTTGTAGGCCTGTGACACATGCGAAAATGCTGAGCATTATTATGCCTCGCTCGTAGTTGCATGCTGTAACTGTTTTCATGACTAGGCATGTGCGTAGAGTTATGCTCGAACGTCATATCCGTCCAAGAGATCATTGAAAATATTGCATCAGAGAGGTGCCCCGGAGGGGATGTTGATGTCTCTATGTGTCTTCATGATGTGTGGTCTCTGTCATCTCATGTGAATTATTGTAGGAGTGAGGATCCACTTCGAGTGAAGGCCTGTGTTGTAGATCTTCATCAGCTCGAGCGTGGGAGAGACTGTTTTCATGAGTGCTGCTATTGTCACCCGCATCCAGGGAAATAAGAGATTAATATTAAAAACCCATGGGAATATTATTAAACCCAAGGGAATAATATTAAACATAAGGGATAAATTTTATAACACAAAGGTATATAAACCCTAAGATAAATACTATAAACCCTACATTAAACATTGTTGACCATGATTATCAACCTAAGGGATTTGAATTAAACCCAAGGATTAATACTATAAACCATATGAATAATATTATACCCTAGGAAAATGAACCCTTAAATTAATAAACCCAAGGTGTTGATATTATAAAACCAAGGAATTAATACTAAAAACATAAGGGATTATAAACACAAGGGAATAATATAAAACCCAAGGGATCAATATTATAAAACTAAGGTATATAAACATTAAGATAAATATTGTAAACCTTGAAATAATCATGGTTGACCATGGTTGATTTTCATCTTGAGACAATCTTTGTCACAATGCGACATTGACCATGGTTTACCATGGTCCACTATGTTTGATATTCATATATAGATGATCTTTGTCACAATGTTGGACAATGGTTTATTTTCATATTGAGGAAAGATTTGTCAAAATGTGATGTTGGACCATGGTTGAACCATGAACCCACATGATTTATATTAAACCTAAGGATTAAAGTTATCAACCATATGAATAATGTTATACCATAGGAATATGTACCCTTAGAGTAATAACCGAAAGTGGTTGATATTATAAACCCAATGTAATAATAAATCGAATAGATTAATACTAAAAACACGAGGAATTATAAACCCAAGAGAATAATATTAAACCCAAGCGACAAATACTATAAACCCAAGGTATATAAATCCTAACATCAATATTATAAACCCTAAAATAAACATTTCTTAACATGATTATAAATATAAGGGATTTATATTAAACCCTAGGATTAATATTATAAACCCTATGAATAATATCATACCCTTGGAATATGAACACTTCGATTAAATAAACCAAGTGATTGATATTATAAACACAAGGGAATAATAAACCCAAGGGATTATTTCTAAAACCCCAAGGTATTATAAACCCAAGGAAACACTATTAAACCCAAGGGATTAATATTATCAACCCATGGTATATAAACCATACGATAAATATTATAAACCTAAAAATAAACATGGTTGACAATGGTTGACCATGGTTCATTTTCATATTGAGAAAATCTTTGTCACAATGTGACATTGGACCATGGTTGACCATGATTTATTTTCATATCGAGGATTTATATTAAACATAAGTATTAAAGATAAAAACCCTATGACTAATATTATAGCATGGGAATATGAACCCTTCCCTTGTCCCACAAACAAGGGGTTCTCATACACCAATTTTTTGTTTGGCTTAGTTATGACCTTAAAATTGGATACTAATAATAATAATAATAATTAATAACCCCAAAGGATTGATACTATAAGCCCAAGAGAATAATAAAGCTAAGAGATTAATACTAAAAACCCAAGGGATTATAAATCCAAGGGAATACTATTAAACTCAAGGTATAAGTATTATAAACCCTAAAATAAACATTTTTGACCATGCTTATAAACCAAAGAGATTTATATTAAACCCAAGGATTAATATTATAAACCCTATTAATAATATTATACCTTAAGAATATGAACCCTTAGATTAATAAACCTAAGGGATTTATATTATAAACTGAAGGGAATAACAAACACAAGAGATTAATACTAAAAATCAAAGGGCATAATATTTAACCCAAGGGATTAATATTATAAGCCCAAGGTTTATAAACATTAAGATACATATTATAAACCCTAAAATAATCATGGTTGCCCATGGTTGATTTTCATATTAAGAAAAATTTGTCACAGTGTGACGTTAACCATGGTTGACCATGGTCCATCATGTTTGATTTTCATATGGAGATAATATTTCTCACAACGTTGGACCTTGGTTGATTTTCATATTGGGAAAATATTTGCCAGAATTTGGCGTTGGATTATGGTTAAATCATGAACCCGAAGGATTTATATTAAACCTAAGCATTAAAGATATAAACCATATGAATAATATTATACCCTACTAATATGAACCCTTATATTAATAACCCGAAGAGATTGATATTATAAACCCAAGGGAATAATAATCCCAAGATATTAGTACTAAAAACATAAGGGGAAAATATTATAAACCCAAGGTATATAAAACCTAATATCAATATTATCAACTCTAAAATAAACATGGTTGACCATGATTATAAACCCAAGGGATTTATATTAAACCCTAAGATTAATATTATAAACCCTAAGAATAATATCATACCCTTGGAATATGAACCCTTGGATTAATAAACCCAAGGGATTGATATTATAAACCCATGGGATTAATTCTAAAACCCCAAGGTATTTTAAACTGAAGGAAATAATATTAAACCCAGGGGATTTCTATTATAGACCCAAGGTATATAAACACTAAGATAAATATTATAAACCCTAAAATAAATATGGTTGACCATCGTCAACCATGGTTCATTTTCATATTGAGTAAATCTGTGTCATAATGTGACATTGGACCATGGTTGACCATGATTTATTTTCATATCGAGGCAATATTTGTCGCAATGCGACGTTGGACCATGGTTGATTTTCATATTGAAAAAATATTAGTGACAATGTGACGTTGGACCTTGGTTGACCATGGTTAACCATGATTATAAACATAAGGATTTATATTATAAACCCTATTAATAATATTATACTCTAGAAATATGAACTCTTACATTAATAAAGCCAAAGGATTGATAATATATACCCAAGGGATTAATAATAAAAACCTAGGAAATATGAACCCAAGGGAATAATATTAAACAGAAGGTATTAATATCATAAGCCTTAGGTATATAAACCCTAATATCGATACTATAAACTCTAAAATAAACATGGTTATCCATAGTTTACCATGGTAAATTTTAATATTGAGACAACCTTTCTCATAATGCGAAGATGGATCATGATTGACAATGGGTTATTTTCATACTCATAAAATCTTTGTCACATTGTTACATTGGAACATGGATGACCATGGTTCACCATGATTATAAAACCAAGAGATTTTTATTAAACCTGAAGATTAATATTTTAAACCTTATGAATAATATTACACCGTAGGAATATGAACCCTTAGATTAATAAACCCAAGGGATTGATATTATAAACCCATAGAATTAATTCTAAAACCTTAAGGTATTATAAACTGATGGCATGCCTTCTTTCTTACCCACTTCTTCATGAGTATATAAAATTGTACTTCCAGGTTGCCCCAAATAATTTTAAATCTGGGCAATTTCATCAATTTAATGCGGAAGCTTCTATATCTCAAATCTGAGATTTGAGATATTGAATAAAATTCTTATGGTTTTCAAACTACACATCTCACCCAGAATTATAATCTATCCTGTGGAAGCTTCACTTCTATTCTCAACCTCAAGGTCAGAGCCATATGCTTTTAAAACATCTCACGAATCTCTGAATTAAATATTCGAATCCTATTAACCCAAATTAACCCTTCGTCGCCATTACCTCATGGGACCTCCTACCACCAATTGAACTTTATTATCAAAACCATTACATAATGGTCTACAACATATCAATTACCAATATGCGCTCACATCTTTCTCACATCGAACATCCAATCTTTGATCTTTGCCTTTATAAACTTTGTTCAGAGTCCAATATAATAATAAATCCCAACATTTCTATAAACATAATATATCAATACATATCATGTTCTCCAACCCAATGTTTTGAAATATAATATAATATCTTTGATCTTAGGTTTAAAACCAAGCACATTGTTATAACAAATCCATGGCATATACCTTATTATCCTTCGCACATCTTCACGATGTGAATGCCGTCAATATTTCGATGAGTATCATCAAACATATATCGCATTTATTAACCACAGAAATTTACCACGAAAATATTTTGCGGAATGGGCTATATTCTGAAACCACTAAAGACACGTGTCAAGGCTTGGATGCTATCGCACTTCTTTTTTGGATTCCACTTACCATTTAGAAATTATGCGAAAACCATAAATGGTTTTCGATTTCCGCCTTCAATTTTGCGCCTCCGATTTGCGCGGGTTCAATTCCCTGCCATTGAACGAGTCTCGACTCATACTTCACTGCGTCCTCGCTTTTTGTTCATCGATTCATCATTCAGTGCATCGCTTGACTTATGGTTTCATTAAACCTTCACTCTTTGCGCATTCGACCAAATAGGGTCAGTCTGGTTCTATCAAAAAAACCCACCACACTATCGACTTATATCTAATGCCATCTCTTGGTTCGTTTCGTTGTGACCAAAGTTCCACCATGTCATTGCTTTGACTGGTGACTTCTCCTTTTCACAGCATTTTTGTTGTGCGTATTCTGTCTTCAATTATTCACTACGGTATTTCAATGGTGGTGCGCCCTTGCTTGATCCTCCACTAGGATACATGTTAATGTTTCGAACAGGCATCAAAACTCCTCTATTCATTCATCAACGCAGGAATGGACTTCTACTTCTAAGCTCCTGTGGTTTTTATCCAATAAAACCGTAAATGGACAGCTACAAGTCACGGATATGTAAAACCACTGCTCATATTATTGTACTATAAAAATGCATAATTAAAACCTCACCAAAATTCGACTTTCACAATATACTCAAGTGCTTTATACCTCAATCAAAACCTATCGATCTACCTTGAAATTGGTACTAAATTACTAGTCACACAAAATTCAAATAAATACAAATCACTCAGAGTTCAGATTCTCAAAATCAATTCATCTACAAACTCTATAATTCAGAAATAAAACCTCTGTATTTAAAAACAGTATTTACATGGAAAATTCCTTCCAGGCCTGATATTCAATTCAATGGCCTTCTACTCTCACTACTATGCCTCTTGAATTTCCTTCCTATCTGCCCATAGGCTTACATTTATACCAACAAATAATGAATCAGTTCAACTTCCTTAACAGTTCAACAAACTCTTGGAATTCTCCAAAGTCCTAAATTTAGTCTCAATTCCTAAAATTGCTGAAACTGATCCTATATTTACTCTTAACCCTCTGAACTGTCTCTTCACATTCCCGACTAAACAAATCCCCTTTTTCTCCAATCATTTGAGAACAGTTACATTTTCTCTCCATATTTAATTAGAATTAATTAAAATTCACTCAATTCACTCATAAAAATCCAACTCCTTTAAAAACTTAAAAACCCCTAAGTTTAATAAAATACAAAGTATTTTCTCTTTGCCTAATGCCCCTGCATCATAAACCCAAGGGAATAATATTAAACCTAATGGATTAATATTATAAACTCGAGGATATAAACCATATGATTAATATTATAAACCCTAAAATAAACATGGTTGTCCATGGTTCACCATGGTTGATTTTCATATTGAGACAATCTTTGTCACAATGTGACATTGGACCATGGTTGACCATGGCTCAAAATGATTGATTTTCATATCGAGAATTTTTTTCTCATAATGCAACATTGTACGATGAATGATTTTCGTATTGAGAAAATATTAGTCACAATATGACGTTGGACCATGGTTGACCATGGTTGGCTGTTATTATAAACCCAAGGGATTTATATTAAACCCAAGTATTAATATTATAATCCATATGAATAATATCATACCCTAAGAATATGAACCCTTATGTTAATAAACCCAACATATTGATATTATAAACCCAAGGAAATAATAAACCCAATGGATTATAATCCAAAGCGAATAATATTAAACTCAAGGGCTTAATATTTTAAACTCTAGGTATATGAACTCTAAGATAAATACTATAAACTGTGTAATAAAATGGTTTACCATGGTTTATTTTCATAATGGGACAATCTTTGTCACAATGTGATGTTGGACCAAGGATGACAATGGTTGATTTTAATATTGATATAATCTTTGTCACAATGCGAAATTGGGCCATGGTTGACCATGATTGACCATGGTTGATAATGGTTGATAATGGTTGATTTTCATATTGAAAAAATATTTGTAATAATGTGAAATTAGGCCATGGATAACAATGCTATTAATTCTAAAACCCCAAGGTATTATAAACCCAAGGGAATAATATTAAACCCAAGGGATTTATATTATAAACCCATGGTATATAAACCCTAAGATAAATATTATAAACCCTAAAATAAGCATGGTTGACCGTAGTCGACCATGGTTCATTTTCATATTGAGAAAATATTTGTCAAAATGTGATGTTAGACCATGGTTGACCATGGTTGAACATTATTTATTTACATATTAAGACAATCCTTGTCACAATGTGACATTTGACCATGGTTGATCTAAAATCCAAGGTATTATAAATCAAAGAGAATAATATTAAACCCAAGGGATTACAAATCAAAGAGAATAATATTAAAACTAAGGGATTAATATTATAATCCCTAAGTATATAAACCCTAATATAAATATTATAAACCCTAAAATTAACACGACTTACCATGGTTTACCATGGTTGATTTTCATCCTAAGACAATTGTTAGAATGAATTCTTAATGCAAGTGTATGAAAAGAGATCACTTTAGCTTCACATGACAAACAACCCTAACAACAAAGATGGTTGTCTAACCTCTTTAGATCTGCAATAGACAGTCGAAACAAATGAAAAAAAAACCCAGATCTATGTAAATAAAGCAACTAAATAGTAAAATGAAATAAGATTTTCTCCAAATATCCAATCGACAAAACATGCTTTATAAAGAGTTTTTTTCATTATATTAACGCTCAAGAAGGGAACAGAGAATGATGTTACTAGTCCCCCTCAATGGGATGGGTTCTTGGTTGTCCTCGATGCTTCAGCTTCAAAGTTTTTCTCTCTCAATGGTATAGAAAACCCATGACAGTAGAACTCAAATGGAACCCAATAAGAAAAAATACAATAAAAGTAATCAAAGTATGAAAATGATAAGAGGATCAAATTCCGACCATGATAAAAGGATCAAAGGCAAGAAATGAATGGAAAACCCTCATACTTATAACAAATTATTGAGTTGTCCTTGATAATGGTGCATAGTAAAATATTATTAACCAAGATCTAGATCTAAATGCCTCGAATATTTTATTAGATATTGTTGGAGGGAAAATGAATTTAATTTGTTAAATCCCTTTATTTAGAAATAATAAACAAATAAATTATTTATTTATTATTTCAAGGATGGGTTTAAGGAACAATTTAACAAATAATGATTTATTTTACTATTGCTAAATGATTTAGTCAAATTTAACAAGGAATATTAATTAAATAACAATTTCCTAGATAATAATAAGATAAATAATGATTTACCTGATTAATTCTCATTAAATATGACTAGAAATATTATACAGAGGTTTAATTAATTATTTCGAGAGGAAAATAAAATAAATAAGGATTTATTTAATTATTCCTCATGGGGTTTTCTATTTGGACTAAAAATGACTTAATAAATTGTGGTTTATTAAATTATTTCTTATAATGAAAGAAATTTTACTATGGTAAAATTGGTCTTACATGGTGCATTTCGATCCATTTAATTGTAAATGGTTAGATGACCAAAACTTGGTGTAACAACAATATTTTTCACAATGCGATGTTGGACCAAGGATGACCATGGTTGACCATGGTCGATTTTCATACTGAGGGAATACTTGTCACAATGTGACATTGGACCATGGTTGACCATGATTGACCATTTTTTTATGATGATTGACAATGGTTGATTTTCATATTGAAACAATATTGTCATAATATGACATTGGACCATAGTTGACAACGAGATTAATTCTAAAACCCAAAGGAATTATAAACCTAAGGGAATAATATTAAACCTAAGGGATTAATATTCTAAACCCAAGGTATGTAAACCATAAGATAAATATTATAAACCATCAAATAAACATGGTTGATTTTGGTCGACCATGGTTCATTTTCATAATGAGAAAATACTAAAAACCCAAGGGATTATAAGCCCAAGGGAAAAATATTAAACCCTAGGAATATGAACCCTTGGGTTAATAAACCCAAGAGATTGATATTATAAACCCAAGGGATTAATACTAAAACCCCAAGGAAGTACGAATCCAATGGAATAATATTAAACCCAAGGTATTAATATTATAAACCTAAGGTATATAAACCATAAGTTAAATACTATAAGACCTAAAATAAACATGGTTGACCATGGTTGATTTTAATACTGAGGCAATCATTGTCACAATGTGACATTGGGTCATTGTTGATCATGCTTGACCATGAATGATTTTTATATCGAGACAATCTTTGTCACAATATGAAGTTGTACCATGGTTGACCATTTTTTATTTTCATATTGAAACAATCTTTGTGATAATGCGATGTTGGACCATCATTGACCATGATTCACCATGGTTTACTGTAATTGATTTTGATAAACCATGGTTGACGTATTAATCTAAGAGTTTATAATATTAACCTTAGGGTTTATTAGTCACCTGAGTTTCTTATTCCTTTGGGTTTATAATATCAATTCATTGGCTTAATTAATCTAAGGGTTCATATTGTGAGAGTTTAATATTATTAATAGGGCTTATAATATTAATCCTAGGGTTTAATCTCGTGGGTTTTCAACATTAATCCATTGAATTCTTAATAATAATCCTTTGGGTTTAATGTCAATACTAGGTTTAATGTTATTCCCTTCAATTTATAATATTAATCCCAAGGTCTATAAAATCAATCTTAGGGTTTGATGTTTATTTTAGTGTTTATTATTAGCGTTATAAAAATCCATGTGGTTTATTGCTACTAGTTGATTGTTGAAAATAACAATTAGTTAATTTTTTTTAATTATAATATTAATGAAATAGTTGAATAGAAAGGGAAAAGTAATTTTCTATTTAAAACATTATGTTTAATAAAATTAATTAAAGTGATGTTTTTTTTAAAATTAAATTTATAGAATTTTTATTTTATTTTTAAATTTGTTTATAAAATTTTAAAATTGAAAATAAAATTAATATAATTTAAAAGAAAATAAGATAAAAGAAAGTGACATTTCTAGTCTTTTAAGATGTCAAAATTATAGTGAGCTCGAGAGGCTTCTCTTCAAGCTTTTTGAGCATATGAATAAAATCTTAAATCAAACTAAATAACTCTTCTTTTTAGGTCCAATACACCAAAGATTAGTCTCAATAAACGTTAACCACCACCACCACCATCATCATCATCATATATATAGTGAGAAAACAAAATAATTTTATTCAAAATATAAAAATATATTTGCTAATATTATTGATATTCCTCTATTTCTAGTGTGGTCATCATATATCGTATGAATTCACTTTATGTCCGCAAAACTACTTTTCTTACTCCCTTTTATGAATTAACTTTAAGTCAGAAACAAAATGTTAAAATATTAAAGAATTGGTGTAAATCTCTTGTAAACATTAATTATTATATAAGCTATATAAATTTTAATAAACATTAATTATTGTTATTATTATAATATTTTTTTTAAATTATGATTTTAATATTTGAATTTACTGCATTATTTTAGTAATAAAAACATGTATAATATTTTCTTAATTATTATACCAATCAATAGAATAATAAATAAATATTATTAATTATTTATAAAATACAAATGGTCCAAATTAAAAATGCAAAAATCTATTGACACATAAAAAATAAGGCAAATATACAATTACTGTAGAGAATAATAATATTATAACCACCCCTTCCCCTCTCTCTTATAACAATATTCTCGCAAGTGGATGGAATCGCTTGGCGAAGCAACGTCACCTCCAATAATTCAACTAGAATAGGATACAATAATTGAACAAGAATAGGAGACTATTATTTTTATGTGATACAGTCGCAATCGTGATTAGGGTTTTCAGAATTATTCCAACTATTTTTCCATATAACCATGGAGAGGGCATCAGAGCTGACCCGAACGAAATGTAGATGGACATGAAGTGGCCAATTTACAGGCGTGTCCAGTGAAGCCGCTTCATCTCTGCAAAGTACTTTTCAATGGAAAATCAATATTTATATGTGTTTAATAGTGTGTGTGTTTATAAATGACTCTCTAGATAACGTCGTCCACTATCTAATAAAACATTTCCATTAAACATGTAAACTCGCCCTGCCTCAGCTAAGTAATAAAAACATAACCGCATTGGAGTTCGATTGAGATTTTTGATGTGAATGTTTGTTTTTCTTAATGGACCTTCGCTCGTTTATACACCGGCTTTGTCAAAAAAATCCGAGTATCCTATTAAAAAATAGTTTAAAAAAAAATTGAACAAGAGTCTGGACCTCGTGGGATAGTGCTTATGCATAGTCTGTTGAATGCCTCTGTTACAGTATGTCCCAATGTGATGCCAGAGTTGATTATAGACTTTACAGAATATGACATAGTAGCTCCTTTCTTCATTGCAAATGATAGCCACAAGGAACAACTCAGGGCTAGTTTTGACTGTGGAACACGTGCCACGATAAATATTATGTATCCAATACTATAAAGCTGCCATGGGAAACCCATCATGTTCAGCGGCACAAACGGACATTGATTGGGAATTTTGCCAGTTCGTTGATTTTTTTTTTCATATAGTTCTTAATTAATTTAGCATAATTATGAAATAGAACCGCTTAAGCTTGTAACAAAAACCACACGAATCTTTGGATGAGGCTGGTTTATTTATATATTCATTAAAAACGTCCCAAACATTCAACATCCCAAGCCAATTTTATGATAAAAGGGTGGGGCTCTCGCATCGTGGATTCCCTCTTCTCTATCTAATATCATATATGGCGAGCGGGTCACAATAATTTTTAATGAAATGGAGCCCAGAAAATAAATAAACAATAACCTTAATGTCAACGGTTATCCCACCTTGGTGCCTCTTTATTGATCATGTTGGGTATCATCCTTGGTTTAAAGATGTCTACCCACTCTGAAGAAACCGCCTGAATCTCAGACTTGGTCAAGACGTTAAGAAGCCCCTTACCTATATATTCTAAACAGAATAGCGGAGGCAGATTCATATAACTCATACACAAACATCCAGTTAATATACTTGAGAGCCATGACGACTGACGAGGGGCAAGTAAAACTGTTAGGTAATGGTTTCAGCCCATTTGTGATAAGGGCTCACATAGCACTCGCGCTCAAAAGTTGTTGGAATTTATGATAATTCCATAACAAATACGGAGAGAATAATACTTTTTTTCAAACACAGAAAATAGAAATTTGTTTTGGCTGATAGACAGAGATTGCACAAGTGTTTCTATTTCATTAATAAAAAACACTGTTACAAATGTGTTCTTCCTCACGCAGAGAGATTTACAAAAATGACTGCTACACATACAATGTTTCAAAACACTGTCACTGTCTTTTTCTCTCTCTCTTGTTAATGCACAATACTCTCTGTTTTTGCCTTAGAACTTTTTCTCTCTTAATAAAATACAGAGCAACTACTCTCAGTGCACATTACAATTGCTTATATATATTGTAAATATAATATATTTGCAAAATATATATATATATATATATATATATATATATTACACAACACTCTCTGTTTTTGCCTTCGAACTTTCTCTCTTAATAAAATACAGAGCAACTACTCTCACTCCACATTACTATTACTTATATATATATTGTAAATATAGTATATTTGCAATATATATATATATATATATATAACCAAACCTTAAAAACAAAACAGTAAACATTTATTTCTGAGTTCAACCAAAAAGTTTACTTGGTAAATAAAATTTACCTAAAACCAAAATTAAAACTTTAATGTAAAATACATTACCGTGAATATAAAAAAAAACTTTATGCTAAAGTTAATAAACTTTTTTCCTTTATTCCTTCATACTTTCTAAGAGCTGCTCCAAAGACTTTCACTTAAGTTTTTTTTACCTTGTGGAGTCACATTGGTGGGTCCCAACAAATGGTTGACGTAACTCATTCCAGCGGGTGGCCATACTCCTTCGCTGCCCTCTGGAATTGCTTGCTGTGTGTTGTGCGTTCATTTCACATTAAAATGGTTGCTGGAGAATTAAATGAGGTGGGTGAATGGTTAAGGTCAGAGGTGACTGGTTGCATGAAGTTTTAAACTAGGAAATGTTGCCCCTGCTGCTGTCTTTTACCTTTCCCATCTGCATTTAATTTTGTCGTCTCTCCAATCTCATCTGTGTTTAAGTCTACTGTGTGCAGCCGTTGGAATTAAATTCAAACAAAATATCAACTACGAGTTCGTCGAAGAAAACCTGCTAAATAAAAGCCAGCTACTACTGTTGAAATTACTTACAGCTGCTCAAGTACAGGCAGTTGCCTTCCATTTCCAGCGATCAGTCAAGATCGCAGAATGAAAAAAACTTGCAGAGAGCTGCTTTCCATTTTTGAATTGATGAGTCAACTTCAGCGCTATGTTGTTTACGGAGAAAATTTAATGGCAAACTCGGACCTGAATTTTATTGAGGCATATTTAATAGAAATTCCGCATCACACTCAGCCGTCCGTACGAGTGCCCAAAATCGGACGTGGAAAAATCATAAGCCGGATTTAAAAGAAATTTCGCATCACAATTTTGGTGACGTCAGCAAAATTTTTTGGCACCCGAAATTTTTATGCAGATTGGTTTAATTTTTGCTTGGCGTCCGGTTCAATGCGTGGTATCAAAGTTTGTTTTAATATTTGTTCTTAAAAAAAAATCGTGGGTAAAGTCAATGTATGAATATATATGTTTTACATATATATCAATCATATATATCAATTTGCACATTTCAAAAAGGTGAGGCTGTGGGCCACAGTGAAACTGTTTTGATTTTAGTTTTTTTTTTTTTTTAGTTTTAAAATAAGTTTTATTTTAAAATAGTTTTTTTATATATTGTAAAGTGCTGAAGCATATAAAAAAAAGATAAAAGAAAAGGCCTGTGTGCATTTTTGACATTGTAAGTTTTTAATTTTTACACAGCAGTGTAAAAGACTTATATAGCACAACAGTGCATTGTTCAGATTTGTAAAAAAAAAATGTACACACAGTAGAAGTGTAAAACAGAATTTGAATGGCACAGCAGTGCATTCATTTTTTGAGAGACAGAGTATTTTCTCAATACACAGAAGTGTGTTGTAAATGCACAGATAGAGTGAAATTTTAGAGTGTGAGTTTTGTGTTGAACTGTGTTTTGAAGCAGTCAAAGTTTCTGTGTATTCCCTCAGTCAGAGGAGATTTTGTAACCAAGTTTTTGAAGTTTAATGAAATAGTTTTTACAGTGAAAACTCTGTTTCCAGTGAATAATTTTTTTTAAATATTTTCTCTGTGTTGAAGAGGGGAGTTTTATTCTCCATTGTTGTTCTGGAATTTTAAATATTCCAACATGGTATCGGAGCTAGTCCAGGCTCTTTGAAGATCAAATAAGCTGAAGGAAAGGAGTTCTTTGTTGTAGCAGCTTCTCCAGCAGTGTGAAGACTCAGTCAAGAAGAATCCAAAGGTATTTCTCTATACAGATTTTGTGTTACTGCTGCAGAACAGTCAGTTATTTTAAGTACATAGTCAAGTGGTTTTTGAATCATAGTTAAGAGTGCAGAATGGCTGGAGCCAGCACTGGTATGGGTATGGGAAATATCCATCTCCCAATGTTTAATGGGAAAAATTATGACTACTGGTCAATAACTATGAGAACTTTATTTGTCTCCCAAGACGTATGGGAATTTGTTGAGGATGGCTTTGAAGAGCCAGTAGATGAAGAAGAGTTTGCAGATTTAACTCAGGCAGAGAAAGAGTTGCTGAAGAGCAATAGGAAGAAAGACTCCAAAGCTCTCTTCTTATTGTATCAAGCAGTGCATGAGAGTGTGTTTCCAAGGATAGCAGCAGCCAAGAGATCCAGAGAAGCATGGGAAACTCTCAAGACAACCTATCAAGGCATGGAAAAAGTGAAGACAACAAAACTTCAGTTGCTAAGGAGAGACTTTGAGACTCTCTGCATGAAAGAGTCAGATACTATTGACTCGTTCTTCACTCATGTGATTGGAATGGTCACACAAATAAGATCTCATGGAGAGACTCTTGAAGAGAAGAGGATTGTGGAAAAACTCTTGAGGAGTCTACCCTCAAGATTCGATGTGATTGTCACCACCATAGAAGAGACTAAGGATCTCACAAAGTTCACAGTGGATGAGCTACATGCATCACTGATGACTCATGAGCAGAGATTGGGTAGAAGTGAAAACTCATCTCTGGAACATGCCTTTAAGACCCAAATGTCTTTTGGAAGAGGAAGAGGGCAAGGCAGAGGAAACAAAAGAGGAAGAGGCAGAAGCCAAAACAGAGGTGGAAGAAACAGTCCAGCAAATGCTCAAGGAAGGGGAAGCAATCCAAATCAGCATCAAGGCCAAGGCAGCAACCAGCAGAGTGGTCAGCAGAATGCTCAAGGACAGAGGTATGATAAGTCCAATGTCCAATGTCACTATTGTAAAAAATATGGTCATTATGCTAATGAATGTAGAAAGAAGCAGCATGACATGGGAAGTAGAACTAGTGCAAATTTCACTAGAGAAAATATTAGTCAAGATAATTTGTTTTTGGCTTGTAATATGGCTGAAGAAAAGAATGAGGATCTATGGTTTCTAGACTCCGGTTGCAGTAACCATATGACAGGAAACTTAGCAATGTTTTCTATGCTAGATGAGAGTGTGAAGTCACAAGTCACACTAGGGACTGATAGTAAAGTGTCTGTTATGGAAAAAGGAAATGTAAATGTTCTAACAAGAAAAGGTGCAAAGAAATCCATAGCAGATGTTTATTATGTTCCAGGAATGAAGTGTAACCTCTTAAGTATTGGACAGCTTGTTCAAAAGGGGTATAATGTATTTTTTGAGGATGATGTTTGTACCATCATGGACAAACCACCCAAAAAACAATGTATTGCTGAAGTAAAGATGACAAGGAACAGGATGTTCCCTCTTAGAATGAGAGCAGATTTGAAGAATGAAGAAAAGATAGCAGCAGTGGCAAAAGAGGCTATCCAAAGCGAACCAAAAGATGAAAATTGGTTGTGGCACTTGAGATTTGGACATCTCAACTTTGGAGGTCTTAATTTGTTGAACAGAAAAGGAATGGTAAGAGGTTTACCATTGATAGAGAAGCTGGACAGCCTTTGTGAAGGTTGTACCTTGGGGAAACAACACAGAGAAAGTTTTCCTTCCGGGAAAATCATAAGGGCAAAGGCACCCTTAGAGATTGTCCACTCATATTTGTGTGGACCGATCCAAACTCCATCGCTTGATAGCAGCCACTACATGTTAACATTCATAGATGATTTTACAAGAAAAACTTGGGTTTACTTTTTGAAAAATAAAAGTGAAGTGTTTGAAAAATTCTGCAATTTCAAAGCACTTGTGGAAAACCAGAGTGGGCTGCACATCAAAGTTCTAAGGACTGATAGAGGAGGTGAGTATATCTCTAAATATTTCTACGTTTTTGTAGAGAAAATGGTATTCAAAAGCAGTTTACAACTATATATACTCCGCAGCAAAATGGAGTAGCCGAAAGGAAGAATAGAACCATAATGGACATGGTGAGGAGTATGTTAAAGGCAAAGAATTTGCCTAATGATTATTGGGTTGAAGCTGTACATTGTGCAGCATACATTTTGAATAGGTGCCCTACAAAAGCAGTGATGAACAAAGTGCCGGAAGAGGCATGGAGTGGCACAAAGAAAAGTGTCACACACATGAAGGTTTTTGGATGTGTGGCTTATGCACACATACCGGATCAGCTAAGGAAGAAGTTGGACAGCAAGGGAGAGAAATGTATTTTCATTGGATACAGTGAGGAATCCAAGGCTTACAGGTTATATAACCCATCCACCAAGAAGTTTATTGTGAGCAGAGATGTTCAGTTTATTGAGGAGGAAGCTTGGGATGGAAGCATAAAGAAAACAATGAATGTTAAACATTGTTTATCTCATGATGAAGATGATGATGAATTCGCTGAAATACATCCCAAACGGCAGCACCAACACAAGAGCAGCAAGAGACACCCTTGAGGAGAAATGAGAGTTCTTCTCCAAGCACACCACAAGGAGGAAATTCAAGTGCTTCTTCAAGCATTTGTACACCTAGTGAAAGAGGTAAGAATTTCAGAAATTTGAATGACATTTATGCACAAGAGGCAGCAAATGAAGGTATCAATTCTTTGTTTGCTTTATATTGTCATATTGATGACCCTGTTCATTTCGAAGAAGCCATTAAGGATAAGAAATGGATAGAAGCTATGGATGAGGAGATTAATGCCATAGAAATAAACAAGACTTGGGATTTGGTTGAACTCCCAAAAGGTAAAGATGTCATTGGATTTAAATGGGTCTACAAGACCAAGAGTAATGCTGAAGGCAAAATAGAGAGACACAAGGCAAGACTTGTTGTCAAAGGGTATAAGTAGAAGCATGGGATAGATTATGAGGAAACTTTCGCACCGGTTGCTAGAATGGAGACCGTGAGAGCAGTGTTGTCCATAGCAGCACAAAACAAGTGGAAAGTTTACCAAATGGACGTGAAGTCAACATTCCTAAATGGAGTGTTAATGGAAGAGGTTTACATTGAACAACCTCTCGGCTATGAAAAGAAAGGCCAAGAGCACAAAGTGTGCAAGTTGAAGAAAGCTCTTTATGGGTTGAAGCAAGCACCAAGAGCATGGTATAGTAGGATAGATTCCTATCTACTGGAAAATGGATTTGAAAAGTGTGAGGGAGAACCCACCCTCTACATCAAAGAAAAAGATGGAAAAATGTTGATTGTAGTTTTATATGTTGATGATGTTATTTTCACAGGTAATGATGATTACCTTATTGAAATTTTTAAAACGGTCATGAAAGAAGAATTTGAAATGACTGACATGGGTTTTTTGAAATACTTCTTAGGAATAGAAGTAGAACAAGATGAAAATGGGATTTTTATCTCACATGCAAAATATGTTAATGAAGTGCTTGAAAGATTTAATATGCAGGAGAGCAAAGCAGCGATCACTCCCACAGTGATGGGATTAAAACTTAGCAGAGAGGACAGCAGCAAGGATTTTGATCCTAGCTTGTATAAGAGCATAGTTGGCAGCCTCATGTATTTGACTGCAACTAGGCCCGACATAATGCATGATGTTAGCTTAATTTCCAGATTCATGGAGAAGCCAAAGGATGCACATTGGCAGGCAGCGAAAAGAATTCTGAGGTATGTTAAAGGTACAAAAATGTTTGGTATTTTATATACTGCTTCAGAAAATTCAGATTTAGTTGGATACACTGACAGTGATTGGGCTGGAAGTGTAGATGATCGGAAGAGCACTTCCGGTTATGTTTTTCACATGGGTTCAGGAGCTATTTCATGGGCTTCTAAAAAACAGCCCATTGTAGCATTGTCTACAGCAAAGGCAGAATATGTGGCAGCTACATCAGCAGCGTGTCAAGCAATTTGGATGAGGAAGATGTTAAGAAGTTTGTGCCAAGAGCAGGTAAGAGGAACAGTGATTTATTGTGACAATAGCTCAGCTATTGCATTATCCAAGAATTATGTGTTTCACAAGAGAACGAAACACATTGACACAAAGTTTCATTACATCAGAGAATTGGTAAACAATAGTGAAATTGTTTTGGAACACTGCAGAACTCAGGAGCAGTTTGCAGACATTCTGACCAAGCCATTGGGGCAGAAGAGTTTTGAGTTTTTGAGGAAATGTCTGGGTATGACTGATAACACAGCAGCTGAAAGTAAGGGGGAGTGTTGAAATTACTTGCAGTTGCTCAAGTACAAGCAACCGCCTTCCATTTCCAGCGATTAGTCAAGATCGCAGAATGAAAAAAACTTGCAGAGAGCCACTTTCCATTTTTGAATTGATCAGTCAACTTCAGCGCTGTGTTGTTTACGGAGAAAATTTAATGGCAAACTCGGACCTGAATTTTATTGAGGCAGATTTAATATAAATTCCGCATCACACTCAGTCGTCCGTACGAGTGCCCAAAATCGGACGCGGAAAAATCATAAGCCAGATTTAAAAGAAATTTCGCGTCACAATTTTGGTGACGTCAGCAAAAATTTTTGGCACCCGAAATTTTTATGCAGATTGGTTTAATTTTTTCTTGGCGTCCGGTTCAATGCGTGGTATCAAATTTTGTTTTAATATTTGTTTTTAAAAAAAAATCGTGGGTAAAGTCAACGTATGAATATATATGTTTTACATATATATCAATTTGCACATTTCAAAAAGGTGAGGCTGTGGGCCACAGTGAAACTGTTTTGATTTTAGTTTTTTTTATTTTTAGTTTTAAAATAAGTTTTATTTTAAAATAGTTTTTTTATATATTGTAAAGTGCTGAGGCATATAAAAAAAGTTAAAAGAAAAGGCCTGTGTGCATTTTTGACATTGTAAGTTTTTAATTTTTACACAACAGTGTAAAAGACTTATATAGCACAACAGTGGATTGTTCAGATTTGTAAAAAAAAAAATTTACACACAGCAAAAGTGTAAAACAGAATTTGAATGGCACAACAGTGCATTCATTTTTTGAGAGATAGAGTATTTTCTCAATACACAGCAGTGTGTTGTAAATGCACAGATAGAGTGAAATTTTAGAGTGTGATTTTTGTGTTGCACTGTGTTTTGAAGCAGTCAAAGTTTTTGTGTATTCCCTCAGTCAGAGGAGATTTTGTAACCAAATTTTTGAAGTTTAATGAAATAGTTTTTATAGTGAAAACTCTGTTTCCAGTGAAGAATTTTTTTTTTAATATTTTCTCTGTGTTGAAGAGGGGAGTTTTATTCTCCATTGTTGTTCTGGAATTTTAAATATTCCAACAGCTACTGGAATCGAACCCTGTTTACGAGAGGATTCCAACACTCATCCATGATGGAAAGTGTGTTTGCGAGTCTATGATTATTATGGAGTACATCGAGGAGACATGGGACAGTAATGCGCCAAATATAATGCCCAAAGATCCATGTGACCGAACAGTTGCCCGCTTCTAGGCTGCCTTCGTAGACGATAAGGTAATTTAATTAATTATAATTCAGATCTCAATTATTTGAAAATTTTGGGCTTTCGGTTATTCTGTGTATACATATTATGGGTGGATGCAGCTTATTCCAAGTCTTCAGGGAGTTTACTTGGGGCGGGGTGACGAACAACAGAAAGCGGCGAAAGAATTGGTGGCAAACCTTCTTTTGTTAGAGGAGATTCTGAGATCGAACAGCTGCTTCTCTAGTGGAAAAGCGTATTTTGGAGGAGATGAGATAGGCTTCATAGATATCGCATTGGGCACGATGTGGAGACATTTAGAAGCCATTCAGAAGGTTGTCGATACCGTTTTGATAGATCCAGAGAAGATGCCTTTATTAAGCGCATGGATGGAGAGATTCTTAAAGGTCAACGTAGTGAAAGATGTTATGCCTGAACCAGCCAAGGTATTAGAGGTATTAGAATTTGTATCTGCCACCAGACCAAGTTTCACATCACCCCCTGCTGGCAATTAGCGAAATCCTTGCCGGCCTAATAAAATGAGGAACAGGTCAAAAGGTTATATTTAGAAGTATTTTTAGTCTTTTTGTCTTTTCTATTTCCTCTCGCTTACCTCATTTAAAATCATTGTTGATTTAATTTCTTTCCTTCATATGGGTATGTAATTATATAATTTATATACAAAAAAATTGAACTATCTAATAGAGTTTCTAGCAATTACAATTCTTACCTTATTACTCTTTTTAACCTGTAATTGGTTGGAAAATCCAACGAGACTTCAGCGGACCTACGGAAAGCTAACGGCAGCATATTAGCTGCATACATGTCCAACTATTAAATATCATAAAAATATTTTTTATTAAATGGGATATATGTTAAAATATATAATTATTTCTCTGATGTAGAGTTAGAGTGAAGTGAATTAGTTGAGTTGAGTTATAGATAGATTTGGTGAGTGAATTAGAGAGTGAGTTAAGTGAGTTGATCAAGTTCAGTTATGTGAAAGTGTGTGCATGTCAATTTAGGTTAAAATTTAAATACCTTTCAGTGACTTCATTGTATTCAGTTTGAGATTTAGAGTGGTGTGAGATTAATTGAAGAGCGGCAATTCATTGTTTAGTGTGTGAAATACTTCTGTTATTGTGTGATTGAACCATGGGCAAGCACAACGAGTGAAGAAGGCCAAGAGAAAAAAGCATCAAAAAAAGTTTACTAAAGTGCAGCACTTGGCAACTTCTCCCAACAAAAGCTGTGAAAATTTCTCCAAAATCATAATTTTTTTGGATTTATATTTTTGAGTTGTCAATTAGGTATAATTTGACATTTTAAAAGCATTTTATCTAACTGAATTTATTTATATATCCAAAAACAAGAAAAAAAATTATTTAACCAAAAATTATATAACAAAATAGTTATAAAAAAAACAAAATAAAAAATAATTATACAATAATGAACATAAAAATAAATTACAAAATTACTTTTTTATATATATATATATATATATATATATATATATATATATATATATATATATATATAACACCAGACATAAAAATAAATTGCAAAATTATCAATATACATCAAATAAAATTTTCTCATTTTAAAAATATTTTATTTGAGTCTATTTATATATTTAAAAACAAGAAAACAATTATCTCACCAAAAATTATATGGACAGAATAATGAAAAAAAATTATATAAAATAAATTGCAAAATTATCTATAATAAAAAAATAGATATAAAATATTTATTCAACAACAAACCTAAAATAAATTACAAAATTATCAATTAACAAATAAATTGTAAAATTATATATTTTTCTCAATTACACATTGATAGATATTCACTAGTTTTGAACCAATATACTCAGCAGTAAAATGTGCCTTACCATCAACATCTAGTAAAAGAACCATGAAATTAAAATTATAAATGATTATTTAAAATAATTTTTTATATTAATTTCAAGTTTTATGAAATGCCATTAGCCTTTAAACTATTGATTACAAGTAGATGAATTTATTTATATATTTGGAAACAGTTTACTTAAAAAATATAAAGATAACAAAATGTAAAATAATTATGCAACCATAAATAAAATAAATTACAAAATTAATAATTGAGGTTTTTATTCTAAAAAAGATTTGACTAATTATTTTAAAGTGTTCCGAGAAAAATACGATCCAAAAAAATAAAGATAAAAAATATAAAAAAAAATTGGCAACATTTTACTATTGAAAATTTAGTTATTTTAAAGTGTTCCGAAGAATACCATCTAAAAAATAAACATAGAAAATGATAAAATAAGATTATCAAGATTTTGTTATTGAAAACTTTGTTATCATACCTTGGTATGCGAGGGTATATCGAAAATTTTGCTATCATACCTTCGTATGACAGGGTACATAGTAATAATTTGAGTCCAATTATGTTGGCTTTCAATTTGTTGTTTCATATTTTGTTTTTATGATATATATATATAGGTAGGTATATTGCATTAGATTACGTGGCATCACCCTGAATTGGAATTATTCCTATAATTATTTTCTTTCCTCCCTCAGTCTCCTTTACAATTGTTCGTGTCTGCTTTACGATTGTTAGTGCATGACAATGGCCCTGGCCTTCGAAGCTTATTCCATCCGTGCCCTTTTTCCATTGTATTTGGGTTGTGGAAAGAAAGTATATCTCTACTATTTGGGTTGCGGAAAGAAAGCATATCTCTATTTATGAAGAATTTTTTTTTCTCTAAATGAGTTACACATCTTTTACATTCACAAAAATTTATTATAATTAAAATAGTAGTTTTCTAATTTTTAATTATTGCGTGTGTATGTACATATGAATATATATAGATTGTAGTTATTTAAATATTTAATTATATCTCATATTGAAATAAACAAGTACTTGTGATGACAATTATTAACATTTTATTCAACATGTTTAATACTTTTTCTTATGCTTATTTTAATACTCAACATTATAAAGATTAATTATATGACTGAGTTATGCTCGGTGCCAACTTCCAATGCAGTGTCACTGACCTCAAGGTTGGCTAGGGGTGGTCTCTACTAGAGGGAGCAAGGGGGCTCTTGTGCCTAATAGAACGCCATTTTTATAGTAAAAACACTCCAAAAGATATATGAAATTTAATTGTAGTGGTATATTAACTTTTTTATTTTATTTTATTGCTAAAAACTCAACATTGTTCCATCAGCTAAATAGGTTCTGATTTCAATCAATTCAATAAATTTTCCTCGCTGTAGTAGCAAATAAAACAGTAAACATTATTATTTTTTTTTGCATGCTACTAAAATAAATGATGCGAGTCGAACACTAGTCACCCTTCCTATTTTCCAAATCTATGTGTGTCGTTGTATAACCTAATATGATTGTGTGCGTAGAGGCCAGACGATGAAGAATCAAGAGTTAGGATCAGCAATATTCTTTTAGGGTGATTAGAGACACATTTATTTGAAAAGTTCCGATATTAATGTAATGTTAAAATATAGGTTGTTCATTGTCAACTGAAGTTTAAGGTGTCCGAAGTATCGAGATCTTAGGATTTCATGAAATAAAGTGGAACAACCTTACTAGTCCCTGCCTTTCGCATGAGGGACTATAGCGATCGCTCGATCGTTTACCAACGTTGACTTGCTTATTAAATCAGACTTCCATTTTTTTGAAAATTTTCAAAAATATTAATTAAATTTAAATTTCAAATATTATTATGAAATTGGAGGTTTTATTGTACAATTTTCTTGAGCAGTTGCCTATTCGTGTAAAGTAATTTGTGTCTTTTTAAGACAAAGTTTCACAATAACATTTTTTACGATTGAACTAATGTTGGAAATAATTTTAGCTTTGGTCTACTAATATCAAATGTTAAATACTATTCATAACTATATCATAGGCTTTAAACAATTTTTTTTTGTTTCCCATTGTGATGGCATGTTGTCACTTCCCTATTAATATGTGAATCTTTAATTCTGGAGCTACCACACATTTCTTTGTGACTACCACACAATGTGCTATGTTGCTTCACCGCTTGACCACATTTCAGATTTATATTCTGCAGCTGCCACACAATGTGCTATGTAGCTTCACCACTTGACCGCACTTCAGAGTTATCCATATGTAAGTTGGTTCTTGAGTCCTTTATGCTTCCCTATTAGACAGGGGGATGGGGGATGGTAAATGGTTGAAAATGAAATACCCTCTGCAATATTAGAAGAAACAGAAAAAGAGATTGAGGAATCATTGCACAATTTATTCTCAGAAGGAATGGATGCATAAACAAGTTTAGAGAAAGGCAGGAAGAGGGAATGGATGTAGAAACAAGTTTAGAGAAAGGTAGGAACACTATTGTGGAAACATTACCAAAATCTGCTTATCATAAAGCATATTACCACAATCCGCTTATCATAAAGCATACATGACCTGAGTTGGAAACAACATTTTCTCAAGGTGCAGGATCAGAACTATAAATCACTATGCGGGAAAAGGAGCAGTACCAGGAGCAACACATCATTTACCGAAGCATCCTAAAAGGCTGTTACCCAAGTTTGATCCAGAAAAAAAAAAGAATCTTATGAAGACCGCATTAAGAAGTTCATGCTAGTCGTAGGGCTTATGAATCTGAAATATTCCATACACCTTAGCAAGTAAGACATCTAAGTTTATGTATTAGCTTGGAATGAGTGAATACATCACATACCTTTAACCATGTGGTCTAAAATTTTATTGTTTGAGATGTATATGCTAGAACTACACCAGTGGTCTTGGGAGGCCCATGGTTGCCCACCTTATAAACTTCCAAACGGGAAGTATGAAGTATCTATGCTTTGATGCTAGTATCATTTTCACACAAACTACACCTCTGTTTGCGTCACCAGCCTCCCGAAGATAACAAAACACAATAAGCCACCATAGAATGTTGCAGGCAGGACCCTCTCCAGCTCAGTGATGACATACAAAAAGGTCCAGCGCCTTGCCTAAATATGAAGTAAAACATTACGTTATGAGCTACAAGACAATATGAAATTCAACATGGGCCTGACATTGAATTTGTGTGTAAGTTTGACTCTATTTTTTAGATTATGGAGTGGTAGAAACTGTGCATCTGAGAATGAAATGAAAATCCAAAAGGCCAAGTTTGGGAGACCTCCTGAACGTGGAATTGGCTTATAGCTTGCATGCCACACAAAATTGGCTTATACATTGGCTTATAGTTTGCAGCGAACACAAAAGTAGGTTTGACACAACACACACAAAAGTAGGTTTGACACAACACACAAATTACAGTTAGAGCAGAGCTTCATGCGTCGAAGATCCAAGAGTCCAATTTAACGCAAATCCAAAGACAACCATTTATCTCCATATAGAAATACTAGCATAATTCTACATTAAGTGGTGTGGTTTAGGTGTGCATTCGGTGGTTCAAATGTTCATGGTGTGTTATGGAGACAGAATCACATGGACCTCATGCGAGGGCCTACATGGTCCATTTATGTCATATGTTTTTTATATTCCATGAATTATGTTTAAAAATAATTTTAATGACTTAATGGAATTCAATTTTGACTTTGAGCTTGTTCATATTTGTGCAGAGTTGGTTTGAAGCTCTCTTGGTGTGAAAGTGATGGTGTTAAAATGAGTAGACTCATTACGAAGGGGGTTGCATTAAGTTTAATCACTAATAACCAATGCTTAAGGACTCTCGATGCTCAGGGTTTTTCGCCTACCAGACCTAACCATACACATCCCAGACTGAAAAATTATTAGAAAGGTGCTAGAAGCAAAAACTCACACAGAGTCCAAATTTTTTTAGAATGGCATAAAGACCTTACACAGAATCCAAATTTTTCTGAAGTGATATAAATTCCTCAACAAACTCTCTAAGAGGTAAATACATGTAAGATTCCAAACAATAAAAATTTTGATAGATCTAAAACATCTTAGTGTTCTCATTTAATACAATATTTCATCAAGAACCAGAAGACAAGAAATGCAACCATTTTGTTTATATTATTATTTACTGAAAGTAAAATACATGCCCAGACCATAAAATCCTGCAAATGGTATGCACAGCTGCTTGAAAATGAGAAATATAATAAACTGAAGCCCACTTGTGAATCCTGGATGGATCCACCACATAAACATCACCGCAAGGTTTTCGTCCCGGGATCAATAATAGAACTGGTCAGGCTAGGTTCTCAATCCAAACATAATAAGATAGATAATATCAGGATGATCTTAAATGCCTAGCTTCTCTCCCCTTTTATAGGCTTGTTGGACTTTCTAGAGACTTTATTTTATTATTTTTATTAGAAACCAAAAACAAATCCCATGGATCAATACCATGGAAAAATACCGCGGTAAGTATCATGGATTAATTCTATCCACTTTGACTGGATCAAGAAAGGGAATATTACAATACATGTAGCTTGTTGACAAGAAATTTCTATTAATCACTAAGGTGCTTCATGATAATCTGTGTTTGTGCAGGCTGGAGAAATTTCTATTAATCTGTAAGGTGCTTCATGATAATATGTGTTTGTGTAGGCTGGAGGTTGAGGGAGAAGATATTAATTTATAATTTCAATTTTTCATTTATAATTCATTTTTTTATGTGAATTTGAGTGTTCTCTCATCTCATAATTTTTAATAAAATAACCGAAAAACCTTAAATTATAATCACAATCATTATGGATTAAAATTCTAAAAATCACCCTATCACTGCCTTTGCACACCTGTATATAAAAAGTGACAAGTATTATCTTCCCAAAGCTCATCTATCATGGAATGCTATTATTAATTTTAACTAGCCTTTTGTCTTAAATCTTACATATAAGGATTCCAGACCGTATAAATATTTCACAGCCGGCAGGCACTACGGTTGCCTACAGCTCTTGTTTTCAAAGATGTAATTACATCGTAAGGTGTTATTATTTGAAAACAACATACATGTTGGCCCGCTGTCCTTCATGTGCATCATTCGATCTTTTGTTAGACGATTAAATTCTTTTCGATCGTTGATTTGAAGTCGTTATTTATTGACACAGGTGGTTGGTTGAGAGGCATGGATAAGAAGCAAAGGTTTTCAAATGCACATGCGAGTCCATGAAGGCAAGACGAACCAGGCACTCTCTGGCACTCTCTGACAGTCCATTGGCGCCTCGATGGTACAGATTCGAAGATGTTGAAAGGTGATTAAAGGTGAATGGAGACATCATGCTCAGTGTTTGGATTGGGACACAGGCCAACAAAGCATTTCAAGAAGCATGGCAATATTATTCGGGTGGGTTACTTCGTTTGAAGGTATACCTTTCTCCCAAGCTCTGGTATCTGAGGTTCAATGTCATCGAAGCCCAGGAGCTTAGGGTTTCAAAAAAGGGGCATTACCCTGAATTTTTTGTGAAGGCACAGCTGGGATTTCAGATTAGGACGACAAGAATTTCGGTGAGCCGGAGTTTTTGGAACCCTTTATGGAATCAAGATTTGGTTTTTGTTGTAGCCGAACCCTTCGAGGATTTTTGACAAAGCATTTCAAGAAGCATGGCAATCTTACTCGGGTGGGTTACTTCATTTGAAGGTATACCTTTCTCCCAAGTTCTAGTATCTGAGGGTCAATGTCATCGAAGCCCAGGAGCTAGGGTTTCAAAAAAGGGGTGTTACCCTAAATTTTTTGTGAAGGCACATCTAGGATTTCAGATTAGGACGATAATAATTTCAATGAGCCGGAGTTTTTGGAACCCTTTCTCGAATAAATATTTGGTTTTTGTTGCAGCCAAACCCTTCGAGGATGTTCGACGAAGCATTTCAAGAAGCATGGAAATCTTACTCGGGTGGGTTACTTCATTCGAAGGTATACCTTTCTCCCAAGCTCTGGTATCTGAGGGTCAATGTCATCGAAGCCCAAGAGCTTAGGGTTTCAGAAAAGGGGCGTTACCCTGAATTTTTTGTGAAGGCAGAGCTGGGATTTCAGATTAGGACGACAAGAATTTCGATGAACCGGAGTTTTTGGAACCCTTTCTGGAATCAATATTTGGTTTTTGTTGCAGTCGAACCCTTCGAGGATGTTTTGTCATTGAACGTGGAAAATATAGGACTGACGGGGGCTGAGACTGTGGGTCGAGCTAAAGTTTCACTTTATTCAATCGAAAAATGTTTGGATCATAGACTAGTGAGCCCCCGGTGGCTGGAATTGGGCGACGATAAAGTGGAATTCAAGGGAAGGCTTCATCTTCGCCCACGTTTTGATGGTGGCTACCATGTTCTGGACAAGGCCTCCCATGTGACCAGATCTGCATCTCACATGGAAACAGCTCTGGCATCCCTGTGTTGGAGTCCTAGATGTTGGTATTATGGGTGCCAAGAATTTATTTTCCACAAAGACCAAGGACGGAAAAGGCACCATTGATCCTTTTTGTGTCGCCAAGTACAGTCGCGAGTGGATTTGAACCTATACCATCGTGGACAACCTAAACCCCAAATGGAATGAACAGTCTACTTGGAAGGTTTATGATCCCTGCACAGTGTTCACATTGGGAGTATTTCACACTGAATTTTCACATTGGGAGTATTTCACAATGAATTAGTAAGACCCACTATTCCTGTATCAGAAAACAGAGATATAACACGAATGAGAAAGGTTCGAATCCGAGTCTCTACTCTAGATATGGATCGAGTCTACACAAACAGTTACCCCTTGCTGATGTTAAGACCTACTGGACTTCAAAAAATGGGCGAGGTCCAAATCGTAGTACGCATCTCATGCTCTTCTTTATTCAATGTATTGCATCGCTATTCTAATCCATTTCTACCAGCAATGCATTATCTCTACCCTCTGGGAATAGCACAGCAAGATGCACTCAGAGATTCAGCCATGAAAATAATGCATTTATGTTAATAACTAAAATTCTACGACAAAAATATTTATGTATGTGAACATATAATGATGGATTATATATAAATTGATGACAGATTGGTGGTATGTGTGAACATAGGAGGGTTTAAAGGCTTCGACAATGTCTTATGGAAAGTGCAAAAGTACAGAGGAGGAAGGAAGCCATCAATTAAATTTACTTACCACAGTGTGGACGGGGAACAAGGTGAATCTAGATTTAATGTAGATTTAAGATAGAAACGAGAGTTTACTGTAACTAGCTTAATTCTTATATCATTCATGTTATCATTGTACAGAATTATTTAAATTTAAACTGCATCTAAAAATCTATGTTGATATATAACCCGCAAATTAATTTATTGACTTTCATTACCCTGTAGCGTTCATTTAGAAAAATAATAAGCGATGTTTTTTAATAGTTGTTGATATGATCTAATCCCCTGGAGAAGCCAACCATGCCTTTCTACAGATTTTAAAATCTCGTCTCCTTGAATGGGGTTTGGTTGAAATAGGGGATTGTGGGTTTCAAAGTTGAAAATACTTGTATGTGCTAAACTGAAGGGAGAATTGCAGACCTATTAACTGCCCTGCCCCGGTGTAATAAGTAGGAGGGAAATTACAGACCTATCAACAGCCCTGATAATTACGAGATGCAATGGATTTAATAATTCCACTTGTAAACTTGTTGTTTTTTACATTAGTAATTTAATGGATGGAAAATCACAATTCTGAAAAGTGCAATTTTACAAATAAAATGGAAATGGATTTGTAGACCCTGTTTTCAGTGGAGCAATTTCAATAATCAAATAATTGTAATTCAACCAAGTCATCACAATTCTGACTCACGTAAAAGAACGAGATTTTTTCTCCTTAATTATTAATTTGGATGATTGTAAAGGTTTATAGAGGTTAATGCTATTGGAAGAGATATTGGGTGTGGAAGCTAATAGTAAATCTTTGTGTTCTGTTTAAAAATCTGTGTTTCAGGTTTTCCCGGTGACTTAGATGTATCAGTGACTTATACAATAAGTGGAGACATGGAACTAAGACTTGATTATGAGTCAATGCCAAGGAACAAGGCCACGCCTGTGAGCTTAACCACTCATGCTTACTGGAACCTTGCAAGACATAACAGCGGTAGGGATATACTGGAAAACTCTGTCAAAATATGGGCTTCACATTATACTCCTACAGATGATCATCTGATTCCAACAAGCCAAATATTGCCTGTGGAGGGAACTCCATTGGACTTTAGGAAAGAGACGGTTGCTGGGAGCAGAATTAATAAGGTGAAGAGTAAGCAGAGGCCCCCTAGATTTGATAACAATTATGTTTTGGATGGCCCCAAGTTGAAGAATGGGCTGAGGATTGCTGCCAGGATGAAGGATACTTGGAGTTGCATGGTGATGGAGGTGTGGTCCACTGCTCTAGGGATGCAATTCTATACTAGTAATAATCTAAAACACGCAATGGGAAAAGGGGGCTTCCTGTACAAGCCACACACAACACTGTGCTTCGAGACTCAGGGTTTCCCCAATGCAGTGAATCAGTCTAATTTTCCCTCTGTCATTGTCCAACCCGGCCACATCTATAGGCAAACAATGCTCTACAGGTTCTTAGTGCATAAAGCTCACAAATGACAATTTTTTTGTATTCGCAGTGTAAGTGCAAGCCAGCAATAAGAAAATAATGCCATATGGGAAAATAATGCTCAGTGGATAAATAGATTCACGTGTTTATTATTTCCATTGTAAGTCCAGCAATAAGATAATTCTCACAGAATCTGTAAATGTCTGCCTCTGTGCACTTACAGGACATTGGTTTTCATTTCATGGGGAATTTGGTTTTGTGTTCGGCTCTTAGTGTTTGGTGATTTGTGTTTTTATTTCCTGTACCTTCTCGTTGATGTAAGAAATATAAAATGAAGTGAGAGTGAAAGAAAATCATGAAAGTGAATGTCCGTGTGTTTTTTTCTCCTAAAATGTCTAGTTTTCATTTGGCTCTTACTATTTGGTGATTTGTGTTTATATGTTTTTTATTTAATTATATAATTTAATTAGTTTTTACAACATTCAACTTCAAGATTTTGATAAAAAAATTTCAAGATTTACAACTTGGAATATTTAATCTTCTTTATTATTCATCATAATATCATTTATATATTGGAATAGTGTGGTCAAAAGATCTTAGTTGGAGTGATTGGGTGAACAATTTGAACAAAAATATTGTTACTAACTCATAGTAATTTTGTGAGCAATTTGTTTCACTTTCAAACACACAGCACTGTGCTTCGAGACTCAGGGTTTCCCCAATGCAGTGAATCAACCTAATTTTCCCTCTGTCATTGTCCAACTTGGCCACATCTATAGGCAAACAATGCTCTACAGGTTCTCAGTGGAGAAAGCTCCCATATGATAATTTTTTTGTATTCACAGTGTAAGTCCAGGCCATCAATAAGAAAATAATGCCCTATGGGAAAATAATGCTCAATGGATAAATAGATTCATGTGTTTATTATTTTCATTGTAAGTCCATCAATAAGAGAATTCTCACTGAATCTGTAAATGTCTGCCTTTGTGCACTTACAAGACATTGGTTTTCATTTCATGGGGAATTTGGTTTTGTGTTTGGATCTTAGCATTTGGTGATTAGTGTTTTTTGTTTTTATTTCTTGAACCTTCTCGTTCATTTAAGAAATATAAAATGAAGTGACAGTGAAAGAAATCATGAAAGTGAATGTCTATGTGTTTTTTTGTCCTAAAATGTGTGGTTTTCATTTGGCTTTTACTATTTCGTGATTTGTATTTTTATGTTTTTTTATTTAATTATATAATTTAATTAGTTTTTATAACATTCAACTTCAAGATTTTGATAAAAAAATTTCAAGATTTACAACTTGGAATATTTAGTCTTCTTTATTATTCATCAAAATATCATTTATATATTGGAATATTATGGTCAAAAGATCTTAGTTGGAGTGATTTGGTGAACAATTTGTTTCACTTCTAAGAAAAAATGTTGTTACTGGCTCATAGTGATTTTGTGAGCAATTTGTTTCACTTTTCAGGAAAAATGTTCTTACTGGCTCATTTGTGATATTTATGAAATAGTTGTACTTAAAATCAACTAATAAATGAAACGTTTGTTTTTTTGTTTTTTTTTTCTCGCCAGCAATACAATTTCCAACAATTTACCTTATATGTTCTCGCAATAAAATGACAGCCATTTATTTGAAAATTCATGAGTTATGTATTTTGAATGAAAAATTATAATGCAATGGAATTCAGTAAATATTTCAGTTGAAGATGTCAATGGTAATCTTTCAACTATGATCGGCTGCTTTGCAATTATGATGAAAAGGTTTTATGAATCATATTCTCCAGTTAACTAAATTTTGATTTATAAAGTATTTGGATTAGTGAGTATCCATGTTTATCTTAGAGCATACTATATTATTGACTGTAGTCTGTGTAGTTGTTATGATTTGTATTTATATAATTTTTTTAAATACCATATTTATAGTGGAGAAGGAGGAAAGGAATTGATTGTAGTCTATGTTAGTTTTATGATTGTAATCTATATTCATTTACAATGGTTTAGATACAAAGTCATATTTGTAGTGTAGCAGGAGGATTGCAGAATTTATTTAGTAGTATAGTATTTTTTTAAAAGAGTTTCATTGTTTTTTAGAATAAGAAAAATATTTATTTGAAAAAATAATTGTTATGGTTATTGTTGTCAATTTTTTACATTTTGAAGTTTTTACTTTTGACAAAATGAGATGGTCCATTCTATCTGATTGCGTGTATGTCAATGCCATACAAGGCACTTTCAAAAATAGGAATGTCGATAATAATGTTGCATTTGCAATTTATGACCAACATTTTTTAATGCATGATCACTTGCAAGCATGCTACCCTTTGAATTTTCTTGCAAATTTTAGGAATACCCTTGAGTTTTTTTTGCAACAACTCACTATGCATTACTAGTCTTTTCACAACACACAAAAATGATCAATTTGAAACATTAGAAAACTGAAACAAAAATAGTCATTTTGTCTTCTTGTGTAGTAGGCAGGCCATTGATGAAGTGCCACTGGTTGGTCTCCATAAAAATCTTCAAAGAATGAATGTATCATAGAAACATGGGTGCCCTATTATTAGTTACTTTTAGAACATGAAGATATTTATCATACTATTAGTTGGATTTATGATATATTCAAAGACCACAGAACAATCCAATCAACTACTTTAATTTTGCCCTATCTATAGGTGAAAAGAAGTGGAGAACTGATGAAGGAGCATTAGCTCCGAAAAACACTTTGTATTTTACCTAAGCTAGGGGGTTTCATGTTTTGAAGAAATATTAAATTTTGAGTGATTAATTATATTTTAATTGATTATTTGTGAGAATTTGTAAATATGAGAGAAATTAGTTTCTAGATTATATAGAATTAATGATAGAGCCTAAGTTGGAATTAGTTTCTAAGTTTTAGGGATAAGAATCTATCTTTTAGGGATGTTGAGAGATTTAGGGATTTGTTGAGATTTTAAAGGGATAGAGCTCAATTTAGTGCATTTTTAATTTGTATAAATTGGAAGGCCTCAAAGGCAATTAAGAGGTAGGGGTAGAATAGAAAGGAGAAGTAAAGCTTGGGCAGTCGGGGCTTGTAAGCCTCCGACAATTGTAAGGCCATTACTGTTGCACATCCGGCAAAGACAAAGTCTGTAAGTGCTTTCATTGTTAATATAAAAAGTGGTTTCAGAATTGTGTAATTTGATTTCTGGAGTGGAATATATCTTCTGCAATTGGGTTTAAATGAAGAATGCCCGTTTTATATAATTCAGTTGAGAAATCGTTGTTTATGAGTTCATTGCAAAACTATTGAAGACAGAATACATTGAATCGAACATTAAATCCTGTGTGAATGGTTAATTTGCAATGTAATAGGAAATCGATTTGAATAATCGATGTTGTAATTGGTTTGTATTGTGACTCTACACCGGTTTAAAGGAATTGGTATTATTAATATCAATATTGTAGTAATGATGGAATGCGGTGATGGAAGATGATTGGGTTTCTATTTTAATACAAGAATTTAAATCTATTTCTGAGAATCGATGTTATGATACAGAAATCGTGTTAAATTCCCAAATGAATGGAGTTAAATGTATGTAAAAAGCGTTGTCTGGAATCAATAGCTGACAGAGGTCGATGTGCAAGTGAGTGAGTGGTTAGCTGGAAGATTTAAGATTGCGTTGAGTTTTGCAGGAGTGGATACAAGCAATTAAAATCTGAGGAATTATGGTGCATTGTTAAATCAGTGTTTATAATTAAAATCGTGGAGCCAATCCACAACATCAGCAAAGGCGTGGTTCCAAAGATTGATTTTCATCGTGTTGTTAAAACAAACACAGAACAGAAGGGTCGATAGAAGAAATCCTTGAATTTGACGGAATGGTAAGTGAAATGCAATTGGTTTGAGAAGCAACACTGTAAAAAGAACTATAAAATTGGGTTAACACGGAGGTTTGCGCTCTTTCAGTGGAACAAAAGGTATGAGAAGATTGTGGAACTTTGATTTTCTTTTAATCATAATAAAATATGGTTGAAACGTTAACTATGAGTCCGGCACCTGTTTTAAGCCTGAGTTATGTAGGCTGGATGGAGAATGGGAAACACTCTGGAATTGTTGGCAAAATCCACTATTGTTAAATCAATAGATGTGTCGCATGAGTTGATATTGATTTTAATCAAATTCTGTGTACATATGAAATGGGCATAAAGTAAGTTGAGATGGAGGTGTAAGAGCGTTGGAGAGGGCGCACTCGAATTGCATAAATACTCATGGTAAGCATATCTGTATTTACTGAAGGCAGATCTATTGTAATGTTGAATGGAATGAGAAATTGCAGAGGCGGAATCCTTCGACTAAGAATTGACTTTGCAGAAGTGATGAAAATCGATGCAGCGTTCTGAAATAGAGAGGAGTATTAAATTGTCAGTTTAAGGCACATTTGTTGAGATGATGAGCGCATTGTGCCAACTGAAGTTTGTGTTTAATAGGAATGAAAAAGTTGATTATTGGGTTTATGGAGCTGAAACATATGTTGAAGATAATTTCCGCATGATAATGGCAGGGTTCTGAAATTTTTATGCTGAGATGTCTGTTGATGTGCAGTAAAGGAAAAGATCCTGGATTTTGCAGGTTGGTCCTGCATCATTTGGTATCAGAGCTTGGCTCTGAATGAAAGTTCTTGAAAAGCGTTGAAGACTGAATTTGAATTTATATCAAATTTTGTGTGGATAAATAACTCTTGGTTATGCATTCGAACAGAATAGAATTCTGTTTTGATTGGTAAAATTCTATATGAGTTGTATGAGTGATTGACAAATTGCAGGCGATAAGTGCAGGGATAAATTATGACAGCGTTTATGAAGTAGCAGATGTGCATGCAGTCAAAGGAGATCAGATTCTAATCTGACAGTCAAGCAACCAGAATGCAGCTAAATGAATGAAGAATTGTGCAGGTATTGTGTTTGTTTAATTTTGATTTGGGTTTTACTGACAAAGAAATGGATTTAGGATTGATGGTTGCAGCGATGAAGTATCTCAGAAAAGGAGATCAAGGGTTAGTAATGAAAGAAGCTATTAATGATTTCTGAGTGGAAGAAACTCAGCAAAGAAGGAATTGTTGCTGACAGCTAAAGTTTTCCAGATAAAGCCAGAAGATTGGAAGAAAGGATCAGATTCTAAAATCTGATTGACAGTAGTTGAATATCGAGAAATTGTGCAGAGGAAGCATAAAGATTTGCTGAAACAGATTTGCAGGAGTGGTGAGATTCCGAAGGAAATTGAAGTGCAGGTGAATGGAAGGACAATATCAGACGAGATCTTGGAGGTAAGATGATATGGTTTTATTTGGATAGAATATTGTAGTCTTTGCAGTATTATTGCAACTCCCAAAAGGCAATGTGATTAGAATTTCTAACAAATAAAAGAAGCTACTGAAAGTTTCTAAGTAAAAACATAGATGTGGAAGAACCTTGAGGAATTCCAATAGGGATTGGATAAGGAGGATAGTTGTGAACAGGCAGATGAGTTGAAGCCCAAGAAGAGCAAAGAGAAGTGCTCAAAGGAGGTTCCAGAGATAGGGAACCAATTTCTTGCCAAAAGACTGAGTGAGGAGAGCTTGGTGAGGTAAGTGGCGGTAGGACAGGACTTGCTGCTGAAGAGGCTTTAGTGCAACTCATAGTAAAGTGAGTGAGGAACTCATAGAAATGGAAAGGATGATGACTAGTGACAGTCGTAACAGAGGTTCTGAAATAAACCACAGCAGAAGACAAAAGGAAAAGGATGCCAAGGCAATTGGCATACAGAGACAGTTAAGCAAAGAGGAATATGAGAGGGAGAAGGCTGAGATAGCAGTTCAGCTTGAGGTGTTAATGGAGATGTTGCAAAGAAATGAGGAAGACCAGAAGCATGGTTATGTCATGAGAAAGAAGCTGAAGTGGCAGAGGCTACAAGAGAAGAGGAATCATCAGATGAATATGCAGTTGATAAAGGAACTAAGGGAACTTGAACAGGTTATAGATGCCAGACAGAGGATAGAGAAGCTCGAAAGAGTTGAGCTACAGCAAAATGAAGATGTTGAAGAAGATGTTGAAGTTTCGATATGTTACCCAGAGAGTGGACCATTACTTTTTGAAAGTGATGAAGAGCTAGAGGAGTTGAATCATATGAATGATTCAAAGCAGCCGGAAGATTTGATGACTGAAGCATCAAATAAGACCGTAAGGTCTTGTGATTTTAAAACTAATGATTTGTGTGTGATTGCAGGTTTGGAAGAAGATAGGCAGTCTTTTGAGGTTGTCAAAGATGTGAAAGAGTACCGTTCAGAAAATGAAAGTTTTGAAGCAGAATATGATAAAGAGGCTGGGGAAGAATCAGTTCACTACAGTGGACAAATGCTGGAAGACATCAGTGAGATAGCTGATGAGAAGGGGAGACTAGCTGACAGTCTCAAGAGTTCTTTGAGTTTGGATCAGCATACTGATATGCTGACAGAAGAAGAGAAATCAACGCAACATACTGAAGTATTGCTAAAGGGAAAAGAGGTAAAGAGGCCTTATTTTTTTTATAATGATTGTCTTATAATTGAAGATGTTGTTGCAGATGCTGGAACATATTTAGTACAGGTGGATAGCCAATTGGAGGAAGAAGAGGAAGAACATATACTGAAGGATGTTAAGGAGAGATTGCTGAAGAAGGATGACAAAGCAGTTGTCATAAATGATAATCAAGAAGAAGTTGACAAATGCAGAAAACAGAGACAAGAAATTGTTCTAAAAGACAATGTAGCAGCAACAAAAAAGGTGCAGAACAACAGTAAGGGTGAAAAGGAAGCAATCAAAACAAGTGAAGAACAAGCAAAAATGAGAGTTCAGAAATCAAGAGATGGAAACAATCAGCAGACAGAGGACATACTGGACAAAGAAATTGAGTTGATAAGGAGGTTAATGATAAAAAAATCCCAGAGAAAGACAGCAGCAAGAAAGAAAAGGAGAGACAACAAGAGGAAGACGATAGCAGATCTTGAAGGCAGAGCAAGTGGAACACTACAATACAAAATATGGAAACCTGGAGGACAACATCAGATAACAACAACAGTAAAGCAATTGACAAGCAAGGAAAGATTACAAAATAAAATTTGGGATCCAGGAGGAAATAATTATCCAGACTTATGACCAGGTGGTCATGAATTTTCTTACATGGGGAGTCTGATGCAGGAGCATTAGCTCCAAAAAACACCTTGTATTTTATTTAAGCTAGGGGGTTTCATGTTTTGAAGAAATATTAAATTCTGAGTGATTAATTATATTTTAATTTATTATTTGTGAGAATTTGTAAATATGAGAGAAATTAGTTTTCAGACATTATATAGAATTAATGATAGAGCCTAAGCTGGAATTAGTTTCTAAGTTTTATGGATAAGAATCTATCTTTAGGATGTTGGAGAGATTGAGGGATTTGTTGAGATTTTAAAGGGATAGAGCTCAATTTAGTGCATTTTTAATTTATATAAATTAGAAGGCCTCAAAGGCAATTAAGAGGTAGGGGTAGAATAGAAAGGAGAAGTAAAGCTTGGGAAGTCGGGGCTTGTAAGCCTCCGGCAATTGTAAGGCCATTACTGTTGCACATCCGGCAAAGAAAAAGTATGTAAGTGTTTTCATTGTTAATATAAAAAGTGGTTTCAGAATTGTGTAATTTGATTTCTGGAGTGGAATATATCTTCTGCAATTGGGTTTAAATGAAGAATGCCTGTTTTATATAATTTGGTTGAGAAATCGTTGTTTATGAGTTCATTGCAAAACTATTGAAGATAGAATACATTGAATCGAACATTAAATCCTGTGTGAATGGTTAATTTGCAATGTAATAGGAAATCGATTTGAATAATCAATGTTGTAATTGGTTTGTATTGTGACTCTACACCGGTTTAAAGGAATTGGTATTATTAATATCAATATTGTAGTAATGATGGAATGCGGTGATGGAAGATGATTGGGTTTCTGTTTTAATACAAGAATTTAAATCTATTTCTGAGAATCGATGTTATGATACAAAAATCGTGTTAAATTCCCAAATGAATGGAGTTAAATGTATGTAAAAAGCGCTGTCTGGAATCAATAGCTGACAGAGGTCGATGTGCAAGTGAGTGAGTGGTAAGCTGGAAGATTTAAGATTGCGTTGAGTTTTGCAGGAGTGGATACAAGAAATTAAAATCTGAGGAATTATGGTGCGTTGTTAAATCAGTGTTTATAATGAAAAATCGTGGAGCCAATCCACAACATCAGCAAAGGCGTGGTTCCAAAGATCGATTGTCATCGTGTTGTTAAAACAAACGCAGAACAGAAGGGTCGATAGAAGAAATCCTTGAAATTGACGGAATGGTAAGTGAAATGCAATTGGTTTGAGAAGCAACACTGTAAAAAGAACTATAAAATTGGGTTAACACGGAGGTTTGCGCTCTTTCAGTGGAACGGAAGGTATGAGCAGATTGTGGAACTTTGATTTTCTTTTAATCAAAATAAAATATGGTTGAAACGTTAACTATGAGTCCGGCACCTGTTTTAAGCCTGAGTTATGTAGGCTGGATGGAGAATGGGAAACACTCTGGAATTGTTGGCAAAATCCACTATTGTTAAATCAATAGATGTGTCGCATGAATTTATATTGATTTTAATCAAATTCTGTGTACATATGAAATGGGCATAAAGTAAGTTGAGATGGAGGTGTAAGAGCGTTGGAGAGGGCACACTCGAATTGCATAAATACTCATGGTAAGAATATCTGTATTTACTGAAGGAAAATCTATTTTAATGTTGAATGGAATGAGCAATTGCAGAGGCAGAATCCTCCGAGTAAGAATTGCCTTTGCAGAAGTGATGAAAATCGATGCAGCGTTCTGAAATAGAGAGGGGTATTAAATTGTCAGTTTAAGGCACATTTTGTTGAGATGATGGGCACATTGTGCCAACTGAAGTTTGTGTTTAATAGGAATGAAAAGGTTGATTATTGGGTTTATGGACCTGAAACATATGTTGAAGATAATTTCCGCATGATAATGGCAGGGTTTTGAAATTTTTATGCTGAGATGTCTGTTGATGTGCAGGGGAGAAAAAGATCCTGGATTTTGCAGGTTGGTCCTGCATCAAGAACTAAAATTGACATCCTGAAATCCTTGAAAAGATCTCAAAACAATGGTTGGGAAAAATAGAATTGTTTTTTAAGAGAATTGGGGTTGGCAAATTCTATTGTGGCGAAATAGGCATGAATATCATCTCTTGTCGGGTAGACATCGAATTGCGAATGTGACAAAGTTGATAGGGATTGATATGGTATAAAGTTGTATGGAAATTTATGCACAAAATAAGATGGACATCGATTTCACTACACATATCTTGCTTACCAACTATTTGATCTCTTTAAGAATAAGATAGACATCGATTTCACAACACATATCTTGCTTAGCAACTATTTAATCTCTTTAAGAATCTTACAGCGTTTCCTTTGCAACATTTAGTGATGGTGCAATTACTAATATTCTTATTTTCCATTCTAATGGAATGTTAAGTGATAGACCCATTTAATGTTGTCCTTTCAAGTGTCACGGTTATCATGACCGTGAAATTAGGATTTCCTCTAATTAAACCTAGTCATAGTAAGGATGACTCAATAAAGGAAATTCATTCTACAATTTTGAGAAATTTGGAAACTTTGCATAGTTAATGATCTTCAGACATCTCTATTCAAATTATTTAACAAACATACGGATAATATCTGTTGTATCCTCTCTCTCTACAAAATTTAGTGGTTTAGCGTGTCCAATATTCTAGCTTCATTCCAAGACAGTTTCACGATCCTTTGTGTGGGTCATCTACTTTCCATACATGACTCAAGGATTACGTAAATAGTAGGAAGATCAGACTTCGAAATTGTTTTATATGTGTAATATTTTCCCTATATCTATAACTAATTACCAAAAAGACAAAAATAAATCTATGACTAAGGTTATCATAGATCCTTATTTAGATAGCTATGAGAATCTTATTCTTTTACAAAAGTTTATTTTACTGGCTTACAATTTTAATTTTATACTTATTTTAAAAATAAAATTATATTATTTTGTAAATTAAATTAAGGGAATTCACTTTCTTTGGTAAATGCTTTGTTTGATTTTCTAAAAAAAATATAATATCCTTTAAATTAAATTAAGGGAATCCATTCTGTTTGGTAAATATATTTTTTTGACTTTCTAAAAAAATTATATTATTTTGTAAATTAAATTAAGGGAATCCACTCTTTTTGGTAAATGCTTTGTTTGACTTTCTAGAGATCAAGAGTGGTCTTCAAGGAAATTATTATACATCAAGTATTAAGAAAGATCTAGATAAAAAGGATCTAGATAAGATTGCTTTTGTACATTTCCATTTGAAAAAAATAAATTAAAAGACAATAAATTTTTAGTTAACTAAATAAATACATAGAATACATAGACAAATAAATTAATGATCAATTTAATTTAATTTAATTATTCATGTTGCCATATATTTTCTCAAAATTATATATTTAAATGTGAGCTCAAAAAAATATAAGAGTTAATACATTAAGTTTTATAATATCTATATATATATATATATATATATATATATATATATATATATATATATATATATATTTAACTATGTGCATGGTTACAAAACTTCATGGTTACAAAACTAATACACAAAAATCAATTACCATAGTTGTCATTCCTTTATAATGAGTATCTTAAGAGTAGGGGTGCCAAGCTTCTCAAATTTCACTTACAAACAATAATATTAAAGTAATTTATATACCGTAAAGAAGTTGTATTGGAAATATTCTAGTTCATATGTTTCGTTATGGATCTTCATTTTCTCTTTAACATGATTCCAAGAGAATAAGACTATGTAATTTTGTTTTAGATATTGTTAATATTTATGGCTCTTATAGATTTCTATTAACTAAGGTGTTGTGGCTAAGAAGACAGGCGAGGCTAAATCGTCAACCCCTTGGAGAATATGCACTTAGTATCTAGCCTTGATTGAAAAGTGAGGAGTTAAAATATAACATCTTCACAGAAAACATGATGTTCAATATTTTCAATTCAAAAAACAAATCTTGAACTAGTGAGAATATTGTTAAAGGACTTTAGGGGTTGAGGTTAACTCATTAACCCACTTATCTCTAACACACTAAACGCACAAACTCTAATTATTTATCCAACAACTCACAATCCCCTTAAGTATCAATCAATGAACAAGCTAATGTTTTTTAATGACTAACCCAATAAATCCCTGACTACTATGTTTGAGCATATTCAAACATGGTGAACTATGATCAATGCCACTAACCCACTTACTTACCATCCCTTAAGAATTTTTCAACTGACACACTTACCATCCCTTAATAATTTTTCAACTGACACCTTATGAGTTATGCTCTCAACATATTTTCTACATTTAAATTCCTTGAATGTGTTCTTAAGCTTAGTTCCCAAAAAAAACACCATTTACTTGGTAGTTTTATTTCTCAAAGGCTTGCATAACACAAGGAGAAAATCTTAACTATCCTTTCCTCCTAAATGAATATTTCGCTAAGTATATCCTTCTAGAAATTTAGATAGATGATTATTATCATTTCTATGAACCATTCTCCTTAACTATCCTTTCCTCTTAAATGAACATTTCACTAAGTGTATCCTTCTAGAAAGCTAGTTAGATGGTTATTATCATTTCTATGAACCTTTACTTGCTTAGGTTACAATATTAAATATAAAACCAACCTTTAAACAACTATTACATTATTATATGAATTAAATTATGGGAACTCACTCACTTTTATAAATATTTGTTGAAGCTTCTAGAATCAGGAGTCAAATTTGAGGAGGTGCTCTCACATCAATTTTTTTACCAAGACCTGCCCAAAAGGGGATTTTGAACATTGAAATATCCATAAAATCCTTATAAGATAATATTTTTTCTTTTGGTTCTTTATAACTGAAAAGAAAAATAATTTAACGATTTAGTTTGTATATATATATATATATATATATATATATATATATATATATATATATATATATATATATATATTAAGTTTTATAGTTTATAATAAAGATAATGAAAATATATGAAATAAATATCTACATGGTATTTAGATTAAAAAAAAAAAAACTAATTTTAGTCTTAGTGGTAGTTTATAGAATATAGCATGGAGTTGGGTTACACTTTTTGGAAAAATAAGGCGCATTTAGGTGAAAAAAATAGGGCTCAATCGATTCATTTTTAAGCACTCGATCAAGCTTCTCAAGTGCTAAAAAATAGCTTGATCGAGTGTTTTAAGTGCTCGATTGAGATTCTGAGGTCCTAAAATTGACAATTTCATCTCCCCTTCTACAAAAGTTTATGTAACACCATTTAGTACCCTAACAAACTTAGGGAACAATTTTTCCTTGGGTTGTAGATTTGACCATGTTGGATTCATGAAGGAAACTTGTATCCAATGGCATATGAGTTTGAAATTTTCAAATTCATATGATATTTTTAATTTAACTTCATTTAAACATAATTTTGAAATTTTTTTAAGCAGCTTTAAAGAAGCTCAATAAAAAATCAATAACATAAAATATACACAATGCAAATTTTTCAAAAAATACCACTATATTAATTTATGAGTCCTCTTCAAAAGGGTACTCTTATTTTTTCAATTTATTTAAATAGTTCAAAAAAATCTTACGTGAACATGTTTCTACAAAATGCAATGAAATATTACTTCATCAACTTCGAAAAATAATAAAAAATATAATTTTGCATAAGAAAATAGTTTTTCTAATATGAAAAACTTACTTCTCAAAGTAGATGATGCTTATATATTAGAAATTACACATTTTGTACTAATTTATGCTACATGATCACATTCATACCTCTTAAGATGTGTGAAAATTTGCAACAACACACAATTTATTTAATGGAAAATTGATATATTATATGACACTAATTTGTTTTTGTAAAAAATATCATTAGGAAGACAACACAATTCTCCACAAAGTATATTTCTACTCTAAAACAAAATTCCCAGTGGTTATATGAATTTTGAGGGCTTCACTTCGATAAAAGAGTAAAATTTTGGAATTTCATCTCCACATTTGGTGCAAAAGTGTAACCCATCTTTGTGCATTCACCCACCTTTATAATGGGTATTTTAAGAGTAGGAGTACTAATTTTTTCAAATTTTACTCATAAACATTAATCTTAAAGTAATTTATATCCTACAAAGATTTTGTATTGGAAAAATGCTTGTTCATATGCTTTCTTGTGGATCTTCATGTGCTCTTGTGTTGTCTTTTCAGGAGAATATGACTATAGGCTTCAATTCTCATTATTTTTAATGTTAATGGTTATTACAAGTATCTATCAACTTAGGTGTTTTGTAAAATAAGATATGGGAGGTAAGCACCTCAATCCCTTGGTTCCATATGCTTTACTGAAGGCTTGATTATGAAATTAGGACTCATAAGATGAATTTTTCATGAAACATATAATGTTAAGTGTTATCAATTCAATGATGAAAAATCGTTGAATTTGAGAATACTTTTAAGTGTTATCAATTCAATGATGAAGAATTGTTGAATTTGAGAATAATTTTAAATGATATGAGGGGTTGAGGTTAACCCCTTAACCCCCTCACACCTATCACAATGAACACACAACCTTTAATTATTGATCTACTAACTCACAATCCCATTAATATTTGATCACCGAACCAACTGATGTGTCCTAATAACTAACCTATTAAATATTTAAGTACTATGGTTTAATACACTTGAACATGATAAACTATTCTTTAATATAGTTATCCATGATTGATGCTACTATCTCATTAACTTAAAAATCCATTAAGAATTGTCTAACTAGCCCCTTAAGATGTATTCTCTAATAACGTTTTCTACATTCCAATTCATTGAATATGTTCTTACACTTTGTTTCATTTTTCAAATATAATATTATCAAAACTATTATATAAAGATAACGCTACTAACAATACTTTAATATGATTATATCTATTTCTTATTCATAGGTTGGATATAAGACCTCTTACTTGCTATGAAAATAATTTATTATTGTTTAGCACTTTTATCCTAGTATTCTTGATTATAGCTTGATCTATAACAAAACATAGGGAGCACATATGAAACATGTTGATGAAGCCCTTGGACTACTCAACTATAACTTTTTGTTCCTAAAATTTTCCAAACATGGTATTCCTCACAATTTTGAAGTGGAGTACTTCAGTCTTATACTTAGTTAGAGTGAGGCGAATGTGGATCCAAAGGAAATAGTGTATATTCAATATTGACTACCATGTCATAGACCTTTAACAAGTTATCATAGAAAGTTTGTGAGAATTTATGATAAAATTGTATTTTCATTAATTATCTTACCAAAAAGAAATCATTTTATATATAACATATGTGTACTACATCCATTTTAGTATTTCCCAATTAAAAAGAAAACTTTGAGTGCCAGACACTAATAAAAGGTCTTAGAGTAGTGATTGCCATTGGTGCTTAGTAATGAAAAAATTTGTGAAATAAATTTGGGAAATTTTACCTATGAGAAAGGAATAATGGCATCCTTCACGTCATCAAAACTTTGTGCTTATATATTGCTTCGTAGAAGCTATAGATAAAGGATGACCATCGTAACTTGAAGTATTTCTTACAACAATTATTGTCATCCCTATAGTAGCACAATTATTTCATTAACATACTATATTAAAAAGGGTTGAAAGAAATGGTAGCTAATAGCACAGTGTTATAACTCATCATATGCCAATAAATAACATGATAGGAATAAAAAAATTGATTTCGTCTATAATGTACGCAACCCCCTAATGCCTCATGAGGATTTTGGGATTTATCTAGATCCAAATTTGTAGGTTAATTATCAATATTGGCTTATTAAAATTTCCCTTCCTTAAAGTTTCTCAAATATAATTCCCATGGCTTCCATTCTCTTCTACTCATCTTGATATTTCTAGTGATATAAATATCATCTAGTTTGGAGCTCGATATACAAATTTATACATGTTTGAAGATGTGCCCTTCAAGGCTGCATCATCATCCATACTAAACCACTTTGTATAAATGCAATATTTTCCCACATGTTACGATCATACATTATTCTACCAATTTCCACAATGGATTATCGAGGCTATCAAATATTTAATCATCTATCACGATCCTCATAAACACTTACTAGTTTACACTTATTTATATGATTTCTCCCTAACCTAATAGTGAGCCATCATTTAATGGATCTAAACCTCTTTATAAACATCTATCACCTAATTTACTTACTTATTTCTTTTACTATTGAACCAAAAAACTAATATTTTCTCTAGTTCTACCTGATGTTTGACTCTCAACATGTCAATAGGTTATCATGCTTCAACCATGTGATGGAAACTAATCTACATCAATTAAGAGGTGCTTTGGGTTTTTCTTCATATCGAGGATTTAAGAAAAATATAGAGGCCTAATCCTCTTGGTAACTTGAAACCTGATAGATGATCTCCAATCATATAATAGCAATTCTACTTATTCCTTTGTTTCCATCTGGCCACCAACTTAGTGTTGTTTTCCACTCTAATCCACATAATCTTGCCACATCATTTTTCATGTTTGCACCATGCCACTTCCATTTGAATCCACATCATCTCCATTTCAGCCCCACATTAGCTCCATATCACATCCATGCCAACACTACATCAATTCCACATCGACATATGCCACGTCACGACCCTTATCGAGGTTAGAAGTATTGGGAGGAAAATCCCAATAAGAGCGTCTAAATATCACGATGGTTGAATACCCAGCACCCTAATGCATTCATATCCATCATTTAACAACTACAACTATCCATCACCATTAAATTACTGTCAATCCTATATTCTATTAATATTGGGGAATTTTGTAGACTATTTCCTAGAGAATTCCAAAAACCCTATCTCTTGATATCCCAATTGATCACTTGATGGATCCAAAACTTTTCTCATATCCATTAACTATGAGATAGTACAATATTTTCTAGTATTGGATATTATAAAGGGATGGTGAAATGCCCAATCTTGAGGGATGAATAGTCCAATATCTTGATAGTATTTAACAGATGCCCAAAACTCCATTTGGCTAAATCTTAGTCATGGCCCCTATGTTAGTCGTGCTAGTAGGGGCTGAGCTCTTGCCCTCCCCATCCCCAAATTTAGTACCACACTAAGGAACTCCGACCTCATATTTCTATCCAAACCAATATAAAAAGGTTAATCCATAGATTTTTTTCAACCCAAGTTGAAAGGGACAATCCCCACACATCTCCTTGGTAAGTCGGGTGAGTAGAGGGGACCCTGAGCCTCTCATGGGAGATGTAAAGGACATAGTCATGGAACTAAGGTTTCTTTGAATACTTATAAACTTTAAAGATCCTCCCTAACCATGAAGGCATTACAAAACTTATTCCTCATTACCATAAACTAGACAAATTCTCAAGTAATACTACAGGGGGACACTACACACAACTACCTATTCTGACAATTCATACCTCTTATTTGCCAAAATCATATAAACTTATCACTAAAAAATTTTCTAAATATGTGTACATCAAGTTTTTTGATCCTTATTTGGCTTAATAAAGGCTAAATGCCTTAACATCAAGTCCATTTAACCTTCTTAACATTTCAATTCATTAAAATTATAAGGATAAGTTTTTGTTAAATGTCTTTAGACATACAAATAATTTTTTTGGAAAAAAAAAAAAATCATTATCCTTTAATTATCATGAATATTTATATATGAATAATTGGTAAGGTCTCAATCTAAAAATAAAAAAAAAGACATTAACTTTTAGAGAAAACAATAAGGTTTTCAAAAAAAAAAAAAAAAAAAAATTCTATCTAATAATTATAAATAAAACTAAAATTATATATATATATGAGAGAGAGATTGACATAGTGTTGTAGATGATGACAAAAAGTGTCAATGATGTCAAGGGGGGTGTATTAAGTACAAGCAATGTCATTGATGAATGAAAGGAAACAATATGAAGTTTATTGAGTTTTTCCAAATTTACGATGTCCTAATGACTCAATGGATGGTATGGCTTTATATTCCTCCTTGAGAATTTTCGAATAGTATATTTATCTCCTAAAAATTGATCCTGAATGAGAAGTTACGACTAATTGAAGATCAAAACTAGTAAAGGACCTAAACTATGGGGCCAAAACCAAAAATCACAAAATTTCTTAAATGTTGTCCATATTATTTGTAGATATATGGTTTAGTGATTAGATTTATAGTGGATAGCAACCTAACTTGAAAAAATTTAACAACATTAAATTTTGAGCATGTCTTCTTAGATCAAATAGATCTGAGAGCACATAAGAAATGAAATGAAATATGATAGAACAAGTGCACGAATATTAACTAGGTTCATTGGCCTATCTTGTAGTGAAACACAGAAACTGGTTATAAGCTAAGATGAATGGCATCATCCACTGTTGTGGTGCCTCTAGGGTTTGTCAAGTGGCAAGTACAAATGCTAGCTTTTGGTTGGTTAAATAATTAAAAATGGGTGAAATGTGGAACCCATCATAGGCTTCCATGTGGCATGATGACGTCATGTTGATGTCATCATGAAGTTGACCATGGACCCTTAGAGACACAATCACATGAGATGTTCATATCATGACCTCCTAAGGGTAAGCCTAAAAGGACTGATGCTCAAATTTTAAGGACAATGTCATGTCAAACGATCACAATTTTTCCTTGTATAATCAATGTTGTGGTATACAAGCAAAAAAAATGTGTTGGCTCGACTCACATGACCTTGGGACCGCACACATCGTATAAATTTATATGGCTATAATTAAATGGAACAAACAACTCAATTCAATGTATATACATCTCTCATTACAGGTCTGAAGGTTAAGCTTTGTGGTGGTAGTATATTTGTGAAGTTGTTTATGTATGATAGGTGGAAGGATTGATCCCTTGCACAATTTTGTATTTTACAAATAGTGTATGGTTATTGTTTTCAAGTTAAGAGATCCATGACAAGATAATTCATGGGTATATTATCGTTCTAGGTTGCATCAATATTGATGCCCCATATATATATATATATATATATATATATTTGTGTGTGTGTGTGTGTGTGACTTTTCCCAAGAGGGAATGACTCACTGATTAGGTCAATTAGCATGGTTTGTTCCATGAATGTTATAAGCTCAAGTATAGCAAAACGAAGTAATTTTTTTATGGTCATTGGTGCACCTGATTTGAACATTTAGTCAAACAATTAGACATTTTGTACAAGTAGTAAAATGTTATTGTGTAAAATGTGCTTGTATTTTTCCGATCTATTGAATGATTACTTTTTGTATATATAGTTATATATGCTTTTTGGAGGTTTTTAGGCTTATTTTAATGTGAAATCAGATTCTAGAAGAGGCATAGTGACTGGGGTTTAACTGTGAATAGTTCTTAAGGCATGAAAATTATTAATGATGTATTTTAAATGTTCGGAATCAACATTATGTTTTGTATGGGTTTATGTGCAATTTCTAGTGAATGTTGTGTATATGGATAGAGATAGTTCTAAGGAATGTTTTACTTCACCAAATTTAATAACCTGTTGCAATAGGGTAGGGAAGGGACATAACAATTTGATGACAATAGTAGCATGATAAGTTCCAAATAACTGCATTGAAGAAGCAAGTGGGTCTAATATGAAGTATTTTGAAAAGTGGTAAGAAGGAGGTAGGTGCCTCCACTTAGGTTGGCGCCTTAACCAAATTGAAGTCTACATTTGCTAAAATCTTTCGCTTCTCTGGGGATGGTTCCTCAATTAACTTATAGTCTATTTCTGCTTACTCTTTCCACATTTTCAAGGTTGGTGCATCTTTCAAGTTGTATTATATTGCAATTAGTTTCTTCCACATCTTGGGAGTGGGATCCATGAGTAGTTCGGTGCCTACAAATATATGTAATAAATTGAATAATAATAATAATAAGAAGAATATATTGTGTTTTTATCTTGTAATGGTTTCCTATGTAAAAAAAGTTGTTTTCTTGTGTTTATGTGATAATGGATTTTTTATTCATATTTTCAGTAAATTGTTATTCTATAGTGTTTCATGGTTAACTACTGATCAAATGTGTTAAAATTTTATAATTGTTGATACACTAATTCACCACACCCCCACACCCCCCACCCTCCCTTAGTGTAATGTTTGGTTCAACAAAAACACACACATACACACACATGTGGCATACATTTAATTAGGAAGGGTTAATACATAAATACAAAAACACTAAAAAATGACCTTATTATTTTTAAGAGAAATTCATTAGATTAAATAATCATAATAATAATAATCAATTGTCTGATAATATATGGTGGGATAATTTATCAAAGATACTTTTGTAAAAAAAGTATTTAAAAGTTTGACTAATGGTTTTTGAAGATTCAAATGTGTTCACATCCATATAAAGAATTAAAATTAAACAAGATTTTATTCTATTTTTATTTTCTATTTAATCACACTTTAATCCACACTTAAATCACCTTTTATGCAAAAGAGGAAACAATATCTTCACATCCTTCCATTCTTCCATCAACGATACCTTTGTAATTTATGGAGAAAATGGGGTAATATTTTTAATAATATATATGTTAGGAGGTGAATTAATACTCTTACCAATCCCCTTTAACACAACAAAGGAAAAAATATCTCCTTATCCTTCCTTTCATTCATGAATGATACTCTTGAAAATTCTGAACTAGGTGGGATATATTTTTTCATAAACTAGTGTTACTATGGATGATTAGAAACATAAATTGATTGAATTCCTGGATGGAAAATGATATATTTTACCTAGTTCCATTGTGTGATGTATAAGTGACGTAAATAGCTGGTCCATGTTAGGACCATGTTATTTCAAGTAGTGATTCTAATCTTAGTATATTTCTTTAGTATCAGTTACATGCATTGTAATTCGAACATTATGATATGCTCTAGACAAAGAGTGATCTGATGGCTCATATTCTCCTTGATACAGATGGCTATCGATCCATGATTTAACACCTAATTGGTCCATGATCTCAATTCAAATAGAATGGAGGGTCATGAGTAATCATCGATTGTGAGAGCTCTCTTATGTAAAATACTTTCTTTTTTATTAATAAAATTTCCTCAAGTGGCCACATTGGCTAGGGTCGTGGATTGTTTCCCTCTCAAAGGGTTTTCACCATGTAAAAATACTAGTGTTGTAATATTTGATTTGGTTGTGTGAATGGTTATTAAAGGTTTTGATCCTATATGGAATACCTTGTTTACCAAAGCACACCATTAAAGCTTGATTGAAGCATCGCTTTAATTGATAATCAAGAACTTAATGCTAAAACTTTTCATTTTTGTAACATACAAATCCCCTCACATCTACCCAAGTAACCAACCAACCAGGGTAAACATGAGCTTAGGGCAGTTAAGAGTAGACTCAACCTCCTTAGTGACTTTAAGGAAGTTGAATTGACGTGGAAAACCATAACAGAGACTCCTTTTATCTGCTACAAGACCCCCATATGCTATCTAAGCCATAAAGCTGACTTGTCCCTTGATCCCACTGACTTTTTATGAAGAAAAACCATAGAAAATCCCTTGATATGGGAAAGGGTGTGTCTAGGAGGGTTTGGATACACCCACAACATGGGCATGCGCATGTCTTGGGACTCAATTTCCCAAACTTGTGCCTATGTCTACGAGCTTTAAGGAACTTTTTAACCCCAAAATCCCTGGTACTACCCAAAAATTCATGTAGATTTCAGAAATCATAAAACACGTGGTGAAAATTCTAAATGACCAAAAACTGACTACAAGAGTAGACCTAACAATCCCCAAACGGGATTGACATTCTGTTAAACACTTGGCATGAATGAAATCTACAGGTCTAGGATACAAGATAGGGGATGAATGATTGAAAATGCTTATGAAACATTATAAGAAGGATCATCACCCTCTTCCTTGAGCATATATGACATCAATTATGTCTTGCATCCATGATTTTAAAAATTACAAGTAAATACATCAAATAACCATGATATGTATTAGTCATTTAAAAATTTGTATAACCAACATAAAAACATTGAAATAATAGCAAGATAATAGCCATTAAATCTACACATTAATAAGTATAAAAGTAAGATAACTTGGGTTCCATTAAACATACGAAATAATCGACCAAGTTCTAGACTTCCATGTACCACCCAACCGAGTGTTGAAAATATCTCTTCAGCTAGTCACCCCCGTGCTATATTCCAAGCATGAATATGGGATCTCATGGATAAAATAATATAAAACACAACCAAGGGAATCGAGAGGTTAAACCACCTCCACCCTCACCATATCGTGATCTCACTAAAATTGGTGCTCCAATCACAAAATTGAACCGAACTTTGAATGTCATCTGGAATCCATAACTATTCTTGAGGAATTTTCCATCTCCTTATCTCTGAGGCTTTACCGCAATCCCATCCCAAATCACTGGGCCCTAAACCAAGACACCACCCTTAGTATTTACTTTGTATCTCGCAAAAACTAGTCAAGGGATTCATAGGCCTTTGGGAATTCTCATTGAGACCACCTCCTCCCTGAATTCTGAAATCCATCCTATAATTCCAAATCTCAAAACCGAGGTCAAAATCCCAACATACCATGGCATCCGGAAAAAGGAAAGGGAACGCTAAAAACCATTATCAAAAGTCGGTAAAACCATGCCATCGATGGTAAGAGAACCAAATACCAACATGTATAAGCCATGCATGTACAGACCAACTAGGAAATCACACATGCAATATGTTACTTGCAAGTATTCATGCTGATTTTGTTAGATCATGCTCTTCCTTGCTTTATCATTTCTTTCCTTTCCTTTTCTTGTCCTTATTTTCCTTGCCTTCCTCCTTCTTGGATTAATGTTGAAATGCTCCAAGAAAACTCTAAGTGTTCAAGAGTATGAGAGAGAGAGAGAATAATGACAGAGCTCCAAAACTGAAATCACAAAAGGTGAACTAGTAAAAAGATACCAACTGATCCTCAAAAGCCTTTTTATCAATGAGGCCTCTATTTTCTTCATTTTCCATTACTTTCCTTCACTTTCCTCCTCACATGCAACATGTGACCTTTTACCTTCCTTTTCTCCTAATTTCCTTTATTTTCATAAAATAAATGTGCCAAAAATATGTTTTTCCTCTTTAATGCCTTTTCCATTGCCTTTGCCAATTTTAATTTTCCATAAACACATATCGAGTGATGCACACTCAGATATCTTTGCCTAACATTCAACTTGGAATAAATGTCCCTTAACCGTGGTCTTATTTTTCCCTTGTTAACCTTTATTACATGGAATTTTTCCTAGGTCTATTACATAACCCTCCCCTTTGGGGAAAACCGTCCTCAGTGTTAAACCACACCTACATCTCACCAAATTTCTTGAAAAGAAAATATTTCTCATGGAGCTTTGTTACTTAGCTCAATGCAATATTTACAATGAGTAACATGTTCAAAATCATGAACCATGATAACCTAACCATATAAAATCCATACTGCTTATTGGATATGTATAACTTAGCTCATGGTGGTGTTTACATCCATATACACATGTACATATATACCAAAATATCACCAAAACATATCCCAAACACCAAACCAAAAAAACTTTGCCTCAACCGATAAACAATGAAGTATACATGGCCCGCATCTAATCTGTCATATCCCATGTAGCTTCATCAGGCTCAAAGTGCTTCCACTTCAATTTAACTTGCTTGATGGATCTATTCCTGAGCATGAGTTGCTTCCATTATAATATGCACTCAGGTTATGGTTGGAATACTCATTCTTGCTCCAACTGCAATACAAATCAATCAATAACATGATCAACATCCTTTATATACCTTTTGAGTAATGAAACATGAAACACATCATGGAATTTCACTATTGGAGGTGGTGCAAGTCGATATGTCGTTGGTCCAATCCTCTCAAAGATCTCAAAAATCCTGCAACACTGTGGTGCCAACTTAGCACATGATTTAGTCCTCAAGGAGATATTCTTGGGCTTGATGCACAATTAAACATGTTTCCCAACCTAAAAATCCTTAAATACATTGTGCTAGTATGCATAACCCTTCTGCATGTACTGTGCTACCTTTATATTCTTATTTATAACCTGCATTTCATGTTCCATGTCTGCCAACATGCCCAGTCCAATCAACACCCTATTAACTGGACCACTCCAACTGATGGGATTATTACAACTCCACCCGTACAGTGCCTTAAAGGGCCTCATCCCCAATGGCTCATGATACCCATTGTTGTATGAACACTCAACCAATGGTAGATAATCTTCACACTTCCATTCTTGATGCATCACATACATCCTCAGCATGTCCTCTAAGATCCTATTGACCCTTTGAGTCTGTCAATTTCTCTAAGGATGATAATTTGTGCTGAAGGGAAACTCGGTGCCCAAACTTGCAAATAATTACTTCCAAAATTTTAAAGTGAAATTTGCATCCCTGTTTGACACAATATTTTTTGGAACACCATTTAATCTGACTATGTCTTTGAGGAACACCTGTGTTACATCACTAGATGAATAAGTAGTCTTCACTGGGATGAACTGTGCAACCTTTTTCAACTTGTCCACAACAACCATGATGGATTCATGTTTTCTAAATGTTCTGGGAAAACATGTGATGAAATCCATGGAAATGAACTAATTCCATTTCCATTATGGAATCAAAATAGGCTATATTAGTGACCACTTGGATGCCTAAACTCCACATTCACCTACTGACAATCCAAACACCTAGCAATGAAATTTGCTTCATCCCTCCTAAGATTTAGCCAATAATAGAATATCTTCCCTGTAGTCAATGTATTTTGATAGCCTAGGTGAGCTGAATATGGTTTCACATGAAACTCCCTCAAGATAACCTTCTTAAGCTCACTAATTTCTAGAACATATATCATATCTCTAAAGATGATCAATCCATATGTGATGAGAGGATAGTCCACATCCTTTACACCTGCACTTGTACCATGCTTCAATATATGCCTAAGCACCATATACCTCACATCGTTCTTACATTCATACATGATCCACTCCTGTAAATTCGTCGCATAGGATCTCATAGCTGTAATGTAATTTACCTTTATCCACCTCCTAAGAGAATATGCGACCTTGTTCCCTTTACCTTTGATGTACTTGATCTCAAAATAAAACTCGTTGATTGTATCCAGCCATTTAGCTTACCTGGAATTTAGATTTAACTAGCCAAATAAGTATCTCAATGTTACTACGATAACTCATCAGTAAAGACGTCCTTCCAAGAAGATAGTGCCTCCACACCTTAAATGCATTTATGATCCTTACTAGCTCAATATCACGAGTCGGATAATTATATTCATTTTCATTCAGTTTCCATGACTCGTAGCATACCACCAGTCCTTCGTGCATAAGGACTCCACCAACCCTCTTTTGCAAGCATCTCTACATAATACAAACTCTTTGTCCATATTTGCGATATTAATATTGGAGCATGTGCTAAAAACTGCTTAAGTTGTTCAAAAATTGCCTCACACTCCTCTTTCCACTAAAATGTCTTACCTTTCCTCTGTAATGATGTAATAGAATAAAAAATATATGATGATTTTCTAATGAACCCCCTATAATATCCTAACAATCCCATGAAAGATCTCACCTTATCTACATTTCTGAAAGTTTACCACTCCATGATAACTCTTACCTTTTTTGGATCCACCATTATTCCCTCCTTGGAGACAACATGTCTCAAATAATGTACCTCATTCTGAAAGAAACTACATTTTTTAAGCTTAGCCTACAAACGATTCTCTCTCAACAATCTCAATACTGCTACCAAATGTTTTCCATGCTCTTCCTCATTTTTAGAATATCCTAGTATATCATTGATGAATACAATCACAAAATTGTCTAGAAAAGGACACAACACACTATGCATCAAACACATAAATGTAGTTGGAGAATTAGTCAAACGAAATGGAACTACAACCAGCTCATAATGCCCATACCTAGTCCTAAATTAAGTCTTGTAGAATCATGCTCTTTCATGCATACCTAATAATATCCCGATCTCAATTCGAACTTAGAGTGCACTACTGCTCCCTTCAGTTGATCAAAAAATTTATCAATCCTCGGTAATGGGTACCTGTTCTTGATGGTCACTTTGTTCAACTACCCATAATCAATGCACAATATGAGAGTACCATCCTTCTTATTCATGAACAACACTGGTGCACCTGAAGGCGATACACTTGGCCTAATGTCTCCCTTATCAAGAAACTCTTTCAGCTGAAAATTTAACTCTACCAACTCAGGTGTTCTCATCCTGTAAGGTGCCTTCGATGTTGGTGATTCCACTAGTACCAACTCAATAGAAAATTATACTTCCCTGTGAGGTGGAAAATCTGAAATCTATGCTGGAAACACATCATAAAATTGTTGTAGAACTGACTACCTAATCAAAACATCTGCATTCTCAACTTCCTTACCTTTTTCATTGGAGATATGTACTGCAATTAACACACACCCTTTCCTGTGACTCTGCTTGGCCTACATGCCTTTCACCATTCAATCTAATCTATATTTCTTCTTTACCTATAAAATCCTTGGTTCCCCATTGTCATACAAGCACTCAATGTATTTGTCATAAAATTTTCCTTGGACCTATGAAGTTATAGCTAGTCCATATCCAGTTGCATGATGCATGATCCTAATGGAAATATGTTCAAGTGAAATGTTGTAGACATGCCATTCAACTCAAATTCACAAGCTCTTACCCAGTGGTGAACAATTTTATTTTTACCTATAGCCAATTGCACTAACCAAGAATTTGCATGCATTTATTTTCTCAAATAAAACTTATCCACCAGGTTGGGAATAATATAACTATAACTAGATCGAGGATCAATCAAAATTGAAACAACTTGATCAAAAGCCTTACCGTCCATATCAATGATAGAAGCATGGTGGTGTGCTTGGCTATTGTACACGACTGCATAAATATGAGGAATGTTATGGCCAAAATCCCCAATGTTTTGTGCCTCTTGTGCACTAGAGATGTAGGGTATACCATCCTTATACTATAGAAAATCCCTCTTATGATGATCCTTGCCACATGTTGAACACTCCAACGGTGCTTTACCATCACATTTAGTTTGTTCCTCTTAGGTCCCTTCCGAGTTGTAGTGAAATTTTTATAAGGAACCAAATTTTCTTTCTCACTTGCATCTTGTGGAATTTCTTGCTTTGGCGGCCATATTCCCTTAGATTTCTCATTACCTTTTAAATCTCGCTTAGGCTCAATTTTTAGTTTTGAGTGTTCATAACAATGCTTCATATTTTGAATGGACTCCTCCAATTATCTAGCCTCCTCAAATTCAATTTATTATGTGTATTTTATTAAAAATCCACTGATGAATCCTTTAACCTTGGCCTTCTCCTCCTTGAGGTAAGAAACCTATCTCAGCAACTCCAAAAATTTTCTAGTATACTCATCATTTGTCATGGAACAAATCTTCAATTCAAAAAAATCCATAGCTCTAGCGTCATATTACCTCTATGACAAATACTTATTTACAAATAGCCTCTCATACTCACTCCAAATCGGTTCCTCCTCATAAATACCCCTAAAAATTTTCACATCTTCCCACCAAATGTTTTCTCTACCTTTGAGACTGAAAGTAGTTATTTTGGCTTTCACATTTTCTAAATAATCATGCAATATAAATAATTTCCTCAAACCATGAAATTGTGCCTCTGCATAATGTGGTTTCTTCATCTCTCTATCAAAGATATATTGCTTTGGTTATTATCTTCATTGTTATAATCCTTATAAGAGGAGTGACAGGGGATATTTTTTGGATGAGTTGAACTAGAATGGTAAGGCTCTATCTGTCACCTCTCTTATCCGAAGTTTCCAAGAACCTGCCATCTCTAATCGTGTCATCTATACTCGGCCTATAACCACCATGAAACCTCTTACATGTGCACCATTAGTTCCAACCTCTTGTCCATAACTGATATGGAATTGCCCATGTTGCTGAAAATATGAAAAAATCTAAACGATTTCTACATGTACTTCTGCTTCTTTTCCTTGTGCTCGCATGATTTTGTCATTGTCTGCCTTACAAATCCTTATTTATTCTTCAAAATTCTTATTGGATCTGCTAAATCATATGAGTGCTCAACACCATGCTACTCATTGGATTCATAAGGAGAAACTTTGTAGTCTACCATCTGGCTAGCCATATTTTATTTCTACTTGTAAGGCATCTCGTGTCATCTTAAACCAAATCACAATAAAACAATGTACCTTAGCATAAATTTGGGAGGATATCTCATTTGAAATATCAACCAATCAGTGTAATACATGTATATACATAATCATAACAAAATATGGACATGATTCTTACTAGATCTCAATCATAAATTCATGACCACATCAACTACACACCATGACCTCATGCACGACAACCTCAACCATACCACTATACACTTGCAAACATCATCTGACATGTATAACCAGTCATATATTCATGAAAACACATGTACAACAAGACCATCGACCCTTCCATGGCCACATCACCACCATCATGACGAACACCATCTATGTGCAACAAGTACGTAGACCACCAACATTAGAAACACATGCATGACTGACACAAATGCATGATGAAAATAAGCTTGACAACATCATACTTATCTCAAGGAGAGTGCAACCACGCTCTGATACCACCTTTATCATACACCTCACCTCACATCTACCCAAGTAACCAACCAACGATGGTAGACATGATTTGAGGTAAGTTAAGAGAACACTTAACCTCCTTGGTGAGTTTAAGGATGTGGAATCGATGTGAAAAACCATAACACAGACTCCCTGCACCTGCTACAGGATCCTGAGAGGCTATCCCATCCATAATTCATAAGGAGAAACTTTGTAGTCTACCATCTGGCTAGCCATATTTTATTTCTACTTGTAAGGCATCTTGTGTCATCTTAAACCAAATCACAATAAAACAATGTACCTTAGCATAAATTTGGGAGGATATCTCATCTGAAATATCAACCAATCAGTGTAATACATGTATATACATAATCATAACAAAATATATACATGATTATTACTAGATCTCAATCATAAATTCATGACCACATCAACTACACACCATGACCTCGTGCATGACAACCTCAACCATACCACTATACACTTGCAAACATCATCTGACATGTATAACCAGTCATATATTCATGAAAACACATGTACAACAAGACCATCAACCCTTCCATGGCCACATCACCACCATCATTACGAACACCATCTATGTGCAACAAGTACGTAGACCACCAACATGAGAAACACATGCATGACTGACACAAATGCATGACGACAATAAGCTTGACAACATCAGACGTATCTCAAGGAGAGTGCAACCACGCTCTGATACCACCTTTATCGTACACCTCACCTCACATCTACCCAAGTAACCATCCAACGATGGTAGACATGATTTGAGGTAAGTTAAGAGAACACTTAACCTCCTTGGTGCGTTTAAGGATGTGGAATCGATGCGAAAAACCATAACACAGACTCCCTGCACCTGCTACAAGATCCCGAGAGGCTATCCCATCCATAAAGTTGATTTTTCCTTGGGTATCATTGACTTTTGCTACTGAAAACCCCCATAACCTCCATTGATATGGGAAAGGGCATGTCTGGGAGGCTTTGGATGCACCCACAACATGGGCATGTGTGCGTCGAGGGAATAAATTTCCCAGACTTGGGCCTGCATTTGCGGGTTTTAAGGAACATTTTAATCCCAGAATTAGAGACACTGCCCAAGTAGCTTTTGGAAATCATAAAAAACATGGCGACAATGCCAAATAACCAAAAAGTGATTCCAAGACTAGGCCTGACCATCCCCAACCAGAACTGATATTATGTCAAACACTTAGCATGAATGAAATCTACAGGTCTAGGATAAAAGATAGAGCATGAATGATTGAAAAATATTAGGAAACATTACAAGGAGGATCACCACCCTCTTCCTTGAAGAAATATGATATCAATTTGGTCTTGCATCCATGATTTTAACAATTATAAGTAAATACATGAAATAACTGTGACATGAACCAATTATTTAAACTTGATTATAACTAGCATAAAACCATTGAAATAACAACAATATAATAGCCAATAAATCCACAAATTAATAAGTACAAAAGCAAGAGGAATTAGCTTCCATTAAAAATAGGTAGCAACTGACCAAGTATGGGACTTCCACGTACCAACCGACCATAGACATAGCTGAGCTAAATCTCTCTTCATCCAGTCACCCCTATGCCATATTCCAAACATGAATGTGGGATCTGATGTATAAACCGATCCAAAATGAAACCAAGGTATCTAGATTTTAAACCACCTCAATCCTCACCATATCGTGATCACACCATAACTGGTGCTCTGATAAAAAAAATAGAACTAAACATGGAATGCCATCCAGAATCCATCACTATCCTTGAGGAATTTTTTGTCTCCTTGTCTCTCAAGCTTTACCGCAATATAATCCTGGATCACTATGCCCTAACTCAAGATACCACCCTTAGGATTTAATGTATATCCCCCCAAAATTGGTTGAGGGATTCCTAGGCCTTTGAGAATTTTCTTTGAGACCACCTCTTCCTTGTATTATGAAATCCATTCGACAATTCCAAACCTCAAAACCGAGATCAAAATCGTAACACACCATGGAATCTAGAAAAAGCCAAGGCAAGGCTGAAAACCATTGTCAAAACCCAGAAAAACCATTCTACCAATAGAAAGAGAACCAAATACCAATATGCATAAGCCATGAATGTCAAAATGAGCTAGGAAATCACACGTGCAATATGTTACTTGCAAGTATTCCTGTTTGGGCTAATAGCTCCTGCTCTTCCTTGCTTTATCCTTGCTTTTATTTCCTTTACTTGTCCTTCTTTTGCTTGCTTTCCTCCTTCTTGGCTTAATGATGAAATACTCCATAGAAAATTGAAGTGTCTAAGAGTATGAGAGAGAGAGAATAATGAGAGAGCTCCAAAATTGAACTAACAAAAAGGTACCAACTAGTCCTTAGAAGCCTTTTTATCATTGAGGCCTCTATTTTCTTAATTTTCCGTTTATTTCCATAATTTTCCTCCTCACATGCAACATGTGACATTTTACCTTCATTTTCTCCTAATTTGCTTTAGTTTCATAAATAAATGTGCCAACGATACTTTTTTCCTCTTTAATGCCTTTGTCAATTTTCCTTTGACATAAATGCATATCGAGTGATTCCCTCTACGATATCTTTTCCCAACATTCGGTTTGGAATAAGTGTCCGTTAACCGTGGTCTTATTTTTCCTTTATTAACTTTTATAACATAAAAAATTTCCCAGGTCTTTTTCCTTAAATAGGTATCCATTTTCCTGAGTTACAATATTTTTTGTTAGATCTCAAAGTATACAATCCAAATGCAACTTTAAAATTAATTTGTAGGTCTCATAATTTGGTTTTCTATTTATATTTTTTTTTCTACACTTTTTAGTTTATGTATAATCTTTTCCATACTCTCTTTCTGGTCTCAACAAATCATAAATAGAGAAAAAAAATGTTTTAGACACTGTATATGATTTTTACAATTCACTTCATGTGACCTTTGAAACTAAAAAAAAAAGTGAGAAATTTTTCATTTTCTAGGTACGTTAACAAAGAATAGCCCCATTGCTGTGGATTATTGGATTTTTTTTTCTAGAATTTGGTTTGTTTCATCATGAACACATATTTTCTAAAAAGGATGTAATTAAAGGTAGAGCTCTGACAAAAACAAAAACAACAACCACCCCACCCTCCTTCACGACTATTTTTATGTGTTTTTCAATATCTTAGTTGGTTAAAGGTTACTTTATTTTGCAAGAATTGTTTAGTGCGATTTTTTTCAAAGTTGCTTATTGAAAAAATTCATACAAATTTAAGTTATTTTGTAACTTTACTGTCAATTGTGGTTCACTTGTCTTATAAAAATGAATCACTCTAAAATCAGTTTAATATTTGTTAATGTATTTTTTTCATGCAACTTTCATTCTTAAAGTAATCTCATTCTAAAAATTATTCACACTTGTTTTGTAATATTGGATCACTTCACAGAGAAATTTACTTGTAAAATTTACCTTATAGGCAAAGTTGGCAAGGGAAAACATTTTTCATGTATTTTTCTATAAATGTATATAAATACGTGGGAAAATTCATCCTACCACATGGGTATTTTTTACCAATAATTCCTTTTTTAAAAGGGGTGTATCTTTCATATCCAATTTTTTTTTTCAGTACCATTTTTTTATTAAACAACATAATTTTTTCTAGAGCTTTCCATCCAAGTAGTCAGTTTCATCCATTTTTTTCTAGAGCTTTCCATCCAAATAGTGAGCTTCATATTTTGAAAACATTTTATATACCTATTTTAATAAGGCTACTCCAAGTGATTTTTTTCTTACCATTACCAACTGCTTCTCATAGAAATCCCACATGGATGGTGTACTAAGAAGTAAAGATTTGTACCAAATCACCTTGGGACAAGAATAGGTTCCCATTAATGCCAACAGAAAATAAATTTGGGACAATAGGAATGTCAAATCATATTTATTAATTAGAATTCCCATTTCTCTTGACTTTTGATTTCATATTCCAGGAAATGATGATCTCAATCAAGCCTAAGAAAAGTTGTGAAAAATATTTGGTGAAGCTATATTATTGGGTCCTATGAAATAAAAAAATTAGATCATGATTTTTAGTAATAATGATTTCTCTTGCATTAGAGATTACTTATATAGGTTCCAAACACTTAGGAATTTTCTTAAATACTATGAGGTTGATCTGGATGAGGAATATCATGTTATCACCCAAAACAATTTCACCTAGCCATTTCTTAATAGGTTGATCGAAATACACCATGTCTCATGAGTTTTACCATGATAAAATCCACTTTCACCATAGGAAAAACATTAGTGAACCATTTTTCTAAATTATTTCTCATTAAAATTCAAAAACCTCATGAGAATAATTAAATAAATCATTATTTATTTAATATTCTAAAAAATAATTATTAAATCATTATTTGATGATTATTTCTTATCTATTTTGACTTAATCACCTCAGAATAATTTAATAATTTAATATTTATTTATTATTCCATATTTATCTCCTATTTTCTTTATGAGATCATTGTTAAATAATTATTTAATAATTATTTCAGATTCAGGTTTGTCTAATCCCCACAAAGTGATTAATAATTCATTTTTATTTTTTATTACTTTAACCACTTTCTAAATAAAGATATTTTACCATTTTGAATATATTTCCCCTCTCAAAAAATATATAAAATATTCACAATAGATAGATTTTGATTTAGTCAATAATATTTCATTATTTTCTAAGCAATCAGTCTTAATATTTTGTTATAAATCGAGGATTTTCTCTCCATTCTTCTCCATTACCATTTTCATCATCCCAATTATCATCTCATAGTATTTGAGCTCCAAATTGAGTTCAAGCATCCTTTGTTTTCTTTTTTCCTTGTGCGTACTACATATTGAGAGAGAGAAGAATTTTTCTAATGTGCAAGGTCAAGAAGCACCCGTACCAAGGATGGCGATCTACAGACATCATGCGTATTTTTCTTGATTAATAAAATCAATATTTCCTATTATTCATTGGTTGTTGCACTTTATTTCTGCTAATATATGTCTGTATCTGCATGTTATATTTTTCTGCAGGTTTTTTTTAACATTTTGTTGCAGATATGAAGCATAGACATAACCATATTTTGTTGTTAGGGTTATAAGTCACCTATAACTTAAGTGAAACATTTTTGGTACACTTTCTAAGAATTTTTATACTAACATGTTGCATATATTTTATTCTTTTAAATCTTGGTTCTATGTATTCTAATTCCATTTATACATTTTATTCCACGAGAGAAGCTTTACGAGATATTTATAAAAAACACTCTTGAATATTTTTGTGACTCTTTTATTAGAGACAAAAATAAGCTCTTGCATATTAAAGTGATTGCCACAATAAATTCATGTAACAAGGCCATATTAAGGTGTCTCCAAACATAAATATAAATGCAAGCATTCAAAGAAAAAAATCCTTGGAACAACAAGAAAAATAATGGTTGCGAACCCTCTCGGCTAGCATCTACTCCTATTGGAGATGAAGGAACAAACTAAAAGAGTAAGAATGTTGACATATATTCAAACTGTTGTGGGAAATATGGTCATCTATAGTCCCAATATTTTAAAAATATGAAGGCTTTCAAAGTAGAAATGAAGAAGCACAACATCAACCTTGAATATTCTTCTAACTCTTCTTCTTATGGAAATGCACTTGATTCTTATTGTTTCTCCTTCCATGCAACCTCTACTTATTCTTTTGATGAATGGGTTATTTACTTAGGATCATTTTATCATATGGGTAAGGATAAAGCCATTTTTTCTTCCCTTAATGATTCTAACACCAGAAAAATAGTTTTCAGTGATGATATATCTCTTAGTCTGTAGGGTATAAAACAATTCAGGTGCATAATGATCATGTCATCGACACGTGTTATGTGTTCCAAGTATTTTTTGTAAATTTCTATCAGTATATCAAATCAATCCTTTAGGTGAAGTTTAAACAAATAAAAAAATTATCTCACAAATTTGTAATTAATTATTTAAAATATCCTAAGCATGTGCTTGCCACTAGAATAGTGGATGATATTACCCAATGATATAAGCTTGAAAACCCTGGGTCATCATGTTTTTCGCCAGTTTTTATTGGTCATCATGAATAATTGTGTCATCTGAACAATTACTCACTATAGAAACTGTGTAATCAAAATATGGTGACTACCCTTCCTCTTTCTTGAAAATCTAGTGTTCTTATCAGCTTTGTTCTCAACAAATATCAATGAGATAAATTTATGAAACATGTCTCTCAACATGCCTCAGCCCCTTTTCACATTGTTCATATTGATTCATGTGGTCCAATTACTTCTCCCCCTTCTCTAGGTTCAAGTACTTCTTAACTTTTATTGATTATTTCCTGAGACACACTAGGATTTATTTCTTAAAACTTAGGAGCGAAGTTTTTGAAATGTTCTTGGCTGACAACAACCTTGTAGAAAAAAAAAACTAGAAATCAACTACAGGGATTAATAATAGAATATGGAGGTGAATATATCAACAATAATTTTGAACTTACTACTCTACATAGGGCATTCAAATGTAACATATTATTTCATGTACACCATAAAAAAATAGTGTTGTTGAAAGAGCGAACCATACATTAAAGTAATTATCTAATTGTATCATTCAATCTAAGGGATTTAGTCTTCATTTCTTGGGAAAAGCCATCATTATGTAAGTTAGATACTAAATCACATTCCCACAAAGTCATTAAGGAGAAAAACATTGGAAGAATCATGGAGTAAAATTAATCCATATGTAATCCATTTCCATATCTTTCATAATGTAGCATGGGATCACATTATTGATGAAAAATGAAAAGATTTATTGAATAAAATTAATAAGTGTATTTTTGTTATATATTTTGAATATATAAAAGGTTATAGTCTTATTCAAACTCACTCTCATGAAATAATCATGGGAGGTCATGTTGAATTTGATGAAATTCTCTTGGCATGTGCACCTAATTCAGCGTTTGCAGTGCCCTCTTTGGCCTCTAAGCCATATTTTGGATTTGCACCACCTTCTCTGCCTATTATGGTTTATTATTTAATTTATGACACCAAGGATGAAAATATACCTCCTCCTTTTGACAACCCTCCAGATGAGTCTACATAGCATGAACCTACACTAGCACCATAGCTTCTTGAATTGATTTGTTCAACACATGAAGTAGTTGGAGACCTATTTTGTGATCCTATAGGTCAATGACATACTCATTCATAGTTATAGTGAGCCTCCTCTATTTTGGATGAATTTGAGAGACTTGTGATACAAAAAGTTTGTAGAAGCTTTATGTCATCCATATTTCTAAACAAAAATTAATTAATAATATTTTTCCTTGATAGTGAAAGATGCTTGGGAACTTGTACCTCTTCCAAAAGGAAGATAAATTCTCTTATGTAATGGGTATAGAAAACTAAGTATGAATTGGATGGAAGTGTTGAAAGATATCAGGCTTGGTTGGTTTCTAAATGATTCTCTCAAGTTGAAGGAGTTTACTACAATGATGCCTTTCCCCCCATCACCAAACTGAATTTCATCCATCCTGTTTTATCCCTTGTTCCATCACATGGATGGGAAGTCCATCAAATGGATATTAGGCCATTGTCCTTGCGTAGGGATATACAAGAGGAAATATACAGGGAAACATACTCCTTTATATATTCAAAAATGTCCCCAACCTTGCTTCCCACCTTAATAAATATATTTATGGTCTTAAAAAAACTCCTAGAGCTTGGTATGTAAAAATGGATAACTTTCTTATTGACACCAACTTCTCTAGATGTCAACTTGGCCCCACTTTCTACACCAAGAAAGAAGAAATCCATATTATAATCATTATTATTTATGTTGATTACCTTATCCTTACTTATATTAACCATACAATTTTAACCCATGTGAAGTAAATCGTTATAAATAACTCGAAATTATAGACTTAGAAGAATTGCATTATTTACTTTGTCTCCAAGTATTGAAAACATGGGAATAAATTTATCTTTCCTAATCAGTATGCATGTGACCATCCTTACCATTTTCACATGGAAAATTATAAACCATCCCATTCTTCCTTCTGGAGTTAAACTTGTTTCCACCTACACTACACTTAAAATTGATGCCACTTTGTATAATTAATTAGTTGAGATACTCTTATATTTGACTCATACCCATCCTAATATATTATTTTTTGTTGGTATTATTTACTGATATATGAAAACACCACATCAAATCCATTGGAAACTAGAAAAAGGGATACTTACATATGCTCAAGGTACAGTTCAATTTGGGATACATTACAATTTATGGGACACTACTTCATTGGTTGGTTTCATTAATTTAGATTAGGATATTGACTGCGAGGATCATATGTTTACTATAGATTATGTTTTTTGTATTCATTCCCTACCTACCTCTTGAATGTGTAAAAAGAAATAGGATATTACTCTATATTCTTCAAAAAAAAAAGTACCAACAAGTATTTAATGAATGTTAAGATGTCTTGCGGTTGTGGAAATTACTGTTAAAGTTTGGATTCCATTAGAAGCATCTGACCACCCTCCTGTGCAAAAATCAGGGTGCCATCAAGATTGTCAAATATCCACTCTATCATTATTGCAACAACCACATTTAGCTACAACTAAGCTTCATCAAAAAACTCACTCGCGATGAAGTTATTGAAGTGCAGTTTCGATCTACTCCTGATTAAGTTGCACACATCTTTTTCAGTGTTTAAGAATTTAACATTAAGGGGAAATAGACTATAATTCCTTCTTCCATATTCTATTGTCTAACATTTGTAAATATTTCAATTTTATTCCAAGTTTTCTTAAAGGGGGATGTTAGGATATTTAGAATATTAGGATTTAGTTAAGTTCAACTTGTTCTAATGTGGGTATTAAGTAAAAAAAGAATTCCAAATGCATTTATTTAGTATGCATTAGTTTCATTGTAATTTGAAGGTTATGATATGTTCTATACTTAGAGTGATTCGATGCCTCATATTCTCCTTGATAATAACAACTATTGATTTTTGGATTAACACCTGATTGGTCCATGATATCTATTGATAAGAATGGAGGGTCATGGATGATGATAAATTGTGAGAACTCCCTTATGTAAAATATTTTATGTTGCATTAATAAAATTTCCTCAAGTGGTTCTAGTGGTATGGGTCATCAATTTTTTCTCTCAAATGTTATTGGCCATGTAAAATGATGAGTGTTGTGATATTTGATCTGGTTGTGTGAGTGGTTACTGAAGGTTTTCACTATGGATAGAAAGCCCTATTACCTGAACAAGTAATGCATTATGTGTATCAAAAGTTACAAATCAATCTTACATAATGTGATATTTCTACATGAATGTCAAAGATATATTTACAAAATTTGGGTGCATTAAACATTATTTATAATTTTTTTATTTTTTCTAGGGAACCCATAATATGGTTTCATAGTCATATGATATGGGTAATTTTTTGTTGTTGCCAACATAATACATAGGCACATGATGATACCCTTATACATCAAAGGGTTGGTCATGAGAGAAGAAAAACATTAGCAATATTCCTTAATAGAGAACCTTACAACCAATTACCCTATGCCTTGTCACAGATAGGCTTAGTGTTTTTTATCCTATAATTCATTTAAATTATATTTTAGCGTAATTCACAACTTCACACCAACTTCAACATTGAAAACTCACATTAGCTTGGCATACAATTATTAGCTATATTAATTTTATTCTATGTATTTATAAGTTGTTAATTACCAATTGGTAAATGATAACAAGTAGATCCAATCAAATGAGGATTAATGAGACTCACAATTGATTTCATAATGATAGCATACAGAAAACCCCATGAATAAAGAAAATAACTCAAAAGACATAACCCTTCAATCAATTATTTCCCTTACTTGCCTAAATAAAGGCCTTTGAAGGTTTCATGGGGATCCATTTCCTTAATGAACTCATATCTTATCACTTAGGAAATAAACTAAGAAAATACTTACAAATATCTTAAGGCTGAGGGTTTGGTACTTTATTTATTAAATATATCAATAAGTAATTTAGAGAGGTGTTACCTCATTTAGAGGTGTTTTGGTGGAGAGTTGTATCGTTGGTTTAATTAACTATAGTTGAAATATGGATTAGAAATTTCATTTCTTTTATGTCCATTGTTAGCAATGATGAATGGCATGGAAATAAATCAAGCGAATAGGTTGATACATGTGATCACATATCACTTAATTGAAGAAACATTTACTAGAGAATATAAATAATTACCGAGAGGAATAATTAAACATAACCAACAACAAATCATAAACATAAACACATATGTTTAACCGGGAAAAACACCAAACTCCAGGGAAAACCCATCCTAATGAAATTTCATTAGCCTTGGCCAAAACCCTGGTCAATCTAGCCAAATGAGCCTTCACTTCTCAAATCCAGGCCTTACATTACAATGAATTCCTCCGAGCCTTTTATAAGCTCCATTACATGCAATACCATGATCTTAAAACCATGGGTTCACAATACCATGTGCCCCAAAACCATCATTGTTTAACTCGGTCAAACTTTACTATAATCACAAGTCAATTTACCTAGCATTCCCCCCTTAAACTTGACTTGGGGTTTCCTGACTAAATCCAGCCAAAACTGCTAAATGAGACAACCCCACTCACTCTAGCTCCTTCCCCCTCAAATTTTTACCGAGGGTAATTGTTAACTTGACATACCCCCCTATCACCTAGGTCTAACCCAGAATTTACCAGTGATTACCCAGGGGTACGCATGCCATACCAGGTCTTACAGCAGTATGCCCATTTACATGCAAAAAATAACACCATTATAATAATTTATTTATTTTTTTGTTTTTTTTTTTTTTTTTTTTTTTACCCTTGTTGCTCTCTTAATATAACCATCCTCTCATCTCTGAATTTCTCAGGCCAACTTCTTATTACTGCTAGTCGCCAAATCTGGCCTGTGGCAGCACCATTTTCCTCTTTCTCCATTGAGAAACCCTCCATGGAATTCCCCATGGATTCAATCAATCAAATATTTCTTATTTCCTAGCAACACCATGCTATGCTAGGCCAATAAAACCCTTGGCTACAAAAGCGTCCCTTTGAAGCCAAATATAGCTCTGATACCAAATGTAGGCTTGAACCCTGAACATAAATTATCTACACACGAATCTTATAATAGAAAATAAACAATAGCGAGAGCATCAAACATAAAACAAATAAACACAGAGATTTTCCCCTGGATCCCAAATTGGGACGACTAGCTTGATTTTCCATTCTATTCCTTTTAGTGTTACAACACATATATATACATGCGGAAGCATACATAAACCCCAATACATTAACCCTGGATTAGAACATAACTATAGTTTCCTTGACCGGATTTAAAAAATACCAGGGGCCGAAAACCATCGTACCCCAAAACCATGTGCAAAATCATGCACAAAACATGGGTGGGTCCGCACACCAAACAAATTTTCGCCGGGGCGCTGCCCCGGACCCCAACAATGGGGGCTGCCTCCCCGCTTTCAGCAGACTTTGCGCCCGGCGAACATAATAAATAATGGAAAGAATATAACACATACCTCAACACTCCTTCCCCATCATATTTTTCCACAGTAAATACAAGAGAGCTTAGTCATTGGGCCAATTCTTCAACACCCATTGTTTCTCTACACCAAGAGAACTTCTGAGTGCTCACAGACTTTGTCAATGCATCCGCAACATTCTTCAAAGTGTCCACCTTTACCAGCAACACCCTTTTAGCCTCAACCATATCTCTAACAAAGTGATATTGAACATCAATGTGCTTTGTCTTTTAATGGTAAGCAGGGTTCTTAGCCAAGAAAATTGCACTTTGGCTATCACAGTCTATCCTTATAGCTTGCTGTACCAACCCCATACTTGAACACAATCTTTGCAACCAACCTGCTTCCTTGCTTGCATGAGTGGCTGCTATGTATTCTGCCTCTGTAGTTGAAAGAGCCACTACAGACTGTCTTTTACTCATCCAACTGACTGCGCCTCCAAATAGGCTAAACACATACCCACTTTTAGATCTTCTTTGGTCCAGATCTCCAGCCCAGTCTGCATCAACAAAACCACGAATGTCCAACATTCTTTCCAATCCTGGTCTTCCCTGGTAGCACAAGCCATAATCACTAGTGCCACATAAATATCTGAAAAGCCGCTTCACCGTTGTCCAATGCTCCTTCCCTGGGTTTGGATATAAACTCGCTCAATACACATGTTTATGACAGGCAATGTCCGGTCTAAGATGTACCTACTCTGTGATACATCAGTGCTACTCACTACACTCGTATGGAACACGAGACACATCCTCCTTTTGTGTCTCGGGACACCGTTCGCCAGACAGTTTACACCTACAAGAACAGTATCATTAACCACGCACATTCCCGTATATTGAACCTCTACAATATAGTCTCGACATACTCCCTCTGGTTTAACCAGAGCTTCCTCTTTGCCCGATCTCTCTTAATTGCCATGCCCAAAATATAGTTTGTAGCATCAAGATCCTTCATGTCTAATTTGGAGAACAGTTGGGTCTTCAAATCTTGGATAATTTCTTTGTCATTTCCAATCAACAACATATCATCCACATACAAGACCAAATAAATAAAACTGTCACCAATTAATTTAAAATAAACACAATGATCCTCCTTACTTCTGGTGAAGCCAAGTCCCCGTATATACATATCAAATTTCTGATACCACATCCTTGGTGATTGTTTTAACCCATACAGAGAATTCTTCAACCTGCATACCAGTTCTTTCTTACCCTTCACCATAAAGCCTTCAGGTTGCTTCATGTAGATCTCCTCTTCTAGATCCCCGTGAAGAAATGTTGTCATCACATTCATCTTTTCTATCTCAAAATCAAATGCAGCAGCAACAGATAAAAGTAATCTAATAGAAGTAACTTTGGCAACAGGAGAAAAAATATCACCAAAATCAATTCCCGGCACCTGGGAATAACTCAGTCAAACTTGAATATAATCACAAGTCAATTTACCTAACATTACTACCTTACCATATAACTCATGAATTAATTTATTTAGAGGAGGACCAATTATCTATTTTAGTATATTATATAATGTCCTAAATAGATAAAGCTTCAATGATTAATATCAAATTAAATTTAACTTATATAATTAATGTAGTATAGTTTGTTAACTTAATACTATTGGGATTTCATTGATATCATTGCAAATAAAGCTGACACTTAAATTTTGGAGGGAACATATGCATAATGGTTACCACAAATGATATTGAATGGGGTTTTAATCATTGGTTTGTGCGTTAATTAGAGGGAAATCATATTAATATTGCACCACCAAGGAAATGACCTTTTGATTGTGATGATGGATAGTTAAAAGAGTATACACGATAGAAAATGGTATCGCATGAAAAAAGTCATTGTATATTATTTTAAGCTTGTTGACTAACTTCATTTCCATACCTCTTTAAAAACAAAGAAATTGATACAACCTTTAAAGATACAAATAATGTATATGATGATGTCATAAAATATAAGGTACTTCCTCCCTCATTGTGTGTCTAAGAATTTAATGGAAAGCATTAGAACCAAAAAAAATGTGTATAGTATGTTGGAATAATCACAAATAAGTAAAAATATGAGCTAATATCATAAATCACATTGTGTTATTTTTGAGTTACACTATTCTCTGATGAAATAAGAATCCACCAAATATGAAATTATAGTTAAAGAAAGAAAACTACAATCATAGGAGAACATGAAAGTATTTTAAGGAAAACCATCCATTAGCATCACTTAACATGGCACATGGAATCACAAATTGGTAATCATAGAGAAATGAAAACTATAATAAGATTCCATGTCCTATAATGGATGAAAAACTCACATCCTTGAATAATGGAAACAACATAAGGAATGATGGAGACAACATTCCCTTATATTTTCCTTACAAATTTTATTTGCATGACTAAAATTACAACCGTCATTTCCCTCATTTCAATCTCTTACTTTTCTTATCTACATAAAATCACTTAACATTATTGATAAATTTAGTTATCTTTAGCCTTCTTCGTCTTTCTTAACCGCTTGACAAGATTCCTCTTCCATTCTCTTTCTACATCTACTATAATAGATTATATGGCATTTTTTTTCTAATAATCTAGATTAGTATTTATTAGTTTCATAATATATTAATCCTCTTGAATTTTAATGAAATACCATAATGTGCAACATTTTCTAACACTTACATTAACATAGTTGTAAAACTTGTGTATACCTTTCCTTATGCTTCTACACAATATCTCTCTTTCTTATTTTTAATAACCTCTTACACCTTATTCACCCTTTTTTCTTTTCAATTATTTGAATGCACATAACTAACATCTAGAATAATTCTCACTTATAATCACAAGAGAAAACAATTTAACTCATCACCTTTTCTATTTCTTTTAATTTCAGCTTCTTTGTCCTTGACAATGGATAATGTGTCTACTCAAATAATTTGACAATTAAAAGCAACACACATAAATCACTCCAAAAAAACTATCAACATTGTGAACAGAAAATGTTCAATTCCCCTACCCCTATTGTCTTATTTTATTATCTTCAATTTTAAATATCAAAATATAAATAAACCTCAATTTTGTCCTTTACTTTAATCTTTTAATTTTTAATTATTATAATTTAATAAGACTTAAACATTTAATTAAAAATAATAATTCTTTTATATTTTATTTATGAAATCATATTATTGCGCCGAGAGGCGCATTCTAGAGTCCAGTATGACCCCGATGTTTAAGTATGTTGGAAGCGAAAACTAAATGTCAGCTTGAACAATAGCTTACATAAACATATAAATAAACAATTAAAAATTTATTAAAAATAAATTTAAACGATATAAACTTAAAATATGAAGAGTTTACTAACACTCAAAAAAGAGATATGGTAAATAAATAAAATATGGTAAATACGTAAAAATATAAATAAACCATAGGTATGGTAAATAAATAAAACCTCTTTTTATATTACTCAGGAGGTATGGTAAATAAATAAAAATATAAATAAACTAGAGGTATGGTAAATAAATAAACCGATTTTTATATTTACTCAATAAACCACTTTATATTTACAAAAACTCAAAATCAGGTTTTATTTAGGTGAAGCCTATGGGACAAATTATTATTAATACCATGGGAAAATACCATGGGCCAAATAATATATTTATAAAATAGGTATGGTAAATAAGTAAATATAAAAGAGGTATAAAGAGGTAAGGAAAATAAATAAAAATATATCAAATACGATTAGAAATCAAGATCTAATTATATATGAAGTATAAGGGTCAAATACCATGGACCAAATTATTATTAATACCATGCCAAAAAAACATTATTGACCCTAACATTAATATTAAAATATTAATATTATTAAATTTAATATGTTTATATTAATACAATATTAAATTTATTATATTGTAATATATATTAATATATCATGATATATGATAGAGGTGGATAAATATGGGGAGTGACAAGGGAGATATGGAGATAAATTGAAGGAGAAGGGAGAAGAGGAATGAAGAGAGAGAGAGTGAGAAGAGTGAGAGAGTTAGAGAAGGGTAAGAGAGGGAGAGGGAGACATAAAGATGGAGGTGGGAGAGAGATAAGGAGAGAGGGAGGGAGAAGGAGAGAGGATTGGAGGGTAGAGAGTGAGAGAGAGAGAAAGAAGGGGGAAGGGAGAGGGAGGTAGGAGAGAAAGGGAGAGAGAGAAATGATGAGAAGTGGACGAGAGAAGGAGGGATAGAGAGATGGAGCTGGAGGCAGAGCAAGGAAAGGAATAAGAAATACATAGAGAGGGAGTGACAAGGGAGAGATGGAGAGAGAGTGTGTATGCTTATGGGTGGGATAAAGATACATAGGAGTGATGGAGACAAAGGGGAGAGAAGGAGAAAGAAGGAGTGATGGAGACAAGGGGGGACAGAAGGAGAAAGGGATAGAAATAGTAAGATAGTTGGAGAGTGAGATAGAGTGATGGGGGAAGAGAGAGGATTGGAGGACAGAGAGAGAGAGAGAAAGAAAGAGAGTTGGGGGGTCAAATAGAAGGAGGTGAGAGAGGAATGATGAGAGAGAGGAAGAGAGTGATGGGGGAAGAGAGGATTGTAGGAGAGAGAGAGAGAGAGAGAGAGAGATGGAGGAATATAAAGGGAGAGAGAGGAAGGAAAAGGGAGGGGACTTGAAAGAGAGGAGGAGAGAGGGAGGGATATAAATATGGATTTGGAGGGGGAGAGATGGAGGGATTGAGAGATGGAGAGAGAGAGAGAGATATGGGAAGATAAAAGCAGGTAGGAGAGAAAGGGAGAGAGAGGAAGGAGAGGAGAGGGGAATTAAAAGAGAGAAGGAGAGAGGGAGTGATAGAAATATGGATTTTGAGGGGGGGAGAGGGAGGAATTGAGAGATGGAGCTGGATGAGGAGAGAGGGAGGGAAGAATAAATACATGGAGAGTGAGTAGTGGAGAGAGAGGGGGAGTGACAAGGGAGAGATGAAGATGGAGTGTGTATGTTTTGGGGTGAGATAAAGAGACAAATAAGGAGATATGGAGAGAAGGGGGGAGAGAAGGAGAGAGAGAGGCATATGGTAACAAAGTTGGAAGGTGAAGATAGAGAGAGAGAGGGGGGAGAGAAAGGAAGAGAGAGAGTGAAGAGAGGTAGGGAAAGAAATATGAATATGGAGAGGGAGAGAGGGGGAGGTAAGAATAAATACATAGAGGGTGAAAGGTGGAGAGAGAGATAGAGGGAGTGATAAAGAAGATGGAGAGGGAGGGAGAAAGGGTAGCAGGAAGGAAGAGAGATAGAAGCGAAAGAGAGAGAGAGAGAGGAGGAGGAGGAGGAGGAGGAGGAGGAGGAGGAGGAGGAGGAGGAGGGAGTGATAGATAGATAGATAGATTGGATAAAGAGAGTTTGTGTTTTGGAGTTGATATAGAGAGATAGAGTGAGATATAGATATAGATGTAAGGTGAAGATAAAAAAATATAGTTGGGGAGGAGGAGGGAGGGACAGGGAAATTGATAGATATGGAGTGAGAGAGAGTGTGTGTATGGTGGGGTGAGATAAAGAGAAAAAGAATGAGAGATGGATGGATATATAGATATATATGGGGGAGAGAGGGAAGAAGGTTTCTTGCAGTAGATGCATTGATTTTAGTGTAGATGGTGATTTCTAATCCTATTTGATTTCTTGCACTAGATGAATTTATTTTGGTGTAGATGTTGATTTCGAATGATATTTGATTACTTACACTAGATGGATTGATTTTAATGTAGATGATTTCTAATCCTATTTGATTGTTTGCACTAAATGCAATAATTTCAGTTTAGATGATGATTTCTAATCCTATTTGATTGATTTCACTCAATGCATTAATTTTAATGTAGATTTTGATTTTTGGTTATATTTGATTTCTTTCACTAGATGAATTGATTTCAATGTAGATTATTTTTAATCCTATTTTATTTCTTGCACTGAATGGATTGATTTCAATGTAGATGGTGATTTCTAATCCTATTTGATTGTTTTCACTAAATGCCTTGATTTTAGTGTAGATGGTGGTTTCTAATCTTTTTTGATTGATTGCACTAGATGCATTAATTTCAATGTAGATGTTGATTTATAATTATATTTGATTGCTTGCACTAAATGCATTGATTTAAATGTAGATGATTTAACTAAATGCATTGATTTAAATGTAGATGATTTATAATCCTATTTGATTCCTTGCACTAAATGCATTTATTTCAGTGTAGATGGTGATTTCTAATTCTATTTGATTGCATGCACTAGATGCATTGATTTTAGTGTAAATGTTGGCTTTAAATCCTATTTTCCTACTTGCACTAGACTCATTTATTTGAGTGTAGATGTTGATTTGTAATCATATTTCATTACTTGCATTAGATGCATTGATTTTAGTGTAGATGTTGTTTTCTATTATTATTTGATTTCTTGCATTAGTTGCATTGATTTCAGTGTATATGTTGATTTCTAATTTGATATAATTGGATGTATGATGGTACATTAATTTTAAAGTCATTGGATTAATAGTGTGTGTGCAATGATTTCAGTGTAAGCACAAAAAATTATTGAAAATGTACATTGATTTTTGTGTTATAGTAATTCAACCTATTAATATTGGAGAGCAAGAGAGACAAGGTATGATGTTTACTACAATACCTCGAGCTAAATATTTAAATGGTTTATGATTCCAATTGTCCTTTTCAAATAATCAATATGAAAATATGACAAAACTAACATGGGTGAAAATAAGAATAGTAGAAGAAAATAGTTTGAAATCGATCACAATGAAGACTATTCATAATTGACTACATTCTTATTATTCACAGTTTCTATCATTCAATATTATTACATTGTCACTTTGCATTCAAAATTTTATTTCATCATTAAAGTTATTTTAGAATATTTATCATCTCAACAAACTGAGGTAACTAATGAAATTTAAAATTAAAATGACTCAATAAATCTCAAACATATTTAACATATTTAAAATGGTTATGTTAATATTAGATGTATTTACATATTATTGATAAAATTAAGCATATATTCCTCATATTATCGATAGATTTTCCTTGGTCGCACATGACTGAAACCAGCCTAGATCCATCTTAACTCTGAATCTATCAAGTGTCGAGAGGGATCAAATCTCTCGAGGTGAAAACCTTTCCTCAAGTTTTGCACTCAAAAAAGAGGTTTTCACCTCGAGAGATTTGATCCCTCTCAGTGCTTAATAGATCCGGAGTTAAGATGGATCTAGGCTGATATACTTATCTTCTCGATAATAAATAATTACAACCAAATCCCTACAAACGTCATATCCATATGCGTAGATAACTGAGTCAACACATGAAACTATAGCGACATTGATGTAGCTTGCACATTTTAAATCATCGTTCATGTTGTCACACCTTGGCTTCGAGTGTCACTAATGGTTGGTTTCCATCTTCGTAGATCTAATAATGAAATATATTCAAGTGCACGACTAAATCATTTTATTAATTATTTATTTAATTTTGTTTTTACTTATTCTAATATAAATAAGGATTATTTAAATTTACTTATTTTAAGTAATTAAGTATTAGTTTACTTATTTTAATGTAATTAAGTATTAATTTACTTATTTTAATATAATTAAGTATTATTTTCAATATCAATAATTTAAAGGATTGATAAACTAATTTTAATTTTTAAAATCATTTATTTGATAGATTCTCTATTGTGCAATCAAAAAATAACAATATTTAATGTAACATAATTAATATAATAAACTTCCTTTTAGGCCATGGAATTCAAGTATAATGGGTGACTTGGGTGACCTCATTTATATATAAAAGAGTTGTTTATCAATGCCAAATGCAACAAAATAGTTTGGTAGGTTTTTGTTGAAATTGTAAAAAAAAAATTGAAATTAGAATTAGAATTAGATAGTTGGAGTGTTTGAATTGCATATCGTAAAAATAGATTCAGCGCCATCAAAAACTCTTCGAACACCCAAAACACTGAAATTTAATAACTGTAATTCAAATTTTCAAAAATCTTCACTAGATTTATTAATCTAAAACCTAGGTTGCATTTCTATCAATTTAAACTCTAGCTTACTTTATTTTTTTTTTATGGCAAGTAGCAATTTATGACCCACATATTTAGGTAAGGGGTTGTACCGTGGCAACAAGCTATTGAGGTAAGGGGCGTTCCCGAACTAAAATAAAGAAATGGTTTAATTTTTAAAAAATTCAAATCAACTACAAAATTTGCATTTACTTTTTTAAAGATTCATTTGCATGGTCAAAAGTATCACACTAATCATATCCTTTTCGACCACCATTTTCAAATTTAACTATAAAATGTAGTTTTTTTTTTTTTTTTTTTTCATAGCGAGAAAAGCTCGCCTTCAAGAATCATTTAAAAATTAAGCCATGGGCCTAACTAGAGAAGGGTACATAAACAATGCCCATATATCATGATTCCAAAAGAAAATGTTGGTTTGATGGTCAAATTTTGGTTTGTCTTTTACGATGAGCTGAGACATATCTTAATGTAGGAAACAAGGACAATTGGACCTAGGAGTTGAAGAATTTTTGTTTCCACAATTTTGCAGGTTTGGATAAGGATAAGGATAAGGTGGGCATGATCACATGTTTTAAAAGTATGAAATTGTCACCACCAAATGTTAAATTTGCATTTTCTTTTATTGCGAAAAATTCATAGTTCCTTAATGATCAAAACGTAAGAATCATGATAATAAGTAAATTCCGAGTGGTATTTTTAGATCGATAGTAAACCCCTAGTTGTATTTTTAATTAATGTTTCATCTATTAAAATTTGTTTGTTTTTTATTTATTTTCTATAACAAGTTACACCCTATAACTTAAGGGTAGTCAAGTACACATAATGAATCGGTCTTAGGGGAGAAAAAAGCCAATGTGAGTGAACACTTGTGTAGCATTAGTTTAAAAAAATCGTATTCGCAATTGCATAAAGTTGCCACGTCATCCATAAGTTATTTTGGTACAATTTTCAAATTTTGATGCTTAGTGAAAATTTCACATTGTTTCTGAATGAGTAAACTTGAACTGAAGATACATTTAAAAAATACAAGAATTATGCTGTGATAGTCATGTTAGTATGAACCTCCTAGAGGTAGAGGTAATCCAATGGGATAAGTCTAATGGATACATTTATTTTTTCATTTAAGTCTCTAATTTTGATTTATATAATTCTTCACTCATGATAGAAAGTCATTTATGGATGTATGGAAAATTAATTAATAAACAAAAAAAATTGAACAAAAATAAAATTAAGGGTGTTTGAGAAATTTTGAGACAATTATATATTCCTACACATTCCAATTCACTCTTTCAAATTTGAACCCCTTCAATGCATATGTTGCATTCCCTAGTATAAATCTTATTTTTAGGAATTATGAAATCGAAATTATTATACCGTGGCACTCACATGGGAAGGGTGTCCTTACATGTAATCAAATATAAAAAAATTACTAGAAATTATTATTCATCAATCTGAGGCTCAATTTGCGCAATATGGTAAATTCTAACTAGGATTTAGATCCATTTAAGGACACATAGAAAATAGGTACTCAATGTATAAAAAGGAAATTGTAAAAAAGAAATTGAGCATGGCATGATTACCAACGAGAAATTTTATGCGAGATGAAGCTTTGTACACTATTTACACTCCTTAAATTTAAAATTATTTTCAAAATTTTAAACTCAAATGTAAATTTTGTATTCTGACTTGTTACATAGAATCTGATTTTCAAGAATCATTAAACAAGTGGGAACTGTAAACTCAAAACGATAATTCTAGCCAAAAAACACCAAAAAAACATGAAAAACAACTTAAAAATGAAAAATGTTGATGTTGGAAAACCTTAAAGTTTTGACAAATTTTCAACCATAACATTATGGAAAAATTTTATAACAAAAAACTTTTTAAAATGAACACCTTAATGAAGGATGTTGAGATTTATTAAATTAAATTTGGAGAAAATATCATAAATATGACAACAATAGGATTTCTTGCTAAATTGACTGCATCTAATCCTAATGTGGAGTTATTGCATCCTATTTTGTTGTGATTGAATTTATGATTCAGTTTCTACTCTTAGCTATAAAATGTAAGCCCGTAGAGGTTTCTGAGGATGAGGGATGTGAGGTGAGTGGAAGAGAAGTGTAGATGGAAACTCTGTTGTTGTAATTCTCCTGTTTGATAAATGAGATTGTCGATGCCTCTGTTTGGTGGACGTAGCCTAGATTGATTGGGTGAACCATGTTAACTCTGTTGTCTTTCATGTTTGTTTATGCTGTGTAGATTTGTTTGTTTATTTAGTTTCCGTTGTGAAGTGCTCAACAATTGGTATCAGAGCATTGAGTGATTGATGTCCGTGTTAACGAGAGTTTTGGTTCTATGTTTTAAGTGACCAGATCCATGAGCGCAGTTTGAAGGAGCTGCGGTAATCGTGAGTTTGCTACGTTAATGGCCTTGAGGCTAGATTTGCTGAGCGCGGACCAGACCTGCAAGAGAATACGCTGTTGTTGATTATTGTGAAGGTTTTTATTGACTGAGATCTTTGTTAAAGTTTCTAAACCAAATGCAAGACTTAGAACGATAGTCGAAGCCTGGCTATGATAGCATGAAGGTGGAGAACGACGTGAGCTATAGATCTACGTGGACAATGGTTGTTTGCGCAGAGAGCCAAAGTCTGTGAGTCATGACCGTGAGGTCGGGTCCGTGGCTACGTGCATGCCTCCTGCAAACTGAGTGAACGTGAGCCAAACGATGAGCTGCCGGCTGTGAAATGAAGGATGAAGACCGTGTGGCTATGAGTTGGATCGGGTCACGAAACTGGTGCCATTGAGCCATGAGTTGTCGTCCTGTGAACGTTGTTTAAGTCTGCGTTAAAGTTGTTTAAGGCTGCGTTAACATGTGCGATATCCCTTAGCAGCGTTGAACTGGTGGTCGATTGCACAAAATGGTGAACCCCAATTTTTATTTAAATCAATTTTTGTTTTATATGCCATATATTTTAAAATCGATTTATATATATATTCTTTATGAAGTTGTTCTAATAAGCTGGCACTTCATTGTTTGAAATGTTTAAACCGATTTGCATGTTAAATCGATATTTTATTAATCGATTTAAATGTGGTTTATAAGAATTGTAATATTGGTTTACATTATAATATCGATTTTTTGTAATATGTCATTATAAGGGCCAGGCAGAATATCCAAACCAGCTGAATTAACATTTCAAGTATCCTAAAAATTATTTGTTGTTGATAAGTGCTGTGAAGATTTCATTGTGCTACGTGAGAAGATAAATTAAGCTACTAAACATGTCAAAAACTCAAAGTGCTCGATTTGAGATCGAGAAGTTCAATGGGAAAAACAACTTCGAGATCTGGAAAGTGAAGATGCACGATCTACTCATACAACAAGGTGTGGTGAAGGCACTGTTGGGAAAAGCCAAACAGCCTTACACCATCACAGATAACGAATGGAGTGACGTCGACCAAAGAGCACTGAGCAGCATTCAATTATGTTTGGCAGATGATGTTTTGTTTAACATCGTGTCAGAGAAAACTTCTGTTGGTTTGTGGACAAAGCTTGAAAAGTTGTACATGACAAAATCCTTAACCAATAGGATTCTTCTAAAGAGACAGTTGTACATCTTGTGCATGAAGGAAGGTACATCAATTACTGATCATTTGAATACCTTTAATACTCTTCTGGTGTAATTAGATAGTATATATGTAAAATTTGATTCAGAAGATAAAGCTATAACTTTATTATTCTCATTGCCCGAGTCATGGGATCATTTTGTTACTTCTATAAGTCTTAATTCATCAGAAACCCTTGAGTTTGATGATGTTGTTGGAGCTTTGCTATCTGAAGAAACAAGGAAAAGGTCAAATTCAGAAACCTCTACATCAGAAGCAATGATGGTTAGAGGTCATTCTAAAGAAAGATGCTTCAGTAAGCAGAACAACTCGTGGTCAAAATCGAAAGGGAAGAAGAGTAAGGTAAAGTTTTGGTTTTGTGTCAAATTAGGACATTTGAAGAAGGACTTTTGGAAGAGACAGCAAACATCCAAAGGAGACTCTTCGACAGAGAAGAAAGAATCAAACACGACAGATACAGGTTCGGCATCCATTTCAGGTATGAGTAATGAAGTGCTATTAGTTAGTTTGTCTAATCATGATCAACATTGGTTATTAGATTCTGGTGCGTCAAATCACATGTGCATTCATAGAGAGTGGTTTAAATCTTATAAATCAATCAATGATGGAGTTGTTTACATGGGAAATGATGTCTCATGTAATATTGTGGGAATTGGAAGCATCCAGATTAAACTGTTTGATGGGACAAATAAAATTCTAACTGATGTAAGACACGTGCTTGAACTCAGAAAAAAACCTCATTTCTCTAGGAGTACTAGACACAAATGGATATAAAACCTTTATTCCAGGTGGAGTAATGAAATTTTATAAAGGAATTTTACTAGTAATGAAAGCAAAGAAGGTTGGAAATATTTTTTAGTTAGAAGGAAGAACAGAGTCAGATCATGTTTCTACAGTATTTGAAAACGAAAGTAATTCTATTTGTCTATGGCATCAACGGTTGGGCCATATGAGTGAAAGAGGATTAAAAATTTTATCTGATCGTAAGTTACTTCCTAGTCTAAAATCTTCTAAGTTAGATTTTTGCAAACATTGTCTATATGGGAAACAAAGCAAGCAGAAATTTAAAACTGGAAAACATATTAGTAAGGGAATCCTTAATTATATCCATTCTGATGTTTGGGGTCCATCTCCTACAACCTCATATGGAGGATCGTCATATTTTGTATCTTTTATTGATGATTTCTCTAGAAAAGTGTGGGTCTATATGTTAAAGAAAAAGTATGATGTATTCACATTTTTCAAACATTTTAGAGCATTAGTAGAAAACATCACTGGGAGAACCATTAAATGTTTAAGAACTGACAATGGTGGTGAGTTTACTTCAAACTAATTTGATAATTATTGCGAGGAAGTTGGGATCGAAAGACATAAAACTATTGTATATACTCCTCAGCAAAATGGAGTTATTGAACGCATGAACAAGACTTTCTTAGAGAGAGCAAGAAGTATGCTTAGTAACGCCAATTTGCAAAAGGAATTATGGACAGAAGCAGTTTCTACAGCTTGTTACTTGATAAATCAATCACCATCAACTGCAATAGGATGAAAAATTCCTCAAGAGGTATGTAAAGGTCATCCTTGTGATTATTCTAAACTGAAATTTTTTTGTTGTGATGCATATGCTCTAGTTCCGAAATATCAACGTTCTAAATTAGATCCTAAATCAAAAAGATATATCTTTGTTGGATATGGTGATGGGACTAAGGGATACAGGTTGTGGGATCCTACTACTCACAAGATCATCATTAACAGAGATGTTAAATTCAATGAATCTCCACTCGGTAATCCAGATGTAGATGATAAATTGAAACAAGATAATGTACCTAAGTTTCAGCATATTCAGTTTGAAACCAGTTCAAATACTGATGATATTCAAGATGAACAAGTTTCAGATGTAGATCATGAACAAGTTTCAGATGCATATCATGAACATGTTTCAGATGTAGATCATGAAGAAGTTCCTATAGATAATAATCAGCAAATTGTGGAAGTACTAGAAACATCTTTAAGGAGGTCCACGAGAATCAGATGTCCTCCTAAAAGGTATGATGACTATGTTCCTTCAGTTGCTTTAACTGCTAATGATGATGAACCTTTATGCTATCAGGAAGCTATAGAAGGTTCTAACAGTGATAAGTGGAAAGAGGCTATGAAGGATGAGATGAAGGCATTAGACAAGAATGCCACATGGGATCTGGTGGAACTTCCTAAAGACAGAAAAACTATGGGATGTAAATGTGTTTACAAATTGAAAATGGGTGTTGATGATACAGAAGACAAGTACAAAGCGAGGTTGGTTGCAAAAGGTTTTTCTCAGAAAGCAAGAATTGACTTTCATGAGATATTTTCACCAGTTGTTAAAATTGTTTCAATTCGGATTGTCTTAGCATTAGTTGCTTTACTTGATTTATAATTACAGCAACTAGATGTTAAAACTGCATTTTTACATGGATATTTAGATGAAGAGATTTATATCGAACAACCGGAAGGGTTTGTTCAAAATCGAAACAAGAAATTTGTCTGCAAGCTCAAGAAATCATTGTATGGTTTGAAGCAGTCGCCTCGACAATGGTACAAGAAATTTGATTCTTTCATGATGAGTCAAAATTATATAAGAAGTGAATATGATCATTGTGTTTACTTTAAGAAATTAAGTAATAGCATGCTCATTATCTTAGTGTTGTATGTTGACGATATGCTTTTAGCAAGCAAAAGCATAACTGAGATCAACAGGTTAAAGGCTCAGATGGCTAGGACATTGATATGAAAGATCTAGGAGCAGCAAGACAGATTTTGGGCATGGAGATTTTCAGAGATAGGAGCAATGGTAAGTTGTGGCTATCACAAAAGAAGTATATTGAGAAAATACTCTTGAGGTTTGGAATGAACAATGTGAAGCCTGTTTCAGTCCCTTTAGCTTCCCATTTTAAGCTTTCTTCAAGTTTATGTCCTAACACAAATGAAGAAAATGAATATATGTCTCGAATTCCATATGCCAATGTAGTAGGTTGTTTGATGTATGTGATGGTCTGTACACGACCAGATATTTCACATGCAGTTGGAGTTGTCAGCAAGTATATGGCAAATCCAGGAAAAGAACATTGGTCAGCAGTGAAATGGGTGCTTCGGTATCTGAGAGCCACAAGTGATTATTGTATCACTTATAACAGAAGTAGTGAATTTGTTTGCGGATATGTTGATTCTGATTTTGCAAGTGATTTGGATAAGAGAAGGCCAACTTTAGGATATGTGTTTACTCTTGCAGGTGGAGCTATAAGCTGGATATCAAAGCTACAAAATATTTTTTCTTTATTCACTACAGAAGCAGAATACATAGCTGCTTCACATGCTTGCAAAGAAGCAGTTTTGTTGAAAGGTTTTTTTGGTGAGTTTGGTAGGTTGCAAGACAACATCAAGTTATTTTGTGATAGTCAAAGTGCAATTCATTTGGCTAAAAATCCGGCCTATCATAGTAAATCAAAGCATATGCCTATAAAGTACCATTTTATAAGACAGGTTATCACTAAAAAGGAGTCTCTCTTGAAAATGTGCATACAAAGGAAAACTGTGCAGACATGTTCATGAAACCAGTTTTATTAGAGAAGCTGTGATGGTGTCTGGCTTCTCTTGGCTTGCAGAAAAGATAAAAATAATAATGGAACAGGGTATCAGGCTAATTGTTGTCAAGGTGGAGATTGTTAAGATTTCTTAAATTAAATTTGGAGAAAATCTCATAAATATGACAAAAATAGGATTTGTTGCTAAATTGACTGCATATAATCCTGATGTGGAGTTATTGCATCCTATTTTTTGTGATTGAATTTATGATTCAATGTAAGCCCGTAGAGGTTTCTGAGCATGAGGGATGTGAGGTGAGTGGAAGAGAAGTGCAGATGGAAACTCTGTTGTTGTAATTCTCTTGTTTGATAAATGAGATTGTCGATGCCTCTGCTTGGTGGACGTAGCCCAGATTGGTTGGGTGAACCACGTTAACTCTGTTGTCTTTCATGTTTGTTTATGCTATGTAGATTTGTTTGTTTATTTAGTTTCCGCTGTGAAGTGCTCAACAAAGGAGTCATTATATGAGGAGTAATTTTCTTTTTAAATGCTAAAAGTATTACGAATTTAAAATCTTAGCCTAAGAACACTTGACACACTGCAACAAAAATTTAAGAGTCACCCATCAAATTGACACAATGTACGCAAACAAGACCGATTGTAATGAAAACTTAAATACCAACCATGAAATTGACACAGTGTGAGGAGAACTCAATCCTTTATAACAAAAACATTAAAATCAACAATCAAAATGACACATAATGGGATGAGGTTGCTAATTGAGGATCGCCACAAATGCTATAGGAAAAAACAAAATAAAATAAAATAATAAATAAATATATAAAAATGAAAAATATAAAAAAACAACATTAAAATACTGAAAAATAAATAAATAAATAAATAATAAATAATAATAATAATAATAATAATATGTAAATAAAAATATATATTAAAACATAAAATAAAATAAAAAAATTACACATTATTAAAAAAAAAAAACAAAAAAAAAAAATATTGAGAAAAATAAAAACAAAAATTAAACATTGAGAAAAACAAAAATAAAATTAAAGAGAATTAAGAAATAATATCAAGTAGATAATAATAAATATTAGAACATAAAAAACAAAATAAAAACACAAAAATTTTAAAAAAATAATAACAAGTAGATAATAATATATATTAAAAAAACATTTATAAAAATACAAAATAATAAGTCAAATATAAAAATGTATCCAAATAAAAAAATTAACTTAAAAAAATAAAAATAGAAAACAAAAATTTTAAAATCTATAAATATAAACAATAGAAAAGACATTTTGAAACAAATATAATTAAAAAAAATTAACCCAAAAAATTAATAAAAGCAATTTTAGAGCATTTAAAAAATATATTAAAAAATAAAATTAAAAAAAAAATAAAAATAAAAATAAAAAATTATATATATATATATATATATATATATATATATATATATATATATATATATATATATATATATATATAAAATTAAAAAACAAATTAAAAACTATTAAAAAAACAGTGCTAATTAAAAACAACTAAAAAATAAATAAAGCCTTGCCTGCCCAACACACAACTATTGGGATGGGCAGCCACAGCATATGGCGCGCAGTGGCCATAGTCGTCCAATCCACGAACTGATTGGTTGGATAGCCTATTTTGGAAATCAACTAGTGAGCCTAGAGCTACTTGATCATTGCAGTGGGTGACTGTGGCAGCTGCACAAATTAGCAATCTAGCCCAAGACTCCTTAGTTGTTGGGCTGGGCGACAGTGGCAATTGCGTGAATCAGCCACCCATCCTATGCCCGCTCGGTCACTGGGTTGGGAGGTCGTGGCTCATGGTGTGGAGTTGCCACAACCACCTAGCCAAGTGGCCTAGGCTTCGCAGGTTGATTTCGAGAATTAGCCTGGGAAGCACAGAGCCACCAGACTCTCTGATAGGCACGCGATGCTTGGGTTTTTAATTTTAATTTTAATTTTTTTTTTTCATTATATTTTTTTTAATGTTTTTAATTATCTTTTTTTTCTTCTAAATTGTTTTTTTTATGTTTTTTATTTTTATTATAATTTTTGTTTTTCATGGCGCTTTTGATTTAATTTTAATGTTGTTATTTTTTTTCTAATTTTTTTTTTTTTTTTTTGCTTTCGGTTAATTTTTTTTTTCTTTTTTTTTTAAACTGTGTTTGTCTCAAAATATTTTTGTATTTTTTATTGATTTTTTGTTTTTTTTGTTTTTAATTCTTATTTTTTTATCTCTTACAAGTTAGCTTTGTTTTTTTTTTCAATTGTATTTTATGTTTTTTGGTCTATTTATTTATTTATATTATTATTATTATTATTATTATTATTATTAATAATAATGTATTTTATGTATTTTTTTGTCTTTTTATATATATATATATATATATATATATATATATATATATATATATATTTTTAACATTTTTTTTATGTGGTGTGCGTTTATGTATTTTTTATGTTTTTTTATTGTGCAAACAAAATTAGAAAAGTCACATCTTAGGATGAAAAACAAGATGAGAAATAAGACAACTTGAAAATTTGTCAAACTATCAACATTTAAAACAAAATTGTGCATACTTATGACATAAGAACATTTAAAGTGTCAAAAATGTCTTTAGAAAATGTTAATACTTTTCAATATTTGCATGAAAATCGCCAATATTTTAAAAAATATATCCACACTTACTACATTATAACTCTTCAATTGTCAAAAATAAGCTCTCTAAAAAAATGGGTTGATTCTACTTCAACGCCTTTCAAAATCAACATGAAAATTACTAACATTAAAAAATAAATTGTTCATACTTGATACATAAGAAATGTTAAAGTGTCAAAAATATGCTCCCAAAAAAAAATGTATTGTGAATCAACGCTTTTCAAAATCAAGAAACTTTTTCCACCTCAAAAATACTAGTACTCGATACAATTCCCATTTCAAATTTTACATTGTTAAGACCAATATTGTTAGATGTGACTTATAACATAAAAAATCACCTAATGGTAATTTGATGTTACATATCCAATAAAATCAACTATTTATTTTCTTGAGGCTTAGTTTTTGTTTTATTATGAGTGGTGACTCATGGAGAAAAACATTCAAGAATGGAGGGTAAAACATTTGGCCATCATGGGTATTAAAAATACCAAAAACAAGTATAAAACTTATGCATAATTTGTTTGAACAAGCATATTTTAGAGAGGTTAAAGAAACATATTACCCACATGCTCATGTTGAAATATTTTTCAAATTTCATCTCTAAATGTATTTTTTTCATTAACTCTCATTAGAAAACCCCTAGCTGTAAGTATGAGAGATAATCATTGAGCCACAATATTCCTTGGATAATGAGAACCTTAATGGTACTCTAAAATATTAAGTGAAATGAAATTAACAACTCATTACTAAAACACCCGGTTTGTATTTTATAGGAAGTTGTAACTTGTGGTCGGGCTCAATGCACATGGAAAATTAGTATAGAGGGAATAAATACAAACCGAGAAGAAAAAGTGCACATCATAAAGGCTATATATTTTTCATGGGTAAGGATGAGTTAAGAATTATGTCTACATGGTCCCGAGGTAGCATTTCAAAACACAAATTAAATGTCGGGCATCATTTTTTATCACTATGCATCCATAAAAATAGAGGATTGTTGGTATGATTACTATTTTTAGCATACTAGTATAACTTTTGTCTAGATGAACTATATGAGATTAATCATAAAACTAAAAATATAATAATATATAAAATAATTTCAATATTTACTAGTAAACTGAGGGCCTATGTCTCCAATGGTTGTAGTGTTGTTGTCACTATTGTGCATAACAAAAACAAGAGGAAAATTATTAATTTATATGTCCAACCCACCTAGAAATTATCGGGGAAGTTACTATCCTTGTTTGAGGTATAAAATTCTAAATTTAAATTTTTTTTTGCCAATGTTGATACCCTATTGACGATACATTTCATCTATGCACAATAAAAATTCCTATTCATTCTACCAACACATTCCCTATAATAGTTTTTAGCTTCTAGTATATGTTGATGGTGTCAACATATCTACTTTTCCACATACTATTGTTTCTAGTGTCTGGAACCCAATGTCCAAACTCCTCCTCAACCTTTCCATTATATATAAAACATATTTTTATTTGAGCCTCTCACTTGGCATTCTTGATATCTCTTTAAATTTCTAGATGAGTTCATTTCATATAGATTACATCAAAACATTCTACAGAGTGTTAGGCCCAAGAACTAGAATGATCGTTAAGACCTCTTCTCCCCTATGACGACATAAAATATTCAAGTGCACCATAATTTACAAAGGGAGGAGAGGAAACAAAGGACCCAAAATAGATATATTACATATAGAGGGACTAGCTAGATTAGGGCTTAACAAAACCCAAGGATATGATAAAAATAGAAAGGAGTCTTGAATAAAAGTTAAAGTTCCTGATCAATTCAGAAAAATAAGTAAGAGAGTGAAGGTGAGACAATCAGGGTAGAACTAAGAAAAAATATGATTCTTCCCTTTGAAAATAGAATACATATACAAAATTGTCATGAGGGCCCACTCTCGTCGAGAAAAAGTACAAATCATGTCTAGTAAGAAGTGTCAATGACAGATGCAACCAAAAAACCAAAAAAACCAAGATGACATGCGATGGGAAATTATCAACATCGAAACTAGAATGGCATGCCAAAGTAAAATAAAATTTCTACAATAGAAAAACACCAAATGTGGACACGTATATAAGAACAAAAAAGAAGGGCTTAAAAAAAGGAATGGAAGCCAAATTATATTCTCCTACCTCTCTCCTGAATTTGAATTTGGGTCACCAACTGATGAAGGTCTCAAAGCCCCGTATGATCCCTTAAGTAAACCTACTTAATCATGTTCGATGAACTTGGTGACCCCTCCTTCTGACAATGAGGACATTTTCACCAACATGGAAGCCAATGTTCTTCTAGGTTGCTAGAAAGCTCCTAATAGATAAATGTCCATCAAAACAAGCTCAAATTTTGACCGAATAAAGAAACATATATTTTCCTTACAACGTACCACTAGAAAATATCAATTCATCATACTCACATTTCATACCTCACCATGAAGTGATGTCATCATGATTACTTCCTATCCAATGATGAGTCAAAAATGGAGGTGTCAATCTATTCCTCCATGCAAAACCCAATTTTGTTATGTGATTTTCTTCATATGCATGAATCTGTGTTAATTGTGATTTCCATATAGGGGGGGATCCATTCCTGCACTTCCCATGACCATCACCTCTCATCATATGTGCCTACCTTAATTAATGGTCCCTTGCAATGGAGAAATAAAATATTCTCTTAATCGTTATGAAAAAATCCATTTTGATTAATTATTGTAATTTATCATTGAATAAATCAATTTTTTTCTAAAATAATATAAAATATAAGTTATGTAATTAATTAATATAAAATTTCACAGAATATCAATACAAGTGCATTGTAATGATAATAATAATAACTTAATAATTTTCAAAATCAATCTAGATCCATCTTAATTTCGAAAGGGATCAAATCTCCTTTAAATTTTAAATAAGGTTGTGTCTCAAGAGATTTGATCCCTCTCAATCGATAATAAATATGGAGTTTAGATGGATCGGGACTATAATTGTATGTGTCTCTTCTTACATAAAAATATCATTGTAAACATTCTGGATTTTAATAACTAGAGCTGAGATATGGAGTTGAGATGGAGCTCAGCTACTTAGATAAGTGTATGTTTATTTGTCTCCTTACATAAAAATTTCGTTGGAAAAACTATGAATTTTAGTGCCTTGAGCCCAAAAAAACCACCAATGACAAATATTCTATTTTACATCGATTTTATTTTATTTTTATTTTTTTAATTTACTTTATTTTTATGTAATTTCAACTAGTCAAAATTCTTACATAGTAGGATAATATAGGACATGACATTGAAACATATTCCTTATATTGGGCTAGAGAGCTACACCAAATTTAATGAGCTAAAGCAATCACTAGCCTAAATCCATATTAACTCCATATCTACCAAGTGTCGAGAGGGGTCAAATATCTTGAGGTGAAAACCTCTTTTAGAGTAAAAAGAGACTATATCCCTCCATGTAGGTTTTTTCTTCCCCTTTAAATAGGTTATATTCCACATGAATATTATAGGTCAATATCATGGGTGAATATCATTAGGAAATATGTTATTTTTATTTTGATGTATGGTTATTTTTATTTGTATTTTTGTCATTTTATTATTTTTGTCTACCAAATAAGAAATTAAAACATCTCTTCCATACTTGGCTCAAGAGCACCTGTAAATTAAAATAAATCTAGATGGATCTAGGCTTATAGATTATTTTCCACATAATATCATAAACCAATGCCATCAATATATAAATTATTTTTAGTTTAATGTCTAATTATTTTTATTATTTTTGTTCATTACTTAAAAAACAAAGATTAATTTCTTTTACTCTTTAGTATTTATTTTTAAAACACATATTTAAACCCTTTTAAATCTTTTTAATAATATAACCTCTCATACTTTATTTTGTAATGGTCATCTTTATATTTTTGAAAAAAATATTTTATTACAATTATATTTATATTTTTAAAATAATATGGCTTCTAATATTTTTTTTGGTTTATAAAAACGTTGCCTAGCTTCTGATAATTCATTTTATTATATTTATAAAAACAATGCGTCATATTTGATGGCGAAAATCCCTGGATGGCATCTGTGGCTTATTGTCTCGACCTAATATAATGCAACTCTATAATGTAATTCGGGGAGACTAAGTCACAAAATATTTTTAATTCGGTGACGTGCTCAAAATAAATAAATAATAACCTTTACGTCAACGGTTCTGCCACCTCGGCGACTGTCCCTATATTTAGTAGGGCTAATGTTAAGTAGCACCATTACTTTAAACATGTCTACCTAGTCGGAAGCAAACGCTTGTGTTTGAGACTTGGGCAAGACGGTAAGACTCTGTTATTATAGATGGCGCAAGTAGATAGGTTAGATTTAGATGGATGTTTCCTCATTTGATATTTTGGAACGGAGTTGTTTAAAGATATGGAGAAATTGTCCAAAAAATTTAAGAAATTTTATAGTAACAATGTTTGAATCATGATTTTGATAGTGGAAATGAATTCAGCAACCATCAAATCTTTATGGAATCCAAAATATTAAAATTTGATAGTTATAATGTGGATTTACAAAAATCCCTGCCAAATTTTCTTAAAATTTACCAAATTTCCATAATTTTCAGAGCCAAAAAACAATCTAATTAAACTAGGACTTTTGAAACCTCATGTTCATTGATATTATGAAACAAATATACAAAAGCCATTTTTAGTCAGATTCTCTCGTTAAAATTTTCATTATTTATTTATCTATATTTATAAAAATTTACTATTTAAAATTTAACTAATTTTCATTATTTTGTTTTAAAATTTCAATATAATATATTAAAATTGCTTTCATGGCATCCAATTACATAATATATATAGTATATATTATTTATTTATAAGATACAATATTAGGAATATATATTTTCAATATGATCATACTAGTAAACCAAATAACTCATTAATAACCCTTAATCATTTTTTCGTTTGTGTTTCTCATAATAAAATGAACATTATTAGTAATGTTCCTTATATGTACCATACGTCATAAGCGACGAATATTTTAATTTGGGAAATTATTCAATTTTCTTAATGCTATATGAAAATTATGTATTTTTCGTAAATTAAATAATACTTTCTAGTATGTTTGGATATTTAGAATTACATAATAATTATTTCTTTTATGTGTGCAAGGGAGTTTATGAAGAAAAATAATTCCCCACTTATTCAATGTGCTAAATAAAATTCAAACGTTATTCTCTATTCTCACTTATTTCATAAACAGACTTAAATATATTTTCCATATTTATGATTCTGCACCTACTCACATAAATCATAAGCACGCTAGTTTTAAAATGCAATAAATTACACTTACATGGCTGTTAGCATCTAATAATATATAAAGGTATATTTATGATTCTGCACCTACTCACATAAATCATAAGCACGCTAGTTATAAAATAGAATAAATTAAACTTACATAGCTTTTAGCATCTAAAAATATATAAAGGTATATAATATAAAACATGTAGCTGTCAGGGTCTATATATATATATATAATGATTATTGGTGATAGTTTACATAATAATTTATAAAAAAGATTCGCCTTATACTTATGTTAATAAGTTTTACAAAGATGTTTAGTATTTATAATTAAAATAGAGTTCACCCGCATACCCAAATTCTCTCCTTAACGCAAAAGAAAAGAAAAAACACTGTGATTACACGCATTACAAATCCAAAGCCAAAGATACTCATTATTGCAATATATTTAAAAATTACAGACCCTATGATGACTGTATACATGACATTTTCAACATAAATACATAAGGTAGTTTTAGGACAACTGCTGCCAGAAAGGAAAAACAAACAATTTTTATAATAGATAAGGGAGAACCAGCTAGAGACTGATATGACGCACACTCAAGGCCTGGCCTCACGTTAGTCCTTCACAACAACTGCTTCAGAAGAAACCTTGTCAACATACGATCATGAAGACATATACCTTTGATGCCTAAAACCATAAATGGCCACACTTGCAATAACTAGAAGAGCCAATAATTGGCAAAATTTGAAACATTGTGCAATACCACAAACACGCGAAAATTTCAAACATTAAAACTTACCAAATAACCAGCAACATTTCTTATGACCAATATGCCTCTTTCCAGCTCGAGGAAACTGTTCATATTTCATAGCAAAATAGAGCAAAGATGAACTACTTTGCAAAGAGTGCATGAGAGAATAATAACCAAGAAAAGAAATATATGCATAAAAATACATAGAATTTTCCCAAAAAAGTAGGAGCAGGAATAACGCCCCACAGAGAAACACTGAGACAATATCACCAACAGAACAATGAGAACCATAACCATCCAACTCTGAACCAGAAACAAAGTTTTCGTACCAAATCATACTAATGTCACCACTGAACTACCCAAAGTAGCAAGGGACTAAGCCACACATACCAAAAATTTATATAAAAACTTCATGAAGCCTACCATTGTTGATCTTGATCTGAAGAAATTATGGTAGGAACCTGCCCACTATCAACCAAAGGATCTGTGAAGTCTTGAGAGGGAGAAGCGTTCCACACGCGTTAAGCGAGAGTCCAAATTATCCAAACATAACCTTTGATTTTTTAGCATAAGCTTGATATCCTCCAATGAGAAGAGTGTATATATATAACACAAATGAAATTTAGTATATATTATTTATGATAGGTGTGTCCTTGTCTATGTGTACATGTTTCCACTAAGGTATGTGTATATATATATATAATTTATTTTCTTTCTTTAACGTTAAATCCTCATTTAAGATTAATATTATTTATTTTCATTCTTTAACGTGAAATCTAAATTAAGATTAGTATTTTAAGTTTGATTATTATGGTGTGGCATTGAATCTTTGTTCATGTTTTTTAAAATATATTGATTATTAGGTTGTGGCATGGAATCTTTGTTTTTTTTAAAACTAAATATTTTTTATATGTTCTCTTAATCCTTATATACATGGATGATTGAGATGGTTATAATAAAATAAAATTATATTTTTTTTAATTTTGTATTTATTATTCTTAAATTTGGATCTATCATGGATCTATCATGTTTCTAGAGAGGTCAAATTTAATAGATTTAAAGTTAAGAAGGATTTAAGGTGGTTTGTTGTGACAATGAAAATCATCCATGTATTTAAGAAATGATATAATAGATGGAGAATATAAATATTTCATGTATCTAAAGAATATGATGGTTCTAAGCTAATTTTATTATTAATAATTATAATTAATATTGTTTTGTTCATTTTTTTGTGTAATGTTTAAATAACATAATACAACATAACTTAATATAACATAGTGGGTTTGTGGGAGCAAAAAATTAACAATATATATATATATATATATATATATATATATATATATATATATATATATATATATATATATATATATATGAGCCATGCTATTGTAAAAAAATCTATTTACAAATTAATAATATCCATGGTAAACTGGAGATCAATATATGTGGTTAAAAATATGTTATATTGTAAGTATTAAGTTATTATGTGCTTATTATGAAATTTAAATATGGTTACACAATCATTGTTTTAATTTATATGGTAAAATGAATATTAATTTATAGCTACTATTTATATCTTATAGTTTAATGAGATAAAGGGTTTAAATATATCTCAAAAGTAATTATGATATTTTTGTTTTTATATTTAATTAAAAAATTCTATAAAATTAAATTCAAATAAAATATTTTGATTCTGAAATGATATATGGCTCTTTGACATGTGGTATTAATGGGCCATGATATTGGCACGAAAAAACCTATTTACAAATTAGTAATACATATGGTAAACTAGAAGAGAATATCCATGGTTAAAGTATTGTTATATTGTAATTTATTATAAGAGTTGATTTTTTATGTATTGATTAATTAAATTTAAATATGATTATAGAATCATTTTTTAATTGATAGGGTAAACTAGACCATAACTTTTAGATACTAATTATATGTGATATATTTTATTGTGATATGTATATTATAATTTTCTTTTAATTAAAAATTTATTATTAATTTTATTATTAAAATAAAATTACAATATAACAAATTGAATTTTATTATTTTATTGTTTTTATTATTATTAGCTTTTTATGGAAACTAAATAAATATAGATCACTATTATAGAGTGACATTAGATTTTGCCTACTAAATTAATTAGTTAAGTAACTAAAACATACAATACAAACAAAGAGTAAATTAAATATCCTCGTGATAAAACAAAAAGGAATTCAAATATATTTTTATTTCATTAAAAAAAGATGTCCTTATAGTACAATATGAGAGTGAAGTTCTCATGGTACTTGGAATTTCCACGCATTTACACAACAACACCACACATAGCAACTAAAAACCCTTGATAATTCGTACAATAGCCAATGATGCACTCTCAAAATCATGCAGTCGCCAAATTACCACCAGTAGTCCAACATCCAAATGTATAAGAGCCGAGAGGCGGAAGCAAAGGCCCGAATGCAGGAAATATATATATATATATATATATATATATATATATATATATATATATATATATATATATATATAATTTCCTTATTCCCTTCATTTATTTTTAGGACACTAACCTCTTTGCACTCTACTAAAACAAATTTCTTCCCACATTATAGACCACTTCATTTTCCAAAATTTAACCGATTCACCTCTTCTCAGCATGCAGACCAATAAAATTTGTAAGTTATGTCTAATTTTGGAAGCACATCTAATAAGGTTTGTCATGTAGAAATGAAACTAAACAACTTCTGTTATTGGATGTGTTAGAAACTCCATGCAAAAGGAGTCTCATCGCATGATCCTAGGAGTGTCAAAAACTTGATAGTAGTCATTTCTTAGGTAAAATGTACCTACATAAGCAGCAACAAATACTAGCTAGGTGTATCAAAAACTAGTATAATAGGTCTATCAACAAATTAAAATGCATGGGAGTAACAACTCTTATTACAAACTCAACAAAAATTTATTTATGGTTGGTGATTATTTCTTGAGGGCAATGATGCTCTTGCATGAGACACCCTTGGTAAGAAAGTATGACGAACTAGCTCATGTGGTATCTCCTTCAAATATTAAAGTCCATTGTAGGCATGATAATTCTTGCTCAGTCACCCATGATGCATATTTAGACACCCTATTTATCCATTTGACCAAATATTCCAAATACTCCCTATGTCACGTCTTCTTTCCAACCCTAGTGGCTAGAATTTATTCCACTTCTTCGACATATTTGACTAGTAATTTTTTATTTCACTTACTGGGCATACCTATCTCTTCACCACTTTCTCCTTCACAAATATCATGTACATAAAATATATTGAAAATAGAGAGATATCCAAGTCTCTTAACAGCTCCAGCTTGTAGGAATTTTAAGAAAAAATTCAAATCTTTTTGCATGGGCCTATCTTCTTATATTTTAATTTGTTGTAGTTACCCCTAGGAAACCTCTCTTTCCACAAATGCACCATTACTGTCTATCCTTAAGAGAAAAAAATTTCTCTTATTTTCAAATATTCTTTCTCCTTGTACCTATCATTACTTTGTTGTAATTTCTTCTTCACTTATTCATTTATTAGTTGCAAGTTATCTACAAAATCACTTTCATCAACACTCTTCCTTTCCTCTAAGTCTCGAAACTCTATCAGGTCTGCAATACCTTTCAGTGAGCACACCTGAAATATACAAAATGGAATATTACCAATGGATTTGTTCACCAAGTCATTGTATGCAAACTCTTCCTACACTAAGACCATATCCCACTGTTTGGGATTTTCGCCATTCAAACTTCTCAGTAAGTTCACAAGACTCTTCCACTTCATTTGTCCAATTGTTTGTAGGTGATAGGATGAGTTGTATAACATTTTAGATCCCATATTATTCCATACAGTCCTCCAAAAGTAAACAAAAAATATTGTATCTTTGTTTGAAGTAATGGTCCTTCGAAACCGATGAAGTCTCACTACTTATTTGAGGAATAAAACAACCAATTCATTGGCATCACTTGTCCTCTTGCATGCCACAAAATGTGTCATATTTGAAAAGCTATATACAACAACCATCACTTAATCATGCTTCCTTTTTTTTTCCATGGAAATACCAAGACAAATTCTATTCACATATATTCCCTTACCCTTTCTGGTATCAAAAGTGGATTATACAATCCTGTATTTTGACTTCAATCTTTGGCTACTTGGTAAACTCTACATAGTTCAAAAAAATTCATTTGTATTGATGCTAGGCCAAAAATACCTTTTCTTTACCAATGTTGTGGTCTTATCCATGCCAAAATTTCCACCTAGCCCTCCACCAAGTCGCTACTTAATAAGATTCAACCTCATAAACCCTTGAGCAATGCAAAAATATTGTTGATTTTTAAATAAAAAAATTTCTTGGATATGGTAATAGAATAACATCCTTCAGTCCAAACTCCAAGGTGATTTAAAAAATATCTAATATTTTTTCCAAAATCAACATCTTTTGCATACAACTCCTTCTTGTTTTCCAAACCCACCACTTCTACTGACAAGGTGTTGAATAACAACACTCTCCTAGTCATTACATATCCAAATTTGTTTTTCTTTCCAATCATATGCTTCAAAAAAAATGTGTAACTTTGCAATAATTCAACCCATTTAGAATTCATTTTATTCAAATTACCTTGACTATTGATATATTTTATTTCATTGTCATCAGTAAACAAGACAAATTACTTGGGATACAAATAGTGTCTCCACTTCTTCAAAGCCTCCATAATAGCATAAAATTATTGGTCATATACATAATAAGTCTTCTTGACACTGTTCAACTTATCACTGAAGAATACTATTGGTCTTCTTTCTTGAGTCAAAAGTTTGGAAGCACCAAAAAAGGTTTCTTTGTCACCTTCCTTTTCACATTTGCAAATGCTTTCTATTTTGAAATTGTTAACCAATATTTTTATTTCAGTTAATATTCAAGTTCAAAATTAGAGAAGTGTGTACTAATTTTATTTAGAAAAATCATGTATGTCACACCTTTAGTGAATGAAAATCGCACATCTGCAGATTACCAAATTTTCACTATTGCATCATTAATTCATTAACCATTCATTATGCATTAACAATGAACACTAAAAGGTAGATAAATAATAACACATAAGAAACACATCAACACATATGGACACTGAGATTTTAGGTGGAAAGCTAATGTGAGAGAAAAACTTTGTTGTTGTGGTATTTGTCTTCTTCCTTTATTATAAAGAAAATATTGTTATAGTTTTGTATTGGTGTAGACTCTTTCTAGCATGTATTCTCCTACATACAGGAGGCCACAACCTCCACTCGTTTTAAATCACCCACTGGAAGGGAGCTAAAACCCCCTAATCAAGTTTACCAACTCCCATTGAAAAAAATCTATGACTCCCTTACTGAATACTATAACAGTCAACATCTTCATGGACCACATATCATAATATTTCTTACTGGATCCACTTGTCTCAATCAACCATCAAAACATTCAGGCTACCTTTCATTAAATTTTCAAACTGAACCCACACCCAACAATAAGCTCAATCACAAAATACCAAAAACCACTATGAATCCAAACATTGAATCACTGGACATTAATGAAATTGCTCTGCAATCAATCACTTATCAAAGCATTACCAATCGTCAACCAATCACTCGTTAACCAAACTAATAACCACACTGTCAAATACGATCCATCCATGAAAATCATCAGCAAATAACACATAACCAATCTATTGTAATTACAAACCTTGATAAAATTCACCTTAGTATATATAAGCAATTTTTAGGCATATGAATTTCTCATGCACAACACTAGCATATAGATCTCAGACCTTTGAATACCAAATTTAATCCATTCTGTCTGTTCAAAGAAAATTTACCATCATTATAAACATTACTCAGTAACAGGAAAAACTATCAGCAACCTAGGTCAAGTAGAAAGAAAACACTTTAAAATGTATATACGATTGTTATAATATAGATATGTGTATGTACATAATACTCAGGAATACAACATATGTTCAAATCTCAAAATATTGAGTTATATCATCTCTGCAAACACAACTCATGTCAAACACAGATTTTACATACTTCACTGTTAAAATCACAAATATTTTCAAAAATATTTATATCATAGTCCCACTACAACTATAAAGTATGCATTATTATCCACTTAAACATAAGTAAATCAATCAAGCATATCCATTAATTTTCAATACTTGTTCATATCTTTCATATATGAGCCTTCTCCTTGCTCTATGGTGCACTCCTGTTCCAGATCATATCACACATGAATAATACATCAAATGCACACCCAACTCCTTCATCTCATTCTCCTTATATATCCATTTTAATTTCCAATACCACATTAAAATCCTTTGGTAATTGTTGTGAGTAATTATTGACAAGTTCAAACATACGTTGCCATTACAATACTGTGGGCGATTCCCATGGGAAAGGCTCCCAATTTTTTATTTTCCATGGGAGGATCACATGCATGAATTTTGTTCATTAAACCTGCATATGTATGCAAATCTTCTTCATAGGTTTTGCATATACTTTTTAAACTTCACACTTTCCATGCATCATGTGACTAAGTTGTCAATACTCTTAATTATCCTCTGCAATGCTTGTACCATCGTTCATGTCATATGGAATAGTTCTATAATCACCATATTCTAACCATGTTGACATCAAGGCAACATTTTACATGTAGGTTTCCATTAGGGGAAACATATTAGTGATAATGCCAAAAATATCACCCTTTCAACTTGATGGCATTCTTTTACAAACTCTAAGTTTTATCTCCCCCTTTGACATCAAGGGAAAATGGAAATACCATGTTGATAGAAGTACTCCCCCCGCTTAAGATGATAAGTTTGATATCTTGATATTAACCAAGAAGTGAAACTGTAAGATATGACTATATGCTTACATACTAATCATGCTCCCCCTAAGCATATAGTGGACCTTCTAGAGATATGTAAATACAATAATTTATTAATCATAGGAACATATGACCTCTCCAATTTTACATCATTCACCCAATGTAATAGGATTAAATCAATGGTATACAAAATAAGACATGACTTGGACACCCATTAGCCCATACATAAATGATTTGAAAATATTTACAATACATGTTAGACACTTGTTGTGGCTAGCAACAACCCCCCCCCCCTTCTTATTTAGTATTAGTGATAATACTAAATAAGTGGGGACCCTTAGTCAAAAAATCCAAAAAATCAATTAATGCTTGTTTTTCCTTTTTTTCAATAAAACTTACTATCATAAGACTTAGGAGAAAGTTCCTTGAAAAATCCAAAAAACTTAAGTTTTATGATAGCATAGGGAAAAATCATTCTTTGGAGAATATCGCATCGCAAAAGAATAATAAATGTCTCTTTAAAAAGCAGAATTCTAAAAATTGTGATGCGAGACTATGTGCTAAAAGAAAATTTATCGCATCGCATGTTTCAAATATCATATCTTATGCCGAAAAATTCAGATCACCGATGTGCGATAACGTATATCGCAAATCGCATTTCGCACAAAATACATTAACGAATGTTTGTCATATGTTGTGTTTTGCGATATTGCGATTTTGCGATATTGCGACATTGCGATTTCGCGATGTTACAATATTGCGCTATTATAATATTGCGATTTGCAATGATTGCGATCTGCGAGATTGCGATTTTGCGATGATTGCGATCTGCGAGATTGCGACTTTGCAATATTGCGAAGAAAATCGCATTATCGCATTATCGCAAATCTTTAAGGCTCGTTGTACAAAAAAAAATCTCCATAAATCGAGACTCCGTTATGTGCTTTAAAGTTTAATCAATAAATTGATTGTCACTCATTAATGAAAAATGGTTTCATTCTGATTAAAGAAGTTATTTCACGTAATGTGATATATTTCATAGCTCTTCAGCATTTAAAACTTGTCGTCACCTTTTTCATATCATAACTCTCACTTAATTCGTAAACCGCAGGAGCGAAGAACTAAGAAATATACAAAGCAACATCTCAATATTATGGGAAAGAAGGACAAAGCTCTGAGTTCTGAAAGTAAAGAGATGGCGTCCTTATACACAAACACCACCTGCAACAAAGACGTTGGTATTACTACTTGGGATGGTATGCATAATCTGCTTGAGGAAGAAAACCCCGGAGTAATGGATGTTACGGCTACTGCAGGATCACATGGATCTTCCGAAACATCTCTTACAGAGCTGGCTTGTTCATTTTTACACCGGATAGCTGCAAGACCTAAAATTATTCCATATACAGACATGATTAAATGGGTGCTGGATAGTACTGATATTAGAGACAGACAGTTCAAGACTCAGGGCAAGAACTCATCGGTTCATTTACTCCAGAAGATTTGAGACTTATGTATCATTTGCCGGAGCCACGGGAAACCTAAAACAAATAGTTCATAGAAAATTTTGCCAAAGAAAATGAAAACTTGGCAGAATGTAGCAAGGAGTGGCCAAGAAGATATGAACCATTGAATAAAGATAAACATGGTATGTACAGTATTGGTTCTCTCACTTCTCCATATTGCTTTGCTACTGCTATGCTCTGTAGGCTTTTTGGAAATTCTAACATTAATAATTTTTCATCCGAATGGCTTCCGTTATTGAATGCTACTGTTAATGCTACTATTGTGGATTGGGCTAAGATATTGTCTGATAACTTAGCCACTAATATTTTTAATTATCGTTCTAAATGGACTGTCTCTCAGAGGATTTATCCTCCTTTTTACTTATCTGCCTATGTGATGGATTCAATCTGCTATGTTTCTAAGTTTCCTTTAATGGGTTGGCAATGGACAATTCAAGATCCCCTACCCATATGAGTTTATCATAAATAATTGTGGGATTCAAAGTTCATTCCTCATTTTTACAATATTTTCCATGGCATAATGTTACCCCTGTACAGAATGTTGTATAATAAGGATGCTCCAAGGTTTTCCCCTGAAGTAGAAGTAAACATTCTCCCTGTTGCAAGATGGTTTGGTGAAGAATTGTTTACCTATGTTAGGGTTTTTGGAAGTTTTGCTTCTCCTCACGTTTTACCTTGTATGTTCTGGATAAACTTATGGCTCGAGAAATTGCGTATCAAACCTGCGGAGAGGGAGGTTTGAAAAAAGAATTAAAGGATAAAAAGAAAACTATCTGACCACAATTTCCTGTGGCCTGCGGAGCATTTTCATTATTTGATGTTGGTCATGCATTTAAAGAAGTAAACAATATCACATGTTTACAATTGTTCAAGTTTTCAAGAAGGCTATTCGACCCGTATGATGTTAATAATTTCACCACTGCAGTCAAGGTAAAAGTATTTTCTAGAGAAGAGGATCTTTTTGATGATATGTTCCAAGAAAAATGCACATTTAAAGAGATTCTATATTCAGCTCAAACACATTTTTCTCCAAAAGAGTTCCAAGAATTTAAGATGTACAGAGAAAGGAGGTTGACCACTATTCCTTTGGATAATTTGCGCTTGGAACCCTTAAGGGAACCAACTCCTAGTGTCAGTCTCAGTGGCAGTTCAGGTACAGAAAGGTCTAAGTCAAAATCCAGAAAAGAAACTTCTGAACGTTCTAAAAAGTCTGATAATGACCAGGATAAAAGTGAAGGGTCAATAAAAGATATTGCCCAATCAAAAGAACTCTCACAGCAACAGATTTCAACCACTACGCAGTTAAATCTTCCCCCTCTCATTGTACAGAAACCATCCGGTAAAACTGAATTGGATAAGGAATGTGAAACATTTAATGATTTGATTAATGTTGAAGGACAAAACACACAGACTCTTGTAAGTAATGTACAGACAGCAAAAGGTTTAGTTACAGGAATAAGTGGCAATGTCACAAAAACAGAGCATATACCCATTACCCCCTCTTCTGAGCTTGTACTTAAAATAGAGGAAATTCCTCCTCTGGATATATTCTATAGTCCACAACATAAAGCAATAGTAAGAAAACAAAGGAAGAAAAGGAAATTAGAAAGTGTAATCTCTCATGATGCAGAACAATTGGATGTTTTATGGCAAGATCCTACTATTAATCCAACTAAAAATATTGCTAAATTATCTCAGATTACAGGAGCATATGCCTCTGCAGCCATCGATAAAGCATCCGAAGTACAGAAATTACTGAATGAAAAAGAATATCAAATACAGGTTCTGCAACAAGCCAATGCTAACAGTGAAGCACAAAAACAACTTGAAAAATTACAACAGGAGTTTTAACAAATGCAAGTTGGATATCAGAAAAGTTTAGCTGAAAAAGAGAAACAACTACAGGTTATGCAAGAGATACACAAAGATGATCCCAAGCTCACATAATTTATTACAGAGTCTATTTCCTTAAACAATCAACTACTACAGCAACAGGATATATTATGCCAAAAAATTTCACAGTGGAACTCTTTTTGTCAAGAAAGTGATAAAATCACTAATCATGTCGTAGAATTACGCCATGATTATGATTTAACTAATGAAAGAGTTACTGACTATTTGACTTGGCAAAAGACAGAGGAGGGAAAAATGGCAGGAGCACCAATCATCAATGACAGTCATAAAGAAATGCTCTTCAATAATTGGGATGCACAGATCAGATAAGCAGAAAAAGCGACAGAAGAAGCAGCTACATCAGCAAGCAATATTACTGATTGTGTAAATGAAAACTTTCACAAGGCTAATTTGATTTCAGAAACTATTCCAGGATACCTACCACAAGCACATCAATTGCAGACAGAATGGAAACAGAAAGCTGAAGAAAAAGCAGAATCGATTAAAGGATTGACAAAGTTAAATTGGGATTCTTACTAGGCATGTCTGGTAAAACCACACAGCCAATGCGGCGCTCTCAATTGCATCATCAATTCTGCCGAAAATATGGCGCCAGCACTTGCTGATTCCGTTTTCTCAGGACAGTTAAAATCTGAAGTCGGCCAGCCTCCTCTTCTCAAATCAATGCTAAATGCTTGCGAATTCAAAGATCATATTCATAAGTAGTTAGTTGATAGTTTTAAATTTTAGATTTAGTATTAGTTTTACTTTATTTTTGCCTAGAAAAAGGACGGTCATTTAAACCGTATCCTACATTTTTGTAATAAGTTATTTTTAGATTTAGTTAGTAGTATTTAAACCCTTCTCATGCATTTAGAGAAGGGTCCTGAAATTTGTCAAAAACTTGTCCTCAGAACATGCACTTTTGCACCCTTAGAGGAGGTTTTGATAAATGAATGGAACAAGATTTATTGATATCTGTGTTTAATATCTGCTACTGATGTTGCACTTATGTACTCTTAGTGGATGTTGAATTAAGAAGAGATAAGTCATTATTGCTTCTAGCTCATGAGTAGAACTAGTTATAAATGGTACTTTTATCTCTTAACTATTTATGCCTCTGTGTTAAAGTGATATTCATGTTCAGTTATTTATATATTGATGTTTGAATGCTTGAGTTATCATTTGGCACTTTTGTACGGTGATAGCTATTTATTTATGCTTAATGTATTAATAGCTTATTATGCGATATGTTTTTCACAACTGTTTCATCTAACTTTTTATATGAAGTGGTTTATCTTTATTGAATTCTTTTCTTATAACAGTTGAATGATATTTATTATCAATTGTTATTTGAAATCATTTTAGATCGCATAAATAGAAAGATTACATCCCGGGTTAGTTTAGAATTAGATATTTCTGTTTAATTAGATTAAAATTTACATGTTATTAGGTTAAAATTAGAATAAAATAATTTCACTTAGGAACTTTCTTAGAAAGGAAATATCAATTCTCAACACACACACACACATATTGGGAAACTGGTCCCATTATCCCCAGTCGGACCCACTACACCAAACGGAAAAGGAGCTGCTAAACAAGGTCCGGACCGGGTGGGTATCCCCCTTGTTGTAGACCCGATTTTCGGGGCTTTAACAACACCATGGGTCTCTCCATGAGAAATACATCAAAAAGATAAAAAAAAAATAATGATACATGGCTTTTACAAATGCACACAATTGTGCTCTTCTTTATGAAATCCCAAGTAGTAAAATACTTGGCATCCATGGGAAGTAAGGATCTCCCTATCAATAAGTGGGTAAAAATCAAATATCTGTAGCAAAACCATGATAACCACTAGCAACCATTTTTCTGCACATAAGCATAATTACCTAACAATAATAATATAATGACACAATGAAAACAATATAAACATGCTCATCATCAGGAAGTAGCATATCATCAAGGAGATAGGACAGTGTACCATCAGTCTCTATCATCAACATCTCGTGGTCAAATATGCAAGGCATCCAAGAAGCACTAAGAAACATCGATAACAACCTAAGATTTTGCAATAAATCTATGTTAGAAACTCATTCCTTCACCTCATGCCATCAAGGTCAACACATTCTCTCCATATATAGAAAGATCCATAATTGTCAAACAACAAAACCATATCAATCATATATTCTCTTTATTAAAATCAACAATAATGAGGCACCATCAATAGCTTCAAAATATACAACTCGAGACATAGTGACAATAGTATATATATATATATATATATATATATAAGGATGCTAATCAACAGAGAGTAATGCGAGAAGAAAAATTAACAACAAGAATATGCAATAAGGAGTGCCCATAATGCCAAAAATGAGCCACTAGAAGCATAGAATATGCTCCCCTGAAACTATGCTAGGTCTTCATCACCAATTATAATCACATTATATCCTTCTCATTAATAATAACTACTTATTGAACCTTGAACACTATTTCATTCATTCCTAAGAAGCATATGAGCATCATCAACAAACTGTAGTAGACCAATGTCAGAAACATATTGCCAAAAATTAACTGATGGAGCATATGATAATCTGCCCTTGAATTTGTGCCACTTTTGTATCACCATAGAGAAACATATGTTACTTTCTAAGTCAAGAACCACATACATAAGTGACTGTCCTTCATAAGAAATGTGTATAAAATTAAAAGTTGATTTTGCATGGAAAAAACTCTCCTTGAACATGTCATTTCTATTCCTGATTACAATCACTTCATTAGATGCAACATCATTAGCAAAAACATCACCAAAATATTAATATAGCAGCATATGGAATCATCATCAGTGTACAAATACATAGCTCCTCATGAGATCATGCGCCATTGATTATATGGACATCATAGACATCATCAAGCTAAAAAATATCTATATGTACTTTTGTAGTCCTTCTAGAAATAAGCATCAGATATAATAGTATGCAATGAGGACCATATTCCTTTACTTCTAATCTAAAGAAGAGGACATAGACCTCTTATTTCTTCCTAGATTCCTCTTTAGCATATATAAATTGTTTGAATTTTTGAATCCTTTTGCTATATTTTTTCTAGTGCCTCTTCTATAATTTTGCATCCAATTGATGCAATACAATTACACGCCCTTTATTAGTTATTTGTCTTACAAATAATACATTAGTTGCTTATGTATTCTTAATATCAACATCACCATTATTCTTACCTAGTACCATTGCAAATGTACCATTTCCAAGAATAATTTTACCACTCTTGTTTTTCCTAAGACAGATAAATTTTCTTTTATTTCCAAACATGTGATGAGAGCATCTTTTGTTTATGTAACATTGATATTCCTCTTCAAATGCGCACAGATCAAGGCCACACTTTACTTGTTCCTCTTTATATGCTCAATATTAGTAGTGTTGGTGGATCCAACGTTTTTATGTCTTTTGATGACAATATTCTTGTCTAGCTACTTTCTTTAGAGAGAATATACTTGTTGTTTGTATTAATTCATCATTTTTTTCCTCCATTATTTTGGTACATGTCCAAACTTATTACATGTATGACACCTTACATGACCAAAGAAGGGAGAAAGAGAATCATAGTATCTCTACTTCATATTTCTCCTATTGCAATAAATAGATTTGTGACCTAATACATTGCATGTAAAACAATACACCTTAAAAATACTTGAGTACTTGGGATCTGATGATCATCCCATGGAGTAACTATTTTCTTGAGGTCTAAACAATTTTCTTATGCAATTTGTTGCAATGTGTCCATGGTTATGACAAATAAAACATTCAATTCCATTTTTAAAATTTTAGAATTAATTGTTGTATCTATAATTGGTAGAAAATGATTTCCTTTGAAAATTCAATTTCCTTGGTTGCTGGTATACTTGACTTCCTAATTATTTACCAGTTTTTTCAATGTTTTCAATGTTATCCTCAAAGTTTCTTGCACAAGTCTATGAATGTAACACCCTCTTCCCACATCTATCCAAGTAACTGGCTAACCGAGGTAAACATGTGACGAGAGGCTACTAATATGATATTCAGCCTCCTAGATGACCTTAAGGGAGTGGAACCGATAGAAACACACCTTACACTACATCATTGGCATCCGAGGAGGTAACCCAACTTTCCAAGGCACTATTCCCTGAGGGGGAACTAATTTTTGACTTATTTTAGGCTTAGCCATGGGAATGTAAGGGAAAGGGAGAAGTTATATACCATTAGCCACTAGATTACCTTGTCGAGGTTGTAGTTATGGCCCCAAATTTTCAATATTCTCCCTGCAACTCCAAGATTTGTGCCACATTTTCAACCCTTGATCCCATGTCGCTTCCTAGAACTTCCTGTAACTTCAGAAGAGGATAAATAACATTAAAAAAATACATTGAATAAATCACATCATCAATAACTCAGTCGACCCCACCCAACCATGACAAGTAATTTTTCAAACATGTCACAAACATTGCATCTACAGGTGTAAACAACAAAAATAAATATAGGGATCTAATACTTATCTGAGAATCACTAAGAGGCATTGCACCCTTACATCGTAAGATGAAATACACTCTATTTGACCATAGATACATTGTATATTCATTTCCAGGAAAACACATAGATAGATCCATACATCATCACTGATAAAATACATGCTTATAACCAACATAATAAAAAAAGAAATACCATGGATATAACATCAATGAAATCCACATAATAATCAATACATTTTCATAAAAAATACCAAAGGAATGATCACTTGAATTTTGAATCTAAAAATCAATGAGAGATGGGACTTCCACGTTCCACCCGACCATATATTGGTTGAGAAAAATATATCTTCATGCAATCACACTCGCACCATATTCCAAGCATGAATGGGGACTGAAACAGAAAAACCAACCAGGGCATCCCGAGGAAAAACAAGCCCACACTCATCAATCATAAAATAGGCTTTACCGTGATCTACACCTGATCACTGGTCCAACAGAAGCATGGATATGACCATATTATTCCCACCTAAAATGTGAGGAATTTTCCTATCTCCTAGTCTCGTAGGCTTTACTGCAACCCACTATCTGAATGAGGGTTCACTAGGACCTAAACTGAGACATACTCTCCAGGATTTAGCGCATTCCCAAACCCGATATTCCTAGGCCTAAAATGAAGAGTAAACCACCACTTCTCAGGCTTTACCGCGATCCATAGTGTGAATTAGTGGTCACTAGGCCCTAAACTGAGGTAACAAATGAACTAGTTCTATAATCATTCAGAGATCCACCTCACTCATATTCTAATCCATATGGTAATACGGCTAAACCAAAAATGTGAGAACACCACAATAGCATGACTATCAGAAAATGGAAAGGCTACGTTGAATACACTATCACACCTGGAAAAAACCCATGCCAAGACTGCAAAGAACCACATGAAATATCATGCATGTCAAATATAGCAAGTAAATCATAAATGAAAATCAATACCTGCAAAGAATATTGTTGTAGCTACCTAATTCCTATTCCTCCTTGCTTGCTTCCTCCTTTTACTTGATTTATTTCCCTTCTTTCTCAAAATTCCAAAATTCTCCAAAAATGCTAAGTGTCGAAGAGTGAGAGAGAGAGAGAGAGAGAGAGAGAGAGAGCGATTAATGAGAGACCTCCAAAAAATGCACTGACAAAAGGTGAGAAAAAATCTTTCCAACTGATCCTCAGAAGCATTTTTATCAATGGAGCCTCTATTCTCTTCATTTTCGAATATTTTCCTTCATTTTCCTCCTCCCATGCAACCTGTGACCTTTCACCTTCATTTTCTCCTAATTCCATTAATCTCTTAAATAAATGTGCCAAAAATGACATTTTTCCTTTCCAAATCCTTTGTTTTTTCCTTTGCAAATTTCCTTAGCCATAATAAACCAAATTAACACCCCCCATAGGATTTTTTTCCCAACATTCATCTTGGAATAAGTGTCCCATCAACCGTGGTCTTATATAATTTTACATGGATTTTTACCAGGGTTGTTACAGAACCCTCCCCTTTGGGGGACACCATCCTTGGTGTTCAACCACACATATACCTTAGCAAAACTACGGAAAAGAAAACATACTACCCATGGAGCTTTATAACATAGCTCGATGAATCATTTACAATGAATAACCTTCTCAAAAGAAAAAAAATCATGACAATTATATTGTTTACTGAAGCTTTATAACACAATTCATTACTGTATTTACAATATTATATACATCTTTTGAACCAGCAAATAAAAGGATATGATTCCCATATCATAAACAAGGGAATCCAGAGGCTCACACCTCCACCCTCAAAGTAGTACCAGGATTCACTTCCTTCCAAGGAATTTTGTAATCCACTATCAAATCCAAAGTTGCATCCAATGTGCAGTGCTACAATCCTATGCTATTGTACCCTTAGTGAGTAATTACCATCTCATTGTTTTAGGGCACACTCCAAATGTGCATTTGATTTGATATGGAAATGATAATGACCAAAAAAAATCCATCCTCGGTTTTCCCATCTCTGATACACAATCCCTTAGGCAGTCTGGTAATCCCCTTCTGTGCAGTCACTCACCCTCCAAGTTCCCCGACATCCCTTTTCCCAGGCGATCCATCCCTTGGAAAGGATTCCTCGCATTGAAAGATATAAAAAATAAGGCATATACTTTCCTCAAAACCATCATACTTGTCATAGCATGCTCATGGAAATCAATGGACATTATTGGGTACTAGTGTCCCACAATGGCCCTGCTCCTCAAGTGCTTTACCAGCATACTCCTGTATGTTCCAATTCCTCTTGTTGGCGCTGCTAGTTCTTGCACTTGGTTTTAGTCATCCCAAACATGCATTTTTGTGCTTCATGTACCAAGCACATAACAATCATTAGATTCAAAATAAAATGGAATAAAATTTAAATCATACCTCATTGGTAGCTCGTTAACAAGGTACACGTCCAATCATGTTTACTTCCTGTCGTAACAAGTCAAACTGGTTTTTTGATCAAGTCATCATGTATGAAGATATCACATCCGGTTAGCTCAAAACACAACCATCATAAGTTAAAACCATGAATCACATGAAATAACCATAAACCATAATCATAAATCACATGTAACCATCATAAGTCAGGATCAAAGATCACATACATAATAAAACTAAAGTAAAATATCAATATTTATCCTTCATCGGTCCTTACTTATGTCTTTGTTTTTTCTATACACACATCGGACCGGTTGCCACACTCGAAAAGCACCCAGTGTCTTCTCTTCAATCACGTACACATACATGCAGTGCACATCATAACACATACACACACATACAACATACAAAACCATACAATACATACACCTATTCTGGCATAAAACACATACACCTACACCCGATGTACAATAGAACACAAAACATATACATATACATATACAAATTACAACACGAAGAATACACATGTCGTGATACCACGATTGAAAAATGCACATACATAGTACCATATGATTGCAACATAACATGTACAACATGCACACAATACCACATGTATACCAATACCATATGCATAACACGTACATAGTACAACCTGTACACAACACTATCTGTATAACGTGTGCACATCATATGTACATGACACTACCTGCACAATGTGTACAAAACAACAAATCTACACCGCACCACATATACAATGTGTACACAATACCACATGTACACAACACCACATGCATGACATGTACATGACACCACATGTACACAACACAACATGCACACAACACCACATGTCCCACATGTACATAGCATCATCTATACCTAGCACCGCATATGCAATATACACACACCACCATAAATACAATAAGCATACGCCATCATAGTTACACAATGATACATATGTTACATGTACACATCATCATAGGTACAATAAATAAATATACCACATGTGAAACATATACACAACAATGGTACTACACATCCATAGACCACACACTAACCCCACAGAACCCCTACTTCTAGTGTCTTTCCGTTATCAATGTTTATCCTAGCATGTCGTAGGTCACACTACCTTCACTTTTCTAATGTACCCCTCAACATTACTTCTACGTAACATAAACATAGGAATAATAAAAGAACATATATCAATTCATGTCCACATGATACTAACCTCATATATTTTTTGAGGCTTCTCTGTCCCTTTATTCCTCATAGCCAGGAACCTCTTAATTCCATTTACTCACACAAGCAATCATTCCTCCACAAGAATTATCCCTAAAACCCTGTCATACAATGACATAGATATATGCATACATACATATATAATCATTAGCATAAAAAATCATGATGTTGTTAGACAATGACATACATACACACATATATACATGTAAGCATTAACATTAAACAATCATTATTTATGGTGACCTTGTCAAACACAACATACATACATACATACATGTCTACATATATAAACATCAACAAAATCATGATCACAACACAATTTATAGATATCATAAGGTCTAGGTTAAGAGAACTTCCTTTATCTGTGCACACCATGCACAACATTGAGAACAACAACTCCCATCATAGCCAAGGCATCTCTTGCCTCCAATAATTTTACTTTACCTTCTTGGTTACCTTTCTCATTTCTATACTTCCACCACCCATTTACCACACTGGACCCAACCAATCCAACCGATTGTCATATTCTTACCTTCTACTACCCTTTACTCATACACCAAGTTTCATCTGGGTCTTACATTACTTGTTGGGTTCCATTCATCTCTTCCTAGAGCTCCATCAACTTTAATCTTTCCCAACCAATTCCCAAGACTTTCAAAACATAAAAGGAAATACAAAAAACAAACAAGAGGAAAACCCTGAAATCCCATAGCAATATGACACAACGAAAAATGTGGCAAGGCCTTGCACTAGTGATAAAAAAACTACAAATGAAACACAAACAAATCATAAAATACTAAATGTACAAGACTAGAAAAAAAACACCTTGACTCAATCCCCATGGTTCCCAATACTTCCAAAGGAAATCTCAAGCCAAGCCTTTTAAAAAAAATTATGGCATTCTCTTTTTCCATGCAATCCCATGCATCATACTGCCATAAATACATAACTGTCAGTGCATAAATCAACATAACAACCAGCTAGTTATCTTACCTTGTTATGCCAATCATGCTTCCTTGTAAATAAACTCATGTGTCATCCATATGTATCAACATCATGACAACATATCTATCAAGTCAAAATAAAATTTTACCATGACTAACAACCATATCATAATCAAACAACAATCAAAATCATAATACTACAACTAGAACATGGTTACATCCAAGTACATATCAATTGTCTCAGCACATAATGTGTTAGTAAAATCATCCTAAAACAAGACCTTTACCCTATGAAATCTCATAGACACATTCTCATATTGTACAATTAATCAAACATTCAACAAATTATAAATTTGCCATGCTAGTAAATCAACTAGATGACATAATAGACACCAAACACACAACAATGGATAGATGACATAAGAAACTCATAACTTAATGTATCTCAGGGGAGGCTATCTTGTCTGCACGAGAAATCTATATTAGCACAATATATATTCTCAACATATCAACCCCATCATAAACAAGGTCATGGTATCCATAACAATATCTATCTAACATGTTCACATCATAAACCCCCAAGAAAATGACATTCATGCATCCAATCACATATGCATAGTCAGTGTAGATATAATGAAACACATTATCATAATTAGGTCGAATCATGCTTGAATGTCATAAACCTAACCATCAAGTCACTAGCATGTAAACAAAACAATTTATATACCATTCTCATCAATGACATGTAACCTAATCATCAAGCTAACTAACATACAACGACAAAAAGTTAACCCATTACATGCTTATCAACAACATATAAGTCATCTAACATAAAATAACAATAAAAATGCATACAACCACAAGTTGCTATCATTCATAACTATCTGACACATGTACATATAACCACACTAATCAACTAGCATATATAATGTATATATCCATAACATCAATAGAATAAAAGGAATACTCATAACCATAATGAATATGACTACAATGATCAACTATCATTTATCACATCTGTAACCATAATAACAATAGAATCACAAAATTATAAATAAACCTAATGCTTACAACAACGATGTGTCATATACCTTCATGCTAAGCATACAAACTTGTATGACGATCTGATCTTGCCTCGTGGTCCAATGTTGCAAATTCACTTTGATGGTCCACATCTATAGCTCCATCTTAGCCAACACATTAACATCATAACATACCAATATCATCATGATGACCTAATTTCATACAAAGGACTTATGCACAACAACCTCAATCAAACCAATGCAAACTTGACCATATGCACCCACTTGACATGTATAAAAAATCATGAATGACCAATTCATGTTTAACATATGACATTACATGACCAGGAATACAAAAATAACACTGAAGCATGACCAATAGGTAACCCTAGCATAAGCAATAAATACATATACAATATGTAAAAATATGTAAGCAAGTGTGCACGAACAATACACAAGCATGAGCAACACATAACCAGTCATATACTCATGACAACATGTTGACAACAACACCATCAACACTTTCATGGAGACACCATTGCCACCATGGCCAACACAACACGGATGAAACAACCACATATATACCACAAGAATACTAAACACATATGAAACCAACATAAATGCATGATCAACACACTTCCCATCGAGTTTGAGGGTTGAACCATGCTCTGATACCACTCTATGGTATCATATATCACACAAACAAACCAGACACCATACATCATCATGCATGACCATACCTACAATATACCCTACCCCATGCATGAAAACCATGACCTAATATTGTCATGGTCATAAAATCATATGAATTTCCCAAAGAGAGTGCAACTATGCTCTGATACCACTTTGTAACTCCATCATCCCACATCTACCCAAGTGACCGGCCAACTGGGTTAAACATGTAACGAGAGGCTACTAATATTATATTCAACCTCCTAGATGACCTTAAGAAAGTGGAAATAACGAAAGCATGACAAACATTCCTGACACTGCATCATTGGCATTCCCTGGATGTAACCCAACCTTCCACGGCCCTGTTCCTTGAGGGGGAACATATTTTTAACCTATTTTAGGCTTATCCATGGGAATGTAAGGGAAAGGGAGCAATTATAAACCCTTAGTCGTTGGCTTGCCTTGTCAAAGTTGTGCTTATGGCCCCAAAATTTCAATATTGTGTCTGAGCTCCGGGATTTGTTCCACATTTTCAGCCCTTAAGGCCAGGTCACTCCCCAGAACTTCTTGTAAATTCGGGAGAGGATAAATATCATTAAAAAAATACATGGAATCAATCACATCATTATTAACTCATCCGACCCCACCCAACCATGACAGACATTTCATCAAACATGTCACAAACATTGCATCTCTAGGTGTAAACAATAGAAATACACATAGGGGTCTAATACTTATCTAAGAATCACTAAGAACCATTGCTCCCTTACATCATAAGTTGCAATACAATATATTTGACCATAGATATATTGTATATTCATTTCTAGGCAGAAACATAGATAGAGTCATACATCATCACTGATAAAATACATGCTTATAACCAACATAGTAGTAATATAAATACCATGCATATAACATTAATGAAATCCACATAATAATCAATACATTTGCATACAAAATACGAAAGGAATGATCTCTTCATTTTTGAATGTAAAAACCAACCGGAGATGGGACTTTCACATTCCACCCAACCATAGAATGGTTGAGCCAAATATCTCTTCATCAAATCACCCTCGTGCCATATTCCAATCATGAATGTGTGACTCAAACCAAAAAATCAAACAGGGCATATCAAGGCTAAACAACCTCACCCTCATCAACCATAAACTAGGATTTTTTTATCTACACCCAATCACTAGGCTAACACAAGCATGGATATCACCAGATTATCTCCACCTACTCCGTGAGGAATTTTCCTATCTCCTAGTCATTTATGCTTTACCGCAACCCACAGTATGAATCAGGGGCCAGTAGGTCCTGAAACGAGACATAATCTCCATGATTTATTGTAATCCAAAACCCAGGATTCCTAGGCCGGAAAAGGATATTAAACCACCACCTCTCAGGCTGTACCGCAACCCACAGTCCGAATCAGGGGTCACTAGGCTCTAAGCCGAGGTAATAAATGAAATATTTCTATAATAATTCATAGATCCACCTCACTTGGCTTTGAATCAATCTGGTAATCCATCTAAACCAAAAACATGAGAATACCAAAACACCATGGCTATATGGAAATGGAAAGGCTAGGTTGAATACACTATCACACCTGGGGAAAACCCACGCCAAGACATTAAAGAGCCACATGAAATACCATGCATTCCAAATATAGAAATTAAATCATACATGCAAATCAATACCTGCAAACAATCATGTTGTAGCTACTTGATTCCTGCTCCTCCTTGCTTGCTTTCTCCTTTTTATTGCTTTCTTTCCCTCCTTGCTCAAAATGACAAAGTGCTCCAAACTTAAAGTGTCCAAGAGTGAGAGAGAGAGAGAGAATAATGAGAGAGCTCCAAAAATTGCACTGATAAAAGTTGAGAAATAATATTTCCAATTGATCATCAGAAGCCTTTTTTGAATGAGGCCTCTATTTTCTTCATTTTCCATTGTTTTCCTTCATTTTCCTCCTTACATGAAACCTGTGACCTTTCACCTTCCTTTTCACCTAATTTCCATTATTTTCATAAATAAATTTTCCAAAAATGTCATTTTGCCTTTCCAAAGCCTTTTCCTTTGCATTTTCCAATTTCCTTAGTCACAATAAACTAAATTAACACCCCCTAGGATGTTTTACCAACATTCATCTTGGAGTAAGTGTCCCATCAACCATGGTCTTATATAATTTTACATGGATTTTTACTAGGGATGTTACAATGAACTAGATGCTCCTTTAACAATTTCATGAAAACCAAGGCCTGATTTGATGGAGGGTGATCTTTGATTGTTAATAAGGTTGTCCAATATCTTGGTACTATTATTGAATTTCAAAAATTTATCCTTTTCTATTCATTTGACATTTAGAATACTTACCTCAGCCTCCAGTCTTTGACATTTACCTTCTTTTTCCATATATTTCTTCCTTGTTCCTTCTTCAACCTTTCTTTCTTCTTCTACATGCTTTCTTAATTCGCTAATCTCTTCCTTAAGCCCATTCTCTTGTACTTAAAATACTTGGAGTAGATCTTCATTTCGTTTGATTGAATTTTTCACATCTAATCTTATAGAGATGATCTCAACTTTAGGTACTTCACAATATCACTTTATTTCATTAATTTATCCATAATTTGATGTAGTATTTACCGATTTATCATTATCCTATTTTTATATCCATCCAACTTATTCTCAAGACTCTTAATATTTTTCAAAGTAGAAACGAGTTTTCTTCTAATATTTAGTACTTCCTCTAATATATCTTCTTCTAAATTATTAGTTCCAAAGGTTGTTTGAGGATCACTCTCATCTTCTGATGGAACACAATTTCCTTTACATTCATTTATTGTTTCAAAAATAAGATTACTTGTCAGTTTACATGATGAAAAAACTTCCTTTGTTATTAACTTTCATTTTCTTTCTTGATTGGATAGTGGATTACACATGGGCTTCACTAGGGAGAAATACCATACTACGTGGGTTCATATTGGGGGATATATATTGAAAAAATGTCATAATATATTAGGGGATATATGGGGGATAAAGGGTTTTTATATTGGTAGGAATAAAATATGGAGCTCAAAGTTAATGAAAAACTATTAAGGGGTATAAAAAATGTTAATGAAAAATTCTATACCTACCATATCTAGTTAAAGTAGGGTTTTTTTTTTTAAATTAGGAAGGTGCATTGGGTTCGTATTAGTAGGGGGTTAAATAATTTGATTTTTAGAGGTGTTTTCTAATATGTAGTCAAATTAAATGTATTTTTTAATATGCCATGAATGCATGTGATATGTGAGAGGTTCATTGAGTGAATCCCCCATGGTGGATTATCTCATACTTCCTTTGTCGTTTCATAGTACACAACTTTGTCTAATACTGAATTAGATACGCTAAAAAAGATTTCATTTAATGTAGGACTATTCTTCTAAAATTCTTATCCTAATGGTGGAGATTTAGTATAATCATTACGAACTAAATGCCAAACATTGGATCCGAGGGATATTATCCAAGACATAATATTTTCTTTCCAATCATGATAATTATCATCATCAAGTACAAGCATACCTTTATAATCCATATTTTTGTATTTGTCTTGTTCCATGGACTAATGATTGTCCCTGATCTATGAATGGATATATTTCCATGATATCGGATACAACATTTCCACTACTTTCCTGACTTGGCCTCTTCCTTTGTGTTTTATTCTTCTTGTGCTTCCTTCCCATTGTCCCTGATCTAGTCTCAAGCAGTTACGTTTTACTGGAGTAACCGACTATGATACCAATCATTAATAAAATATTGAGTGGTGAGGGGGAGGGGGGGTGGGGGGTGAATTAGTATTTTTATTTCACATAATAATCAATTTCAAATTTAGATAAGTGTACACACTTATTATTTAGACAACTCGCATGTGTACACACCTTCACTAAATGAAATAGACATGTGTATATTACAAATATTTCACCATTGCATCACTAATTTAATAGTTGTTTATTATACACTAACAATGAGAAGTAAAGAGCAGACAAATAATAACACATAAGAAACACATCAACACATATGTACATTGGTATTTTAGGTGGAAACATGATGTGGGAGAAAATTATTGCTGTTGTCGTCTCTATCTTCTTCTTTTAGTATAAATAAAATATTCTTACAATTTTGAATTAGCACAAACTCTTAGCCCCATGTAGGCTCCTACTTGTATGAGGCTACAACCTCCACTCGTTATCCAACACCCACTATAAGGAAGCGAAAACTTTCAAATTAAGTAAACCAACTCCTACCAAAAGGAAGCTCTGACTCCCATACTAAAAGCTAAAACCCTCAACACACTCATGGAGCACATTTCACAATATTTCACACTATATCCACCTGTCTCATAAACACATGTAGAGCACCTTTCATCAAATTTTCAAACTGGACCCACACCATGAGAGCTTCATTGGGGGAGAAATATCGTACCATGTGCATTCATATCGAGGGATATATATTGAGGAAAAAATGACATAATATATTGGGGGATATATGGGGGGTAAAGGGTTTTATAATAGCAGGTATAAAAAATGGAGCTCAAAGTTAATGAAAAATACAAATGGGTAAAAACATTTAATGTAAAAGTGGATACCTAAAATATATAGTAAAAGTAAGGGTTTTTTAAATTGAGAAAGTGTATTGGGTTCATATTGTTAGGGGGTTAAATAATGTGATTTATACTAGAGGTATTTTCCAATATGTAGTCAAATTAAGGGTATTTTTTAATATGCCACGAATACACGTGATATGTGATAGGTTCATTAAGTGAATCCCCCATGGCCCACACCCAACAATAAGGTCAATCATGGAATGCCAATAACCACTCTACAACCAAAATATGAATCATTGAATACTGATTAAATCTCTCTACAGTTAATCATTGATAAAAAACAAGATATAAATCAACCAATCATTGATTAAATCAAGACCAATAATCAACCAAACACTGATCAACCAAACTAATAACCACACTGTCAGATACTAGACATCCTTGACAATCATTAATAAATAACACATAACCAATCTATTATTATTACAAACTATGATCAAATTCATCTTAAAATATATACATGATTCTTCTGAAATGGACCCACATATATATGTGTCTTTCCTGCACAAGACTAGTGAAAAAGATCTCAGATTGTTGAATACCAAAGTCAAACCATTATGTTTGTTCAAATAAAATTTACCATCATCATAAACATTACTCAATACCAAGATCAATTGTCAACAACTCAAATCAAGAAGCAATAAAACACTTCAGAATGTATATATGGTTGTTGTAAGGTAGATCTGCATACGTACGCGATACTCAGGAATACAACTTGCATACAAATCATGGGTTAAAATGTGAAGTTGGCTTACACATTTTTCCCTTTTTGAGAAAAAAAATTCATTTATTTTTTTCTGTTCTCCAACATTTTGCAAGCCAAAACAAATTTTCTGTTTAGAATTTCATTTTGCGATAAAAATAAAAGTTGTCAAAAATTTTATTAGCTTTCTATTACTTATTTTTTGGAATTTTTTTTATACACATTTGATATGTCAACTTAGCGTTTCTTTGAGTGTGTGTTTTTTAACAATCAAAGGACTCATAAAACTTCATGTTAATATGCGTTGGTGTATTCTTTGAAAACTGTGTTTTTGAGAAACAAAATGTGTTACAACAATCGAGAAAGAGTCTACTTCGGTTTCATTATATTTACAAAGCCAACTAATGCATATCATAATTACTAGAATTTTTTGAACTGATCCAATATGAAAAAATTGCTTCTTTTGAATATGTTTAGCGACGAATGAAATTTCTCAACATATAAGTTACAAACTAAAAATCTAAAAACTACCCATTACAGATGACGGACCAATGTAATGCACCATAATTTTTTCATTTTTTTTACAGTGTATTTTGGTAGATACAAAATATTGATTTCGCTGAATCATAATGACCTTCAGGAATTTTTTGCACCCATTTTATTACAAAATTAATTAAAATTAGTAAATATTTATGAAATTCCATAAAATGTATATTTCCTGAAAGTAGATTGAATTATGCAAATGCTTGTCTTGGTTCCGACAGTTAATTCATAAATTTTGATGGATTTTAATCAGTCCAAAGTTGAAGAAATGTATTCAAATCTTGGCTCTGTGTAATTGCAGATGTGTTAGTTTGGCTGAACTTTTAAAAAACAATCGGATGAATTTTTTTTTTTGCGTTGACGACCGATCAAGTCTAACGACACAAACGTTCGGCTGAATTTCTTACAAAATTTCGACCAAACTTTTACTTGACTTTCCATCAGCAAAAAAATACAACGAAGCCCCTAAAAAAAACATTTCGCGGCAATATAAATTGACGTAAACGCATTCATTATTTTCACATAATTTCGCACATTTCTTCATTTGGTCTGATTTTGCAAAGGTCTGATTTTGCAAATGATTTTTTTGGGTTTAAGGACTTTTTGGCATAACATCCAAAGGACATTCCTTGCAGGTATCTGATACATTTTTTGGATTTTTTTGGGCTTCATTTTTTCTAAGGTATTTTGTTTTTAGAGGTTTTGGGCCTAATTTTCATTGTTTTTTTTAATGTATTTTTTTTTAAAAGTTTTGGGATTAATTTTCATTGTTTTTTTTAAGGTATTTTGTTTTTAGAAGTTTTGGGCTTAATTTTCATTGTTTTTAGAGGTTTTGGGCTTAATTTTCAAAGGACATTTTTTGGATATATTTTGTTTTTAGAGGTTTTTGGGCTTAATTTCCAAAAGACATTTTTTGGTTTTAAGGTATTTTGTTTTTAGAAGTTTTGGGCTTAATTTTCATTGTTTTTATAGGTTTTGGGCTTAATTTTCAAAGAACATTTTTTTGGATGTGTCATGTTTTTAGAGGTTTTGGGCTTAATTTCCAAAAGACATTTTTTTGACTTCATTTCCAAAGGACTCTTTTTAGGATTAATATTCAAAGGACATTTTTTGGAGGTATTTTTTAAAGTGATATTTTCTTACAGGCTTTTTGGAGGTATTTTTTAATGTGGCATTTTTTAAGAAGTTGGGCTTAATTTTCAATGGACATTTTTTGGAGGTATTTTTTAAAGTGACATTTTTTTAGAGTACGTGTTTTGGGTTGAAGTAAATTTTTTATAATGATTTTTTAAAATGAGTTTTTGTCTAAATTTTTAAATGAAATTTTTTTGCAGGACTTGGAAGGAAATATTTTGAGCTTTGTTTCATTTTTATAAAATATTTTTTCTCGGATTTTTTAAAGTAAGTGATTTAGATTGAAGTATGTATTTTTTGCAAAATTTTTAAAATGAGTGTTTTTAAAATTAAATATTTTGTGATGTTTTTTTTTAATTGATTTTTTGTCAAAATTTTTGAAGGAAATTTTTTGAACTTCATACTCTATTATCATGGGAAATTGAAGGAAATGCACAAGAAAATATGATCGAACAAAAGACCTCGAGGAACATAGAGAAGAGGGGAGAGAATCTCGCAAAAGAAAGAGAGAAGCACTCTGAAATATTGAAAGGAAAAATCAACCTAAACTAGAAGTTGAAGCAGGTATGTAAATGTAATTATTATGAATTTTATATTTAAAATTTTCCTAATGTAAAATGTGAAGCTTAATTTTTATTTGATGAACTAATTTGAAAAATATTTTGTAATGTAAACAGAGAGAGATATTCCTCAAAACATTGATGATGAGATACAAATTTTTGAAAGAGAAAGTGAAGGAGATATTGAACCAATGATTGAAGATGATGAAAATGTTGAAAGAAACTCAATTGAAGAAATTGAATCACAAGGTATATATATATATATATATATATATATATATATATATATATATATATATATAATTTCAATAATACATGCATGTGTTCAACATATATATATATATATATATATATATATATATATATATGTTCAATAATACGTGCATGTGTTCAACATAAATACATACATACATATATATATATATATATATATATATATATATATATATATATATATATATATATGTTGAACACATGCACGTATTATTGAAATTATACATATTGATTAATTTAGTTATTTATTGAAAATGTAAACTTATTATGTACTATTAATTCGAATATGTATAGATAAAATCAATGTCGATGATGAGATGTTAGAAAATGATGACACTCACACATATTGAGATAAAAGAGTTGGCCATGTTATACGATATCGTGTTAAACACATTTTTTATACGTACTTCATAAAGGAAAATGTGGTAGTTCAAGCCCAAATTTTGAAAGGTTTCCTATCATTAAGTAAATTAAAAGAAGCTACGACTTTATTGGGTATTCGAAAATCAACAAAATATTAAAAAATGAAGGAAAATGTGATACAAAATATAAATAGTTCTATAAATTTAATTAGACAATATAGACAAAAAAATGTTTCAGTTGTACGTAGAGAAATACATATGGCATTGGTTTCATCAAGTACTAAAGAGAATCACTTGGTAAAATTTATGGCACGAGAATTAGGAACCTCACGAAAAATTTGCACAAACATTGGAAATTTCGGTTAAAAATAGATGTAAATGATGAAATCGCTTGTTGGAGAGCTGTTTGTAGGCAACCATAGAAAGATAGAATTGGAGAAAATGTTAAAAAATATATATATGAATATTGGAAGAAAAATTCACGGGTTTTTCCAAATGCAAGGGATGTGATGCGAAGAAAAATAACACATAATTAGTACGAAACACATCCAAAACATTTCTCAGACACCACTCATATAGAGTTTTTCAACAAGTTCAAAGAATGAAATCAAGAAATTGATGTCTCAATCAGTGCTTTTTTTCAACAAAAACCATGATATGTAAAACCTATCACCGTACGCTACACTTGTTGTTGTCATTATCATGTGGAATTTCAGTTATATTATGATACATTCCTTAAGTTTGGTAGAACATTTTGGAGAGATTCACCTCCTCCTTCCACTATCTGTGATTTCATATCTCAAATTCTATGTGGAAGAGAAAGCGATGAATTATTTTACGAAAAGAAATGGGTTGGTGGTAAAAAATGCGATGATTGTGGAAATTTGACTAAATTTCAAAACAAATATCGTACTGATATAAATGATCAATCATTGTCCAATATGAAACTGAAATGGAAGAGATGAATATATCCATACATCGATTCAAGGTTAAAATAGTGTTAAAAGAATTGAATTAGAAGAAGAAGAAATTTTTGTGATAGATTTTTTTAGAAAGTTTGAGGTAGAAATTTATAAATACACCAAGAATTCCCATAGAGCTCGATAGTAGGATTTGCAATTAAAAAAAATCCTGTGAATTTTTTCCACCAGGGACCATTTTGTCAGTAATTGATTTTGTAGAAAACTACACATTTGTTCAACAAAAAGAAATTCATAGTGAATACTATCATTCTAACCAAGTCTCCATGCTCGTCCATATTCTACATAGACATGTTGAACAAAACATTCATCATATATAAAGCACATGTGAAAATTGGCATGTTATTGAAGAATATCACTTTTATATCAGTGACGATCGTACACATGATACATATTTTATACAACACTGTTTTGGAAAGATTTATGACTCCTTGAAAATTCATGGAATAAAATTCAATGAACATTGGATATGGTCAGATGGATGCGCAGGTCCATTCAAATATTCATGATCATTCTTTTGGTTATTTTGTCTTCATAAGAAAACCTGCATTAAACATTATTGGAATTTATTTGAGACTAGTAATAGAAAAGGAGAACATGATGTTGCAGGGGCATGCATAAAATGCACACTTCGAAGATATAAAATGGACCCCGAGCTGTAAACTGACTTGTGGATGCTAAAGAAGTTTTTCAATGGTGCATCGCTACACTAAGCCATGAGACTAGCCAATCAAGGGAAGTGCGAAGGTACATTCAATTTATTTTTTATTGGATATCCAATTTTAAACAATGTATATTTATCACAATGATTATCTTTGATGGTATTTTGATATCATATTTACATTCTTCTTTGAATTTTCTATATGGGTTTTTTTGGCATATTGGGGTCTAAGATGTAGATAAATTGATTGGAAATGACATTGAAACAATAAAAGGGACTCGAAATTTGCATTCAATTAAAACAAAGTTGTCCATAGACGTGTTTTCATTGGATAAAAGAAAATATTCTTGTTTTTGTCATGTTTGCATAGACAACACAAAATCCAATGATGTTTGTGAAAACAAAATGTATGTAAAATATTGGAAATATTCAGAGCCAAATACAAAGGGGAAAATGTCAGTTGCAATGTTTGAATAAATGCAATCAGAGAAGACTACAATATCATCTGATGGTGTTTGAGTTTCTGATCTTGTTAGAGAAGGTAACATTTGAATTTCTTTCAAATGATAGAGATCTAGAAATAGATACTAAAATTATTTTAAAGTTAATTTTTCATGTTAATTATGATCGAAATTTAAATACATAAGTTTGTTTTATTGTGCAAGAGATGTTTTTGATGTAATTGCACCTATTGTCAATGATGAAAATGTGAAGTATTATTTGATGCATTGCATTGAACGAAAGATGAAATTATTAGAAAATTATATTGATCACGGGTTTCCATACCATAGAAGATCTATTGTACTGACAGGTTAGTTTTTCATACAAACTAATCAAACTGGAGATTTTGTTTACTTTGAAGACTATGAACCTGATGCCATAATTTTTCAATATAGTCACTTGGTGTGTGCAACACGCATAAAGTTGATAGATTTTCAACCAAAGAAAAAAAAGAAAATTAAGAAATGGAAAATGTCAAAATCCGATCTTGAAGAGATCATTGAAGATGGCATCCCATTAGAATTTTTTGATTGAACTGCCCAACAATTTCTTCTCTTTGGATTCATGTTTTAGAACTTCTAAAACTCAACTAAAAATTGAACTGCCTTGTTATGTTATCTATGCAAGTGTTTGCACATGTACATTGTTTTGGTACATGCACACTAGTATATCTGAAAGTAGCTTCTCTATGTGCATTGCTGAAAAATGTTGCACATACTCAATATATATGTTCTAGAATGTAATTAATTGAAAGTAGCTTTTCTATGTGCATTGATGAAAAAAATTTCACCTGGATATATATGTTATAGAATGTAATTAACTGAAAGTAGCTTTTCTATGTGCATTGATGAAAAATTTTGCATGTACTGGATATATATGTTATAGAATTCAATTAACTGAAAGTAGCTTTTCTATGTGCATTGATGAAACATGTTGCACTTATTTGATATGTATATGTTCTAGAAAACAATTAACTGAAAGTAGCTTTTCTATGTGCATTGATGAAAAATGTTGCACATACTGGATATATATGTTCTAGAATGCAATTAACTGAAAGTAGCTTTTGTATGTGTATTGATGAAAAAGGTTGCACGTACTGGATATATATACATTATAGAATGAAATTTTAAAATTTTATGATTGTTTGACACATCTAACAAGACCTGGAATCTTATGATTGTTTATGTATGTGTGTGTGTGTGTGTGTGTCAATATGTGTTGTGCTTCAATCATTTTAACATATATATTTAAACATATACTTCTGCATGTACTTATATTCATGTCAAATTTTTTTTTATTTGGAAAACAACAACTTGAATTTAAAAAACAGAACATTATATCATAATCACATGCCAAATGCAGTTCAACCATCCAAAACTTGAGTTTTAAAAACAAAACATTATATCACAACATTACTTCACATGCCAATTGTAGTTCAACTATCCAATAAAAGAAAAACATTATATCGTGCAATCACATGCCAAATGTAGTTCAACAATCCAAAACTTGAGTTTTAAAAACAAAACATTGTATCACAAAATTACTTCACGTGCCAAATGTAGTTCAACCATCCAAAACTTGAGTTTTAAAAACAAAACATTATATCACAACATTACTAAACATGCCAAACGCCAAATGTAGTTCAACTATCCAATAAAATCAAAACATTAGATATCACAATCACATGCCAAATGTAGTTCAACTATCCAATAAAAAAAAAAGACATTATATCACATCAATCAATTTATATATGACTGCATCTAGATAATACTATATATAAAAAAAGTAAATTTAATCTACTAAATCTATTGAAAATATAATGTTGCGTGTGCATGTGCATCATTCATCAAATACATATGGATGTAGTGTCTCTCCCAGCAAAGTCACAATCCTCGAGCTATCCTGCGAAGCATGGGGAACCTGTACACAATGTGTACAAGCATTAAAATTTAATGTTTTAAAATTGAGTGAGAATATATATATATATATATAACTTCAGGTAAAAAAACAACATGTAAAAAAAATCATGCGATACCTCATGAGCTCCCCCCTTCATTTGTTGCTCGTCTACTAAAAATTCCCCCACTAGAACATCTTCAACAATAAATTGTACTATATATATATATATATATATATATTAAAAAATTTCAAATGAAAATTCATATATAAACTTATTTTCAATAATATTAAAAAATAAGTTAGAAAACTTCTTCAAATGGTTGAAATGGTGTGGATGTTCCTATCTCCATCATACACTCCATCGCTAGAGTCTGTGGCGAAAAAAAATCCCCTAATGGAACCTAAAATTTAGAAGTATAAATAACTCAAGATCTAGATCTCAATTTATAATAAAACTTTTGAACTTCAATTTATAAATTCTAACTTAAAAACATATATTTAAGTGAAAAAATGAATACTTGTGCTGGTGGATTTGGCACATCTCCTAAGAGATGCTCTAAAAGAAAATCTCCAAAAAACTAAAATTCAAAAATTTTAAAATAACTCAAGGTCTCTAGATCTCAATTTATAATAAAACTTTTAAACTTCAATTTATAACTTATAACTTAAAAAAAAAACACACACACACACACACACATATATATAAGTGCAAATTTGAATACTTGTGCTCGTGGATTTGGCACATCTCCTAAGAGTGGCTCGGAAAGAAAATCTCCAAAAACCTAAAATTCAAAAAAATTAAAATAACTCAAGATCTAAATGTATCTCATTTTTTAATGAAACTTTTTGAGGTGGAATATATAACTTAAAAACATATTTAAAAGTGAAAAAAATTTCATACTTGTGATGGTGGATTTGGCACATCTCCAAAGGAATAAGAAGGTTCCTCCATCCCAAAAACATCTGACGGAGTCAAAATCTATTAAAACATTTTATTATATATATAAATGTACATTTGTGCACAATTATTTATTTTAAAAATATCTCATCATGTTTTAATATATATAATAATAGATACAAAATAATTGTACATCATCATGTGTTCACTTAAAAAATACTAACATTTGCCAACATATCTTGATGGTGAGAACCATCTTGATTGTATGATTGATGGTGAGACCCATCTTGATTATTTGAACAAGAGGCTCCGACTGTGATATTAACATTTTTTTTATTCATCAAGCGTGACAACTGCAAATGGTGTTAACATATAATGATACATTTCTTTTAGATTAATGTATACAACTATATATATATATATATATATATATATATATATATATATATATATATATTACAAATTGTACGTGTTAAAATAATCACCCTAACCATTAACACATACCATTCCCATGCCTTCTTGCTCATGCAAAATTAGGTCCTGCCAACCATTGCGACAATTCTTTGCATATGTTTTGAGATCTTCAACACTCATGTTGTCAAGTTCTTCATATTTATAATACAAAATTAGTTCATGCATTCTCATGTGCTCTTTGTCGATTCTGAAAAACATCGACTCCACCCAATCCACTTTGAGCATTTTCAATGATGGTATGTCTTACTTCTTGACTAATTTGAGAAGTGACATCCATCTCTCACTGCAAAGTTTCGACACAAAGTGGCTGACTAACCAATGGTGGCTTAGGGCGATGAAACTCAACATCATGCCTAGCACCCCTACGGTCACATAATCCACCTTTCCCAGGACCAAAAAATTCAGAGGGAAGATCATTGTAATTAGGTTTCATTTGAAAAAATAATTCTCTATACAATAATTTTGAAAAATAAAGCAAAACCTAGTCATTCAATAGGAGTCTTCCATAGGCCACAAGGTTTCTATCATACAAATAGTGATCTATATGAAATTAAACATGTTTCTTAAAAATATTGCACCTTTAGCATCTTTCTTTTCGGCCCTTCTTTGAAATTAAACATAGACTTGGCCATTTCTGTTGTAACTCTTTGTTTAACAACCTCCAATTTAGCGAGACCCATCACTGTTTCCTTTATTTTCTCATCACTTCTACAAAATTATAGATGGTTGGACCAAGATTTAGGTACACATCTACTAGTTCGTTTAAAGAGTGTGTAACTATTTCCAAGCTTTGTCAACTCTCAGCAGGGAGAGTCAAAGCCATGAAATCTCTCTTCAATTTTGCATGAAGATGTTGACACCTTTGTAAGGTGCCATTCTGCATGTTTGTTTCCCAAGGTATATCAGAAATGTCGGATGGATAAGTCGTGGTTGGTGTACAACCACCTTCTTGAATGACGCATTCTGCCCTACGTCTTTTTTGAGAAACATTTGGAGTAGCATTTCAGCCTCTACATAAATATCTAAAAAAATTTATATTAAAAAAAACATGTAAACGAATTTGTACAAATTGAATGAAAATAATATTCAAATTGATGGCCACCTTAATATGGTTGGCTAGCATCTTGTCCACTCTGAGACTGTTGAGAACCAGAACGACCACTGATTGGTTAAGAACCAACACGACCATCCATTTATTGGCCTCTGGCAAAATACATACCACCACCTTCACGCAATTTGCCAACACTTATTGATGGCCCTCCAAGGGAATTTGTACCATTACCCACCTCACGAGACAAAAGAGAAGCTTCATAAAAAAATATGAATTTATAATCAATTCAAGAATACATTCATACATATAAATATATGTACATATTAATTTATTAAATTGTGTGAACCATACCATGATTGCGTGAACTATGAGTATGCTCCGTTGATGGAGTAAACACCTTTATCCTCCTACCTCCTAAAAAATAAAAAAATGAAACTTATTAACAACTAATTTAACTCACAAAATTGATAAAAAAATCAATTCCATATATACACACATGTATGTATATATATAAAGATTTAAGATTATATTTAAATCCCATGAACATCCCTTGAGCCCTAATCCCCCTCTCTCATATAGATATGGGATTATGTTGATCTTCGTCATTCATCCTCCATAATATATATATCTACAGTGGACATTTACAAATATTTTTTTAATTACTATTTAAAATAAATTCAAAATAAATTTCAAAAAATTAATGTAATTTAGTGTACACTAATTATGTAAAACACAACTTTAAAAGCACTAATTGATGTGTGAAACTCAATTTAAGCAATTTTTTTATAAAAATACATTAAGTTCACCAAATTTCACTTTATATGGTGGGAGCACCCTTGGTATATAATTGAAAACATGGTGGGAGCACACTTGGTATAAAATTGAAAAAACACATGGTCATTAAAAAAGAAGCGTGAAACTCCATTTAAACAAAAAAAATTTGAAGTCCTCACATTTTAATTTTATAAAAATGTGAAGTTCACTGCTTGTTGCAAATGTGAAGTTCACCAAGTTGCACTTTACATGGTGTCATGAGAGCACACTTGGTGTATAATAGAAAAAAACACATGGTCATTAAAAAATATGCATTTATAAGTACAAAAAACACACATATCCAAGATATGTTACAATGTCCATCAATAAATTTTGAATGAGAGCATATAAACACTAATTCATCTTTGAGAGATGAATCTTGAATTTTTGAAGAAGAGCGTCTCAAAAGTAATTCATCTTTGAGAGACGAATCTTGCATTGGCATTGTCCCATATAATTCTAATTCATCTATTAATTCATATTTGATAATGAATCCTGAATTGGCATTTCCCCGTGAAATAGATCAGCATACATCTTGTTAACATTTGTGTAATGTCTTATATAAACAAATTTAAATTGGATAACAATATTTTTTTCTTTTCCATGCAGTTGTTTTAGCCTCTCCTTCTTAAATTGGTACACGCCTTTCATCTGGTTGCACACAAGTTTGGAATTGGTGGAAACTACAATTCCATTTGATCCATACTCCATAACTGTTTCCAAGATTTCTATCAATGTAATATAATATTCCTCATTTTTTGTTGTTCTTCTCGATATATTCATTTTCCTTTGGACGACTTTACTAGTCACAATATTGGAAAGCACATATGTAATCACTGATTTCCCTGGATTGGGAAAGAAAGAAACATCTATGCATAATGTCCATTTTTAAACCATATTTAGTGGATTTTTTTATCCCTGAAAAGGACAAATTCAATAAAATATATTAAATTAACATTTATTGAAAATGCATGGGAGAAATGACACATGTGCATGAGATAAATGAAATGTGCATGGTTTATCTTAAATTTTGACTTAAAGTTTATGGTAGAATTCACTTCTAGAAATGAGATGCGTTAAATATTGAATTTCCTAGAGTTTAAGGGAGATTTATGACACATATACATGGTTCATGCATGGTTTTCCTTAAAGTTTGCCTTAAACTTTATGGCAGAAATCACATCTAGAAATGACATGCCTTAAGAAAGGATGAGATCCAGAGGCTACCTGGCCCTTTACAGACTCCTTTAGAACTTGTAGAAGTTAAGACTCAACAAACAAACTAAAATCCTATGGAAGTTCAAGCACTTTAGGTTCAGTTTTTAGGCCTTAAATTTTGCCATGAATTAATGGGGGTGTTAGTGTCAGTCTAGTCATACTGTCATCAATGATCAAAATTTTCTCGTTTGCATTTGCATATTAGGAGTCCCATACCATAAATTTTCACCATTCCATTAGGTCATGGATTCATTGATGATAGTGGTTTTTCATTGGTTTTCCCTTATGTGAAACTTGTTGATTCTCCTCTCTCTATGGTCTTAGTCATGATTCACTTTCGCTCCCAAATCCATATGAGTAGGTCATAGGGTTAGTCTCATTAGGTTCTAGGGTCTCATCATGGTCAAATTAATGAGTCAAGTGTCAATAAATATCAGCAAGTCCATGACGAAGTCTAATAAACTCAAAGTCACACCATCTGGGAAGATCAAAGAAATGTTTTATTCAGCTTGATGTAATTTTCACCACAAAATCATGTTTTGAGGTGAAAATATGGTACTTTGTCTTTTATTATTATCTATTATGTAATTTTATGTCATCATATGTAATAAGTAACACTTCAAAAGTTGCTATCTCCACAAAGTCATTGCCCTGCCATTCAAAGAGGTTTTCCATAGCATTTTCAGTGTCAAAATCATGTTCAAAGTATGTCCATCAGAAGGAGCCCGGAAAGAGGTTTCCAACGGTATCTTATACTCTCAAAACTAACTCCAAGATTAAATTTATGCCTAAGTGAAAGAAGCTCCCCTATACCCTAACCCAACCCCTTTTCCCACCTTTCCCTTCAACTTTATTTTATTAAAGTTTAATGTTTTCTTTTATAAACCCTATTTTTTTCCCCTATCTGATGGTATAAATCGCATCGCAAAAACCTTTTAAAACATAAAACCTCGATGAAATTTAAATAAACCACTTCCCCACATTCCCCTTAAACTTTATAATAAAGTTTTAAAGTTTTTTATTATAAATTCCTCTCATTCCGATTGCAATCGCACCATACTTATTGTGCACTCCAATTGACCCTTGTGACTACAAAAATCTCCGATACGATTGCATACACCCAATTGACTTATCACCGATTGTCATACCTCCGATTGAGTCCCGCCGATTGCAAACCCCCGATTGACCCCGCCCGATTACATCCTGACCATTGATCTGATCAATGATCAAGCGGCCCACAGCCTGTCGCTCCATCGCAATCGGCGTTTTCAAATAAAAATTTGCCTCCGCTCCCCCTCTCGCTTCCGATTCCGATTGACCTTTGGGGCCCACCATAAATTTTCCGCCCCACTCCAAGTTAAAATGCTTTTTCCCTTTCAAAATGTGTTAAATCACATTATATTTCGTTTTATAGAGGACATCCCTCCAATGCTCCATCCTCAATTGCATCAGCGAAATCCTCTTGCACCTTAACACCTCCCTTCCCTTCCGATTCCGATTGCGATTGTCCTTCCGGTCCCACCTAAAAGCCCTCCACTCTTTCATACAAAAATCCTCTTTTCCCTATGGAAAGCGCAAAGGTTCCCTTTATTTTGTTTTGAAGGGGATTTCGTTATTACACTATCAGACCTCTTTACCCTCGCCCCTCCATTGTATTACCCAATCGCATCGAAATTTTTTATGCCCTGTTCCAATATCCCTATTCCTTTCCACTCTGATCCTTGATTGCAATTGCACCATCGCATCGCATGTTTCTATTTTCTCTATTATATGATACTCCTTCCCTCTTCTGATTGTGATTGCGATTCGGGCCCACCTCCTTTCCCTTCGCTCCTTTTATCCAAAAATGAGTCTTTTCTTCAATTAAAGCATAATTTCATTCTTATGGTTTCAAAAGCATTTTCATTCAAAGTTGGTTTTCTTCAAAGGACAAAGACAGAGGGACAGTCAAGGGCCGAGGGCCAAATACAGACATAGAATCATCACGGTTTCTTCAGCAACGATTTAAAAGGATTTTGTTCTGCAGGTTTCTTTCCCATGTTCAAATTTCAGTTATGAGATGGTAAAACAACTCCACTTTCTGTGGATCTACTTCCCTCAGATATCTGTCTATTTAATGTAATTTTCAGTGATTTGTAAGCGGTCTAGAAGTCAGAAAAGGGGAATAGTGTGGAAAATAAGGAGGATGCTCTGCGCTCCCATTGTAACTATTTGACAGGGAATTAATAAGATATGCAGCTTTGATTTGTGGGATCCATGTGGTATGATATTTAGCATTATTTCTTCCTTTGTTTCATATGTTAAATGTTATGTTTACCATTCATTCATAAACATTTCTAGTTGAATGCTTTCAAGATAGATAGGTAGAATCCATTTTTAATGCTCTGCCTTGGGAAATCATTCATACTCTATGTTTTCTTCTGTTTGAAAAGGATTCATCTTCTATGCCCTTTTCAGCTCCCCACCAGTCTTACCATCCCATCATTATTTAAACTTAATTGCTAAAATTTCCTGCCTACCTTGCCCCATGAAATACCCTGTATCTCTGGTTTAATTCCCCAGATTCAAACTGCCCCATTTGTTCCATACCACCCTAAAAATTCATTTAAAACATTTCCTATCATTATACCTAGCCTAAGATCAGTTTACATTATACTCCATTGGATATATTTTTTTCTGGAGAGAGCCCTCTCCTGACCTTGTAGGGCTAGCTACAAGGTTGAGCGTGGTTTAAAGGTTACCCTAATTTGCCTTCTTTCAGCCTAAGGTCCAAATTAGGTGCTAATAGGGGGAAAGCCTTGAGATTGGGGGATCCTATCCTATGGAAGTTTAGCTACTTTAGGTGCAATTTTTAGGCCTTAAAGCTTTCCTTGAATTAAAGGGAGGAAGCCTTGAGTTTGGGGGATCCTATCCTATGGAAGTTCAACTACTTTAGTTTCACTTTTTAGGCCTTAAATTTTGGCTTGAGTTAATGGGATAAAGCCTTGATAAATGACACATGCTTTAAATTTAATGTGATAAATCCTTGAGAAATTACACATGCTTTAAAGTTTTCTTAAGAGTTTATGGGAGAAATGACACATGTACATGATTTTCCTTAAAGTGGTAGTGATTTATGGATATTAAAATGAAAAACTTTTATTTAGATCTGTTCCAGATATTGACTGTAGGGGAATTTAATGGATATGTCACCTTTCAGAAAAGATGAGATCTAGAGGCTACCTGGCCCTTTATAGACTCTTAATTTAGAACTTGTAGAGGTTAACACTCAACAAATGGACTAAAATCCTATGGAAGTTCAAACAAAATAAAATCCAATGGAAGTTCAGCCACTTTAGGTTCAGTTTTTAGGCCTTAAAGTTTGCCTTGAATTAATGGGAGAGAGCCTTGAGTTTGGGGGATCCTATCCTATGGAATTTTAGTTACTTTAGGTTTAGTTTTTAGCCCTTAAATATTTCCTTGAATTAATCAGAGAAAGCCTTGAGAGATGACACATCCTTTAAATTTAATGGGAGAAAGCCAATGACACATGCTTTAAAAAATTTGCCTAAGAGTTTATGGGAGAAAAGACACATGCATAGGAGAAATGACACAGGTACGCAGTTTTCCGTCAATTGGTTGTGGTTTATGGATATTAAAATGAAAAACTTCTATTTAGATCTGCTCCAGAGATTGACTGTAGGGGAATTTACTGGATATGTCACCTTTCAAAAAAGATGAGATCTAGAGGCTACCTGGCCCTTTACAAACTGTGCCTTTAGAACTTGTAGAAGCTAACATTCAACAGATGAACTAAAATCTTATGGAAGTTAAAAATCCTATGGAAGTTCAGCCACTTTAAGTTTTTAAGCCTTAAATTTTGCCTTAAATTTATGGTAAAAAACCTTTATTTTGTGGGATAAATGGCACGTCCATGGTTTGCCTTAAGTTTATGGGAGAAATCAGATCTAGAAATGACATGTACATATTTGCCTTAAAGTTTTCATTATAGTATATGGGAGAGATGACATTGTCTTATATTTTTTGGGAGAAATGACATAGGAATGACAAAGAAATGACACAGAAATGACATATTTCAAAAGTCGCACCTTTATGAGTTTGTCGGAGAAATGACATGTACAGGGTTTGCCATATAACCTAGTTTTCCTTGAAGTTTATGGGAGAAATCACATCTAGAAACCTTATTTTCACATCTATAAATAGGCTAAGAACATTAAGAAAAAAATTTCAACTTACAAATTAGTTATGTACTTAATAAGATGTGTGATTTATCACTTATAAAATTGTTTAATAATTTATAATAATGTTAATTTTGGCTTGTATTATCATTCATCCTTGATATGTACAAGAATTTTACAACTTTAACATCAACCTACACTATCATCATATCACTATATCCATGTCAATCTGGATTATTTATATCCATTACATCATAAAACACTCCACTTTTAACATTTTACAAGAATAAAGCAACATGGAAGGTGTAAATTTAGGTACATTAATAAAATACAACCATGACAATATAGATTATTAAGATACATTACATCATAAAACACTCCACTTTTAACATTTAACATTTTACTCCACTTGAGTTTGGGGGATCCTATCATATGGAAGTTCAGCTACTTTCAGTTTTTAGGCCTTAAAGTTTGCCTTGAATTAATGGGAGAAAGCCTTGAGAAATGACACATGCTTTAAATTTAATGGGAAAAAGCCAATGACACATTCTTTAAAGTTTGCCTTAAGATTTTATGGGATAAATGACACATGTATGGGAGAAATGACACATGTACATGGTTTGCCTTAAAGTGGTTGTGGTTTATGGATATTAAAACATGGAGAACTTATATGTAGATCTTTTCCAGAGATTCACTGTAGGGGCATTTACTGGACATGTCACCTTTCAGAAAAGATGAGATCGATAGTCTACCTGGCCCTTTACTGACTCTGCCTTTAGATCTTGTAGAAGTTAACACTCAACAGACAGACTAAAATCCTATGGAATTTTAGCCACTTTAGGTTCAGTTTTTAGGCCTTAAAGTTTTCCTTTAAGTAATGGGAGAAAGCCTTTAGTTTGTGGGATAAATGGCATGTGCATGGTTTTCCTTAAAGTTTTCCTTAAATTTTATGGGAGAAATCACATCTAGAAATGACATGCACCTTAAACTTTTCCTTTCCTAGAGTTTAGGAGAGAAATAACATGTACATGGTTTGCCTTAAAGCTTGCCTTATAGTATATATGGGAGAAATGACATTGCCTTATAGTTTATGGGAGAAATGACACATAAATGACAAAGAAATGACATAAAAATGACACATGTACACGGTTTGCCTTAAAGTGACAGTGGTTTTCACTTGCTTAAACAACTAGTGGTAGTGGTTGATTAAGTTATGTCAAAATTCACACCTTGATGAGTTTGTGGGAGAAATGACATGTACATGGTTTGAAAAAATATTTTATGCATTTACTAAAACAACTAGTGTTATTTGTTGATGAAGTTATGCCAAAAGTTGGTAATGGTTGATTAAGTTATGTCAAAAGTCACACCTTCATGAGTTTGTGGACGAAATGACATGTACATGGTTTGAAAATTTATTTTATGCACTTACTAAAACAACTAGTGGTAGTTGTTGATGAAGTTATGTCAAAATTTGGTAGTGGTTGATTATGTCAAAAGTCACACCTTGATGAGTTTGTGGAAGAAATGACATGTACATGGTTTGCAAAATTATTTTGTGCACTTACTAAAACAACGAGTGGTAGTTGTTGATGAAGTTATGTCAAAATTTGGTAGTGGTTGATAAAGTTATGTCAAAAGTCACACCTTGATGAGTTTGTGGGAGAAATTACATGTACATGGTTTGCAAAATTATTTTATGCACTTACTAAAAAAACTAGTGGTAGTTGTTGATGAAGTTATGTCAAAAGTTGGTAGTGGTTTATTAAGTTATGTAAAAAGTCACACCTTGATGAGTTTGTGGGAGAAATGACATGTACATGGTTTGCAAAATTATTTTATGCACTTACTAAAACAACTAGTTGTAGTTGTTGATGAAGTTATGTCAAAAGTCACACCTTGATGAGTTTGTGGGAGAAATGGCATGTACATGGTTTGAAAAATTATTTAATGCACTTACTAAAACAACTAGTGGTAGTGGTTGATGAATTTATGTCAAAAGGCACAACCTTATGTGTTTGTGGGAGAAATGACATGTAAAAGGGTGTTTCTAAACTCCAACTCTCTTTGTTTGGATCTGTTATCTACTTCTATAGCCCACTTGTGATTTCAAACAAACTGAATAACTTGGAAAAACACTATAGAGGAAAAAAAATCCACAGATTATATAATTTGTTAATAAAATGTACCTGGTTTTGAAGGAATAAACAAGTGTTTCAATATCTATTTTTGAGGTTCTTTGAATTTCCTATGTGATTCAAATATTAGCCTCTGTTTGTTATTTGGCTTTAAGAAAATATGCTTCAGTAAAAAGTAGATGATGTTCTATAGAGTAACCTTATACAATGATTTAATTTAAATATAGTAAATTTTAACACTAAGAGGATGCAACTGGTAGGATAGGACTGACTAAGTTTTCTACCCAAGTTGATTATAACCAAATAGGTGCAGAAAGGGCTAGGAAATGTGGATCAAGTATAACTACTTTTTGGTAGACTCGACTGATCAAACTTGACCAGATCAATCCCATTTTAGGGAGAATGGTTATGGACTTAATTTTATAAATATAATCAAGATATGATGATTGGATATTATGTGAATAACTTGTTCTTGTGATGTGTAATTTCAGAAGGGTGCTTCTAAACTACAACTCTCGTTGTTTGGATCTATTATCTACTTCTGCAATGCACTTGTGATTTCTGACAAACTGGATAACCTGGAAAAACACTATAGAGAAAAGAAAATCCACAGATTATATAATTTGTTTATTAAATTTACCTAGTTGTGAAGGAATAAATAATTTTTTCAATCTCTGTTTTTGAGGTTCTTTGAATTGCCTATGCGATTCAAATATTAGCCTCTGTTTGTTATTTTCCTTTTAAAAAATATGCTTTAGTAAAAAGTAGATGATGTTCTGTAGAGTAACCTTATACAAAGCTTTAATGTGAATATAGTAAATTTCAACACTAAGGGGATGAAACTGGTTGGATAGGACTGACTAAGTTTTCTACCCAAGTTGATTGTAACCAACTAGGTGCAGAAACGGCCAGGAAATGTGGATTATATAACTGCTTTGGGGTAGACTTGAGTGATCAAACTTGACCAAATCAATCCCTTTTTAGGGAGAATGGTTATGGACTTAATTGTATAAATATAGTCAAGCTATGATGATGAGATATTATGTGAATAATTTTTTCTTGTGATGTGTAATGTCACAAGGGTTCTTCCAAACTGTAGCTCTCTATGCTTGGATCTGTTATCTACTTCTGCAACCCACTTGTGATTTCTAACAAACTTGATAACCTGGAAAAACACTATAGAGGAAATAAAATACACAGATTATATAATTTTTTTTATGAAATATACCTGGTTGTGAAGTAATAAATAAGTGTTTCAATCTCTGTTTTTGAGGTTCTTTGAATTTCCTATGTGATTCAAACATTAGCCTCTATTTTTTATTTGTCTTTATGTTTAGTAAAAAGTAGATGATGTTCTATATAGTAACCTTATACAATGATTTAATGTCAAGATATTAAATTTCAACACTAAGGGGATGCAACTGGTTGGATAGGACTGACTAAGTTTTCTACCCAAGTTGATTGTAACCAACTGGGTGCAGAAAGGGCCAGGAAATTTGGGACTTGGCAGACTACTTTCAGAATATTTCATTTCAGGACATTTACGAAGAGCAAAATCAGACAATTGATTTCCCATTTAAGAGGGGCATCAGAAAGGAACCTTGGAAGTTTATTTAATTATTTATTTATTTTTTTCTTTTGTCAACAAAATCTAAGGCTGAGATTATTAATTTCTCTTAAATCTGGGTTTTTTTTAATGTTCTTCGTAAAAGTGTTGTGAGGTTAGGTAAAATAATTGTCATGTAACAGAGTTTAGAATTAGAAAAACTATGGACTATAAGAAAATCTTAACCAAAGAATATTTCATTTCAGCACATTTACGGAGAGCAAAATCAGACAACTAATTTCCTATCTAAGAGGGGAATCAAAAAGGAACCTCAGAAGTTTATTTATTTATTTAATTATTTTTTTATGCTTTTGTCAACAAAATCTAAGGCTGGGATTATTAATTTCTCTTAAATCTAGGTTTTTTTTAATATTCTTAGTAAAAGCATTGTGAGGTTAGGTAAAATAATTGTCATGTAGCAGAGTTTAGAATCGGAAAAACTATGTACTATAAGAAAATATTAACCAAAGAATATTTCATTTCAGCACATTTACGGAGAGAAACATCAGACAGCTGATTTCCTATTTAAGAGGGGCATCAGAAAGGAACCTTGGAAGTTTATTTATTTATTTAATTTTTTTTCTACTTTTGTCAAAAAAATCTAAGGCTGACATTATTAATTTCTCTTAAATATGGGTTTTTTTTAATGTTCTTCGTAAAAGCGTTGTGAGGTTAGGCACCAACCTAGAAATTCAGAGACGAGGCCATAGTGAGAATACAAGCCGCAATTCAGAGACGAGACAACAACTCGGAGATCAACGAGGAGATCAACAAGGACGTCGTGGAGGATGCAGATTACCTGCAAACAAAAAAACAAAGAAATAAAATTAAAATAGAAGAACAATAATAATAAAAATTCACAAAGAAAATAAACAGCAGAAAACCAACAAATTACTCACCTCCTCGCCCCTAGGCAACACCAAGACCCTGAAAACACAACAACCTCAACAAACACAAAAACTTCATATAACAAACACATCAATCTCAGCAAACATACACGGCATACAACAAACACAACAAACTCAGCAAACGTAGCAGACAGTTACGGGAACGCTAATAAGCCCAAAACCCATCCACATTTCCAGGTTGGTGTATTTATAAACTAAATTTTGGCCGGATTATTTTAAGAGTTCGGTTGAACTATTAGTCCGGCCGAGGTAATAGTTCGATCGAAATGTTGTTGTCGGTTTTCCCATCTTCGGCCAAAAATCGGTTTTCCCACGCCATCAGTACGTCGTCAATGTAAACGTCATAATGAGTTCGTCTGAACTCTAAAACAATTTGACGAAATTTTATAAAATTTTCGCCTCAGTGTTGGGGAAATGACTTTTATGCCCCTGATTCTCACAAAAGTGTAACCCACCTTCATGGATTTACCCAGCTCTAAAACTATTGAAGTAGACCATCTCTGCAAACAAAACTCATGTCAAACGAAATTCTACATACTTCATTATAAAAATCACATGTATCTACAAAAATATTTATATCATAGCCCCACTACAACTACAAATATTACATTGTTAGCTACTTAAACATAGTCAATCAATAAAGTGTAGGCATTAATTTTCAGTAACTTTCAAATCTTTCATATTTGACCCTTCTCCTTTCTCCCTTATGCACACATGTTTCATATCATATAGCACATGAATAATACATCAAATGCAAACCCAAATCCTTGATCCCCTTCTCCTTATATAGCCATTTTCCTTGCCAATACCACAAGTGAATCCTTTGTTAATTGTTTTCGGTAAATTTTTATGGGATAAAATACACATTTCCATAATAATCCTATGGGATATTACCATGAGAAAATCTCTTGGTTTTATATTTTCTATGGGAGGATGACATACAAAATTTGTGTTCATTAAACCTACACATGTACAAGACTATTCTTCACAGAGGTTACGTATTCTTTTCAAACTTCACACTTTCCATGCATCCTATGACTAAGTTATAAATCCTCTTCCTTATCCTCTCGAATGTCTGTACCATCATTCATGTCATTTGCAGTAGTTTTATAATTATCATATTATAACCAAGTTGACATAAAGGAGACATTTGACATTCATGTTTCCATCAAGGGAAACATACTAGCCATAATTCCAATGCATTTAAAAGTCCCTTTCTTCATGCACTCAGTAAGTGGTGCATAAATAAGGCTGAAATTTATAATAAAAAAATTTATAAACACTTTCCAATCCATGAAAGCTACTCACATCAAAGGTACAATGAGGTGTTTTCTAGTCCAAAATATCCTTCACCTTTTTAGATCCATCTTCAAAAATTTCCTGGAAATCAAAAATCCAAAGTACACTAACTCATCCTACATTAATGTACATTTCTTCAAATTTAACAACAACTTCTCTTATTTCAACTACCGTGACACTTTCCTTACTTGTTCCAAGTGCTCCTCTTTTATTTTGCTAAACATTAAAATGTTATCTAATTACACTACACTAAATTTTCCCAATAATGGTTTGAAGACCTCACTCATGAGAATAATGAATGTAACAGGGGCATTAGTTAGCTGAAATGGCATAAAAAAACCATTTAAATAATCCATATTTCATCTTGAAAGCAGTCTTCCACTCATCACCTTCCTTGATCAGACTTTCATGATAACCACTCTTCAATTTGATCTTGGTGAAATAGGCAACCCCACTCAATCAATCCGTAATATTTTCCATCAGTGGCAAGGGGAATTTTTCCTTGATGGTTATACTACTAATGGCTATATAGCATATGCACATCCTCCATTCACCTATCTTCTTTGGAGTCAATATTGTTGGTACAAAACATGGACTCAAAATTTCTCTTATTAGTCCTCTATCAAGCAACTCTTGACTTGCTTAGTTACTTCCTCATTATCTATTGTAGTTATTTGGTAAGGTGCCTTGTTTGGTAAGATCGATCTAGGAATCAATTCAATTTGATGAGAAATACTTATTACAGGAGGTATTCCTTTTGGAAATTCTTTAGCAACAATCTCCTTCAATTTATCTAACAAGGATTTATTTTTTTTGGGGATGGTTCCTAATTTCATTCCTCTAGCATAGCCTTTGGAATCACTGGTAAACATAATTTTTTATTGCATTCCTCACATACAAAATCCTTTGTTGAACACAACATGATCTTGTCATTTCATATGTTTGTACTTCCACAACTTCTTATTGTTACAACTAAATTTTCCAGCATTGGGGTGAGTCTGTATCACTCACCATCCCTCATGAACTGTATTCTCCCTTCCATCATGGTGAACATGCCTATCAAGCAACCATGAACTTCCTAGGAGTATGTGGCATGCATCCATATCAACCACCTCAGAAATTTCTTACTCCTGAATACTACTGATTTGAAAATTCAACAAGCATTCTCAATCACAGCCACATGTTGTCCCTTCTGTAACCATGGTACTTTGTAAGGGTCTGTATGGATTAAAACCTTTATTTTCAAATTTTCTGTGACTTTAGTGGACACTAAATTATTTCTACTTCCACCATCTATGCAAAGATATGACACTTTCCTTGGACCTTACATATAGTTTTGAAAACTTTCCATCATTGCTCTAGTTCTTCCTTGGCTTATTCTCATGCTTGAGTCGTACTCTATGAAAAAGAAAATCCACCTTCTTCTTGTTGAAGGACAATCACATTTTCTTCAGCAACAAAACCTTCATCATTTTGTGTAACTTGTTTCTATATTCGCCTCTTCTCTCTGAATGTTTTCCTTTTAGCCACTCAGATTTCTTATGTGCTTCAACTTCACAGTGATAACAATAATCTCATACTTCCCGCTTCCTCTTCCATGACTTCCTCTAACTCTTGCAACACTATTTCCACCTTGAACATAGGTGGATTCTCCTTTATTTTCAATACCTCTAACAGTCCCCACCTTACCTCTCTCTCGAAAACCTCTTCCTCTACCTTTTTCTGGTGTTTTCATGTTCAACGATTCCTCCACGTTTTTGGAAATATGGTAGGCTTCATAAAAAATTGCGAAATAATGCCTACTTATTTCATCTTTAATCAAGTATTTAGGTCCATTCACATACTCTGAAAATCTTTGAAATTATGGCTGCTTTATACCTAATCCAAGTGACAGTCTGAAAAACTCCTGAGTGTGCTCACAAATAGAGGTATCCTTTTTTAATATAATCTGGACTTGTCTAGACAAATTCTGCTAGTAATTCACAAGAAGAAATTTCTCCTTTATCTTTGTGACCATCTTCTTCCAAGTATTGATCTTTTATAGATAATTATTTGAATTTTCATTCTATAGCATATCCCACAAAAATGAAACATCACCTTTCAAATTATTCATGGAAAATTTCACCATATTTTAATCCTGAAAATATTCATAATATAAGTATCTTTTGAGTTCTCCAATCCAATCGATGATGACATCAACCCTCAATTTTCCATCATAATTGGAAATTTCAACTCTGGCACTAACTATATTACTCAAGTATGAAATCAACCTCAATGTTGGGTCTCTATCAAGCCTCCTTTTCTTCATCTATTTCTTCTATGATCTCACAATATAGCTCTACATATCCATTTCTTCTATTCTCCAACTCTTCTATTCTTCATCTTAATTCTTCTAGCTCTCAATTTCCTGCACCACCTTGTCCAACTCCTCTTCTCCTCTTTGAAATCCTTATAAGTTGTAAATGTCTCACCAACATCCACAATACTCAACCCAAATTATTTAACACAAATTTTCCCTTTAGCACTCATGCTTTTCATTCATCTACAGGGCTTCATGTTACCCTATTACATGGTGCAATTGAAGGTGAAAATCATAAAATGAATCCCACTTTGATACCACTTGATGGATTCCATATTTTGCAGCTATTGTAACGACCCATTCCCAAGTTATACACAAAATGATATTAGTGTGTGAACGATATAGGCATTTGATATCTACGCCTGCTTATACCGCACACATCACACACCTACCTACTAATATCCAGATTACATAAATTGGGAACTTAATATTAAGATTTCAGATTTATATTAAGTTCAACTAAGTATAAGTTTTATGAAAAGAGCTAATAAAAGAAAATGATATAATAAAGTTAACTCCTTAAGTTAAAATGAGTATGCAATATTAAATATTAATATTAAAAGTACTTAAATGTAAAGTCCCATGCTCTATAAATAAAATAACTATATAATTCCACCTTCATAAATATATATTCGTACCCACATTAATATGGATCACCTCACCATAAAAACATTTAATATCAACATAAGGATGGATAAGGCCTCGGGATGTTAGAGGCGGTGGAGGAAGGTTGTTTAAAATATATTCCTATCCAAATATAATGAAAAGTATACCACCATAAATACATATAATATCACCATTAATAATGATATGACCTCGGGAAGTAAGAGGCGGTGGAAGGAGATTATTTAAGGGAGGTGATATGGAGGAGAAGGGGGGGATATTTTTGAGGAAAAAAGAAACGAATTCTGCTGAAGTTAGGTTGAATTGTGAGATTGAATTGTCTAGGAAGGAGTCTCTGGGTTCTTGGAAATCTGGGCACGGGGGCAGAGGAGACATCCTCTGGGTCTAGGATTGTTCCCGGATTGGTTGGGAGGATTTTATTGTCCCATTAATCTATTCACGACATCACCAGGTGCTCAACTAATCTTCAACCCGCTTCAAGATTTGTAAATTGGTGCTGATTTTCAGGTATTCCTCTACGTATAGATTAATCATACAAGCTGAAATTTCAATTTTAACTGTTACAATGTTTCATTAGATTTGTTTTTACTTAAAGTTAAGTTCAGATAGGTCCAATTTAGAAATCAGGGAACAGAGTCATTACATTTGGTATCAGAGGGCAGTTTCAAACCCTTTTTGACCTCATAGGCCCTGCAAATTCTGTAAATTTTCTGACTATAGCATGAAAACTATAAAATAAATAAGCTGGGTTATTATTACTTTTATTCTAGTTAAATAATGTTCTATTATTCTATATCGATCAGCATGATTAAAACCATCTGGCCAAGACTTCAATTAGGAAGCAAGCCCATACCAATCGTGGACTGTTCTACAGGTAGATCCCTTGGGCATACAACTTTCGTGCTCTAATTTTCTACTCAAAAATGAGGTTTTTCAGATCTGGTGAAATTTGTGAGATTTTGTAGTTCTCTGTGTAACTTTTGCTCACTTAGAGCTCTCAGAAATTGATTTCTCTTTAAAACTGTAAAGTGGCCCATAGTTAGTAAATTCTCCAGTGTTTTAGATCTCTAGAAAACCTTATTAAGAGAAGAAACAACTTTCAAAATTACTATCGAAAGATACAGAAATTTTTACATATAAATATAGTTGTGAAAAATAATAATAATAAAAATTTAGTAATTACAGAAAATATGCTGGGACAAGCATATCACAAACATGACAGGTGCACATGATGACCCATCTAGCTTTTTACCCGATCAAAACAAACATCAACACTACTCTGTTTATTTCTAAACTGCCAATAAATTCACCAAAGTTTCGCATCAAGAAGATAGAACCAACAAACAAATTCAGATGCACGTAGTGACCTCTTGTTCGTTGTCCATTTCTCTTCGTCTTGAACTTAAGCATCCCTCGTTTGTTCCAGTCTTCCCTGACAGCGCTGCCCACCACTATTGCCGCCATTGCCGATTATCAGAGCGCAGCTCCTATCAAGCAACCTGTCGTGGAATGAAGAGATTTTTCTATCAAAGTCATTATCGGTAAAGTACTCCGAAGAGAATAGCGGATTCTGAGATAATTTTAGGATTTCCGGTAGGATTCAATCGGATAAACAGTAAAATAATAATAATAATAATAAATATACCTATTATTATATTGGCTCTGTCTCAAGAACCTGTAGGGCAACCATAACATCCATCAGAAATAACGGGTTGGACCCGATCCACATATACATTCAAAAAATATATATATATTTAATATTGGAGTTTTCTAATCTCACTGGTTAAATTCACAACATTTTAAGCTAAAATACCAGTTCCAAGGGGCACTAGGGAAATTTAACATAGACCATACCATTGTCGCGGCATTTGTGAGTACAGGGCCCATCATGGTAATGGAAAACGAATAGCACAGTCGGAGTTGAATCTGAAGTATTATAACCACATATCCCATGATTTGCGCCTCACATGATTTACAGCCTTCAATTTTTTTTTTGAATCGATTGTATTACTGCCGCATTACCGTTGCCAGCAAGAAATACAAACTATCATCTCTTCCTACTTCTCAACAAACTGACGAAAATGATGTTCTTTGCTTCTCAAATTGGTCAATCGATGGACGATTCGGCGCAAGTGATACCATTGAAGTTTGCTCCAATGTTGAAATTTATCCTTCGCAAACGTACCCAAATTGTTTATCGCCAGCATTTTCCCTCACAGGCAGCGGACGGTCGAACTTCAAATAAAGGAACTTCGGATTGAAGACATTGCTCCGTGGAAATGCAGGGTATCGATTCGCACATCCCATACACCCGCGTCTGAGAGAAAATGAATATATATCATAATAAATATACACCAGCGTTCGAGAGGGAACTTGAGCGTCCTATCACATTCAGCAGCTGCGATATCAGAACAGTCTCTCTGATGATCAACGGAGGGAAATTGAGCCTCCTATCACGTTGTCCTCACCTCCATATTCCAGATAGCGATGCAGATCAAGCTCTGTCCATAACATCCCGTGAAACATAGCAAGGATGTTTCTTCGATGGAAAGAAAACTGATTCCTTTTTATTTAAAAAATCCAAGCATCCCTGCGGCGTGGCTCGAACTGGAGGCTCTCGAGATGGAGAGCTGGAGTTCTCTCACAGAAACAACGTGGATACGGAATCGACATCTGGGTTTTACTTGATCTGTTGTCAAAATTACCAATAATAAAAGAAGCCACGAATAAAATCTCTGTTGCTTCATACATACGGGAGGGAATTTGATACGGAATTTAATTTTGGCATATAGTGTATCTGGTTAATAAAGAATGGATAGATAATGTCGCCATAGGTCTATCACAACATATATATATATATATATATATATATTGCAATGCCATATGTTTTGTACATAGTGAATAATTCGCTCCACCATGTTTTATGATTTGAAACGTTTAAATATATATGTGCTAATATAATTTAAGCCAAAGTTTTTACTTATGCCATCGAAGCCTTTGTTAAATAATTGCCACCGTTGATAGGTATTCGGGCGTTAGGCTATTTAAAAGATATATGTGGAGTTAAAGTTGGAATTTAATATACATGATATGATAACCAAACCATATATATTTATATATTTTTATGGCATATTATGGTGTAATATCTAAGATTGAGGTGAAAAAACTTATGATATAACACATCATTAAACAAAGATCAAATGATAACATCGAAAGCTGTGACAGTATGTGCATAATAATACATGAAAACTATAAGTCAATTTTGGGAAAAGTTAAAATTGGATTCACGTTGGGTTGGGATTTAATAGCTATTGCATATAAAAGTTTTGAGTTAAGCTTTTATATATGATATAAAAGTCTAAATACGTTCACGATTGAAAAGTATAAAAATATATATATATATATATTTTGTTATATACATAGTAATTATGTATAAAAGGTGGGAATCAAACTAAATAAAAATTGATTAACACTATTTATAAATTATTTAGAGCTTTAATTTATAAAAAATAATTGAAATTTTGCTCTCATTTGTTTTGTTACACAAACACGAAGAGTCACAAGGGTGAAAAAAATCAATATTCAAGTGTTAGTTATAGTTATAAGTAGTTGAAATCATTAAATCTCTTCTATCACTGCATCAAGGAATAAAACATGCTACACAACTTTTTTTGAACTAACACTTTGATCGATGAAAACCTTGCATTCTACTCTAGATTTAGTAAGCATACATTACCCTGCATAGGACAAGGAGGTCGCGTTGCCACCCTCCTTGACCTCGGTACCAGTAAGACCTGCCTGCAGGTAAAATAGCAAAAGAACTATACCCGTATGCTAGCTCTAATCTTACGAATATTATATTTTTGTCAGCCTAAAAATTTATCCACTCTTGAATTTATTATTATGTATTTCAGGAAAAATTACCATGTTGAATACATACCAAAGGCGGCAGCGCTAGCGAAATGCAGTGCCGCCACCTCCACCTTCACCATCGCCTTCACCACCATCAAGATCGTCGTCAACACCTGTTGCTCCGCCTGATCTCACTACTGTGATGAGCTCATTAGAAGCCATTATGGAAACCTTGAAAGGGTCGCAGTCGACCAGGAACAAGGAGGAGCGACGTCAGTCAGAAGAAAGACATTCAGAAATGCCACAGGATTTTTATGACAAACCTCACAGAGAAGATATCTCACGGGAACTGCAAAAGATTAAACTCCCGGAATTCTCTGGAGAACGAGGTGGAGAGCATGCCGAAGCATGGTTGGAAGGGATGATCAGATGCTTTGCATTAAGAGAATATTCTTCAACTTCTAAAACAAAGATCATTGTTTTCCAACTCAGGGGGAATGCTCTGATTTGGTGGGGGAATATGGAAAAATAGCTGCATCTGACATCAAATACCGTTCCTTGGGAATTTTTTGTGGACCGATTCCGTGCGAAATACTTACTGCCTTTCTTTCAAGAGGAGCAAGCCGGAGCCTTCCATACTCTAACCCAAGGGGGTAAAACCGTGGAAGAATACGAGACAAAGTTCATGGAACTTGTGAAATATGTTCCTTATCTAGACACGGATGAACGCCAAGCTGAGCGTTTCGTATTTGGGTTAAATCCTTGGATCAGAGCCATGGTAAGAATGTGGAAGCCACCGACGGTGGCGGAGGCAGTTGAATGTGCTCGTTATGCAGAAGAACATCTGGGGATAAAAATGGATTTCAGGCCAGCTGAATCAATACCGCAGGCATTTACAGGAAAGACTCCCCGAAATTTCTTCCGAGGAAATAACTCGAGACCACCTCCTTATGGTAACAGGTTTACCTCAAGAGGAGCGGGGGCAGGAGCTCCCAAGACCATAAATGCAATAGCTTCCGGGTCCTCAAACATCAGTACTTGGAGGTCTCGAGGGACTGGTAATCGGGGAAGGAATGGGAGAGGAAGCAGCACCAGGGGACAGAGTTCGCGGTCGGGGATTGCTCAGTCAAACACAAAAGGACCAACCCGAGTGGACTGTTGGGGATGTGGAGGACCCCATATTCAACGAGATTGCCCGAAGAACTCTCGGCAAACAAGAAAATAATTGTCATCAGATGCTCAAAGCAATCACAGAATCCATGTTGTCGTCAACAACAACCAAGCAGTGCATCAATCCACGGTAGTGGAATCTTCAGGTACAATCAATGGAATAAAAATCAAAATCTTGTTTGACACTGGAGCTACTGATAGTTTTATTTCATCTTATGCATTGAATAAATGTGGGTTGGCAGCCTGCAAACAAGACGATTTTAGACAGGTAGAAATGGCTTCAGGAGACCTTCAATCGCTAGAATTATGTGTGGAAGATTGCAAAGTTGATCTAGGAGTCTGTTTGACCAAATTAAAAGTATATGTCACAGCCCTAGGTACTTACGACCTATTGATAGGAATGGATTGGTTAGAATCTCATCGAGCATGGGTAGATTGTTCCAGGAAAACAATACTTTGCGTAAATGATATGGGTGAGACAATCCAAATTCAAGGTATTAAGAGAAAGGTATCATTGTGTTTCATCTCATCCATGCAAATGAAGCGGTGCTTGAGGAAGGGTTGTCAAGTGTATGTCGTTCAAATGGTAAGCAAAGAAAAAGGGCCTTCCTTAGATCAATATCCGATTCTATCAGAATTTCCGGATGTCTTTCCAAAGGAACTACCTGGACTGCCTCCTCGGAGGGAGCTAGATCTCACCATTGAATTGAAACCTGGTACGGAACCTATATCTAAAACTCCTTACCGAATGACTGCCTTGGAACTTCAAGAGTTGCAAATACAGCTAAAAGCACTGTTAGATGTTGGGCACATTCGACCCAGTGTTTCACCATGGGGTGCTCCTGTAATCTTTGTCAAGAAGAAATATGGTTCATTACGATTGTGTGTGGACTATTGAGATTTGAACCGGGCCACGGTAAATAATAGGTATCCAATGCCTCGCATTGACGGCCTTTTTGATCAAATGAAAGGAGCTATAGTATTTTCAAATATCGATCTGCGATCGGGTTATCATCAACTCAGGATTAGCGAAAGTGATATTTCTAAGACTGCATTCCGAACTCGTTTCGGGCATTATGAATTCATTGTGGTGCCATTTGGGTTGACCAATGCACCTGCAATATTCATGAACCTTATGAATAGCGTTCTCCGCAAATATCTCGACAAATTTGTACAAGTTTTCCTGGACGATATTCTAATTTACTCTAAGAATGAGAAGGAGCATGAAGAGCATCTTCGGATAGTGTTATCTTGTCTCAGAGAGCACAAGTTATATGGAAAATTATCCAAATGCGCTTTCTTTCAGAAGGAAATCCATTACTTAGGTCATATCATATCAGGCGAAGGAATCTCTGTAGATCCTGAAAAGGTAAATACAATCAGGGAGTGGCTGATACCTAAGAATGCACATGAAGTGCGTAGTTTTATGGGTTTAGCAGGTTACTACCGAATTTTTGTGGAGGGATTCTCCAAAATTGAAAAACCAATCACAAACCTTCAGCGCAAGGGTGTTAAGTATGAATGGACTGAGGAGTGTGATAAAGCTTTTTTCTGAACTCAAATGATTATTGACTAGTGCACCGATTTTGCGAGTACTAGATATGGATAAAGACTTTACTGTATGTACCGACGCATCTAAGCAAGGGTTAGGCGACGTTTTAATGCAGGAAGGAGGCGTAATAGCATACACTTCGAGAAAATTAAAAACACATGAAGAACTTTATGCTACGCATGATTTGGAGTTAGCCGCGGTGGTCTTAGCTTTAAAGATGTGGAGACATTACTTGGTGAGGAGAAAATTTGTGCTTAAAAGTGACCACCAAAGTTTTCAGTATTTATTCACCCAGAGAGACTTGAATGCAAGACAAAGACGATGGAGTGAACTCCTAAGCGAATATGATTTTGCAATTTCATATATAAAAGGGAACGAGAATGTGGTAGCAGATGCCTTAAGTAGAAGACCCCAAATATTCTCCCTCGTACCTATCAAGGTGAACTTGAGAAATCAAGTGCTTGAACATCTTGTAAGAGACAGTTGGTACTTAAAAGTAAGGTCAGGGCTCGAAAGCAACCATTCGAAGGAACCTAAGTTCGAAGGGTATGATTTGGAGGAAGACGGAATTCTATGATTTCACGGAAGGATGTATATACCAGACAGTGGATATATCCGAAACACCATCTTGAAAGAAGCACATCGAGCAGTATATTGTGCACATCCTGGGGTAAAGAAGATGTATGCTGACACTAAGAAACTCTTCTTTTGGTCAGGCATGAAAAACGACATTGTCAAATTTGTCACTAGGTGCCTTGAATGTCAGCAAGTAAAAGTTGATCATCGTCACCCAGCAGGTCTCTTACAACCTCATGACATCCCTATGACCAAATGGGAGATAATTTCTATGGATTTTATCGTTGGTCTGCCTCTTACGCAACAAAAGCATAATGCCATTATGGTTGTGGTGGATAGATTAACCAAAAGTTCCCATTTCATCCCAGTAAGAGATACTTATGAAGTAGCTGACGTGGCACGGGTATTCATCAATGAAATTATCAGATTTCATGGAGTACCTAAGAAAATCATATCCGATAGAGATCCTCAGTTCACATCAAGGTTCTGGAATTGTATGCAATCGGCCTTGGGAACTCAGTTAAATTTGAGTACTGCCTATCATCCTAAGACCGATGGACAGACAGAGAGGGTAAATCAAGTACTCGAGGATATGCTAAGGATATATGTTATGGACCAACAGTCACGCTGGGAAAAGTACTTACCCTGTTAGAATTTTCTTACAAAAATAGCTATCACAGTTCAATCGGGATGCCGCCATTTGAAGCTTTATACGGAAGACCTTGCAGAACGTCGTTGAGTTGGGACAGGTTAGAAGATCGAATAATCGTCAGACCAAACTTGATCCAAGAGATGGAGGATCAGGTAAAACTGATTAGACAACGATTAAAAGAGGCTCAGGATTGACAGAAAAGTTATGCGGACACTCACAGGACAGATAGAAGCTATGTAGTGGGAGATCAGGTTTTCATCCGCATCAGACCAAATAAGAGCACCATTCGGTTTGGGAGGGGGACAAAATTATCCCCCCGATTTATTGGACCGTTTGAAGTCCTGGAAAAAGTTGGACCTGTCACTTATCGTCTTGCACTGCCACCCCACCTGCATAAAATTCATAATGTATTTCATGTATCTGTCTTACGACACTATATTGCTGATAAATCTCATGACCTTCAATGGAAGGAACTGCAGGTATCGGACAAGGGAACCCTAACGGTCGAACCATTACGTATTCTGGAACGTAGGGTTTGACAGCTCAGGAACCGCCGGATAGACCAAGTGAAAGTCCAGTGGGACAAGTATAGTCTTGGATCAGCGACTTGGGAGGATGCTGAGACTTTTTGCCAGAATTACCCCAGCTTATGCTAAATTTTGAGAACTGAAAACTTTTATGTATATAACTGCTCTATTTTGATACTTGACATTTTGAAACACTATGTAAAGATGAGTTTTTACTTTGCTGGTACATGGATACCCATAAAGCTAGAATGCTACTTCACTCTATTAATACAGGATATATGCTGTTTGTTTAAAATTCACTGGTGCATGGACACCAATATGAAAAATGTCATTTAAATTAACATTGCAAGAATGTGAAATCATAGATTAGACATTATAGACGAAAATATCTATCAATTTATTTCATTGCATTTCAAATATGATTCAAGGAAAGGGAATAAAAGAGTAACTACATTTTGAATATGAAACATATGGGTATATAGATTGAAAATGGTTAAAGCAATGCATCATAAATAGAACATGAATGAACTAAACAGAAGAAGCATCTGAAATGAGAAATTTTATTGAACATATGGATACCTATGTGAACAAATTTTCTTTTTATATCTAAGTTCTAGGATTGATATCATACATATCAAAGTATTTTGAATACGTAGAGGTTGTTATATGGGTAACAATTGGTTATGAACAATATAGATGCATATGTTGTAATATGTGTACGAGTGTTTACATTGCAGATTATGTACCAGTGAGTATCATGCAGAAAAACAGATTACCGAAGCAATCTACGTGATGACAGATTTCCAAGAACAACTGAGACTCCCCGAGATCCCACGATAGGGTGTTGACCCTGGTCCTACTGGGAGGAGTGGAGGTGTTGCCCACTGTTTATCCTCCAATACCTGGAGTCATGGGAGGACTGTGCGAGTAACGCTCCCCTAGACGTGTGATGATCACTGTCGGATGCCTACAAACATGTCAGGTCAATGTAATTGACACTGATATCATTTGAGGTCTATGAATGGATCAGTAGAACTGATGCCATGGCATATTCCTGTAGAGGACGGATAGGATGGGAGTGGAAGAGATTAGGAAGGATAGGATGATTTTAGGATAGTTTAGAGATTCAGATGAGATGGGAAGTAACAATTAAATTACCAATACATACTTATTCAAACATAAATGAAAATCTTAAAAATAAAAAAAAATAAAAATAAAAAAACAATATTGATATGAGTATATGAAACCCTGAACTTCGGAACGAAGTTTCTGAAGGGAGGAAGTATGTAACGACCCATTCCCAAGTTATACACAAAATGATATTAGCGTGTGAACGATATAGGCATTTGATAGCTACGCCTGCCTATACCGCACACATCGCACTAGTACACCTACCTACTAATATCCAGATTACATAAATTGGGAACTTAATATTAAGATTTCAGATTTATATTAAGTTCAACTAAGTATAAGTTTTATGAAAAGAGCTAATAAAAGAAAATGATATAATAAAGTTAACTCCTTAAGTTAAAATGAGTATGCAATATTAAAGATTAATATTAAAAGTACTTAAATATAAAGTCCCATGCTCTATAAATAAAATAACTATATAATTACACCTTCATAAATATATATTCATACCCACATTAATATGGATCACCTCACCATAAAAACATTTAATATCAACATAAGGATGGATAAGGCCTCGGAAGGTTAGAGGCGGTGGAGGAAGGTTGTTTAAAATATATTCCTATCCAAATATAATGAAAAGTATACCACCATAAATACATATAATATCACCATTAATAATGATAGGACCTCGGGAAGTAAGAGGCAGTGGAAGGAGATTATTTAAGGGAGGTGATATGGAGGAGAAGGGGGGGATATTTTTGAGGAAAAAAGAAACGAATTCTGCTGAAGTTAGGTTGAATTGTGAGATTGAATTGTCTGGGAAGGAGTCTCTGGTTTCTTGGAAATCTGGGCACGGGGGCAGAGGAGACATCCTCTAGGTCTGGGATTGTTCCCGAATTGGTTGGGAGGATTTTATTGTCCCGGCAATCTGTTCACAACATCACCAGGTGCTAAACTGATCTTCAGCCCGCTTCAGGATTTGTAAATTGGTGTTGATTTTCAGGTATTCCTCTACGTATAGATTAATCATACAAGCTGAAATTTCAATTTTAACTGTTACAATGTTTCATTAGATCTGTTTTTACTTAAAGTTAAGTTCAGATAGGTCCAATTTAGAAATCAGGGAACAGAGTCATTACAGCTATCATATCACAAAAAAATATGGATCATTGTTACAGAGTGCATACAACTCTCTTTTGGAGTTTGGCTACGAAATTAAATAATTCAATAACTAAAACACAGGGAAAACAAAGAGTAATTCAAGACTGATCATGAGAACAAAGAAAAGGATTAGATTTTTTTTATTTAATTCAATAAAAAATTGTTGTTATAGATAATAATACAATTTGAGAGTTAAGTTATCAAAGTACTTAGAATCTTCATGTTGTTGCATAGCAACGCCTTACACAACCACTAAACACCCTCGCTAACTCATACAGTGTTAGGTCACACTCTCTAAAAATAACATAGTATGCAAAATAACACCAACAGTCCAAAAACCAATTATCCAAGAGCCAAGAGGAAAAGAAAAAGCATAAATTCATAATAAAAACTCCCTTTTCCTTATTTATTCTTTCCATTTATCCTCGCGTTTTTAATCTCTTCGCATTCCACTGAATCAAATCCCTTCATGGGCTCTTGAACTCTTCATCTTCCAAAACTGAATCGATTCACCTCCTCTCAACATGTAGAGAAATATAATTTGTAACTTACATTTAATTATGGTAACATATCTCGTAGGGTTTTTTCTATAGCAATGCAACTAAACAACTGCCAATTTTGGATATGTCAGCAACTCCACATAGCATAAGTATCAACATGCAATCTTTAGAGTGTCATAAACTCGAGAGTAGTTGTCGCTTAGGTAAAATATAGCTACAGGAGTAGCAATAACTACCAGTTGGATGTATAAACAACTAAAATAGTAGGTGTATCAACAACTAACATAGTAGGTGTATCAACAACTTAAAACACATGGGAGTAAAAACACTTAATACATACTCAATATAAACTTCTTTTTCATTGAGGAGAATCACTTGAGGCCAAGGATGCTCCTACATCACTTTCTTACATTACACCTACACATATCCTCTATACTAGGGGGTTGAAGAGCACCTCTCAGAACAAAAATTAGTTAGCATTGGCGTATTTTTAAAATGAATATATTAAATCACAACAACTACTGAATACAAAATTCTTCTTCTTTTTTTCCAGTTAGACGGTCTTTCAATTATCATTGTTGACAAAATAACAATACATGTCTATGACTACTTATCTTTTGCTAAGAAAACAAGACTAGTAGCTTAAAAATAGGTTTCATTTTAAAAAATCCATAATTCTCAGGTTATCCTTTTAGAAATATGAGTCTATTCCTATCTAGGAAATAAGAGAAACAAGCATAGTATTGACTAACAAACAATAAAGCATTCCTATAGAATATTTTCAATAAAAAAAGGTATGATGTACACCATTTTTAGTGTGTGGAAGAGTCAAACTAAGTGGGAGCAGGGGCCTAGTCTTCGTCATTGTCATTATTGAATTCTAATTTCACTATTTTCTTGCCTACAACTAAGACTTTTTCATCCAAATTTTTAACTTGTTGCTACAATGCATTGGTACGAGGGAGTATTCCTTCTTGAGCCTCATGAAATTTGACCGATAACATATCTATTTTTTTTTTTACTTGTTAATATAATTCCATAGTTCACATTTATTGTGTTTACCTATACTTGGTGCTACTTATTTTTCAAAACCATTGTACATCAATTTATACAACCTTTTTGTTAGATATAAAATGATACTCGACCTTGATCTCACATTTTGTTTCCTTAATTTCCTCTTGAGCTAATTACATGGTCTAGTCATAGGCTTTGGTGTTGGATTATGAGACTCTTCTAGAGTTTGCATGACCAAAGGAAGAACAATCAATTTTTGGCATTATAATATCCGGTATGGGTGACATGCTAGAGATGGGGAGGATAGGAATGGGAGAGGGATGCCATGGTAATAAATTAAATTGTTACAAAATACTTATGAGCCAGGGGACATGGGAGAATTTTCATAATGCCACTAAGTAACTAGGAGACGTTGGGATGGAGAGGGGCCAGGAATAAAGAAAAATGAGAATGGAGAGGTGAGGAAATCAAATTTTCTAAGAGAAATAGATATGAGAAATAGAAATTATAAAAAAGGAAAGAAATAAGAAATTCATATCCCTAAAGATTTATTTGTGAAATTGGTAACATGCCAATTCATGATATTTGAGAATATCAAACATAAGTTTCCACCACATGCATCGCCATAACTATGTGGTATCACACATTGAAATTGCCAATATTCTCATGTGAGTCTCAAAATGATACCATAGTGTTGTGATATTCATTGCCCAATCCAAAGTGGAGGTGAAGTGGCACATCTTTACCTTGCGTAACATAAAATTCATTAGCTACCCTTAGTTGTGTAGCCATCGATTCCTTGAATGTCAAGTAGATCCTTATGCAAATATTTGTAAAGAGTGTAATGGTATATTAACATATTCTGTGTGTGAAAATACAAAAACATATATTGTTATAATATATTTATTTTATTTTTTTCTTCATAGAAAAATAAAGAAATAGACTTTGCACATCTACAAAGTAAAAAAAAATCAATACTAAAATACATTTCCACATTATTTTTATTTAAACTAAATGATGCAATCCATAGACATCTATGCATTAATGCATTTAAATGAACATTTAACCTTTAACAAAAAGTGATAAATGCACTAGTTCTCCAATGCATTGCTTCTTTAAAAAACAAATACGCTCCCAGGTGCATCAAAATTTAGCCAACTAATAGAAGCACTTTGATGCTTTCAATATCTAGTGTATGTATTCGGTTTATAAAAATATATAACATGCACCCATGTGGGATGTATATATTTTGAAGTCCTTATGCAAAATAAAAGGAAAGTAGGACACTCATGTGTCCCATACATATTTAGAACAATTATGCACATTATCTATATAAGTGCACGTAAAAAACCAATCTCCGTAGAGGTTTTCCTAATCAAGTTTTTTTTTAATTATAATATTATTGATCAAAATAATATAAGCAATAATATTAACTATAATATTACTAATTTTGAAATATAAATAATCATTTTATTGAATTATTATTAATTATATATTATTATTATTATTGAATTAAATTTTAATATTCACATCAATTAATTTCATTATCATATGCCTTAAAATTATTTTAATTTGGTAAATATAAATTATAAGTTGAACTTTGAAATTATAATTATTATTATAGGCAATTAAAGTGCGATTTGATTATTTTATAACTATTATATTAATATAAATCTATTTTAATAAGGTATTTAATATAAATTTAGAGGGATCAAATTTCTTGAGTTGTTAAGTTATTCGAGAATGCAAAAAAACAATGTGTGATTTCTCATTGTTTAAAATGTATTCTTGAATCCTATATATTTTAAGTATATGGCAATATTAATTCGTATTAATATATTTTATTCATAACCTAAATTAAATGTTTTATTATATACAACATTAAAATATTTTCTTTTAGCATTTCTCTTCTATATATAAATATAAATGAAGTTGATATTCACATAAATATGTCTATTTATAAAATATTTATACAAGCACAACCACATTTAATTAATTAAATGTAGTTGATATACGCTAATAAGCATATATCATATTAATAATTAATATAATATTAATCAATATTAATATTATTAAAAATAAATAATGTAAATAATATTAATATTATCAAAATCATATCAACCACATTTATATTAATTAAATAAAATAAATAATAATAATAATAAATTAATATTAAAAATATATAATGTAAATTAATGACAAAAATAATAGCAATAATACAAAATAACTATTTTATAATAAAATAAACATTCTTTCTTTACTATTATTATTAATTTAAATATTATTTGAATATTATTAAATAAATAATTATTATATTTACGATAAATATTATATAAATCCCTTGATCGGGTGCGTACGGCTTATCGTCCTACTTGGAACCAACGTTAACGAAGATTAGATTATGCTTATGCAGGAGGGTGGCCTTGGCAAGCACAAGGAATGCATGATAGGCTTGATGTTATGTGAGGAGGCCTGGGAGATATTAAGGAGGGAAAAATATCATGCAGAACGATAAACCTCCAAGTGGTGGTGGATATCTACAGTACATTGCATGGAGTCTTGTTGTGGTGTATTCCAGTTTCACGAGCAGAGAGGAATTTCTTGGGCTCGTCTACAGTGGAAAGTTGGGCAAGAAGGATCCATATGCGAAAGGGCATTGACATCGACTTCATGGAAATGGTTCTAGGGTATGTTTTTTTTATCTTCCTTTAACTCTTTCTAGCGACATACTTATAATATGAAAGTTTCTTGTAAGGTTATCGTGCCCTCTTTTGAGTGGTTGGCTATGTGATTAGGTGTTCTCTATTCATTAGATGAGAATGTTGATGGGATTCAATACTATCTTGAATTTGTTGTTTCTAAACTGGTTTTGGTTATTTATGGTATCTTATTGCTTTAAATGGGAATGTATGGCATAATTTGGTCTCTCTCTCAATCTAGGAGAGGTATTATCTATGGTTGAAATGGTTTTTTCTATATACAGTCAAATTGGTTTTCAATTATGCCACATATGGTGTTATTACAAGTTTCACATTTTATTGTTGAATTTCTATACGGGAAGAAGCTTGAGGAGCAAGCAAGAAGTTATTTCCGTGGAAGGAGATGAAGCTACTTTGGTTTATACTAGTTCAGTGTAATGTTAGAGCACGAGGTGTTAGCCATTGGAGGAGAGCGCCAGTGGAGGTGGGTCGCCCTACCTACTGTGTTTTCATAATGCATGGACCTAATTTTATTTTTCTCTTGCTTTTGTTCTTTATAAATGTAACGGGTGTTATCAATGTGAGAGCACGCCCAGCCAACGAGTTGTGGGTCTCTTCTCGATTAGCGGTTTGGCTCGACGAATATTCTGATGTTCAGTGGGGGTTGACGGAAATGGCTCAGCCAAAAACAAGCATAGACGAAACCGGTACTGAGGGTCATAGCATAAGTCAAAAAAATGAATCTTGGGAGGGACAAGGAGCATCCTCCTCGTAACTACCCAGGAGGACTGGCCGGAAAACACAGTGTCATCACATTAGCGTCGTGGCTCAAACATATATAAATCGCACTCCCGAACAGGTGTGGCATATGATTAATGGGTTGGGAGGTTGACCTTAACCAATGAGTTGATCAGGAGATACACGAGGACGAATGGTATTTGTTGGTCCCATATCTGAGCCACACTGTGGAAGGCACACCCAATATAAGCAGACAATCCATCTCTATTGGATGATGAAGAACATAGTGGCCATAACTATTATGTTGTTCCATTAAAACTAATACAGGATTTCAGGAAATCTAACAAGAACTTGAGCTTGTCCAATTTCAAATTTAGAAGAAAAATTTTTAGTTGTGACTCATTGAGCAACACATTCAGTGCCCTCCTCACTCAGATATTTCAGGTTCCAGTGCAAAGGAACCAACTCTGCTGGAGTCCTTGGAGGACTAGTCTTTATATGCTTCTTTCTTTTTTTGTTAGATTTTGATGTTATATATGTGGTTAAGGAGTACCTTTGTTAGTATGCTAAGCGTGAACTGGGTTTTCGATATTCAGGCCTATAAGGCCGAGTATGACATACTTAAGAACTTCATATTTTGGATGGCTTATAACGCGTTCCGATGGCCAATAGGCCTGCTTTCCCAATAGGTAGGTTGAGCCCACAGAATGTCTATTATGGTTGTAATATGCTTTGAATATGAATGAATGAAAAGTCCTACTAAACTTACCAAAAAAAATAGTATATAAATCAATGATAACAATATTTAAAATATAATAATATATAATAATTAATAACAATAATAATAATAATAAAAATATATAAGAATAAATTAATATAAATTAAGGATAGTAATAATAAAGTAAATTAATCATAATGATGTAAATTAATACTAATAATAATAATAATAATTTTTTTATAATAAACTAAAAATCTTTTATTTATTATTATTATTGATATAATTATTATTTAAATATTACTAAATAAATAATTATTATATTAACAATAATATAATAAAACATAATTAATAATTTAAATTAATAATATAATAATCACAAAAATATATATTATTAATAATTTAAATAATAAAAATATATATTAATAATAATCATCATTATTCTGATGATGAACTTCAGTTGGAATTCAAAACGCGTCGGTTCCAAAAATTACTTATGTGATTTCCCAGAAGATTTATAATTGAAAAAAAAAAATTAATAATATTATTATTTTAACAATAAAAAATATTATTTTAATAATAATAATAAAATTTTATTAGTAAAAATTAAAAATTAGTAATATTGTATATAAAAAAAAAAATTGTGATAAAATATGTTTATATATGATTATCACCGAAATATTTTTTATATAAATTCTATGGATTACAAAAGCCAAATTCCTAATAATTAATAATATTATTAATAATTAATCAATTATTGATAATTATTTAACAAATATACATTTTTTATAATTATTATTTATTATAATAATAACAATTATTAATTATTATATTTTATTATTATTATTATTATTATATTATAATTATAACAATTATTACAATTATTACAATTATAATTATAATAAACTAAACCCTTATATTAATAAACTAAAGGGATTGATATTATAAATCGAAGGGACTAATAAACCAATGGATTAATACTAAAAATTGAAGGGAATAATATTAGACCCAAGGGTCTAATATTATAAACCCCAAGAAAAATTTTATAAACCCTAAAATAAACATGGTTGACCATGGTTGATTTTCATATTGACACAGTCATTGTGAGAATGCGACATTAGATCATGGTTGACCATAATTAATTTCCATATTGAGACAAACTTCATCATAATGTGACGTTGGGTGATGGTTGACCAAGATTGACCATGGTTGATTTCCAGAATAAGACGATATTTGTCAAAATGTGGAATGATTATTGACCATGGTTGGAAATGAATGGCCATGGTTGATTTTCATATTGAGACAATATTTGTCACAATGCAACATTAGATCATGGTTGACCATGGTTGATTTTCATATTGAGAGAATCTTTGCCACAATGTGATGGCACACCATTGTTGAGCATGGTTAACCATGAATGACCATAATTGACTATGGTCAACTATGTTTGACCATGGTTGACCATGATTGATTTTCACATTGAGAAAATCTTATGATAAACCCTAAGATAAATACTATAAACCAAGGTATATAAACCCTATAATAAATATTATAAACTGTAAAATAAACATGGTTTATTTTTCATATTGAGACAATCTTCATCATAATGCAATGTTGGGGAATGGTTGACCAAATTTGACCATGGTTTATTTCCATATTAAGACAATATTTGTCACAATGTGACAATGATTATTGAACATCGTTGGCCATGAATTGCCATGGTTTATTTTCATATTGAGACAATATTTATCACAATGCAACGTTAGACCACGGTTCACCATTGTTGATTTTCATATTGAGAGAATATTTGTCACAATGTGACGTTGGACCATTATTGAGCATGGTTAACAATGAATGACCATAATTGACTATGGTCGACCATGTTTGACCATGGTTGATCGTGATTGATTTTCACATTGAGAAAATCCTATCATAAACCCTAAGATAAATATTATAAACCAAAGTATATAAACCCTATGATAAATATTATAAATTATAAAATAAACATGGTTGATTTTCATATTGAGACAATCTTTGTCACAATGTGACATTGGACCATGGATGACCATGATTGACCATGGATAATTGTCATAATAAGACAATCTTTGTCAAAATATTATTTATATTAAACCCTCGGATTAATATTGTAAACCCTATTAATATTATTATACCCTAGGAATATGAATCCTTGGGTTAATAAACCCAAGAATAATAATAAATCCAAGGGATTAATATTATAAACTGAAGGTATATAAACCTTAATATAAATATTATAAACCCTAAAATAAACATGGTTCGGCATGGTTCATCATGGTTTATTTTCATATTGAGACAATCTTTGTCACAATGTGATGTTGTACCATGGTTGACCATGAATGATTGTGATTGATTTTCATATCAAAACGATCTTTGTCACAGTGCGATTAATAAACCCAAGGAATTATATTATAAACCCAATGGATTATAAACACAAGGGATTTATTTTAAACCATATAATTAATATTATAAACCCTATCAATAATATTATACCCTATGAGTATGAACCCTTAGATTAATAAACCTGAGGGACTGATATTATAAACCCATTGCATTAATAAACCCATGGGCTAATACTAAAAACCAAGAGAATAATATTAAACCTAAGGGATTAAAAGTGTAAACCCAAGGTATATAAACCCTAAGATAAATATTATAAACCTAAAAAAAATATGGTTGACCATGCTTTATTTTCATATTGAGACAATATTTATCACAATGCAACGTTGGACCATGCTTGACCATGCTTGATTTTCATATTGAGAGAATATCGGTCATAATGCAATGTTGGACCATGGTTGACCATGCTTGATTTTCATATTGAGAGAATCTCGGTCACAATGCGACGTTGGACCATGGTTATCACAATGTCACGTTGGACCATGAGACAACATTTTCCATAAGGTGACCATGATTGTTGACCATGGTTGATTTTCATATTGAGACAATCATTGTCACAATGCAAGATTGGAGAATGTTTTAACATGGTTGACCATGATTAACTATGGTTGACGATGGTTGATGATGTCTCACCATCATTGATTTTCATATTGAGACAATATTTGTCACAATGTGACCTTGGGCCATGGTTGATCATGGTTCACCATAATTAACCATGGCTATGATTTAACATGGTTTACCAAGACTAACCATGGTTCACCATGATTTATTTTCATATTGAGGCAATCTTTGTCACAATGCGACGTTGGACCATGGTTGATTTTCATAATGAGAGAATCTTTGTCAAAATGTGACATTGGACCATGATTGATGATGGTTCATGATGGTTGAACATGAATATGAACCCAAAGGATTCATATTAAACCCTAGGTTTAATATTATAAACTATGAATAATATACACCCTTGGAATATGGACCATTATATTAATAAACCAATAAGATTGATACTATAAACCCAAACGATTAATACTAAAAACCAAAGAGATTATAAACCCAAGGGAATAATATTAAACCATGTATGTACCCAACAGATTATAAACCCAAAGGATTAATATTAAACCATGTAAATAATATTATATTCCCAATATATATATAAACCATAAGATAAATATGATAAACCCTAAAATAAACATGGTTTACCATTATTGGCCATGGTTGATTTTAATATTGACACAATCTTTGTCACAATACAACGTTCGACGATAGTTGTCCATGATTGATTTTCATATTGATATAATCTTTTGTCACAATTTGACGTTGGACCATGTTTGACCATGGTTGATTTTCATATTGAGACCATATTTATCACAATGCCATGTTGGACCATAGTTGGCCATAGTTGGCAACAGATGACCATGGTTGTCGCAATGTGATGTTAGACCAACATGCAGTCTTTCTTTCAATGTGACCATCATTAGTAACCATGGTTTCCCATGGTTGATTTTCATAGAAAGACAATATTTGTCACAATGTAATGTTGGACCATGGTTGACAATCTGTTATTTTCATATTGAGACTATCTTTATCACAATGTGACATTGGAAAATGGTTTACCATAATTGACCTTAGTTGATGATGGTTGACGACTGTTGACAATGGTTGACCATGATTATAAAACTGAGATATTTATATTAAACCATGGTATTAATTATAAACCCCAATGAATAATATTATACCGTAGGAATATGAATCCTTAAATTAATAAACCGAAGAGATTAATATTAAAAACACAAGGGATTATTATTCCAAGGGGATACTATTAAACCAAAGGTATATAAACCCTAACATAAATATTATAAACCCTAAAGTAAACATGGTCGAATATGGTTTACCATGGTTGATTTTTATATTGAGACAATCCTTGTCACAACGTGACGTTGGACCATGGTTGACCATCATTATAAACAAAGATTTTACATGGTCCATTGTGTTTATAAACAAAGGCTTTGTCTGAGCATGGTTAACTATCTGATCATTGACTATAGAGGTTCACTTTATTTCACTATGTTTGAAATTTTTTCTTGACTATAGCTTACTATTAAAATTAATTTTCCTATTTATGTGATTAAATATTAATATGGTTGATTATGTATGGCTATTAATGTAGTTGAATATGTATATTTAAACCTCACTATTATACCCAATAGCATAACCTTAATAACCTTAATAAAGGTACATTTCCATGTTCTTGGATGAGAAATCCCTAGTGTTTTTTTGGTGTTCTATAACTCTCTAAACCTTTTTTGGCATACATGAGTGGCACGCTTAGAGCTCATTTATCTAATCAACACATATTGAAATGTAAAATTAATTTATTTTCAAAACTATAAATATGTTATGTTTGTAACCCAACTTATAAAATTTAATTTAATTGCAAAAATATAATTAATGTAAAGAAACATAAACATAGTAATAATGAACTTATATCTAAAACCAATATAATTAAAAAAAATTAAAAATAGTAGCCCTTATTTGGATTTAAATTAATTTCAAACATATATTCTTGCCATAATGCTATTAATGGAAAATTATGGATGATAAGATGACCTTCGCTAGAAATAGAAATTTTGAGATATTAAAAACATAACTCTTTTCTTCTTCACTTTATCGATATGAAAGCAATCTATGTTAAATAATATAAGATTAGGTTTTATTTGGTTAAGCTTGAATTCTCCCTCATATGTTTGTATTATATGCATATATTAGGATGGTTGGTCATTCAAATATTGCTTTCTTCGTAAAAGCTACAAATTTTAATTATGTTGTATCATTTTGGACACAATTTTGATGAATTTTTGTCTTTTAATTTCCAATTATGATGGAAAAAAATCATTGCAAGATGCAATTTTGATTGAAAAAAAAACATTGCAAGATGCAATTTTGATTGAAATATAATGATTATTTTGGATTTTTTAATAATAAATAAATGAGTCTAGAACTTATTTTTAGGGGACACATGCAAATTAATATTTTGGAATATTTTCTTATATTGTTAATAAAGTATTTTGGATTCTTGAAGAGTAAATAAATGTGTTTAAAACTTATTTAAGACACGCATACAAATTGTTAATATTTTAGAATATTTTCTTATATTATTAATAGAGTTGATTTTGTGAAATCTATTTTTCTATATATTAAAAAATTGTTAACTTAATAAAATTATTTAAAATCTTTCATTTTTTATTTTAAAATTTTACTATAATGCAATTATCAAAAAAATAATGAAAATTAATTATATTAAAAAATTGTTAACCTAATAAAATTATTTAAAATCTTTGAATTTTTATTTTAAATTTTTACTATAATGCAATTATCAAAAAATAATGAAAATTACTTTTTTTATTAATAATAATGCTAATCATTTATCATTACACTTCTCATTTACAACGTTATATGAATATTACCCAATTAATTTGGTTTTTATTATTATTATTATTAAGGTTATCACACATTTTATTTATTATTATTAATGTATTTAAAGTCACATAATTTAGACGTAAAAGTTCATGTGCTAATTTAGTATATTTATGCATATAAGGTTAAAAAAATTAGAAAATATTATTATGAATATTGTTTTATTTATTTAATAATAAAACGTATTATTAAAGTATTTATATTATATAAATTGATAAATATACTCTCAAAGTATTTTACTTATATAAATTGATAATTTAAATATAAAAATGGAAATTTGAATATTTTTTTCAATTTAATTTGTCTAAAATTCAAAAAAAACAAACAAACAAAACAAAACCATTTAAATTACTTCAAACTAACAATATTATTAATAGAGAATTAGTAGTTATTCATCATCCCTCAAATTGATGATCTCATATATCATCTCAAAGAGGAACAATTATTTAAAAAAGAAATGATGCTTGCGTGGATCGGTGTATTGTCTTTCTTAGTGCCATGTGATTTCATGTTAATATAATGGTCGATCCTTTAAAATTATCAGAAAATTTGAAATCAAAGGTCAATCGACATTTACAAGTATCTTTTTCAATTGTACTTGTTGGAATGTGTAATTCCTACTTGTCTTCAGTTATGATTCTTTCTATGTATAGAGTATGTTCCTATTCCATAGGTAGCTAAAACCTAAGTTCCTAGTTTTGTGTGAGGTTGAGATATTCTCTTAACCAACTTATTGTACGTCCAAGATAGCTTCCCTATCTTGAGACTATACTCATGTATATGTGTAACTATATTTGATTAATAGAATATAGGGTGCATCAGATTTCATCTTGGTATCTTGTAAGTGGTTCATACATGATATTTTCTTTTACTTAGGTAACTTTAATATGAGAGATATTAAGGGTCAGTCTAAATCTAAATGAGAAACTTGAATGATGAAGATATTGTACTACTCGGATGTATGACTTTATATTTGTGTGAACACATAGTTTCTACAATTGATAGGGAATTTTATAATGCGTTCGATTGTGTATCATTTTTCTCAACATAATAATGTTCGTCGGAACAGATCAAGATGGTCACGTCTCATAGCTATATTTTAATGGTATTCATTGTGTAAATGTTTGAATCAAATAGAAATAGATCACGGATATAGTTCTAAAATATGATATTGAAAGAGATTAGGGATATAGTTCTAAAATATGATATTGATCGTGAAAAATTTGTTAGTGTTTCTCTCTTTAAGGCTGAGTCGATACAAGTAGGGTAGAATATATCATACTACAAATGATAGCACAATCACGCTTCCTATAAACAATAGAACTCTTTCATGATTCAGTTGAGAGAAGAGGTCTCTACCGTTCCTATCTCCAGCACCTGAAAGCCAAAAAAACCCCAAACTTAGTGCAACTTGCATTATAATTTCCTACTGTAGTACAAAAAGTCCTCTATTGCCTGAAGCAAGAAAGATGCCTCTCCATAATAGTAGAATTGCACACATGTATACATATTATTGTTTTTATTAATCAAATTTTCTATTTTTATAAAATTTTCAAATTGGATTGTTTAAATCAACATTGATTAGAACCCCAAAGGATGAAGTTGAACATTAAACAAAATCCCTAGAAAATTTTTAGAACATTACAAGATTATGAATGCATACATGTGGAAACAAGGGAGCAACTGTCGTAGTTGTAGTCCCTGCGGGTAGAGGAAAATTGCAAGGCCAATGCCATTTTTTGAAAAGGAAAAATTCGGGAGTACACTAATTATAATTTCTTCTGAGAAATAAAAGAGCCTTATAAAAAGTTTTTTGTTACACTTTCTATCATTGGGCTTTGAAGCCAAAAAGCAAGAACCCCCAGAAGTTTAATTTCATTTGGATGCAGAAATAGAATTCTTTAAAGCTTTTTCTGAGAAAACATAACATTAAAAATGAATAACATTAAAATGTTACTTTGGAATAGTGGTATATTTCCTTTCTGCAATTAGTTTGCTGACAAACTTTTACATTGGTAATGTTTATAGCAAAAAAAAAAACTTTTTGAAAATCTAGATGTCCTTTTAGTGGGACTGATATCTTATTAGTGAGACTAATATGCAAGTTTGAACAATTAGCACCGATAAAGTGTAGAGATTTGCAATAATTTTGGTAGACTGTTTCAGCATGTATTTCTGAGGATGGTCTTCGAATTCTTTCCGCTTACTTGTCTATAAATAAGAAACAGAAATAAAAACATCAAAAAACATAAATATAAATATTCTAATTCATGCACATGTCTGTAGATAGAACTCCATTGTATATATTGTATAGGTGTATACATCAAAGAACTGAAATTTTTTAAACCAACCCAGTTGCAAATTACTCTCTCCATTAACAATTTCTGTAATGGAAAATAACATAACATGGCCTAAAAAATCAAATGCCTGGAAAATCACTTCATTCAATTAATAAAAAACACAGAGATAAACAGGTTGCACTGCCCCAAATCAAGAGAGGAAAAAGTATTTATAGATACCTGAGTGTCATATCTCGGCAATTGACTGATAGAATTGTGTGCGTTGGTTGTATCCAGCAATTTACTGATAAAATTGTGTGCGTTGGTTGCAAACAGGATACTTGCAATTAGAGCCACAGTTTGGGTGCCGGGAACTGTGAGACACAAGTTATGAAAAATATTTGTGTGGGGTCTGCAGATTTTTCTGATGACATTGGACAAGTTATGGAAAATCTTTGTGTGGGGTCTACAGATTTTACTGATGACATTGGATTCGTTGGCAAGCTTGGAACAAATTGTCTCACTGGAATTATCTTGTTGATCAAACCATCCAGTGTCAAATTTCAAGACCTCCATAGCTACAAAGTTGTAGTGTTGTAGGAAATTTAAGCATGGTTAAAAGAAGGATAAACCATCCAGTGTCAAATGTCAAGACCTCCATAGCTACAAAGTTGTAGTGTTGTAGGAAATTTAAGCATGGTTAAAAGAAGGATAAAGAGAACAGCAAGGTTAAAGTTGTCGATGACAAATTCAACATACCTTGTAAAACATAATGTTTGTGAAATCTTGGGACCAAGCACTGTTGCATGAGACCCTCTCCATTTGTATATCCTTGGCATTTGTGAAGCCTCTGAAATTCACAAAAAATTATGTTGATGTAGTACATGATTTCATTTATGGATGGAAGCATAAGGTATTAGTTAATACTAAAGATAAAATATCTTTGCTATAAAGATTACTTTGTATCTGAATCATTGACAATTGATGCAGTACTGAATTTGGATAAAAAGTCATAGAACTTTGGAATTCTGATGATAGGAACCAGTAACTGATTCACACAAATACCAATATTGATAAAAGTGTGAATAGTACTAATTAATACACAACTTCAGAGAATAACTGCAAAAGGATCAAAAGGGATTTCACAAATACCTGGTTAAGGAAAGCTATCGGAAGTTCTGTGGAGGAATTCTCATTGGTGTGTTGATTGAGAAGATCGTTTAATTTGTAGGAAACAATACCCAAATGGTCTAAAGTGCTTACCGTAGTACATAATCTTTTAAATTCTCTAGAATCCTGAGCAGATCAACCCCATCTTGACATAATGAATGAAACTATATTTGAACTGAATTTAAAAATAAACATGAAAGTAAGAGTGACTAAATGTATTTTGACATACATCTGTTTGTGGACCTGTGGTCACTGTTAAGGTAGGAAAACTCATAGTATTCCGCTGCAAAGTAGAGTTCAAGTTGTGGCCTCAAGTTCTTTAGCTCCTGTGAATACTACTTTACCAATCTCATATATTTGTAAATCGAACAGTACTTATGGATCAATTTCAAATAGAATCAGACGAGAAACATGGGTGGGTACCTGCAGACTGTGGAGGAAATGCCTGTGCAGGAAATGTGTGCTCTGCTGCATTGATATCTCATCATAAGTCATGGGCTCTTCCTCCTCCTCCTCGGGTGTAAAGGCAAAGGGAGATTGATCAGACCTGCTAAGTGTCGATAACAAACTCAACATACCTTATAAAACATAATGTTTTTGAAATGTTGGGATTCTCTTCACCAAGCATTGCTGCATGAGACCCTCCCCATCTGTATACTTTTGGCATTTGTGAGGCCTCTGAAATTCACCAAAAAATTATGTTAATGTTAGTGTACAAATGGATGGAAGCATAAAAAGAACAAATACATTAAATAAAGGCTATTGACCATAAATATTAGTTTCTATCTAAATCATTGACAATTGATCCAGTAATGAATTTGGATAAAAAGTCATAGAACTTTGACCAATATTGATAAATTTCATTATTCTGCCACTTGTTAGGAACCAGTAACTAATTCACACAAATGCCAATATTGATAGAAGTGTCAATAGTATTTTCAGAGAATAACTGCAAAAGTATCAAAAGGGAATTCACAAATACCCGGTTAAGGCAAGCTATCTGATGTTCTATGGAGGAAATCTCATTAGCGTGTTGATTGAGAAGATCATTTAATTTCTAGGAAACAATACCCAAATGGTCTACAGTGATTACCATAGCATTCAATACATAATCTTTTAAATTCTCCAGAATCCTTAGCAGATCAACCCCATCTTGACATAATGAATGAAAATATATTTGAACTGAATCTGAAAATAAACATGAAAGTAAGAGTAACTAGTCGTATTTTGACATACATCTGTTTGTGGTCACTGTTAAGGCAGGAAAATTCATGGTATTTCGCTGCAGAGTAGATTTCAAGTTGTGGGCTCAAGTTCTTTAGCTTCTGTGAATACCACTTTACCAATCTCATATATTTCTAAATCGAAAAAAACTTATGGATCAATTTCAAATAGAATCAGACGAGAAACATGGGTGGGTACCTGTAGACTGTAGAGGAAATGCCTGCTCTGTTGTATTGATATCTTATCGTAAGTCATGGGCTCTTCCTCCTCCTTGGGTGTAAAGGTAAAAAGGAATTGACCAGATTTGCAAAGTGTTGATAACAAACTCAACATATCGTGTAAAACATAATGTTTGTGAATCTTGGGATTCTCTTCACCAAGCACTGGTGCATGAGACCCTCCCCATCTGTATACTCTTGGAATTTTTGAAGCCTATGAAATTCACCAAAAAATTATGTATGGAAGCATAAGGTATTAGTTAATACTAAAAATATAATATCTTTGCTATTAAGTTGAAGAACCAATACATTAAATAAATGTTATTGATCATAAATATTAGTTTCTATCTGAATCATTGAAAATTGATCCAGTACTGAATTTGGATAAAAAGTCATAGAACTTTGGAATTCTGATGATAAGAACCAGTAAGTGATTCACACAAATACCAATATTGATCAAAAGGGAATTCACAAATACCTAGTTAAGGCAAGCTATCTGAAATTCTGTGGAAGAAATGTCATTAGTGCGTTGATTGAGAAGATCGTTTAATTTGTAGGAAACAGTACCCAAATGGTCTACAGTGCTTACCCTTGCATTCAATACATAATCTTTTAAATTCTCCAGAATCCTGAGCAGATCAACCCCATCTTGACATAATGAATGAAACTATATTTGAACTAAATCTAAAAATAAACATGAAAGTAAGAGTAACTAGCCATATTTTGACATACATCTGTTTGTGATCGTTGTTAAGGTAGGAAAATTCATAGTATTCCATTGCAAAGTAGAGTTCAAGTTGTGGGCTCAAGTTCTTTAGCTCCTGTGAATACCACTTTACCAATCTCATATATTTGTAAATCGAACAAAACTTATGGATCAATTTCAAATAGAATCAGACAAGAAACATGGGTGGGTACCTGCAGACGGTGGAGGAAATGCCTGCTCTGCTGCATTGATATCTCATCATAAGTCATGGGCTCTTCCTCCTTCTCCTTGGGTGTAAAGGTAAAAGGAAATTGACCAGATTTGCTAACTGTTGATAACAAACTCAACATATCTTGTGAGATCCTCCCCATCTGTATAATCTTGGCATTTGTGAAGCCTCTAAAATTCACCAAAAAGTTATGTTGATGTCAATATACAAATGGATGGAAGCATAAGGTATTAGTTAATACTAAAAATACAATATCTTTGCTATTAAGTTGAAGAACAAATACATTAAATAAAGGTTATTGATCATAAAGATTAGTTTCTTTCTGAATCATTGACAATTGATCCAGTACAATTTATCTACCCTACTCGCCACCCTCCTTCTGGTTAATATGTGTAGGGGAGTTGGGTAATAATTGAGGAGTGTAACGCTAACTAATCTAGCCATGGGGGTACAATGTTGCTAATAAGAGACCGTGAGCGTCAGCTATGACTGCGGATATTTTAACACGATGTTGCAGCAACTCTTAACAACTGATTTCTGTGAATTGCCAGTCTTGATCACGAATTGGCTCTCTATATACATATATGGATGTATTTCACTCATGAAAGTGGGTTCGGGTTAGGCAATATACCCGCCCCTCTACTTAGGGGGCTGCGACTATCAACCAAGACAATTACTTTTTGGTGCTTGATGTAGCCTATCAGTTTCAGTGTATCAGGAGCGGAAATTCCATATAAAGCATGAAGGGAGATTAGAGTTCCTCTCGGGGAGTATTTGGTTCTAGTTTGGAATTCTGATAATAAGAACCAGTAAGTGATTCACACAAATCCCAATATTGATCAAAAGGGAATTCACAAATACCTTATTAAGGTAAGCTATCTGAATTTATGTGGAGGAAATCTCATTAGCGTGTTGATTGAGAAGATTGTTTAATTTGTAGGGAACAGTACCCAAATGGTCTACAGTGCTTACCATAGCATTCAATACATAATCTTTTAAATTCTCACTGCTGTCCTTTATTTCTGTTTGTGGTAGGTTTTATATTCCTAACCTTAGCACATAAGATAAGGTTCCTATACACCCCTCTTTATAGACTACTTCTCTAGTTATTATGAGCATTGTAGCATCTCCCAAGAGCTCTAATGGCAAAGAGTTGACTCGGTTCCATCAAGGGCAAAGGTAGCATCATAAGTAAAGGCATATCCAGATCGAGCCAGGTACGAGCCTACCTAAAGCATCCACCATTGGGAGAAGGAAAGGAATGGTTATAACTAATCTGTGATAATTATTGTACGACATGTGAGTTCTGATGTTGAGGTAGTGAAGATGAGAGGGTAGGAATGAAAATATGGGAGGTATGCTTGATGGTGATGAGACCGAGATGTGGTCTGATCGGAATGGAATTCGCCACAGGGATTTCCCCTAATAGTTGAGTGTTATCCTAGGGAACTAGATAACCTTTATCCTTTATTGGGCTGGTCTATTCGTGCATGTATGTGGGCAACTACCAAAACATGAAATATGATCTAGAAGAACTAGGTAAACCTTTGAAATGGTGCATCAATCACGAAAATCTCACAGGAGAAACTGTTTGCAGGTATTGCTGGAAAAACTTCATGTTCCGTATTTTCAAATTTCATCCTGGTTTGATTAGAAACAAAGCTTCACCTCCTTTGAAGTGACTGGTTTTTCAATTTTTTTTCCCAAAATCTAGTATTTTAACAATAAAATCCTTTTGCAATCATCAAGAAATCATATCAGAGAAGAAAAAAGATTAGTCATTCTCATTTTGGTGTTGGCAGGTTCAATGAAATTGCTCAACAAAACTGGAAAGAAAAACACATCAACGTGATCTTGAAATTGACCACAGTCATCCTCAACTCTCAAATCCAGATCATAGGTAGGCAGATTATGGATGAGATTGGCTAAATTATGCGACCAAGTATTCCGCTGCAGAGTAGAGTTGTGGCCTCAAGTTCTTTAGCTCCTGTGAATACAATTTTACCAATCTCATATATTTGTAAATCGAACAAAATTTATGGATCAATTTCAAATAGAATCAGACGAGAAACATGGGTACTTGCAGATTGTTGAGGAAATGCCTACTCTGCTGCATTGATATCTCATCATATGTCATGGGCTCTTCCTCCTCCTCCTCCTCTGGTGTAAAGGTAAAGGGAGGCACCATAATCTATTGCTGGTACTTTTTCAGTCATCTGTATTATGCTATGTGCAGTAATGCCAGTCAACACAACAATTACATGTCAAAAACAAAAAAATAAATTAAATGCTTTTTGAATAAATTACATGTATTGGAAGGTTAAGTATCCTTATAGGGCTATGTTGATGAGTTGAAGGGTCGTTGCAAATCTGTTTCCATCACTTTCTTCTCTTTCATTTTTATTGATAAACATATTTTTATTGAGTATATTTTTTCTAAAATATATTATTGCTTTGTGCATTCTGTTTAACAATTCCTAGAACATTTTTTAATATGTAAATAGCCGTATTAAGATATAAAGTCAGTAAAAAGCAGTTAAATTACTTTAATTCAGAGATAAATATAAGGGATGTTACCTTTTTTGCTCCTGTTCTTGATGTTGTAGTTGTTCCTTCAAGTCACTAGTTACTAAAGATCGGAAGTAGTCTCAGTTCCCAAACCATTTTTCTAACAACCTTTGTTCATTTGTTGGAAATGTTAGCTTGAACAAGTGAGTATGTATTGTCAAGGAGAATTAGTTGCTTCTGGGCTAGCGATCATACTGCAAATGCATTTCAGTATGTGGGTCATCCATAGGGGCCTTTTCCGCTGGCAACGTAGCAGTAATAAGTGTTTCATGGACCGAGGTGTCAGATGACAGGATGCTAGATAACTTTGCCATGCTACAAAGATCCCTGAATCGAGCAACTTTAATAACAAAATTCTCAACAGTAAATGCCATAACCACCAGACTTAATTTTCCAGCTCATGGAAAGTCCCAGAGTCAACGATGCATCAGGTAGTTAAAATCAAGAGATTATTCATTAGTGATAAGGGTTGTCATTCTGTTGCTTTTTTGGACTACAGCATAAGGAATGCCAGTTATCAAGGAAGTTGTCTCCATCGATCAGAAACTGTATACATAAAACATCCTTTCCGAAAATGGATTGTGTAGATGATTGTCAAATAATTATTCTTATGCCACAAAGAGTTGTTGCCACCCAATGATATAAACAGACTAGATACTATGTGCTGACATATAAATGTCTCGAGAATCTGATACTTAGCATTCACGTTTCATCCAATTGTAATAACTATTCCGATTGATAAATACATCACCATCATATCATGTCAAAGATGATTGTATTGGAGGTAGTTCCCTATTATCGGAAAAAAATTCACAGACCGGAAAAACTAGGGTGGCAATAAAACTTGACGGAAAACTAGTAGACAAATATCCTTCTACAACCAACTCGGAACTTTACTGACCAGTGAAACTAATGACCATCACCAATCCATACTACACATGACAACAACAACAGCAATAACATCCTGTGAAATGCCACCACCGAGAACAGAACAAAAAACCAATGTCTTTACAGGGACGTGAAATAATGAAGGAATCGATCCACTTATGCCACAAGATTGCAAATCTGGACTGAGTCGAGGAATACTCTAAATCAGGAAGCTTGATTGGTTGGTGTATCAGGAGCCTATTTCCATGATTTTGCATTTGAGAGCCTATAATTATCCTCAATTTGCGTCCTAAAAATGGTAACAAGAATGATTCCCGCTATTATAGCCAATAGCCCTATCAAAATAACCTCTCCACGCCAGTCTGGAACCATAGTGCACCAAAAAATCAACAGACCAACAGCTCACTCTGATGGCTATCCCATTTACACAGTTTATGAATGAAAAAAGTACATATTTCAAAATATCTTAAACAACCAATACTCACATCCCCAAGACCACTATACCCTCACCAGTTTCATTCGAAAGATCAATAAAAGCAGTTCTTGTAACATTAAAGCATATAACTATTTACCGGTGTGTGTTGCTTGCAAATGAAGCTTGTACAATGTAAACTATGAGCAGTGGTCAATATGCTAGACATACCTGGAGTTGCAAGAGTAGGTTCATAGATAAAAAATCATTTGAAAAGAGATCAGATTCCTTCCATTAGCGAGTCACCATGTAACTATCATTTTTTGTGTTTCCAATTCACTACCAGCTCTTACCAGGGAAGCCATATATCATCCATTTGAACAAATTCAGAGAATAACGTGAAACATGGGCGATATGGGTGAAAAAATACATAATTAGAGCATTCGTCATATGAGTGGTATATTGTGTTTAAAAAATGGTTTGGTGTTGAATGGTGTAAAATGCAGTCAGCATGTCACTTCAGCAAGATCACCAAAATCTAGAATTTCTTTAGAAAATGGAAATGACAGGGTTTGTACGAGTACCAAGTTTAATTAGATGTCGAAAATTGGGTTTCATTGGCCACATGTGCAATATAGATTCATAAGATTTGCATATATCCTAAAATGGATGATAATTTTGTGTTGTTTTACACTAAATTAGTGTGAGACAGCAAGCTGAAATTAGTCAGAAAGAGCCTAAAATTGATGCACTAAATACTTGGTATAAATTGGCAGACAAGCCAGTGCAAAAGGGTAATTATGACAACCTATTTTTGTGTTAAAAACCGTGCCATATAGCAAGTTTATTTTACTAATTTTATCTTTTGAGACACTAATAAAGTCAGATTTGAAATCCTAGATGTAGTCAGATTTGAAAAATTAAATGATATTTGTATGCACAAAAACCAAGAAAACAGTGGCAAATAAGTCAAAATGGATGATAATTTTGCAATACTATGTGTGCCTAAAATGGATGATAGTTTGCTACTGTTGCACACTAAATTAGTCAAACAACAAGCTGAAATAGTTACGTTGGATTGTCTCCATGCTTCTTAAATGCAAGAAAATTGATGAAATATTGATCAAGAGTCTTTAACTTTACATTACATGAAATAGGAAACAATGAGTCAGGAATAGAGAGTCATTCATTTCCTTCATCTGAAAGAGAGTCAGGAATAGAGTGAAGCTCCTTACTATTCCCAATTTTGAACATTGTAGCAATCTAAAATTTTAAAATTATTATCCATCTAAAAAAAGAGAATGCACCTAATCCCCAAAAAAATCTTAGAATTAAAAAGGAAATATTAAGAATAAAATTGCTTGCAATACCATAAGTTTCAATGCCAATCTTCTAGACATGACATTTGATTATCTCTGAAATCTTAAGAAATAATTATCAAGCAGCTTACCCCCTCATACTCACTCCAAGTTGGCTTTGTGGTAGCCGTCTCTAGAACTGTACAGCTAAGGCTCCAAATGTCCACACCTAGATTATATCCATTTGAAATCTTGATGACCTGAAACAATCAATTAGAGAGGATGGAGAGCACATTAACCAAGCCTCGTTACAATAATAAGAAAAGTCTAGGACCATTTCCGATGGCCACCCAATAATATACGAAGAGTGAACAGTGACTTATTCAATACTTCAGGAGCCATCCAATATGGACTTCCTTTGAATGACAAAGGGCCAGACTGTGCAGTGATCTGGAAACATGAAAAGGTTGTATGTTAGTTTTCTAGCTAGAATCTCATGAAACTACTCATTTTCCATTTCCCACAATCACACTCACTAAATCATGTTTCCAAATCTAAAATTCAAACATAAAGAAAGAAAAGATGTTCCTCTTGGTCGATCCTTCATGGATGTTACCAGAAGCCAAATTGTGAGTTTGAAATTCATAAAAAATATCGAACAATAGGAACACTATTGCAATTATCAGAAGCTCTCTTACGTTGCCTATTACTGCAAAATCTAGAATCTTAGTGCAAGGCCTCACTAAGCAACCTAGATTGAACACAACAATGGGTGAGTTACCACTGTCACCTCAGCAATTATTCCCCTTGGCATAGTGGTTGGACACAATTACCCCAAGAGAGTAACCCAATTGGCTTATATGCTAAATGCCCCCTACGGGTTCTACAACAAAAATTCACTTGGGAATAAGTATGCAATAATTAGGGTTTCGACTGTAATAAGTTATAATTCCAACAAAATAAGTAGCAGGGTTGGCTCAACCTAGAGACTTAGGTTAACCAATAAAGGCTCAAATAAGTTCTCGAACTCATACAATCAAGAAAATATACTTGGATGTCATAAACTAAGGTTTTATTTGAGATTTGCAACAAACAATTGGTTTATAACAATAAGAAAAAGCCTCATAATATCTGATAAAGAAGTGAAGATAGTGCTAATTAATGACTCAATGAGTAAACAAGAGGATAAATTATACAAATGTTTTGTGTTGGAAAACACATATAACAACACAATAAACCCTAGATGCCAAAGACACCATAATTGATGCAAAGCTAGCTATGGTGGACTATCTTGATGCTTCTTAAATGCAAGGAAATTGATGAAATATGGAATTGTTGATCAGCCCTGGATATTTCATGAAACATATTTCTCAATGATAGAATTAACCTTTGAACAATTATGCATAATAATATTTTGGTAAGAAGATGTTACAAATCAAGTATAAAATCTCTAGCAAAAAAGCCATACTAAGAATAGATAAAGGTTTCAATTCTTCAACAAGACATGATCTTTGCTCTAGATTGGCTTGGAGAGAACATCATTACTTCTATGTAGATTTTATTAGATTTTATTGGCAGCATTTGCAGGATTTGTTCCATGAGCAGATACAGGAATAATACCGACATTCCGGTGCCACTTTCCTATTGGCTATGAAGGTTTTATGTGTAGTTTAACCCTAAATCCACTGTCTTAGGCACTATTCTTGGTAAACATTTTTATAAGGTTCAAAAATTTTGAGCACCTACTTGATGATAAGCACGAATAACCATCAATCCAGCATATTCCCCTGTCGCACCAACATTTGGTTGCAGAGAGAATGAATCAAACGCAGTAATGCCACAAAGAAGCTTTCCCAAATCTTTGAAAATCTCCTGCAACAGAATATGCAATTTTGAGACTTTTTCAAGAGGATTTGTTATTATACTAAAATTGTCATCTATATCTCAGTAAAGAAAATGACAGCCGTACCTGGTAACCAATAGCTTGATCTTGAGGTGCAAAAGGATGCATGTCAGCAAAACTTGGCCAAGTAACAGACATCATTTTTACAGTTGCATTCAATTTCATAGTGCATGATCCTAAGGGAATCATACTGTGGCACAAAGAAATATCTTTTGTCTGTAACCAATGGAGGTAGCACAGTAGCTAATGCTCTGTGTGGTAGCTAGAAACATTCACATATCTCAACAAGTTTTGATGGATGTTATTTGGCAATTGGGGGTTTGAATCTTACAAACAACATGTATTTATTTCAAATTCAATTAGCTGCATCACCATTCTATCTAACATGTCCTAAAAGAATTCTATAAGAACAATACCCTGAAAAGCATCATATCAATGGAAATCAAAGTTTTACATGTGCACGAAATAATACCTGATTTAATTCTTCTTTTAAAATCCACACCCAGAATATCTGTTGGTGTCATTCTTCTATAATTCAGCTTGAATTCGAATGAACTACCAAGCTTGAACCTAATAATTCAATTTTTAGACAAATAAATCCTTAAACACAAACTTTGAAATTCATATGAAAACCCTATACAATTTACTAAATTAGATTTTTATGGTAAAAACACAGATTCGTTGGTGCTTTTCCTATATGGTATCAAGTTTTATTGCAACTTCCATTCTTGCCCATGCTTTAACCTATCGTTTGGGTACCGTTAACCTATTACTAGCCTCTGCTCGTATTATTTTTTTATGATATTTCTTTGATGGTTTTGTGAATACGATTTTAACCTAAGTATTCGAATGCTTGCTTTTGGATGCCTAGCCTACATTTTCCATATTTTGGGCATTATTTTTCATGTTGTCACTCCACTTCCTAGTCTTAGTGGCATTATTGTTATAATGCAATAATTTTTATCCATTATTCGATACATAGACTACACTCTATCATATTTTGGGAGTTATATGCCATGCCCTTACTCCACTTTGCAGTCTTTCTAGCATCGTTGTCATGATATAATCATGTTAATAGACTTGATTTGTTTTTTGCAATTAAAATTATGTTCTAAACTAAAACTAATTATTTTGGCGTTTTAGCTTTCCTATTTCATTTTGGTTCCAATAAACTAAGATAATATGAACTACAATAGATTGTACACATCTGTAGTAATCTTCCCCTTCTGATATTATGTACACTCCGTGATGGATCAAGTGATGGGGATATTACTGATTCTGTACTTAAGGTTCAGTTGCAACTTGCATGTATATTTATTAATACAGATAAAAACATTTGACAAAAAAAACTTTCATAAAATGCATCTACAGCACATTTTTTGAGCACACAGTTGCAACGGCTAAGATACAGGTTTGAAGCCCACCAAAATCAGTTGTCTTTTCACCAGTTTTGTATAGGGCCAATGCAACAGAAGAAAACTTCTTAGCACTGGATTCTGCACTAGTGTCAAGTGATGGGGTTATTGTTGATTCTCATTTAGCCCTTCGTCAAGGCACACGCAACTTATATCAGGATCTTTTGATCATACAATAAAGTTGTGGAGTGCAGAGGATAAGGCCTATATGGACATTATTTACAATCTACAAAGTGAAATCCTTGAAGTTGAAAGTGAAATCCTTGCAGTTGATTGCTTGAGAAAAGAACGAGTTCTTGCAAGACAGAAATGAAAACATATTCAGGTACTGCGATTATGTCAGTTTCACTCGCGCTCATGTTTTATGTTTCATTTATTTCAGGTTTTTTGGGGTCATAGAGGAGATGTGTCTTGTTTAGCTTTTCATCAAGGCACATAGCAACTTATATCAGGATCTTTTGATCGTACAATCAAGTTGTGGATTGCAGAGGATAAGGCTTTTATGGACACTCTTAACAGTTAACAAAGTGAAATCCTTGCAGTTGAAAGTGAAATCCTTGCAGTTTATTTATTGACAAAAGAAAAAGTTCTTGCAAGACAGAAAACCAAAAGAATCAAATTTTACAAATTGCAAGCACAGATTGTAAATTCAAGGATAGTTTGTAAACTTATAGTTTTTTTGGTAATGAATGACAGGAATCCTACCATTCAAATGCTTTTAAACATGGAATGAGAATAATTAAAAGTCTATGAAAATACATATTTTCTTAGACACGTGGATATACAAATGGATCCAAAAGAATAGTTGATAGATCTTTATTGTTGTAGGTTTGTAGAATGAACAAATTTCTAGATAGATGGGGAACAATTAAAAGTTTACATAAATATATAATTTCTTGTGCATTTGGACATGGAGTTTGTTACCAAAATCATATTTGTCAGATATTTATTGCTAAAGATTATAGAATGAACAAATCATCCTTCAAGCATTCAATGACTTAATCAATAAAAGAAAATAGGAGATAAAATTCGTGAAATGGAACAGAAGTACGGGAATGCAAAAGGAAACAGTAGCGTCCTTGAAGACTGGTTGTTATTAATATGAATAAAGTTTCAAATGATAAAAAAATGGAGTGGCTTCATTAGCAAGACATGAAAAATGAAAAGTACCCATTATAGTCCCCATAACTAAGTGCTTTTTGGAGTGTAATTATTGAATTACCTATCCCTTCTCATAGTCAATATTATTGGCATTACAATATAGTTTTTTTCCTTTTCCCCATGGTGATTTCCTTCTTTCCTCCTGTTCATCTGCTTCTTTCATTTCATCTTAACTTCACCTGTGTTCTCTTTTTCATCTGCTTTTTCAATCTTATCTTCAATTCCACCTGTCTTCTCCTTTTCATCTGCTTCTTCAATCTCACCTTCAACTCCACCTATCTTTTTCCTTATAACATCTTCTTGTTTCGCATCTGTTGAAGGAATTCCATAGTAATGTTAAGCATTAAAAAGCCTAGTAGAAACAGCTATGAGTAAATCCACTAATTTCTGAAAATAAGAGAAGAGTATCAATATTTCTACTTACTTGACAAGGTAAGACATATTCTAGTATGTCTTTTCCATTTTTGTTCCTAAAACAATGGAAAAATGGAATAGCCTATTTGTAAACCATTTTTAATCAACCACTTGACAAGTTCTAGTATGTCTTTTTCATTTTCTGTTTCTAAAACAATGGAAAAATAGAATAGCTTATTTGTAAACAATTTTGAATCAAACAATTCAGGAATGTATTCATACCATGTATCTTTATACCTCTTTTACTTGTATTCATACCATGTATCTTTATAGCTCTGTTACTTGACAAGCTAGGACATATTCTAGTATGTCTTTCTTATTTTTTGTTCCAAAAACAATGGAAAAATGGAATAAGCATTAGTAAACGCATATTGTAGTGAGCTGTAATTGTAAATCATTTTGAATGAACCAGTTTAGGAGTGTAGTCATACCACGTATTCTTATAGTTGTTTCAATTGAGGTAGAAGAATATGACATATCCAGAGATGCTATAAGGCTTTTTCGATGCATAAATATAGCAGCTGCTTATGTCTTATTGCTCATGTGTTCATGCTAGCAGGCACATTATTATGAAAAGCCATTGATATTGTACCATGAGTGGGATATTTTGCTATTCTTTGATATAAAAGAGAAGTATTCATAATGTATAGGATATTGACTTATTGCATACTGATAAAAGAGGACTGAATGCTAAAAATCAGAATAATGAAAATTTGACTTTCAGAGTAACATTTGTAAAAATTATGAGTAAAAATAGAACAAATATTGAACAATTCTATTTACAAATGGCAAAAACTTTCAAGTTTTCAAAGCATTTTTAGAGATCAAATTCATATGTAAATGATTAAGTAATACTGATAAAGTACCTAGTTCATAGTTAAATGCAATTTTTAAATATTAAAGAAAATGAGAAAACAGTAATTGAGTTGAGTTTACACAATAAAATTGGAAATTTGTCCTTAATCTAGTTCATTGAACATAATGATAATGAAAAGAAATTATGCAACAATACAGTAATCAAAAAATATTGTACAATACATAATGTTAATGAAAAGAAATTATGCAACAATATAGTGATCAAAAAATATTGTACAAGAGTATTGTGTAGTATTGTGTACTAAAAACATTTTCCTGATAAATGTACAGAAATTGAAAATTGGGTTCAGTTTAGACTCGAAAATTGGAAAATTGTTCCTAATCCAGTTCATTGAACATAATGATAATGAGCAGAAATAATGCAACAATACAGTAATCAAAAAATATTGTACAAGAGTATTGTGTAGTATTGTGTACTAAGTACATTTTCTTGATAAATGTACAGAAATTGAAAATTAAATAGTTCTATTGGAATAAGAGCATAATATAAAGAAACAGATTGGATTCCAATAGCTGCGATGTCGCTGGTCTTTGTCATCTCTGTAACAAAGAATTAGTTAAAAAGAAAATTATAACATTTTTAATTGAGCAGAGGACATTTTCGAAAGAAAAGATGTTGAGTCAAAATGTTAATGTACCTTTCATTTGCCAGCCGACATGTAACAGTTCACTATCTTCATTCAATAAGAACTTGCTGTGAATTCTGAGATCACGTAGCATATAGACAATGGTTTCTTTTTCTTGCAAATATTGTTCATATGACATGGGTTTTAAACGAGGAAGTAAATCATGGACTAAAGGTTCCCTGATAGTGAAATGAACAATGTTTTTTGTGATAGACTCTATTGTAGCATTTATACAATGTTTGTATACGAAAGGGCAATTATTATTGCATTTTGAACAATAAATTGTTCCATTGCTGATCAGTATGGATGAACTGATTACAGAATTGCATATTGCACAAACAGGCTCGAATGGAGTTGAATAAGAATTTAATTGTTTTAGCATACCTTCAACCTGTTTATAAAATCTTCAAATGTTAATGTACAATATTACATATGAAATTCAAAATTAGCAAAAAGATCATTATTTCTATACTTACGACATGGTTAGATGTCGTTAGTTTTCCAAGATTCTTAACTGCATCTGTGTTAAGTTCAGTTATGAAAGTTGACTGGGTTGTTCAAAATATTTTATCTTTTACATCTGTCCTTCTTGTTATGTTTTTGTAAAGGATCAGGGGACATTATCCTTTATACAATTGTTTCTCCATTGAAGTAAAGTATTGTTCATATGTATCAAACAATTGCAACTGCAAAAGACAAATTAGAATAGCTATATATTGAATTAATACATATTATTTATTAAAAATTAAGTATAAGTGGTATGCAAATACGTACTGTTACACAATCATTTTTAGAATCTCCATATTTGATATGAAATATGTAGTACAATCCAACTCTTTTGGCAAGTGTAACAGCCGCACCAATTATACCAATTGGGTACATTTCTATTCTTTCTACAAATTGCTTAATGGTTTTATCTGGAATGAAACAATATTCTTTGCAGACTTTAGGCACAGTGTCTATAATTCTTGATTCATTTAGCGAAATTATTTTATCACAATCGCCACAATCATAAACGGTTTTAGGTAGTCTTCTGAAATTTGTAATAGATATACTCTTGCCTTATATAATTTTCTGCTTATGTTGTTCAATTAAATGAGCAGGTATACTTAATGTTATAGTCATATTTCCTTTCTCATCTGTCAAATCAACCCGTAATATTCGACGGGCTTTGTTTGTTTTGTTAAGAAATGTGCTATATACGACCATTATGTCTCCGACAAATAATTGTCCAATAGTACGACTGTTCAATTCTTCAATTGATACTTTAACTGGAGGCATTTTTTTTGCCTGTATAAATTGCTTATTAAGATACTTGTATAAACATTTCTATAATGCTATTTTTTGTTATAAATTGTAGAGCTATAAATAAATTACAGTATAAGATTGCATATGCATACGCATACCTTTTCATTGCATATGCATACCTTTTTACTGCATCATTTTGTAAGATGCTTGATTCTCCTCTTGTTGATTCTATCTGACTTGTACTAAAAATAGTAATTGCATAATTCAATACAGTTTGAATATCATCATATTTTTCATAAGCAATAAATGAGGAGTTTATGATAAGTAAACCATACATATATTGTAATATTATCATATGTATTTTGCATAAGCAATAAATGAAGAGTTTATGATAACTAACCTATACATATATTGTTGTTCAGTTGCATGTAGGGACTGGCTACTAGTGCTTTTTTTACTTGTCCAACATTTTCTAATTTATATAGATTTAGTTGTACATATGTATATTAGTCAATTGTAAATTCAGAATCTGGGCATATTTGTATAGTTATCATAGACATACCTCTTTAAACTCTGTGATTGGGTTGCATCTCATGTTTTCTATATCCTGAGTAGTTATCATGTTGCAATTACGCAATTACTATTCTAAATAGCTATACAAAATCTTTTAATTGCAAGAATGCAAGTAATTTGTAACTAGCAAAATTGAAATAAAAAAAAATGATAGAGATGATTGTGGGCATACTCTTTGGTAGCTTCTTTCTCAATTTGCTCTTTGGTGTGATCAATCAATTTTCCTTGTTCTTGACTTTTTTGTCTTTTTCCTTGTTCTTGACTTTTTTGACTTGTTTGTTATTTTGATTTTTCATCCATTCCCCTATTGTTATAAAATAGTAACATATATTTAGTTCAATTTCAAAAACCATATAGAAGGAAAAACTTAACAAGAATATAAAAACCATATAAAATAAAAAGCAAGAAGTACATACTTTCTTCTTTCATGTTCCATGTTGCTGATCTTTTTCCTCATTCATTTTTGTTCAATTGAAAAGGGTTTTATTGGTAAAATCTGCATTAAAAATTTGCAATTTTGTAACATGTTTCATATGTACATCATAGCTAAAGGATAACAGATATTGTATCATGATCAGACCAATATGTATCTAATATGAAAATTCTATATTGTATATTATTTACATTTGACCACACATGGTCAATGAATGATTTATGCACACTATTAGTTTTGTTGATAAGAAAATGGAGATTGTAATTGTTCATGTAGCTTTCCAGCTCTTTTGTTTTCTTCTTTTGTTTTCTGATTGCATTGTAACATATCAATATTGAAGTCCCCCAATATGATTGTGATATCCTTTAAATCTAAATGACATAAAGCTTTTGCAATGACATTCAAAATATTGTTCAAATTTGCATGTGGTGATACATATATATTGAGTATTGCAATTTGTGATCCATGAACTATTATTTTTTCCAACAATTCTTCTACAAGATGCTCTTCAAAGTGGATGTGTTCAAGGAAAGTTATATGTTTTTTTATAAGTATCATTAGTCCATGCTTAATGCAACTTGAGATGCAATTGAAATTTGTGAAGTACTCATTTTGCATACACAGGGACATATATGTTTCTTGTAAGCATAAGATGTCAGATTGCATTGTGTCATAATCACTGCATATGTAATTAAGATGTGCATGAAGATTACGGGTGTTTAGTGAAAGAATGGAGATGGATCACAATGATTGTATTGATGAATAGTCATATTCTAATTGCCATTTTGCAGTGCTTTGCAAACTTGGCATTTCACAATTTACTTTTTGTTTAACCTTGAAATTGTTGTTTGTCAGAGAATTTAGAAAATACAACGACTCTATGTTTCTTACACGTGATAGAGCTGTGTACACTAAGCCATGCACTTGTATTCTAGTAGGATCAAATGCAACTCTATCCAAGGTTAAACCCTGTGACCTATGTATTGTGCATGCACATGTAAGTTGAATTGGAAATTGTTTCCGTATCTTCAAATGAGCCATGTTTGGTGACATAGACATTGCTTTTGATATTCGTAATATTGGTATCCAATCATGTGCTATGTCTTAAGTATACAAATGAGCTAGTTTTCTAGATTGTCAATGACCAATATTAGGGTCATGAAACTTAATCCATATAACATCAACTTTATCTGTATGACTATATGATTTGACTATTCCATCTGCACCATTTACTAGTCCATCTTGTGCATCATAATTGCAAGCATACATTTCAATTAACATGTTCAACTTTATCACAAGTTGCGAAGGAAAAATAATTGTATGTTGATGCCTTGGAACATTGCCACTATTCTCTTCATCTTTGTCAATTGCATTGATTAAAATTTCATTACCATGCATGAGTGTTAACATTTTCTTGTAATGCATTGCAACGTCTTTGTTTTTGTAAAATAAGTAGGGAAATGTTGGATCATTTGGTAAAGAGCGCATGCAAGTTGTATTAATATATGTTAGATCATCACATTTTTTACTATTTGTTCGCATTCTATTTAAAATTGATATAAATTTTTCATCTGTTTGTTGCATAGTCATATGCAATTGGAAGCATTTCACATAATCCTTCCAGAAATCATGTGTTATTGTTTGATTGTTGATTCTTGTTTGTTCAAAAAATAGCGAGTCTTGAATAGGTTGCGCTTGGTAGAAATCACCACAAAATATCATGTCAATGTTTCCAAAATATTTGGTTTGGACATGTTTAATGTTTTTGAGTCTATTATCAATAGAATATAAGAACCAACTACCAATCATAAAGGCTTCATCTATGAAAGCTAGTTGCAGTTCTGGATATAGCTTTGATAAATTGTCTAATACTTCTTTGCTGAATGGCGAGAATTGAGACTTGTTAAAAGGGATTAGCAATGTAGAATGTATTGTTGTTCCCCCTGCATTATATGCAATTTTTCCTGTATATGCTAATATTAGACCCTTTGGTTTCATAGGATCAGTTGTGTTCTATGACTCATATATTCGTATAAGCATTTGGAAATTGCTTTTGCTGTCAGTGTTTTGCCTACCCCTGCTCCACCTGTAATAAATAAGTAAGTCGGTTCATTGACATTTTTTTTTTTTAATTCCAACATCTTTTACAATTGCTTGTTGCTCTCTATTCAACATTCTTCTAAGTTTGTAATACTCATTATTTTCCATTAAAAATGGATGAGAAGTTATTTGAAATCCAATATTATTTCTTTTTTGTTTTGGAAATTGCAACTCTGATTGCAAATCATATTCCTCACAATGGGAACTATTTTCTTTGTTTTGCATATTTATTTGATTGTTATTAATATAAATATTTAGTTCATTTGTTGCAGTCTCTAAATCACCCCATGTTGGATTGATGTTATATGTAAATTTAGCTTCATTGGTGCAAATTGTTTTTTCATGTAATGTATATGCAGCTTGCCATGTAGGGAAGTCTCCTTTCAATTGTTTTTCACATTTTTCAAATGGAACATATAACAATAATTTCTCTCTACAAAAGTTTTCATTATCTTTGTATTTGTTATATTTGACAAATCGTATAACATTTGGTTTTTTTCTCTTTGATATGTGTGTGCCATCTTTCTTGTAATTTGATACAAATTCTGCAAGGCAAATTTTACTAATGGAGCATGGGCATTTGATGTAATAGTCAATGATGGAATGACACATCACATCTTCTGAATCATCAGGTTCTTGTTTCAAGAGAATAGGTGGTTTAAGCATAAATGTGCCTTCATCAACTAGAGATGTATTTATGAATATACATTCTCTTGAACTACAACTCAATGGTAATGAAAGTGCTATATGCACTTCTTGTGGAGCTGACATTTGTTGTAGATTAAGTAATATATTTCCAAGTTTACGTATCATTTGCATAGCATCAATTTCATTTCTCTCATGCTCTTTGTGTATCCTTCTAAATGCATTTGTCATGGACTTGTTAAGTTTTGTCATATATGAACTACAATATGATGCTGCAGCATATGCATTTAGTACAAATTGTGCATCTATATTTGCATTCCACATAGCAGGCATATCCTTTGCAAAATTGTTGTTCCAAATGTGAGAATGTTTTCGTTTCAAAAAAATTGTTGGTTGTTTTACGGTACATTGTAATAATTGTATGTACTCATCTTCTGTTAATCCTATTTCTATCAAGAAGTTGTCATGTGTTATTGAATCATTGTAATTTGTTTGTTCCAAGAATGCCAAAAGTAATAATGCTATGTCTGTGAGCTTTTTATTGTTTACAGTAATCGGTTCAATGATCATTGTTGATTTAATTGGTGGCATAGGGAAGTTGTATCTACAATTTGAATTTTTTCGCTTTTTACAACTTATTGTATGGTGATGTTTATGGAATTTAGAAATATCTGGCTCTAAATGGGTTGTATCACAGGTTATGTAATTATCAAGAAATTTTTCAATATTTGAATTTCTTTGCTTTCCATATATTGGAGCATTTTCTATCCATAACAGTCCATGTTCATGTTCAGTACCTCAATTTTTGAAACTCTATTATGAAATAGTAGTCAGATATTTTCCCGAAGAATGCACTATCGCGACATATCATTCGTTTTACAGCGTAATTCTGTGTCTATAGTACTGACTACATGTGACTGGATATTTTCTTGTAAGATAGTCAATATCATCATCTTCTAATGTATCAGTATCATTTTTACTTTATTTTTAAACAATTTGACCAATGTATCTACTAATGGTTTCCATCGATGTTCTACACTTGTAAATGTCACAAAGAAAGTTGGAGGTCCCAATTCTCGTATCATTGCAAATATGTTTTTTTTTTTAATTTGTTCCAAATAATCAGGAGAGATGCGAATGTTTCTAAAATCTATGTATCCAATATCAAATTTCAATAAATTTTCCAAATTTTCTCGATACTTGACATATTTTGCTAATATTTTTCTTCCTCTTAGTTGCCCTTTCCTTGTTCATAGCCATATGCAAGAGAGTACTTTATCAATCATTATTCGCATTGTTTTGAAAAACAAATTTGTTGTGTGATATGAGAAGTCACCACTTGCTTGTAGCAATTCCCATTGTACTATTTTCTAGTAGCTAAATCTATTTGTAATGTCATCATCACGTGCATCACCATAGAATAATGTTGGAAAGTTCATTTCTTCTGCATGTTTGCCCTTGAAAATCCCAAGTGGTCGTTGTCCTTCAGCAGGTGCAAGTTCAATAATCTTGTCTTGCAAAGCATATATGCGTTGTGACTTTATTAATCCATGTATCAATGTTTCAATAGGTGGTTCATTGTTTGTATCCCTATTTGTATCACTTCCACTATCACTATTTGCATTTTGTATGATGGTTTCATTATTTTCTTGTAAAATATGGGTCCAATTCTCATTTACACAAATGTCATCAGCCTTATATAGACTTCTAGAACATAATTCATTCAATGCTTTCAAAACAATAATTGGACACACCTTACCTGTTTGATATGCATTTTTGTACTGCAATCGTCTTTTCAATGCAACTGCAATTGTCATTGTATCACTTAGATATTGTGGCAATGCTTTTTGCACAATGTCCATATGAACTGGTACATTGATAATTGATCATGTTAAGCCAATTTGTGATTACTTATATCCCCATTGTCTGATTTGTGCAAATTCAATTCTCAATGACACAAGTCTTTCTTCTAAATTTGAAAGCACTTTTACAGTTGGCAATGGAGTGTTACGTCTTATTTGTTCAGGTGTTGCAAATTATGGAAGCTTTCCATTTTGAAGGGCTCTTTTGCAAGTAACACATATGTTTTCACTTCCAAAGGTCCTATTGTTCAATCACAAATTCATATTCATTTCTTGCAAATTTGTAGCGAAGCATGTCATATTGTTTGCAAAATGAAATCTGGTGCAAATTGCACATGTATTTCTATGTGTGTCTTGGACTTGTTTCATAAAGATGTCTTTTGCATCTTTTTTGCTTTGATGAATTTGTTTGCTTATTATACTTGTTTTATCGTTTCCGACATTGCGAAGTCTTTGTTTTAATGCAAGAAATGTCATTCATGTTTTTTCATTATAAAATGTTTTTTATATGCAATCTGCTTAGTTTCGTCATGTATGTTGGCTTCAGAAACATTAATGGATATTTCATTGCATCTACTTCTTGTACGCATGTATTGTTTTGTTTTGTGATAATTAAGCCTACGACACTTAGTTGGACTACTATATTGTGAATCAGATATTATGTCATAAATAGGTTGCTTTGCTTCTAGTAGACGCTTACGAAGCAATATATTTTTATTGTTGCATATGTCATTGCATTTGCCTCTTGTACGTATGAATTGTTTTATTTTGTCATAACTAAGTCTAGGACACTTAGTTGGACTGATGTCTTGTGAATCGGATCCTATCTTAGAAATAGATTGTTTTGTTTCTAATAGACGCTTTTGAGGCAATATGTTATCATTATTGCATATGTCATTGTATTTGCCTCTTGTATATATAAATTGCTTCATATCACTAGATTTTCCTCTTGTACGTATGAATTGCTTCATTCTGTGATAATTAAGCTTATAGAACTTAGTTGGACATACTTGTTGTAAATGACATGATATCTCAAACTTGCTTCATTCTGTGATAATTAAGCTTATAGAACTTAGTTGGACATACTTGTTGTAAATGAGATGATGTCTCAAACTTGCTTCATTCTGTGATAATTAAGCTTATAGAACTTAGTTGGACATACTTGTAAATGAGATGATATCTCAAATTCAACATCATTGTTTAAATGTACTTGAGAATGCATATCAAATTTTTCATTAGCGTTTGTAGATTTTGTTACTATAGCATATTGCAAATTTTTATGATGATCATATTGTTTTTGTATCATTGGCTCATAATGGATGTGTAATGTATCCGTTTTAAATGACATGATATTAACAACACAATTGCATCTTGAATGAACAGAACTATAACTGACAAATTTACTAGTTACGGAGGACCACAACTGGATGTTCACTTTGAATATGATAAATATCGATTGTAAACAAAATGGTCCACCCTCTATTCGCCCCTTTTCATATGGCATTGCCATATTTATGAGATACTGTTGCCATTTCCTATTCATTGTATATTGGATCACATCAACTATCAGATAATGTTCTAAGCAATGCAATGCTTGTTGATTGCTATGCATAAGTGCATTGCAAAAGGATTGGACAATGTAAAGTCGTAAACATTGAAAGTCGAATTCTGTTGTTACTAAATAGAAAATTGCACTAAAGAGGTTGTCGCCGCAATTAGATGTTGTTTGTTTTGCCATCGTTAACTCATCTAAAAGAATTTTAGATGCAATATGCATCCAATGGTTTTAAATATCTTTGCAAATAGATGACAAATAGATACTAGATTGTTCAGAAATGCATACTAGGAACTTTTGGTAAAGCAATGGTTCATAATGACCACTAACAGCATTTGCATCATGGAAGAGAATACAATATGGAATTGTATTTGATGTTGATTAAAAAGCAAATATCTTGTCTTTATTTTGAATGACCAAATTCCAATTGATATATTTAGCCATTTAGCTAACCAGCATATGCAAAATGTATCCCCCCATAGCCCTCGTTCAGATTCCTTTATATTTGTTGATGCAGAACAACGCATTTTACAAAGATATGTATCAATATCAGTAATTCCATGTAACTCGTACAAAAAATCATATGCTAGTTCATATTAACATGACTCTATTGCTTCAACATTGTTGTTGTTTAAGAAAAATAGAAAATGTTCTATTAATCCATTTTGCAATTGATTTGAAGTATAACGAAAATGTAGAAGCACTTCAAATGAATTAAACAAACAATCCCCTACAATGTATGAAAATGCGTCTAATCTAAACAAACCATTCCTTTTTAATACACAATCAATGTTATCAGATACAATGCATTGTAATTTCAATTTGTAATTGTCAACATCTATTGCTTCTTCCATTATTTCCAAGTACTTATCAGAGTTTTACCTATGCAATTGTCTTTGCAGAAACTGAATTACCTTAGCAAATTCTTCTATTGCTCATATCTATAGATTTCCAAAGAAGATTGATGAAATCAGGAAACAATAAAGATGATTGTTTGAAACAAAATAAATGCACAAAAAGAACACATCTTTTTAATGCCAAGACCGTAGACAAAGGATAAAGGCTAAAAATGTAAAGGGAATAAATTTATGATACATAGTAAACATGAAGTTTTCAAAGACAAAACTAGTGAACAACACCATTTCACAAAAACAATACAAATATTCTTATGCATAGATATGTAGTTTAATTTTTACATTTCACAAAAACAATATAGATATTCTCATGCATAGATATGTAGTTTAATTTTTACATTGTCCCATAATTATTATTATATCAGCTACATGTTAAGTCATGAAGTATATTTCAATTATAGAAAGCAGTTTAAATGATTCACGATGCAGCAGAAGAGTTAAATGATTCATGATGCAGCAAAAGATAAAATGGTATATCTTTCAAGCTTGCCAAAGTTTATTCAGTAAACATTGATTCAGTGTGATCATGATTGGAAACACAATCTCATTGGAATAAATGCATTAAGCTTACAGGTTGAGTGGCGTTAATAGAATCAGTTGCATCAGATTATAATTTATATAGACCCCACTAAGGCTTTAGCATATTTGGTCTCATTTCCAATTGAGAGGACAATAACATGTGGCTATTGATTTTGTTTTAACTTTAGTATCGATGCAGCGTTTACCACATGGAAGAGTAATATTTGAAATATCCATTCTTTGTGTGTGAAACATTTCGAATGATGGTGTTAATAAAATCAGCCGGAAATTGGAAATTTATATACAATACTTGTGAGGCCCCTTATGACTCATGTATCCAGTCATCAAGAGAACATATATGTCAGTTAAAATGATTAAGACAACAAAGGGAGCATTGGTGTTACTTCTACTTAGTAATTCTTTTCAGGAGATATAAACAAAGGGATCACATTGGACACTTCTCAATATTAGATAGGCCTGCTCCAGGGCATAGCAAGACAAATGGCATAAATATGAATAAGTCTTGGTCAAATAGGTTTTGACGTATGAGTTAGAAATGGCAGGAAGAAATTATTCAACATTACTTCATGCATTATATTATCCACTGCAAAATAACCTGCCCGTTGTCAATATTCAATAAGGAGAACACCTTCTTCAATGATTTTTATGATATGGGAACTTCAAGTACATGCACTACAGATAAGCGACAGTACATGCACTACAGATAAGCGACATAGTTTTGTAGGTAGATCCTTTTGCGTGTGGATTTGCATGTTTATGTTGCATGATATGGAGGAGTTGGAAAACTTGGGCCAAATGATACAAACGAGACTGAAGCTAGACCACTTTATTGTTTCTAGTGCCAAACCCTAGGACTTATAGTGTTCTCATTAGTTCACTCGGCACAAATGATAAAGATGCAAGAAGCAAACAGGCTAGTGAAAGAAATGTTAGTATTGCTTAGCCATATCAATTCTAAGAATATGTCCACTGGCTAGACTGTTTCTCCACAAGTACATCAACTAAATAACTTGAGGGTTAATTGACAAAAATGTTGACTGGGACAGATTCAACATCCTCTCCCACTGTTCTTGTGCCTTTAAAGTAGTTGAATTTTTACAGTACCTAAAAGCTTATTCACCATTCACATTGTTCCTCCCTGAAGTGATATGTCTAAGCAATACTAACATTTCTTTCACTAGCCTGTTTGTTTCTTGCATCTTTATCATTTGTGCCGAGTGAACTAATGAGAACATTATAAGTCCTAAAGTTTGGCACTAGAAACAATAAAGTGGTTTGGCACTAGAAACAATAAACACTATCTCGCTTATCTGTAATGCATGTACTTGAAGTTCCCATATCATAGTCTGCAACTTAACCGTAAGGGTGCAGTCTTTAATATGTTGCTTCAGGCTTTGACAATGGAAACAAGTGTTGGTCAAATTGACAACTAGGTTACTCCTACAGATCTAGGTATTGCAGCCTTGCACTGCATGATAGTCACAACTTGTGATTTCATAAAACCTAAACATAAAAACCCCCCAGTGGTTTTCTCATGCTTGGGAAATGCCAGCCAAATGGCTCCTGGGATTCTAGAATCCTAGCCCAGATCATGTTCTTTGAGGGGGTACAACTGACAGTATCCAACAAGGGTATGGTTGTTATATTCACGAAGTATCCTTTTATTCATCAAAATAAATTTTAACTGGAGGATCAATAAAGGGGACCAAAACATTACTTTGCAGTAACCTCGGGAACAAAGTTGCAGGCCTTCTTGGATGCTCATTTTCTCTGAGGCTGCTGCAACACTATGGCCAACACTAGGAGTATGGTCATCTTAAGGCCCTGACAGCTGATTGGAAAGGCCAATCGATTGACACTCGGACTAAATCCACAGTAAGGACAACAGATCTAAAGGATGCAAAGCTTTATGCCTTTTGGATTCTGAAAATAACCAATGAAGAAAACCTTTTGCACAGAAGTTTACCGCAATGTCTATAGATCAGTTTGCAACAATTTAGACGACAAGTGTTGAACAGCTTGGCTAAAAGCCATTGAAACAACAAACCAAGTCTTTTTCCTGATAGTAAATGTTCCTGTCTCAAGTCATATTGGAACAAAATTGTGTCGCTGGAGAGAGTTTATTAGTTAGTGACATGAGGGTTAGTCTAAGGACCAAGAGTCCTAGCATTTTAATACACAGAGACTGGCACACAGACATGTTTTTTCATATTTTCATGAAATAGATGTTTGGATAGCATTCTGCACGTGGAACATTACCCTAAAAGTGAAACATCTCCAAAATGAAAAAATTTCTGCAAAGCACGTAGAACATTACCCTAAAAGTGAAACATCTCCAAAATGAAAAAATGTCTGCAAAGTGGTTTTTTGACACATCTACCCAATCATCTTGGCTAGCATTTAAAGCTAGAGGGACCAGTTAAAGAGTTTTAGGTTTATGGATTATATTCTGCAACTTAACCATAAGGGTGCAGTCTTTAATATGTTGCTTTAGGCTTTGACAATAGAAACAGGTGTTAGTCAAATTGACAACTAGGTTATTCCTACAGATCCAGGTATTGTGTTTCATAGAACATCTAAAGTTATATATAGCTGGTTTCATAGACCAACTATATACAAACCTCTTCAGATGAAGTGATATAACTTCGGGAAACCTCCACAAGCGGGCCAATGAGAACAAGTTGACATCATTGTCTACTTGTAATTGAGGTGAATTTCCAAAACAGGTTGCAATTCATCTTTAACCACATAGATTCACATTTAGCCATTTCTCAGGCCTCTTGCTGGAATATTATCCTTATTGACTGTAGCTAGCCTCGAAGTATCAAGTCTCCAGTCTCATGATAGAATCTGGATTTGATCCCCTGTTTACACAAACAGTTGATAATAACCAAACAGAATGACTCCCAATTATTGCAGTGAATCATAAACCCCATTTTGAACACAGATATTTGCCCATTCTCTGTTTACAAGTGACTCAAGGGACCCAGACTGCTTGGAACAATGACAATCCAAGGTAGATGATACTGCATCCTGCTCATCAATTGACCATAAGCTAGATCAGCTTTCATTTGATTATCAATTAGTCAAGCCTTTATGCTACACAGCTGGCCCAGCAGATTGGTTTGACTCAATCAGTGCCCTTAAACTACCAGATGTGATTTGTTGTCCTGAATGGAAATTTTTAAGGCAGTGCTTCCAAGACATCCTTGCTTGCAATGAGGCAGATTTTAGTTTCTTTGTCAACTCAAAGAGAATATGTTACCCGGACATGCACAACAGTTGTCTAGTTGCCTCTAATATGTTATGAGGCTTCACCACTTAACAAACAAATAAAAAACTGTACATTATTCTTCCGCTGATGATAACACCAGAAATAACACCAATAAATCAGTCTGGATGAGCAATTTCAAAGAGGACGACAAATACAACTTAAATTTTGTAGCACATTCTGAGACTGCATTCGTGTTCCACTCAGATTAGCAATATCAACAACTTCACTTAAGGGAGCCAATATCATTTTCCCTCACTTTTTCATTTCGACAAACTGAGTAATGGACATCTTTCAACTGTACTATAACTTGGTACAACTGACAGTATCCAACAACGGTATGGCTGCTATATTCACAAAGTATCCTTTTATTCATCAGAAGAAATTTTAACTGGAGGATCAATAAAGGGGACCAAAACATTACTTTGCAGTAACCTCGGGTACAAAGTTGCAGGCTTTCTTGGGTGCTCATTTTCTCTAAGGTTGCTGCAACACTATGGCCAACACTAGGAGTATGGTCATCTTAAGGCCCTGACAGCTGATTGGAAAGGCCAATCGATTGACACTCGGACTAAATGCACAGTAAGGACAACAGATCTAAAGCATGCAAAGCTTTGTGCCTTTTGGATTCTGAAAATAACCAATGAAGAAAACCTTTTTCATAGAACTTTGCCACAATGTCTATAGATCAGTTTGCAACAATTTAGACGAGAAGCCATTGAAACAACAAACCAAGGCTTTTTCCTCGTAGTAATTGTTCCTGTCTCAAGTAATCTTGGAACAAACTTGCGCTGCTAGAGAGAGTTTATTAGTTAATGACATGAGGGTTAGTCCAAGGACCAAGACCCCTAGCATTTTAATACGCAGAGACTGGCACACGGACATGTTTTTTCATATTTTCATGAAACAGATGTTTGGATAGCATTCTGCACATGGAACATTACCCTAAAAGTGAAACATCTCCAAAATGAAAAAATGCCTGCAAAGTGGTTTGGCCCTTGGGTGATGGGCACTTGATTTATCTTATAGGTCCTAGTCTATGAAACGGGTGAATGCCACATGAATCAAAACGTAAACTAGGTCACATAGCTAAAGGAGATAACAGTATCACCTCCTCAACCAATGGATCCAGCACATTGAAATGTCTCGGGTGCACATGGGTTAGTTAAACTTTGATAAAAGACAATTAGTTGTAACCAACCTCTAGCACTTACCTTAAGATAAGGTCTCCTACCGGTAATTCCAATTTCGGACTCGAGACAAAAATGATCAACATCCAACTTATTCTATGAAACCAGAAATAAACGTTTCTTTCTCAAAAAAACAAGAATTGTTGGATCTAAAGAAGGTTGCTCCTTAGGAAGAGCCTTAAAAGCTAAAGACCGGATGACATTTAATAATAATATTTGAAATTAAGGACCATATACTTGTACATTAAGGTGGTCACATTATTTATGTAGCTTGGCATGCTTTAAGAAGAAACTTTCTTGTTTCGCATTCCAAAGGTCAGATTTGTACCATTTGATCTTTGAGGCCACTTCAGTAAGACTACTTCATGAGAAAATTTGGTTTTTAGAGGCTAAGAAGGCCATAGAAATATTGGCGTTTGTTAAGCCTGCCCCTGAAGAACTTTTAGGTGTTGGAAATATCAGCAATATTATAGTCTACTGCCTACAGTCTACTGTTTCCACTGTTTCATGTTTCTTCCTTATACCAAGCAAATGTTCTTTCATTGAAATTTGCTGCAAATTCGACAATCTTTCTGGCCAAGCTAAAGAGTACATGTCAAAATGGCATCTACAATGAGCTACCAATCATGTTCCCTGTCTCTCAGTCACACCGTTGTTCTTTCACCTCAAAAGCTACCTCTCATCCAATTATACTCACGCAACATCCAGAGTTACATGTCACCAGAAACCTCCAATTCTTCTCTAATTACTATTCGCAACATCCAGAGTTACATGTCACCAGAAACCTCCAATTCTTCTCTAATTACTATTCTTGTTGTATGCAATATGTGTATTAGGGTATTTCTTCTGAAGGAGATCAATCCCAACTACTAAATACAGTGAGGTTTTAAAAACAAAAACCAGCAAAACAACAACAAAAGAAACATAGCATAACAATAAAAAAACAACAAAAGGTACCATATCACTGACAATTCCTTCAATACTTGTGAGAATTCTTTCAAAACTTGTTCAAAACTGGTTTAGGCAGCGGATGACAAGGAAGCGAACACCTTAATACTCATGTAAACAAAATACTTAGCAAACACTTGTGTAAACAAAATACTTATAAGCTACTTGTGTAAACACTTTAAGACAACTCTGTAAATATGCGTGTAAGACATCTAGGGATATGTGGCCTAGGATTCTACCATTTGTCTGCCTCTATGAGCCCACAACCTTACTCTTATTCCATTTGTCTGCCCTTGTGGGCCCATAACCTTATTTCTTATTCCTCTTTGCGACAACTCAACGCTTAATGCTCTATGCTTTCTGAAGCTGTTGCCATGCGGACTCGTGAGATATTTATTCTATTTATTCTACAGCGAAAAGACATTGTTAGTAATTCTATTTTGATCGAAAATTAGGCTATAACAGCCATCCAACTACCTTTTTGCCTCTTCGGGATGGGCAACGCCGCATTCTGAACGCTACGAAGAAGAAATGTATTTCTTACTTCCCCTCTATGAAGGAGGTCAAGGAATTGATCAGTTTTCTCATCCATCAACTCAACCCTGCATGTGGGGAGTTGGGCAAGATGGAAGATGACGTCCCATTCATATTCAAGGCATATGGATATCCTTTTCAGATAAACAAGAGTGCCATGTATGCTGTCGGAAGTCCCCATTCATGGCCCGCGCTTCTGGCGGCCCTGTCGTGGCTTGTCTAGCTCCTAAATTACAAGGACACAATCCAACATCCACAAGGAGCTTCGTGGTTGGCGATGGATCCAGGGTTCGAGTTTGTGGAACATAGCTATCAGTATTTTCTCCGTTGCGACGACGCGGCCGTGGAGGCCCTGGAGAGGGAATTCATAATGCGCCTGGAAGAGGAACGAGCTGAAAACACTCAGAAAACAGCCGCTGCGGAAGCGCAAGTAAAATAACTGGAGGCGAGGATCGAGGACTTGAAGACCGGGCCCTCTGCCATTGAAACCCCAGAGATGAATAAATCCATGTTGGCCAACGATAAACCCAAATTTCATAACATTGTAAATAATTTCGTCCAAGAAAGAGGCGCAGGGTTTGGCCGAGCGGAAGCAGGAATTCAAGGCTAAGATTAGTGAGATTGAACGACTGACGAAGGAGAATGAGGTCCTCAAGCAGGAGGTGGAGTCACACCATGTGAATATGAGGGATTATGAGAATAATTCATATTTCTAATGAACTGGGTCCAAGTATATCCAGGAATTAGAAGTTCTATCCATATATGCCCAGCCGTCTGTTGGTTGAGTCGACCTCGTTTCTTCAAACCCTAGCAGGGAATGGGAAAATGGCAAGCATGTTGAAATTTTAGCTGTGTAAGCCGCCTACCATTTCTGTTTGCAGCAGAGTGTACTGAAGCCGCTTTCTATTTCCTTTGATCAGTCAAGATCACAGTACAAAAAAAATTGTTGCAGAGAGCCGCTTGCCAAAAACATTGATAAATCAATTTCAGCGCTGTATTGGATACGGAGAAATTGAACAGCAATCCGGACTTGAATTTTAATGAAGGGTATTTGTGAAAATTCCGCATCACAACTTTCTGCTGTACCATTGCAAAAAAATCGGACCCGGAAAAACTTATAAAACGGATTTGATAAAAATTCCGCATTACAACCTTACCTTGCTGACGTCTGCAAATTTTTTTGGCACCCGGAATTTTTATGCAGTTTGGTTAAATTTTTGTTTAACGTCCGGGCTCTACGGCGTGGTCAAAGTTCTTTTTAATGTTTGTTCTTTTTAAAACTATGTACGTGTAGTCAACATATATATATGTGCTACACATATATCATATGAAATAAACGTTTCAAAAAAGGTGAGGCCGTGGGCCATAGTGACTCTGTTTTTTATTTTAGTTTTTTTATTTTAAAGTTTTTAAAATAGTTTTATTTTAAAATAGTTTTTTTTATATATTGTAAAAGGGTCATGGGATATAAGGAGATGAAAAGGCCTGTGTGCTAAGTATTGTAAGTTTTTAATTTTTACACAGCAGAAGTAAAAATTTGAATAGCAGAGCAGTGCATGGTTCAGATTGTAAGTTGGAATTTTACACACAGCAGAAGTGTAATAGATTTTGAATGGCACAGCACACAGCAGAAGTGTAATAGATTTTGAATGGCACAGCAGTGCATTCATTTTTGAAGAGACAGAGTATTTGTCCAGAGTGAAATTTTAGAGAGTGAGAGTTGTTTTTAAACTGTGTTTTGAAGCAGTCAAAGTTTTTGTATTCCCTCAGTCAGAGGTGATTTTGTAACCAAGTTTTTTTTTTAAGTTTAATGAAATAGTTTTTACAGTGAAAACTGTCTCCAGTGAAGAAATTTTTAATATTTTTCTCTGTGTTGAAGAAAGGGAATTTTATTCTCCATTGTTGTTCTGGAATTTAAATATTTCAACATGGTATCGGAGCTAGTCCAGGCTCTTTGAAGATCAAAGAAGCTAAAGGAAAGGAGTTCTTAGTTGCAGCAGCTTCTCCAGCAGTGTGAAGACTCAGCCAAAAAGACTTCAAGGTATTTCTCTATACAGATTTTTTGTTACTGTTGCAGAACAGTGAGTTATTTGAATACACAGTCAAGTGTTTTTAAATCATAGTTAAGAGTGCAGAATGGCTGGAGCCAGCACGGGTATGGGTATGGGAAATGTTCATCTCCCAATGTTTAATGGGAAAAATTATGACTACTGGTCAATAACTATGAGAGCATTATTTGTCTCCCAAGACTTATGGGAATTTGTTGAGGATGGCTTTGAAGAGCCAGCAAATGAAGAAGAGTTTGAAGATTTAACTCAGGCAGAAAGAGAGTTGCTGAAGAGCAATAGGAAGAAAGACTCCAAGGCTCTCTTCTTATTGTATCAAGAAGTGCATGAGAGTGTGTTTCCAAGGATAGCAGCAGCCAAGAGATCTAGAGAAGCATGGGAAACTCTCAAGACAGCCTATCAAGGCATGGAAAAAGTGAAGACAGAAAAACTTCAGTTGCTGAGGAGAGACTTTGAGACTCTTTGTATGAAAGAGTTAGATGCTATTGACTCATTCTTCACTCATGTGATTGGAATGGTCACACAAATAAGATCTCATGGAGAGACTCTTGAAGAGAAGAGGATTGTGGAAAAACTCTTGAGGAGTCTACCCTCAAGATTCGATGTGATTGTCACCACCATAGAGGAGACTAAGGATCTCACAAAGTTCAAAGTGGATGAGCTACATGCATCATTGATGACTCATGAGCAGAGATTGGGTAGAAGTGAAAACTCATCTCTGGAACATGCCTTTAAGACCCAGATGTCTTTTGGAAGAGGAAGAGGGCAAGGCAGAGAAAACAAAAGAGGAAGAGGCAGAAGCCAAAACAGAGGTGGAAGAAATAGTCCAGCAAATGCTCAAGGAAGGGGCAGCAATCCAAATCAGCATCAAGGCCAAGGCAGCAGCCAGCAGAGTGGTCAGCAGAATGCTCAAGGACAGAGGTATGATAAGTCCGATGTCCAATGTCACTATTGTAAAAAATATGGTCATTATGCTAATGAATGTAGAAAGAAGCAGCATGATATGGGAAATAGAACTAGTGCAAATTTCACTAGAGAAAATATCAACCAAGATAATTTGTTTTTGGCTTGTAATATGGCTGAAGAAAAGAATGAGGATCTATGGTTTCTAGACTCCGGTTGCAGTAACCATATGACAGGAAACTTAGCAATGTTTTCTATGCTAGATGAGAGTGTGAAGTCACAAGTCACACTAGGGACTGATAGTAAAGTCTCTGTTATGGGAAAAGGAAATGTAAATGTTTTAACAAAGAAAGGTCCAAAGAAATCCATAGCAGATGTTTATTATGTTCCAGGAATGAAGTGTAACCTCTTAAGTATTTGACAGTTTGTTCAAAAGGGGTACAATGTATTTTTTGAGGATGATGTTTGTACCATCATGGACAAACCACCCAGCAAACAATGTATTTCTGAAGTGAAGATGACAAGAAACAGGATGTTCCCTCTTAGAATGAGAGCAGATTTGAAGAATGAAGAAAAGATAGCAGCAGTGGCAAAAGAGGCTATCCAAAGCGAACCAAAAGATGAAAATTGGTTGTGGCACTTGAGATTTGGACATCTCAACTTTGAAGGTCTTAATTTATTGAACAGAAAATGAATGGTAAGAGGTTTACCATTGATAGAGAAACTGGACAGCCTTTGTGAAGGTTGTATTCTTGGGAAACAACACAGAGAAAGTTTTCCTTCCGGGAAAAGCATAAGGGCAAAGGCACCCTTAGAGATTGTCCACTCAGATTTGTGCGGACCGATGCAAACTCCATCGCTTGCTAGCAGCCACTACATGTTAACATTCATAGATGATTTTACAAGGAAAACTTGGGTTTACTTTTTGAAAAATAAAAGTGAAGTGTTTGAAAAATTCTGCAATTTCAAAGCACTTGTGGAAAACCAGAGTGGGCTGCACATCAAAGTTCTAAGGACTGATAGAGGAGGTGAGTATATCTCTAAAGATTTTCTACGTTTTTTGTAGAGAAAATGGTATTCAAAAGCAGTTTACAAATAGATATACTCCACAGCAAAATGGAGTAGCCGAAAGGAAGAATAGAACCATAATGGACATGGTGAGGAGTATGTTAAAGGCAAAGCATTTGCCTAATGATTATTGGGCTGAAGCTGTACATTGTGCAGCATACATTTTGAATAGGTTCCCTACAAAAGCAGTGATGAACAAAGTGCCGGAAGAGGCATGGAGTGGCACAAAGTAAGGTGTCACACATATGAAGGTTTTTGGATGTGTGGCTTATGCACACATACCGGATCAGCTAAGGAATAAGTTGGACAGCAAGGGGGAGAAATGTATTTTCATTGGATACAGTGAGGAATCCAAGGCCTATAGGTTATATAACCCATCCACCAAGAAGTTTATTGTGAGCAGAGATGTTCAATTTATTGAGGAGGAAGCTTGGGATGGAAGCATAGAGAAAACAGTGAATGTTAAACACTGTTTATCTCATGATGAAGATGATGATGAATTGGCTGAAATACATCCCTAAACAGCAGCACCAACACAAGAGCAGCTAGAGACACCCTTGAGGAGAAATGAAAGTGCTTCTCCAAGAACACCACAAGGAGGAAATTCAAGTGCTTCTTCAAGCATTTGTACATCTAGTGAAAGAGGTAAGAAGTTCAGAAATTTGAATGACATTTATGCACAAGAGGCAGCAAATGAAGGTATCAATTCTTTGTTTGCTTTATATTGTCATGTTGAAGACCCTATCCACTTTGAAGAAGCTATTAAGGAAAAGAAATGGATAGAAGCTATGGATGAGGAGATTAATGCCATAGAAAGAAACAAGACTTGGGATTTGGTTGAACTCCAAAAAGGTAAAGATGTCATTGGAGTTAAATGGGTCTACAAGACCAAGAGTAATGCTGAAGGAAAAATAGAGAGACACAAGGCAAGACTTGTTGTCAAAGGGTATAAGCAAAAGCATGGGATAGATTATGAGGAAACTTTTGCACCGGTTGCTAGAATGGAAACCGTGAGAGCAGTGTTGTCCATAGCAGCACAAAACAAGTGGAAAGTTTACCAAATGGACGTGAAGTCAGCATTCCTAAATGGAGTGTTAATGGAAGAGGTTTACATTGAACAACCTCTCGGCTATGAGAAGAAATGCCAAGAGCACAAAGTGTGCAAGTTGAAGAAAGCTCTTTATGCGCTGAAGCAAGCACCAAGAGCATGGTACAGTATGATAGATTCCTATCTACTGGAAAATGGATTTGAAAAGTGTGAGGGAGAACCCACCCTCTACATCAAAGAAAAAGATGGAAAAATTTTGATTGTAGTTTTATATGTTGATGATGTTATTTTCACAGGTAATGATGATTATCTTATTGAAAATTTTAAAACAGTCATGAAAGAAGAATTTGAAATGACTGACATGGGTTTGTTGAAATACTTCTTAGGAATAGAAGTAGAACAAGATGAAAATGAGATTTTTATCTCACAGGGAAAATATGTAAATGAAGTGCTGGAAATATTTAATATGCAGGAGAGCAAAGCAGCGATCACTCCCACAGTGATGGGATTAAAACTCAGCAGAGAGGACAGCAGCAAGGATTTTGATCCTAGCTTGTATAAGACCATAGTTGGCAGCCTCATGTATTTGACTGCAACTAGGCCCGACATAATGCATGATGTTAGCTTAATTTCCAGATTTATGGAGAAGCCAAAGGATGCACATCGGTAGGCAGCGAAGAGAATTCTGAGGTATGTTAAAGGTACAAAAAGGTTTGGTATTTTAAATACTGCTTCAGAAAATTCAGATTTAGTTGGATACACTGACAGTGATTGGGCTGGAATTTGAGATGATCGGAAGAGCACTTCCGGTTATGTTTTTCACATGGGTTCAGGAGCAATTTCATGGGCTTCTAAAAAACAACCCATTGTAGCATTGTCTACAGCAGAGGCAAAATATGTGGCAGCCACAGCAGCAGCGTGTCAAGCAATTTGGATGAGGAGGATGTTAAGAAGTTTGTGCCAAGAGCAGGTAAAAGGAACAGTGATTTATTGTGACAATAGCTTAGCTATTGCATTATCAAAGAATTCTGTGTTTCATAAGAGAACGAAACACATTGACACAAAGTTTCATTACATCAGAGAATTGGTAAACAATGGTGAAATTGTTTTGGAACACTGCAAAACTCAAGAGCAGTTTGCAGACATTCTGACCAAGCCATTGGGGCAGAAAAGTTTTGAGTTTTTGAGGAAATGTCTGGGTATGACTGATAACCCAGCCGCTGAAAGTAAGGGGGAGTGTTGAAATTACTTTCAGCTGTGTAAGCCGCCTACCATTTCTGTTTGCAGCAGAGTGTACTGAAGCCGCTTTCTATTTCCTTCGATTAGTCAGGATCGCAGTACAAAAAAAATTGTTGCAGAGAGCCGCTTGCCAAAAACATTGATAAATCAATTTCAGTGCTGTATTGGATACGGAGAAATTGAACAGCAATCCGGACTTAAATTTTAATGAAGCGGATTTGTGAAAAATTCCGCATCACAACTTTCTGCCGTACCATTGCAAAAAAATCGGACCCGGGAAAACTTATAAAACGGATTTGATAAAAATTCCGCATCACAACCTTGCTGACGTCTGCAAATTTTTTTGGCACCCGGAATTTTTATGCAGTTTGGTTAAATTTTTGTTTAACGTCCGGGCTCTACGGCGTGGTCAAAGTTCTTTTTAATGTTTGTTCTTTTTAAAACTATGTACGTGTAGTCAACATATATATATGTGCTACACATATATCATATGAAATAAACGTTTCAAAAAAGGTGAGGCCGTGGGCCATAGTGACTCTGTTTTTTATTTTAGTTTTTTTTATTTTAAAGTTTTTAAAATAGTTTTATTTTAAAATAGTTTTTTTTATATATTGTAAAAGGGTCATGGGATATAAGGAGATGAAAAGGCCTGTGTGCTAAGTATTGTAAGTTTTTAATTTTTACACAGCAGAAGTAAAAATTTGAATAGCACAGCAGTGCATAGTTCAGATTGTAAGTTGGAATTTTACACACAGCAGAAGTGTAATAGATTTTGAATGGCACAGCAGTGCATTCATTTTTGAAGAGACAGAGTATTTGTCCAGAGTGAAATTTTAGAGAGTGAGAGTTGTTTTTGAACTGTGTTTTGAAGCAGTCAAAGTTTTTGTATTCCCTCAGTCAGAGGTGATTTTGTAACCAAGTTTTTTTTTGAAGTTTAATGAAATAGTTTTTACAGTGAAAACTCTGTCTCCAGTGAAGAATTTTTTAATATTTTTCTCTGTGTTGAAGAAAGGGAATTTTATTCTCCATTGTTGTTCTGGAATTTAAATATTCCAACATAGTTTGAGAAGCCTGCACAGTAGGCTCAGAGGAAAACGGTAGGCAGGGTTTGGGAAAATGGCGAAGCAAAATACGACCTTCAGAAAATATAAAGCTTCAGAAAATATAAAGGATTATCAGAATAATGGATTTACCAGAAATGTATCATGGGCGTTCAACTACAAATCCTAGCTTCAACACTTGCGGGCATTCAACTACAAATCCTAAGCATGAGCTGCAACACCTACATACACATACAAACAACATGAGCTTCTATTCCGACAGCGAAACAACACAACTTGCAGAAAGATCAAAACGCCGACCAGAGACTTTGAATAAAACAACACCAGGATGGTTAACTTTGGTTAAAAAGTTTGGATCAACAAAAAAAATGGAGGACGGAGGATAACAATAAAAACTTTGGTTAAAATGTTTAGATCAACAAAAAAAAAAACGGAGGACGAAGGATAACGATAAAAACTTTGCTTAAAATGTTTATATCAACAACAGAGGACAGAGATAAGCCGAATATTAGAGGTCTACTTTTTCTTATCAAAAACTTTGGCATAAAAATTGAATGTAATAAATATTTTGAAACTAATATTTCGAAACTTTTCGATAAACAAGATTAGCGTGTGCAAAATATTCGGTCAACGCAGCAGTTAATAGAAATTCAACGATCTATTGATTGCTATAGTCCTATAAACTCTGCATATGAAATATGCAGCAACCATTTAATGACGCGAAATACTTTTTATACCTTTTCCTCTGATGTCGTCCTTTGCTTTTCCTAAAACACTTAAAGCTACCTTCCAGGGACAAATTGTTCGTTGCACAACCTGTGATTTACAGAAATAGGCACAACATATAACTCGCCCATTAATATTTCCAACATTAATATTGTTTATATTGTTAATCAAACATAGATCACAAAAGTTGGCAAATAACTAATTGCTATTTCCTGTATCACCATAGGAATCACCGAAAAAAAAACCACAGGCAGAGAGACATTGAGCCTCTGCAAATAACCAAATATTCTTAGCCTGAAACAATTTTATCATCAGCACCATAGCTTCCAGCATGCAGCCACCTTCGATAAATTGGAACAAACCGAGGTATTTGGTTGCCAAGTTTATTGATAAAACCACTAAATGCCAGACACCATTGCCAAGCATCTCAAACTAAATCCAACCGAATAGGCCACCTGTCTATCGAGAAGATTTTGCTGGGCAATGTAGCGTACAATCCACCACAGGGTTTTGAGAGCTCATGAATAAATTCTGGGGTGGTGAATCGTAGTGTTATAAACTATGTTGCATGAGTTTCTGGAACGTGGAAACGTTGGGAACTTGGGTACGGGTGTCCGGAACGGCTAGAGGTTTCCCTAAAAATTATAGGAAATGGCTAATTGGGAGCGGTAATATTAAAAAAAAAAAATTTAATTAATTAATTAATTACATAATTTATCTATGGAATGGGTCTGATACTTTGAACTTGTCAAGGGAGAGTCAATGTTACTAATTCTAGAAATGTCAGACACATCAGTGATGCATTTACTAATTTAATATAATTTTTTATTGTGAAAAAATATAATATCTTTACAAGAACCAGTCCAGAGAGTCTCTCTGAAACTGAAAGGAAACGAAACTAACATACTAATGGCAAGAGGAATTTCACATAAGGGAAGCAAGAAACCAGAGTTTAGACATCACATAAAACATGACTCAAAAATGAAATATCCCCATAGAAGAGTTCACAAACAGAAAGGACAAAAAAGAAGAAATCCTTGAAAAGTTAAAGCCCTCACTATTGGAGTTTAAATGTCTAGAAAAAACAAAGTATTTGGAAACTCACTGAGCGCAGAGAACTGTTGCTTCAGGCACTGTTTGCAAATGAATACAAGGTTTCACTCTTAAACAAGTTAACAATTACAGTGATGGAGTGAATGGAGGACAAACTTTATGCAAGATTGTGAGTGATTTTTGCGAGAAAATGATTTTTTTTTTGTGTACTTTGAGAAGGGAAGTTTCTTTTGGCGGATTTTGGGGAAAATTTACAGAAACGAAGTTTCTTTTTTGGAAAAATTTACTAAAAACATTTAAAGAAGTTTTGTTTTGGTGGCAAGTTTTGTTGGAAACTCCGGAACGTCAATCATCATAATGGTCAAAGATTCTGGAACGTGCCCCAGCTCTGGTCGCAGCGTCTACCGAAAATTGTAAGTTCCCACAGAGTTCCAAAGCTCCCGGGAACGAAGGAACCTCCGGAACGAGTTTCTCATTTCTCGAGAGCGGTCCTGTGCAACAAAGGTTATAAACATGTGGGAAGAATTTTACAATTAATCTTTTTAAAATGCATGAAACGATATCACAAAAATTCAACAAATACTGAAGTGGTGTTGGCTCTTGAAATGCCATGATTGCCACGACCTAATCGTCGGAGAATGGAACACGTGAGTTACAGACTGGCCCTTCAATCCCTCTACAGCCACCCAATTTTTTTTTCTGTTTTGTTTTTTTTTTTCAATCAAATTTTTAATGGTTTTTTTTGGACTTTTCGGCTCTTAACGCCCCACCCATTGACTATGACTAAGCATATGCTTGGTATATTCTTTAGTGATTACCTAAGTTAAAAAAAATGATGAATTATAATTTTATCTGATTGCTTGCACTAATGTATTAATTTTAGTGTAGATATTGATTTTTATTAATATTTGATTTCTTGAACTAGATGAATTGATTTCAATATAGATGATTTATAATCTTATTTCATTGTTTGCACTAAATACTTTGATTTTAGTGTAGATGGTTATTTCTAATCTTATTTGATGGTTTGCACTAGATGCATTTACTTCATTGTAGATGTTGATTCCTAATTATATTTGATTTTTTTCACTTCCTGTTTGATTGCTTGCACTAAATGCATTGATTTCAGTGTAGGTGGTGATTTCTAATTCTATTTGATTTTTTGCACTAAATGCATTGATTTCAATGTAGATGTTGGTTTCTAATCATATTTGCTTACTTGCACTAGATGCATTGTTTTCATTGTAGATGTAGATTCCTAATTATATTTGATTGTTTGCACTTCCTATTTGATTACTTGCACTAAATGCATTGATTTCAGTGTAAGTGGTGATTTCTAATCCTATTTGATTGCTTGCACTAAATGCATTGATTTCAATGTATATGTTGGTTTCTAATCATATTTTCTTACTTGCACTAGATGCATTTATTTGAATGCAGATGCTGATTTGTAATCCTATTTGATTTCTTGCATTAGATGCATTGGTTTTAGTATAAAATTTGGTTTGTAACCATAGTTCGTTACTTGCACTAGATACATTAATTTGAGTGTAGATGTTGATTTCTAATCATATTTGAATACTTGCATTAGATGCATTGATTTCAGTGTAGAAGTTGTTTTCTAATCTTATTTATTGCCTGCATTAGACGCATTGACTTCAGTGTAGATATTGATTTCTGATTTGATGTAATTTGATGTATGATGGTACATTAATTTTAAAGTGATTGGATTAACAATGTGCATTGATTTCAATGTAGGCATAAAAAAGTATTGAAAATGTACATTATTTTTTATGTTATAGTAATTCAACCTATTAATATTGGAGAGCAAGAGAGACAAGGTATGCTGTTTACTAAAGCATTTTGAGCTTAATATTTAAATGGTTTATGATTTCAACTACCTTTTTCATATAATCAATATGAAAATATGACAAAACTAACAAGGGTGACAATAAGAATAGTAGAAGAAAATATGAAAAACATTTTCTAAATAGACATAATGATTATGAAAATATGAAAATTTGGGGTATGTTGGGATGTTATACATGGAAAATTGTTAAATAAAATTTGAATTTAAACCTCACTGTGTCATCATTATTCATTTAAATAAACTCGCATTTGTTATTTATATCCATCACATTTACTAATGTGGTTGTGCAAGTTTTATTTTAATAAGGACACATGTCCACTCCAAGTTGAGGACAGACATACTTACACATGGCTTTCACACTGGACTACAGAATGAACCTCTAAACTCAATAAATTTTAATTCAATAATATCCCAAATCAATTACCTAAATAAAACTTAAATTTATTAAAAATTAAAGAAAGCTCAAAGCCTACTTAAACCACACAACAATATTATATGTAATATACCCTAATAGTCTCCATGTCTTTCAATGCTTAAAAACCACATACTTAAAGTTCAAAAACCCTAATTAAATATGCATGATTTAATATAAAGGTTATATTGATTAGTTATAAAAATTTAATGAGTGGTATAAACCAGAAATTTAAATGTATTATTTTAAGTTTTTATTAGCGTAATCATAAATACCTCTAACTTGAATTTTATCGTAAATATTTATGATTTGAATTTTAACATGAAAATTGTGAGTGTTTAGAATCAGTATGACTATGGAATGTTGTCACCTATCATACTATATTATAATTGTGGTGAATGGTCCTATTTTAATTTCGAAAGGAGCAAGCCTACCATCAGGACCTAAATAAGGACGAGCAAGAGGAATATCGGAACCTCGAAAAGGTCAGATCCTCGAGACCCCGAAACATCATAACCTCAATGAAATTCCTTTTTAAAAAAGTTTTGATCCAACACCACGGTAGCAGGGCCGAATTTATTGGAGGTCGGAGTCTCAGTATAGCGGAACTTCAGGACATCGGGACCTCAGAAGGATGAATTTCAGAACAGGATGCTACCTTGACAATTTATCTAAAAGGGACCCGCGATGGCATATCAGAGTAGGGGAATATCACAGCAGGCAGTCAAAAGGTTTGTTATATCGCAACCTTGGCGTATCAGAACCTCAAAACTCTTTAACAATTGAATTCGTTTGAAAGAACCGAGGGTTGCGTAGAATAATAAGTACACGGGAAATCATTGCAAAATCAAAAGACTAAGGGACCCTTTTCTCTCTCCTTCGATAGGACACATGGAAGTATGTGATTGGCTAAGAGAATTTGATGAGGTAGATGATGTCAGCATGACGTGGTAGTATGAGGACATGTGGGAGTCAGTTTCAGCATTTTTCGGTTGCCTAATGGGGTGAATCCGTGTGACACATATCACCACTAAGGAGGTGCCACGTGCGGTTTATGACATTAGCATGACATTATCTCAAAGGTCGAAAGATCAGAGGTTGGAGTTTTCGTAATTCATGTCTAATTTTTTATGGGAAAGTTCTGATCTGATGTGTGGATCTTCTACATGACTCGTGTTTTGTCATGGGGACCCAAAGTTCCAAGGTTATAGAGTAGGCCTTAGCACGTAGCGCCGTAAAGACACCACGTGGAAAATATTTTAGAGGTCGGTTTTTCGAAGGTAGGAGACATCGTAACTTCATTATAATTGCAATTTGAATAAGTTAAGAAATAGGGAGCTTCTGATGTTGATTGGAATTTGATCGTAGAAGAGACATATGACCAAGGGCGTAGAGTAGACCGATTACCCAAGATATATGGAGCATATCGAGGATGGATATATTATAACTCCACTGTGAAAACATTTGTGGAACAATTAAGATGGGTGGTGCTTCCGATCTTAAATGGTTGTTAGTCATGGAGCTTAGAAATACCAAAGACGAAGAGAAAATGCAATAAGAGGTATGCCCCTGGTAGGATTCTAAAGGCCTTATCACCTAAGTGTTAAACCACCTGTCATAGCTCTCGGTCCTGTGGAGGAAATGTGATATGGGGCTAAGAAAAAGTGGCCAAATTCCAATCGAGATTTCATAATATCATAAGCTCATGTTAATAAAAGGTATAATACACAAGGCTCTAAGATCTCCAACACAATGGTGTACGAAGCCGTTGGTCACAGCACATGATGCTATGGTGGATAAACAAAAATAGGCTAAGCATAAAGGGGCTAAAGGCATCAAAATCTCGCTCTTTTAGAGCATTATTTTTAATAAAAGTTATGAAGTGTAAAATCTCTGATATTGTAGCATAGAGGTAATAAAGGATGAATGAGTAAGCAATTATCGAATTCGTTCAACCATCAGTGAGTACAAAGCAACTTCAACACCACCACACCAAATACAAGCGGTCAGAGGGAAAAAAAGACAGGAAAATTGACAATTAACCCTCGAAGGAATACAATGATAGAGGTTGGTCAGATCATTAACCCACCACTAACCTAGATAATGGAGTTTGAGTCCACTTTAAGAAGTCAGAGGAATCGACAATGGAAATATTTTGTTGCATTAATTATGACACCTCATATTTTTGTTTTTTTGGTTAGTATTAGATTTTGAACAAGAAAAAAATCAAGTATGTTATGTAATCCTTAGAACAAATAGGCCATGTTGATCCATAATCTTTAGCTTTGAGATATGTTAAATAATTACATGTAAAATTGCATCTTGGCCATGAAACTTAAAAGGCATGAACATTAGAAGAGAGAAGCACATACAATCATGCAAAGAAGACAAGAACTTGATAACGGAGTTCGTCCAGGAGGGACTATGTCTTTGGGCCCCACTCAATCAGTGGGGAGGCCCTCTTTCATTAAGTGGAAAATAAAATGAAAGTACAAGCAACAATGAAAAATTACACCCTTATACCTCCATAGCTGAAAGTGGCCAAAAAGTGGAGACCTCTAATAAAGAAACAAACAACACAGTAGGATTATTGTCACCAAGAGGTGCAGAATCCATATAGAATTTTGTTGATTTTGACATCGGACAAATCTAGGCCCTCTAGAAATGAGCTCAATTTATGGTTCTACCCCCCTCCTGCAAAGCGATCAAGGTTCCACTCTGTCTCAGTAAATGTGCCGCTATTGGTCTGCCTGGACACACTTCTGAAGTGAAAGCTTAAATAGGTGAAGGTTGGGCGGACTCCCCAAAGGAACCACTGGACGAGTTGGTTGAGATCCAAATTTGAGGGGAGGGGGTCGGGTGGTCAAACCCCGCCCCCTCCAAAAATGGTGAAATATTTTTTTATATACCCGTATCATATTTTAATGGAGGGTATGGGGGGAGTGAAAACCCACATCGAGCGACCTGCCCTGAATCTACCGCCAGCACCTTGGATATAAATGGTGGAGTGTGGAGTGGGTTGGGGCAGCGGGGTCACAACCATCAGCACCACCCATTAATAGTACTTGGTGGTTGGGCGACGGGGTCATGACCGCTGCCCAGCCCATTTTTTATACTTATTTGTTAATGTGGTGGGAGCGAGGGTGGGGGTCATGGCCCTCCCTTGCATTTTTTAAAGTTTTAATTTATTTTATTTAAAACAAACCCCTCTTTTTAAATCTTCTTGATTTTGATCGAAGGAACCAAACTAAATGTCCCACAATTTTTCATGGATTACAGCCAGACCTAGCCGGAATCTAGCTAGTTGACTTTGGAAAAAACGTTGCCTCCTTAAGGCTGCCACCTCATCAATTCAACCCATAATTTTGACTGCTTCTAACTTCTCCATACAGACTTGAAATTGAGTGTCGTCTGCATCGCTGGAATCAGAAAGATGAGATCTTCAACTTGACACTAAGTTTGTCACATTCCTGCCACTTTGAATTTTGAGCCTTTGTACTTAATCCACTTGTACTTTGACCTGTACGATCCAACTGGATCATTCCTCCCCACTGAGGAGCTTTTGGACCACCAAAAGAATTAACACACTCAGAACACTACTTGTTTGTTCAAAACCACACTTTCAATCTCCTACATGAAAATCTGGTACATCATTTGCACCCATGCACACACCACACATGACTCAACAACCCCTCGCTTGCCAAAAGTTTATAGCACACACTCATTGGAAAAGGATTACATAAAAAAAATCAATACCTCAACTACTCATAAGGAAAGGCCAAAACATCATCGTTGCATTTCGAAGTGATGAGAAACACACCATCACATTTACATTTAATTTCAACATATGATTTACAACTGTGGCCTTAACACTAATACTTCTAAAAAACCATCTTTTACTTAACAAAGTAAATGGGTCATCTCCTTGTGGTGAATTTTCCTGTGGAATAGTATTGAGGACTGGATTCTTCATGGGTGTTTTTTGGTCTTGACGTGTTTCACATGTAGGTTTCTTGGGTTCATCCTAGTCGTGATGATTAATCTTCCTCCATACTTTCTATATCACCTTGGAGCGCTTTCACTTGGTGTTCCTCTAATAAGTGTTCATGAGACCGTCACTATCATTGGACTATGAGGAAGTGATTTCATCATCTGTCGTTGGCTGGTCACTAGTTGTGTTGGATCTTTCTCCTACTTTCTTCCTGGTGTGTCTGAATCCTGCATCACGCAGTAATTCCTTGACTTCGATGGGGTTTACGATGCCTTCGCCATTGATGCCTAGGCCTTTTCCCTGATACCCCATCTTCTTCAAAATTTTGGATCCGATCCTTATAGTATTTTTTTTTCAAAAGCAGTGAATTCATCATCATGAAAAGTACATGAAATTGAAGGGTTTCTTTTACCTCGGGTTGATTATGTTGCAACTTTTCCAAGGCCTCATCCATAGCTTGTAACTGGTGTATTAACCTTTATTCTTCTTCCTTTGCTTCCTATAGGAGCCTCCTTAGCTCAATATTTTTAGCTTGGATGCTTTGGTTAATCTCTTCAAGTCCTTGGAACTCTGTCACATCAAGTGTCCTTTTCATCTTTGCTACAATATTTGTTGAAACTTTTGTTTCATCACCCAAATCGAAACCCAATTCTATGGGTCCTCCTACTGTGATCCCAAAGGTTTCAAGGTTCATTTCATCGCCAAAATCAAACCCCAACTCAATTGGTCTACCATGTGCAAATCTCGCAGCTGCGACCTTCTCATCTTCCTCTGATTCAAAATCTTGGTTTTGTTGCATGGTGCTAGAAGTCTTGTAATTCCCCTTTTTGTCATTCCTCTCAGGTCTCAACTCAAGGGGCAGCTTCCAACAGATTTCTTTGCCATGTCCCTCATTCTCACAATGTGTGCATGAGGGCTTTGCTCCCCTTCTCTTGGCTATTGCAGTTCTTTTTGGGTGGTCATTTTGTTCATGCATTCCCATGATTTCTATATGCATGGCCTTCACACTGGCATCATTGATGGTAGGATGCTTAAACAATAGTAATGAATGTAGTATGTAATTATGAAAAGAACCAATATACTTATTTACAATCTCTGTTGAATCTAATGGAATGCTCAAATTCAATGCTTGTTTTCTAAATTATTCAGTGAATTCTTGTACATTTTGACCTCGGCCTTGCCTTAGGTGTTTCTATTTCATTAATTCCTTTTTCTTATATCCCAAAGGGTAAAATTGGTTTCTCAATGCAGAAACAAAATTTGACCATGAGGAGAGATGGTTACCCAAATTTTGGTTGCCTTGCAATTTGCTCTCCCACTAGACAAGAGTTGTGTCGTTCAGTCTAAGAGAAGCAACTAGATCTTTGGCTCATCCGCCTCAATCATCCTAATCCATTTGTTAATATTTTCTGCATTACTTTCACCATTATACACGGGAAGATTAAATTTAACATCTAATTAAAAAAAAAGTTTTCCTAGATGCATTTCCTGAATTCCTATGATGATGGTGAGAAGAAGAAGAGAAAATTCCACTCGTGGAGGAGAAAGAGGTGGATCCCCTCCATCATCTCCATGTGTTGAACCTTGTCCTTCTAGAGCATTTTCCCCTACACATTCTAGTTTCTCAAGCCTTGAGAACAACTTCTCCACTCGATATGCCATTGTGTAGAATGTTTTGCAGAATTTAGCTTCTCCTCATTTCTAGCATCGTCATCCATGTTTCTTCTTTGATGCGCACGTCCCACTTCGAGATCCAAAGACTTTAGTTTTCCTTCGCCTCTTCGTATCTTGTTTCTGGTTAGCATAAAAACATGCAATTCACATCTACAAAGACCTACTCTGATACCACTTGATCCAAAATATTTAGCTTTGAGATGGGTTAAAGAATTACATGTAAAATTGCATCTTCACCATGAAAATTAAAAGTCATGAACATAAGAAGAAAGAAGCACATGAAATCATGCAAAGAAGACAAAGAAATTGATAACGGAATTCGTCTAGGAGGGACTACGTCTCCGGACCCTGTTCAATCGGTGGGGAGGCCATCTTCCATTAAGTGGTAAATAAAATGAAAGTACAATCATCAATGCAAAATTACACTCTTATACCTCCATAGCTAAAACTAGCAGAAAATTGGAAACCTTTGATGAAGGAACAAACAACATCATTGGATTCCTGTCGTCGAGAGGTGTAGAATCCATATTAAATTTTCCTAATTCTGACGTCGGGCAAATCTGGGCCCTCTGGAAATGAGCCCAGTTCATGGTTCCGTCCCCCTCATGCAAAGCGCTTAAGGTTTCACTCTGTCTCGGTAAATGTGTCGCTCCTGTTCTACCCGAGCATACTTCTGAAGTGAAAGGTTAAATAGGTGATGGTTGGGCAGACTCCCTAAGAGAGTTGCTAGCCGAGTTGGTTGAGATCCAAATTTGAGGGGAGGGGGTCAGGCGATCAAACCCTTCCCCCTCCAAAAATGGTGAAATATCGTGTTATATACCTGCAATATATTTTAATGGAGGGTCGAGCGGGGGGGCAGACCCACATCGCCTCCCCCCGCCGACACCTTGGATATAAATGGTGGAGTGTGTAGTGGGTTGGGGTGGCGAAGTCACAACCGTCAGCCCCACCTACTAATAGTACTTGGTGGTTGGGTGGTGGGGTCATGACCGCTACCCACCCCATTTTTTATAGGTATTTGTTAATGTGGCTGGAGCGAGGGCAGGGGTCATGGCCCGCCCTTGCCTTTTTTTATTTATTTTTATTTTATTTAAAACAAACCCCTCTTTAAATCTTTTAGATTTTGACCGAAGGAGTCAAACTAAGTGTCCCACAATTTCGCCTAGATTCTGGCTAAGGTGGCCAGAATCTGGGCACCGAACTTTGGAAAAAATGTTTACTCCTTAAGGCTGCCATCTCATCAAGTCAACTCAGAATTTTGACTGCTTCTAACTTCTCCATATGGACTCAGAATTGAGTGTTGTATACGCCATTGGAATCAGAAAGACGAGATCTTCAACTTGACACTAAGTTTGTCACATTCCTGCCACTTTGAATTTTGAGCCTTTTTACTTAAGCCACTTGTACTTGGACCTGTCCGATCCTCCTGGATCAATGCACATGCTTAAACAGGTGGGAATTTTAGACAGCTGGAGCATTCAAGATATTTTGTAACTATAAGTTTGGACTCTTTCTCGATAAAAAGGGAGGAAAAACTCATTAGATGGGTTCTTAATTCTGTTTTGAGAGAGAGGTTCCAAGTTTTGGTTTGATTTTCCTGTTTTAGAGGTTGTAATTGTTCTGCAAATTTCACAAGTTTGGTCCCGTGAGATGTATTTCCCTCTTGAACATTAATGAAGAAGTTTATAGTGATTCCAAGCATTGGGATATGTAGTATGTGTTCTACCTCTGTGTGTCATTTCAAGTGTGTTTTTCTTTTTGAGAAATTGTGTAATTGTAGCTACTCGTTTCACTCTTAAGTCACAGATTTACTTATGTTATGTGATAGGAGATGGTACTGGTGAGATTGTATATTTATTAATGTTATGTAATAACATACGGTACCTGTGAAATTGTAGATTTACCTATGTTATGATATAGCAAATAGTACCCATGAGATATTGAGTTGAAAACCTTAAAACACGCTCCATGATTTCTGCATTTCATTTCCTTTTTTTTTCATGATTCAACTCAGATTTATTGCATAGGATTATGTGTGTCCAAACCTCCGCACTAGGTTCCTTCTTTATATTTGTCTTTTCCATCTTTATGCAAAGATGAATAAAGTTGCATTATTTGTGTGTAGGTCGCCAGACCTGAACATTTACTCTTGAGAATGATATATTGGGAATTTGCCTCTCAAAAGAGTAATTGAACGATATTTAAATCATTTTACATTTATTTCTTAAGCATCATTAATTTATCTTCAAGAGAAACTAAAATGTCGTAAACATTGACCTCTTCTCAACTCAAAGTTGTCTCTAAAAACTACAACATGGACAATGAAAAATCCTTTCTCCAACGAATGACAAGAAAATCTAATGACAAAAATTCTATGACAAAATTTATTTAGTTAAAATAGTAACTTTCATTTATTATTTGAATCCTCACTGCATTTCTTTACTTTTATAAATTACGTTTACCTCACCGGAATGAATGTTAGACCAAAGAAAAACATTCCATACATCAGTTTAATATTTATATAATTTTAAAAATAAATTACTATCATAATTTTAGATCAGATTAATATTTATATAATTTTAAAAGTAAATTACTATCATAAATTTAGTATCGCTGCTGCTGCTTCCACAGGTATAACGTATTGGATATGCCTTTGATTATTAATTAATCTAAGTTTAACCCCAAAAATATTGGGAATAAATTAATTGAAGGTTAAAAAAAAATTAACAATTCACAAAGTTCACAATATAAACTAATTTTCAAATTTTTACTTTTGTCTTTTTTCAATTTGATTGGTTATAAAAATATATTTTCACAACTGGTCGATATTATTAAAATTTCATATTTAGATTATTTTAAACTGGGTGAAAATTTTTAAATCCAAAATTTTTAACATTATAACTTGCCAATGAATAATTCAATATGTAAGTTTTTTTACTTATTAACTTACTTATAAATGTAAATATTAATTAATTTCACAATTTTATTTAGTGATAAAAATATTATTTATAAATAGTTATTGTGACAGCTACATTTACTACTAACTAATTGGTTAAATTAGTTAAGTAATCTTTATTATTATTGTTAATGAAAACTACGGAGACAATTGTTATGTGGATGGAAAGGTTGTTTTCCATCTTGTTATTTTTTTTTTAAATTAAAAAAAAAAAATTAAATCAAGAAAAAAAGTAAAAGTGATAAAGGCTAATAATAATGTTGTTCCAAGAACTAGAAAGTGGTTGGGCAATTAGAGCATTTACCCACTCCACTCAGAATAAGGGAGTTATTCCAAGAGGGAGAGGGGGTTCTGTGGATGAATAGACAGAAAGGAGAGATTTTCCTGAGCTGGGCACCAGTGGAAAATACTCTGAAAATCCTGAGGATTCTGGCTTGACTGGACCATAGGTCTTGAGGTTATCGCAGAATAGTGTCTTCTGCCAACTTAAGCTTTCCAGTGGAAGCACGGGGGAAGAGTTGGACATAATTGCCGCTTTTAAGGTTGGGAGGAATATTAGCCTGACAAACGTAAATTGCAGATAAGTGTTCATTTAATTATTTTCTGAATACTAAAGCAAACAACTGTTAATAATTACAGATCTAGACAAAAATTGTAATAACTGTTAACCATTATCTTGAATGGAAAATATAAAGGTACGTGAAAACTGTTTTCATTTTGTGGTAAAGGTTAATACTCCGTAATATTAGTATGTAGAGGAAGATTGAATTTCTGTTGTATATAAATTTTGATAAACTGCTGAAGAGTATTCAAAAACTCATAACCTAACAGTTGGAGTAGAACCGTTAACTCCGGGTCACAAGGGAAACCCAGAATATCTTGTTCAATTCCTGTCTAGCTATACACGGAGGATTTTTGGGTGGTTCGGTCACCAATAACTATGAGAGAACGACAATATTAATAGTGATTGTCAAGGAAGTACCTTTAAAGAAAATTGCTAAGGTAAGTTCAAGAGCATAATAGACTTTATTCTCTTAGAAAAAAAATAACACAATAAAGAGAATCGAATTCCAAGAAAACCCATAATTATTGTATAACCAAATATAAACTGTGAATGTATGCCGAACAAGAAACTTCAGAATTTATATTGCTAGTATTAGAATTTTTATTCTTAGAAATTATGGGCTAAATTCCGACCTGAGGTTCCTTTCTTTAATTTACATAATTAATCTTCTATTACAATGAAGCAGAGGACTGTAAATGATATATATATATATAAACAGAAGTAAAACCCAATTAGCATATTATGTTATAGATAGGTCGGACGCTATCTCTACCATTACCACAAATTAAAAACGCAGTAGATATAGAACTGTAAATAGAACATAGAGGAATCTTTACAAAAATCGGGATTCTGAAGCATAAAATAAGAAAACTATGCCAGCGTTTAAAATATCAACCAGACCTCTTTGTCAATTTTCTTAAAGGAAAAGCTATAGGTAAAAACCCAAAAAACGATATGTATTAACCGTAACATTGAACCATCGTAAATACTATTCCAAAAGGGAGAAACCCTATTAAACTGTTACAACCCGTCGAAAATAAAATTATACAGTTCATTTCTTTTGTTTTCATAATAAAAATAGGTCCTTCTATAAACGAGAAAAGAAAAATCCGATGAAATCTGAGGTATTCAAGATAGGGATTCTGAAGTATTGCTTACAGAGGTGCTACGGAAGCCGTCGAATAAAACCGCAGAGCATACCTGGAGAATTCGAAGTTGGTTAAGTCGAGGCCAGATTTACAACCGAGTTCAACGGAGAAGAAATTTCCCTGTGGATTCGAGAGCATACCTGCTAAAACATTTGTCAAGAGAGTAAGACTCGGGGTATAAACCATATGGTTATAATAGCAACCAAAGTCAGAAACAATAATTATAAGCTTGAAGTATTTACCTGAATAGGCCACTCGAGGGTTTACCAAGCACGTCCTCTTCGTAGCTAATGAGAAACATTGAAAGTATAAGCATAAGATATACGAAATTACTGAAACCGTTTGAGCACCCAGACCTCTAGACTGGACGGTGAAGCTGGTAATATTAAATACACAACATAAGGTTGCATGTATAGGACTATGACCGAGCGGTGTGAAGAAAAAAACCCAGAAATCGATAAGCAAAGAAGGAAAATCATGAATGCACATCCTTAACCTAGTTAAACCAAATGTAAAGCTTACCTCTGAAGCTGAACTACATTCGCATCATGCTGCTCGACTTATAAACCTTCATGGAATCAGGGTTTTTGATCTCGTTGAAAGAAAAACTTAGAGTAGCAGAGGAGAAGTATGGAAACAAACAACAGTGCCAGTGAGTAAATTCCGGATCGGTGGTATTACTAGACCATTCTCGCCCGAACTCCTTTGCAACAATCCACACCGCACAAAACAACGGCTCAGATCTTCGAAGGACACATAGGGTACCCCTTGGAAGCCGTGAGTGGATACAACTGTAGGGAAAATCAGTTTTTGGATCACGCATTAAAGCCATTAGTACAACAACCCTGTCTTCATTAAATTCTGAATTGACAAGTGTATGCAGAGCCTTTGTCATTTTCATGTCAATTTGCTAACTTGGGTTTTGCGTTAATTATATAGTTGAGATGGTAAATTTAATTACCAAGTATATGCATGAATTATAATAAGCGGTAATGTGAAAACTTTATATCATAGTTTGGGTAATGTGTCAATGCTTTAAGATCTAGAGTTATAATGACTCTAGCGTAAAAGTTAAAGGTAAACATTTCTTTTATGTTTACTATGTATGTGACAAGTGGTATCAGAGCGGCATTCATATGCTGGGACCTTAAGGGTCAACTAATGATGATGTTGTGTGTAAATGATGCACAGAGAGAGAGAAAATTTAGCAGTTTAACAAGAACATTATGAGAAAAGGAACTCCGCAGCAACCTCCTCAAGACACTAGGGACCCTCCAGCACAACCAGTGATGAACCCATAAATGTGGATTCAACTAAATGTCGAACAACAATAGAAAACTAGTAGGTTGTTAGAAGAAAAAAAACACCAAACTAGTTTCATGTTAAATATAGTCCAACAACTACAGGAAGAAATGGTACGTGTCTGAAAGGATAATGAGCGATTACTACAAGATTAGGAAAAGATACTAAAGAGTCTGTCAGACAAACAAAACCAGGAGATGGAACATTCAAATACAGATAGAGGTATGCAAGATGAAGAAGAACAGCAAACGAAAAATAACACCACAGATATATTGGAAAGAAGCCCGTCCCAACGAAGTAAAAACAAAGATTTCAATGAAGCAGAATCTGGCAATGTATCAGATTAGCAAGCAATTAAGAAACAGAAAGTAGAACTGCAAGGGGAATTTCGTAAGATTAAACCACAAAATTTTGATGGTGAGGCGGAAGAGGTGGCAGAAGCATGGTTAATAAATATGAACAAGTATTTTCAGGTGTATGAATATAATAGCAACCTAAAGGTTAGATTGGCTATATATCAGCTAAGGGAGAAAGCCACCTTGTGGTGGGAGGAAGTGAAAAATGTACGTAGTATTGAAGAACAAGACGTCACCTGGGAATCAAATTTCCAGCAATATTTCAAGGACAAATACTTAACAGAGAGAGTCTATGAAGAAAAAGCTAAATAATTTCATGACTTAAGGCTGGGACAAATTACCATGGATGATTATATCACCAAGTTCACCTCCCTGTTGTGATATGTCCCATATCTTTGAGAGGAAAAGGCTAAGGTGCAAAGATTCTTGAGTAGTTTACCAACACACATGAAGGAACGAATTGAATTCGTAAACCCTCGGACTATCGATGAAGCCATTCATAAAGCACGAATGTGTTATCAGCAGTCCAAGGCCAAGGGGGAGGTTGGTAAAAATTGGCAGCCAAAGAAAGGTCAGAAAAGTAATTCAAATCTCAGAAGCAACAAAAGTGGTAACTTTAAAAGTTCAGCACGAAATCCTGCTAGTAAACAATTTGGTAGGAATCACCAAAGGACCAGATGGCTAGCTGAAGAAAAGCCTACGGAAGAATCCAGTAAACTTGAGCAAGTTCAAGATACTAAACCACCTCTACAGTGCTGGGGATGTGGGGAGGCACATTATTACAAAAATTGTCCACAGCCAATCCGAAATGATACAGTTGCAAATTTACAGGAAGCCTCTACTGTGGGTGATATAGCGCGGAATATACCTCGTATTAATGCAGCTTTGGAAGACCAGCAGGCTGATTATCAGCCCACAATGATTGAACTAGAAGGTAAATTACTAACTAAACTTGTTTCTATTTTGGTAGACACTGGAGCAAGTTTGAGCTATGTTAGTCCCAAAACAGTGGAAAGGTGTAATTTGAAAGAACATAAATTTAAGAGTTCATGGTTAGTACAGCTAACTACCGGAGCAAAACGAAAAGTCACTTCCAAGATTCCAAATTTTATTCTGGAAATTTCTGAATAGCAATTACAAGTAGATCTGAATGTTTTTCCATTAGGATCCTATGATGTTTTGTTATGCATGGATTGGCTAGAAAAGCATTGGACTCTAGTGGACTGTAAGGAGAAAGTTATTTATTACAGAATGTCCGATGGAACCCATAAGGAAATACAAGGAATCAGAAAACCGTTATAGTTACGCCCAATAATAGCATCCCAAATGAATAAATGTATAAGGAAAGGGTGCCAATTGTATGCTATTCAGGTAGGATTTGCAGATTCCAAGGAAAAATCACCTACAATAGAAGTTATACCGATAGTGCAAGAATTCTTGGATGTTTTTCCAGAAAACATCCATGGATTACCACCAAAAAGAGATATTGATTTTACTATAGAGTTAGTGCATGGAGCTTCTCCTGTATCAAGAGCTCCCTATAGAATGAGTGTGTCGGAATTAACAGAGTTGAAGATGCAGTTACAGGAACTGTTGGATAAGGGTTATATTCGCCTAAGTGTGTCGCCTTGGGGAGCACCAGTTCTATTCGTGAAAAAGAAAGATGGGACCATGCATATGTGCATGGATTATAGACAGCTCAACAAATTAACAATAAAAAACAAATACCCTTTACCAAGGATTGATGATCTGTTTGACCAAGTAAAGGGGGCCACGGTGTTTTCCAAAATAGATCCGAGGTCTGGAAATCACCAGAATCGAATTAAGGAGGAAGACATTTGCAAGACAACATTTCGTACAAGATATTGTCATTATGAATTTGTGGTATTACCCTTTGGGTTAACAAACGCACCAGCAAATTTCATGAGACTAATGCATGGGGTCTTCCATCCTTTCCTAGACAATTTCATACTTATTTTTATAGACGATATTCGGATCTATTCTAAGAATCAGGATGAGCATAAGGAGCATTTGAGAATGGTGTTGGAAGTGCTCAGAAAACACCAGTTATATGCAAAATTTAGCAAGTGTGATTTCTTCAAAGCAAAAATCTAGTATCTAGGACATGTTATTTCTGCTGAGGGGATCATTGTTGATCCAGAGAAGATTAAAACAATCACAGAATGGCGAGTACCTCGGAACATGGAAGATATTAGATATTTTAAGGGACTAGATGGGTACTACTGCAGATTTATTGAAGGATTTTCCATAATTGCTTTCCCCATTACTTCCTTGCAAAGGAAAGGAAAAGTTTTTGAATGGACCACGAAATTTCAAAAAAGTTTTGAAAAACTGAAACATCTTTTGACCACTGCTCCTGTGTTAAGGGTGGTTGATCCCAACTAAGAATTTGAAGTATGTACGGACGCAAGTAAAGAAGGTGTTGGGGCAACCCTATCTCAGGAAGGCAAAGTGGTAGCATATGAGTCTAGGAAGTTGAAGGATCATGAGAAAAGATATTCCGCGTATGATTTGGAGTTGACAGCAATAGTTCATGCGCTCCAGGTATGGAGACACTACCTGCTGGGCAAAAATTTTGTATTAAAAATAGATCATAGCAGCTTGACGAGTTACTTCAAGAAATCATATTTAAACTCGAGACAGGCAAGATGGAATGCCTTCCTAAGTGAGTTTCACATGGATATCCAGCATGTCAAAGGAAAGGAAAACCAAGTAGTTGATGCTTTAAGTAGAAAACTACATGGGATATATGAGCTATATTATAATCAGTTGGAAAGAAAATTTTTCGAGCAGGTAAAGGAAGAAGCACAAAAATATCCCGAGTATCAGTTTTTGTGGCAACAAACGGAGGAAATCCAAAAACATGGAGGCACATCTGAGTATGGAATAAATGAAGATCAAATGTTAACCTTCAAGAGTAAAATATATGTGCCTAACTGTGTGGATCTGAAAGAACTAATAATGAATGAATACCATCGCAGCAATTATGCAGGTCATCCGGAGTATCAGAAGATGTTGACCGCGATTAGAAAGGTGTTTTTTTGGCCTGGTATGCGAAAGAATATTGCGGAATATTTAAGCAAGTGTTTGGAATGTCAACAGGTTAAGGTAGAGCATCAACATCCTACAGGATTGTTGCAGCCCATACACATACCCGAATGGAAGTGGGAAGTTATATCTCTAGACTTCATCACAGGATTACCAAGAACAAAAAAACAGAATGGTTCTATAATGGTTGTAGTGGACAGATTGAGTAAATCTGCACATTTTTTGTCCATGTAGTCTACTTACAAGATTGTACAAATAGTAAATATTTTTATGAAGGAAATTTTTAGATTGCATGGCATTCCAAAGACTGTCATTTCAGATCGAGATGTTAAGTTTACTTCTGCTTTTTGGAAAACCTTGTTTTCAGGATTGGGAACGCAGATAAACTTCAATACTGCCATCACCCCTAGACCGATGGTCAAACGGAGCGAGTAAACCAAGTTCTAGAAGACATGTTGTGCATGTATGTGATGAAGCATCCAACTAAGTGCAAATATTACCTGCACCTTGTTGAATTTTCTTACAATAATGGGTATCAGTAATCTCTGAAAATGAGTCCTTTTGAGGCCTTGTATGGGAGCCAATGTCGCACGCCCATAAATTGGAGCAACCTTGATACAAAGCTAATGTTGGGACTTGAAATGCTTGGGGAAATGGAAGCAGAGGTGAGAAAAATAAGACAAAATCTAAAGGCTGCACAAGATCGATAGAAGGTCTATGCAGATAAGAAAAGGTCTTATCGTGAGTTCGCAATAGGAGATCATGTGTACGTAAGGATCAAGCCAAAAAGGAGTACCTTACAGTGGGCCTCTTGTGCCAAATTGGCTCCCAGATTTTGTGGACCCTTTGAGATTTTGGAGAGGGTAGGACCTGTAGCCTATCCGCTAGCATTACCTAGCAATATCCGAGTACACAATGTATTTCATGTGTCTCTGTTGAAGCGTTATGTACATGATACAAACCATGTAATTCATTGGCAGCATATAGAGGTAGAGCTGGACGGAGAATTCCTAGTCGAGCCGCAACGCATACTTGACCAAAGGGAAATCATGCTCCGAAAGCGAGCTATCACCCAGGTGAAAGTGAAATGGAAGCACTTCAGCCCGGATGAAGCCATTTGGGAAGATGAAGTGTTCATATGGAAGGCTTACCCGGAACTCTTTTCAGAGCCAAAGTGAAACACCGAGGATGATGTTACTTCCAGGGGGGAAGTTGTGACAACTACATTTACTGCTAACTAATTGGTTAAATTAGTTAAGTAATCTTTATTATTATTGTTAATGATAACTACGGAGACAATTGTTATGTGGATGGAAAGGTTGTTTTCCATCTTTTTCTTTTTTTTGAAAAAAAAAAAAAAAATTAAATCAAGAAAAAAAGTAAAAGTGATAAACGTTGATAATATTGTTATTCCAAGGACTGGAAAGTGGTTGGGCAGTTAGAGCAGCTACCCACTCCACTCAGAATAAGAGAGTTATTCCAAGAGGGAGAGGGGGTTCTGTGGATGAATAGACAGAAAGGGGAGATTTTCTTGAGCTAGGCACCAGGATTCTGGCTTGATTGGATCTTAGGTCTTGAGGTTATATTAGAATAGTGTCTTCTACCAACTTGAGCTTTCCAGTGGAAGCACGGGGGAAGCGCTAGACGTAATTGCCGCTCTTAAGGTTGGGAGGAATATTAGCCCGACAAACATAAATTGCAGATAAGTGTTCATTTAAATATTTTCTGAATACTAAAGCAAACAACTGTTAATAATTACAGATAGACAAAAGTTGTAATAAATGTTAACCATTATCTTGAATGGAAAATATAAAGGTACGTGAGAACTGTTTTCATTTTTTGGTAAAGGTTAAAACTCTATAATTTTAGTATGTAGAGGAAGATTGAATTTCTATTGTATATAAATTTTGATAAACTGCTGAAGAGTATTCACAAACTCATAACCTAACAGTCGGAGTAGAACCTTTAACTCCAGGTCACAAGGGAAACCCAGAATATCTCGTTCAATTCCTATATAGCTATACACGGAGCAGTTCTGGGTGGTCTGGTCACTAATAACTATAAGAGAACGACAATATTAATAGTGATTGTCAAGGAAGTACCTTTAAAGAAAATTGCTAAGGTAAGTTCAAGAGAAGAATAGACTTTATTCTCTTAGAAAAGAAAAGTAACACAATGGAGAGAAACGAATTCCAGGAAAACCCATAATTATTGTATAACCAAATATAAATTGTGAATGTATGCCAAACAAGAAACTTCAGAATTTACATTGCTAGTATTAGAATTGTTATTCTCAGAAATTATGGGCTAAACTCCGACCTGAGGTTCCTTTCTTTAATTTACATAATTTATCTTCTATTACAATGAAGCAGAAGACTGTAAATGATATATATATATATATATATATATATATATAAACAGAAGTAAAACCCAATTAGCAGATTCCACAAAGCAAAAACGCAATAGATATAGAACTGTAAATAGAATAGAGAGGAATCTTTACAAAAATTGGGATTCTAAACCATAAAAGAAGAAAACTATGCCAGAGTTTAAAATATCAACCACACCTCTCTGTCGATTTTCTTAAAGGAAAAGCTATGGGTAAAAACCCGAAAAACGATATGTATCAACCGTAACATTGAACCATCGTAAATACTATTCTAAAAGGGAGAAACCCTATTAAATTGTTACAACCTGTCGAAAATAAAATTACACAGTTCATTTCTTTTGTTTTCATAATACAAATAAGTCCTTATATAAATGAGAAAAGAAAAATCCGATGAAATCTGAGGTATTCAAGATAGGGATTATGAAGTATTGCTTGCAGAGGTGCCATAGAAGCTGTCAAATAAAACCGCAAAGCATACCTGCAGAATTCGAAGTTGGTTAAGTCAAGGCCAGATTTACAACCGAGTTCAACCGAGAAGAAATTTCCCTGTGGATTCGAGAGCATACTTGCTAAAACATCTGTTAAGAGAGTAAGACTCGGGGGTATAAACCATATGGTTATAATAGCAACCAAAGTCATAAACAATAATTATAAACCTGAAGTATTTACCTGAATAGGCCACACGAGGGTTTACCAGGCACGCCCTCTTCATAACTAATGAGAAACATTGAAAGTATAAGCATAAGATATACGAAATTACTGAAACCGTTTGAGCACCCAGACCTTTGGACTGAATGGCGAAGCTGGTAATTTTAAATACACAACATAAGGTTGCATGTATAGGACTGTGACTGAGCGGTGTGAAGGAAAAAACCCAGAAATCGATAAGCAGAGAAGGAAAATTACAAATGCACATCCTTAACCTAGTTAAACCAAATGTAAAGCTTACCTCCGAAGCTGAACTATGTGCGCATCATGTTTCTCGGCTTATAAACCTTCATGGAATCAAGGTTTTCGAGCTCGGCGAAAGAAAAACTTAGAGTAGCAGAGGAGAAGTATGGAAACAAACAACAGTGCCAGTGATTAAATTCTGGGTCGGCGGTATTACTAGACCATTCCCGCCAGAACTCCTTTGCAACAATCCACACCACATAAAACAACAGCTCAGATCTTCAAAGGACACATAGGGTACCGCTTGGAAGCCGTGAGTGGATACAACTATAGGGAAAATCAGTTTTTGGATCACGCATTAAAGCCATTAGTACAACAACCCTGTCTTCATTAAATTATGAATTGACAAGTGTATGCGGAGCCTTTGTCATTTTCATGTCAATTTGCTAACTTGGGTTTTACGTTAATTATATAGTTAAGATGGTAAATTTAATTACCAAGTATATGCATGAATTATAATAAGTGGTAATGTGAAAATTTTATATCAGAGTTTGGGTAATGTGTAAATGCTTTAAGATGTGGAGTTATAATGACTCCAGTGTAAAAGTTAAAGGCAATTTTTTTTTTATGTTTACTATGTATGTGACACTTATAAAAATTAAAAACTTAATTTTTCTCTCTCACATATTAAATATATTACAATTAAATGTAACTTCTTATAACCATGAAATATTTTATTAATAAATATAAATATTTATTCAAAAATAAATTAAAGAATTCAATATTTATGTGGTCTTCTTTATTATAAATATATAACACTTATCATCCTATTATTATATTGACATATTTATTTCATAAGTGTCATTTCATAAAATCTTTCCATTGAAATTTGGACACTTTGTAAGAATAATTCAGAAAGAAAAATGTAAGTTTATTTACTTACTAATTTACTTATAAAAAAAAATTAATTAATTTCACAATTTTGTTTATTAATAAAAGCATTATTCATAAATAGTTATAAAAGTTACAAACTTAATTTCTCTCTCTCACATATTAAATATATTACAATTAAATGTAACTTCTTATAACCATGAAATATTTTATTAATAAATATAAATATTTATTCAGAAATAAATTAAAGAATTCAATATTTATGTGGTCTTCTTTATTATAAATATATAACACTTATCATCCTATTATTATATTGACATATTTATTTCTTTAAGTGTCATTTCATAAAATCTTTCCATTGAAATTTAGACACTTTGTAAGAATAATTCAGAAAGAAAAATGTAAGTTTATTTACTTACTAATTTACTTATAAAAAAAATTAATTAATTTCACAATTTTATTTATTAATAATTATAAAAGTTACAAACTTAGTTTATCTCTTTATCATATTAAATATATTACAACTAAGTATAACTTGTTATAACGATGAAATATTTTATTAATAAATATAAAGATTTATTAAAAAATAAATGAAAAAGTCCAATACCTAGCTATGTGGCCTTTTTATTATAGATATATAATATCTATCATCCTATTACCATATTGACATATTTATTTCTTAATTGTCATTTCATAAAAGCTTTCCATAGAAGGTTCGACACTTTATCTTATTATAAATATATAATACCTATCATCTTATTGGCATATTTTTTTTACGCCGAAAGGCGTTCCCTTCGCTGGCTTTGGCTGAATGTCACTGTTCACTGGAGCTAATGAGAGGGCTTTCTCATCGCCCTTCCAGCCACTGAAAATGTGACATTTGCCACCTGCTCCTCTTACCACCTCACAGTTTCAATTGCTGACTCTTCCACCTCACAGTTTCACAATTTACCAGCTCGCACTCTACAAATTAATTGCTGAGATATGGATAATATTATGTTGATTAGACGCTTGCTCCCTCATTGCAACTCGGCATGCGTCTCGTTAATGCTGAGATAACGGTGAAGCGTGACAGCAACGCCTCTCAACCTCTTACCAGCTCACACTTCCAAAATCCGAGAAATCACCGAGATATGGAATCAATGTTAGCTTGTTGCAGCGTTAAATATGCCCATACGTCTGGTTCGTCGTCACTGCTCGCTCATTAATGCTGAAACCTGGCATCTACAGCTGTTCTTAAATGCGTTCGTCTTAGCTCGGTCTTCATATGTTTTCCCGCAACTGCTTTCGTTCCGTTTCAGTGCCTGCAAATTCAATCTCGTTGCCCGGCTTCCACCTTCACAGAATAGCTGGTAACCTTCTGTTCTGTCAGCAGTTCTGTTCATGATTTTTATTTACGTTGTTCTCTAACTACTAGCAATGTTCACTTAAATATGTATCGTAATTTTGTTTCTTACTGTAAATCTGTTTCCCAATAGCTACCCATTTATGTTGTTCTCTGAGTACTGGCAATGTGCACTTAAATATGTCTCGTAATTTTGTTTCTTATTGTAAATCTACTTCCCAATAGCTACCCAGTACCGTGCTTTGATTAAGAGCCGCCAACATTTGTTGCTTTATCTGTTACTTGTCACTGTTTTTTCTATTAAGAATCTTGTTAACGTGAGTTGAACTAAATTTAAATTTCATTACAGCAATTCAAGACCTGATTGAGAGCTCTAAAAATTTGCTGGTTTATCTGTTATTTGACACTGTTTTTACTGTCAAGAATCTTGTTAACTTGAGCAGATCTAAGTTTAAATTTCATTGAAGCAATTCGGAACCTACCTTTTAATGACCTAACATTAGTGTTGAGGCGAAATTACCTTGGCCACGTCCCTACTGTGCTGTTGTGTGTACTCGCGCTGTGTGATGAAGCTAGCCATTATATTATGTTAATGTGTTTGTTTCCTGTGAACAATGGTTGGGTTCTCCGTGGGCCTCCTAAACAAGCGCCTGTTGGATTGATAAGTTTGACTAGTGTTATGTATATTTAGATTAAGTTTAACTAGTGTTGAGTATGTGTGTATTTATACCCATCGACTGCCATTGTATTAGACACTGGCGAGAGTCGAGTAACTAGTGTTGAGTATGTATGTATATTTAGATTAAGTTTTATTACTGCTCAGTATGTGTGTGTACTTATACCCATCGAGTGCCATTGTATGAGACACTGGCGAGAGTCGAGCAGTACTGAGACAGGAAATGTTACAGTACTACGAGGGTTATTTTATACCTCTTGATCTGGTATTGATCTTTATTGCTTGATAATTTCTTCACATGTTTGTCTCTAGTGCGTTTGTTGGGTTGTCTCACTTGGGTTTATGCATATCAGAGGTCCTACTTATTAACTCTTTAATCTAGCTACTATTTCAATGATTTTATGTATAGCCCATAGTTATAATTTAATATTTATCAATGTATTCTATTATCGCATATATCTCAATTAAAATATATGTTTAGCGGCAACTGGCAAATGCCAAGCGGCTATGAAATAAGGTTGTTTTCTTTACAGAAAAAACATGTGTACTATCAGATGCACATGTTTACTATTAATATTATGCTTTGTTGTTTTTGAAAAACCAATTCAATATTCTTTGGGAGGTTGTATATTGGATTCGCATTACTGCAAGTTTTACAGGTGTGCATGTTTTTGTTTGTGAAACGTTTTTGTTTGTGAAACACTTAATTGGACCTGGGAGGTTGATTGATGTTGCTTCATGTTCTAGATTTGAAAGTGCTTAGCCTGTTTCATGTTGATGCACAAATCTTAATTTTGATAGCTTTCACAAACTGGGTCTACTCTTATTTTGGTTTCCAGCTGGCCAAGCTCAGGGCTCAAAATTTAAATCATAAATGCAAATATGTGTTTATTAGGCACCGGATTTATCACTTTGACTAGCGATGTATGTACCTGCTGCTGATGAATTTTTTATCACTAAAGTTTATCCACTTGCTTGCACCAGTCCTGATGATCTCAAACACTTTCCACATCACCTCTCCCCAAAAGAAAGAGAAAATGCAATAGGAAGGGTGAACATAAGCGCACAAGCAAATGGAATACATTGATTGAAAATAAAACTGTCACTACTATATTCTGCCACCCATAATTTTGGAATTACATAATTGTTTTTCTTCATTTGATGATAAAAAGAGTCACACATCCTACAAAATACCATCAATATCACTGCAAAAAATGATATATATTTTACAACCAAATCAGGATAAAGAGAGGAGAAAACTTTTGGCATGCCTCTAACAGGCTACAGCCATGTAACTGAATTACCAAAGTTCCAAAAGGACGAGCGTAACAACTTGTAATGATTTTATTGTACTTGTGCTCTAGAAGTATGCAAAAGAAGGTAAACGAATTTCACATGAAAAACAACAGAAATTAAGTATTTTATAGATCTCATGTTCCTCCATAGAGGAAACAGTAATCACATGTATCTGCATCATTAAAATAGTTGTATGTTGCCACATGCGATATCGTAAACAGGATTTTATTTGTTACATCAATCCGCATAAATATCCAAGCTGTCTATTGAATAAACCAGAACTAAAGGCATAGTGAATTTTAAACTCCTTATAAAGATTCACTATGCATTTAGTTCTGGTTTATTCAATAGATAGCTTGGATATTTCTGTTTATGCAGTTGATAGTAACAAAAAAATTAAAATCCCTCAACAGTATATCTGCATATGGCAACATACATTTTTTTAATATTCTGGATTACATGTGATTGCAGCCATCTTATAGAGGAACATGAGATCTATAAAATACTTAATTTCTGTTGTTTTTCATGTGAAATTCGTTTACCTTCTTTTGCATACTTCTAGAGCACAAGTACAATAAAATCATTACAAGTTGTTACGCTCGTCCTTTTGGAACTTTGGTAATTTAGTTACATGGCTGTAGCCTGTTAGAGGCATGCCAAAAGTTTTCTCCTCTCTTTATCCTGATTTGGTTGTAAAATATATATCATTTTTTGCAGTGGTATTTATGGTATTTTGTAGGATGTGTGACTCTTTTTATCATCTAATGAAGAAAAACAATTATGTAATTCCAAAATTATGGGTGGCAGAATATAGTAGTGACAGTTTTATTTTCAATCAATGTATTCCATTTGCTTGTGCGCTTATGTTTCAAACTATCATGTGCATCTGTCGTGTCAAACATGATTTTCAATAAGTTGAAAAAAACACTTAGAATATTCAAGATATACAATTGCAAGTAGCATTTATATAAGAGTTCAAGTTATTTTGGTTCCTCGTCTTTTTCCCATCATACTCAGTGATTTAAGAAGGTTTAGGTCCCTCGAAATCTTATATAAATGCAACTCACAATAATATTTTTTGTAGCTTTGTTTATCAATGGAGTGAAACGAAGTAACTTAGAGATAAGATACATTTAGATTAATCAGTGACATTATATCTCATTGAAGGTACGTCTTCCAGCATTTATTTTGTCAAGGAATATAGTTTGGATTTTTACTCCCCCAAAATGACAATAGTTTCTCATGACATTTCAAAATGGAGTTGTGCAAAATTATAAATGTTAGGTTGTCCATTTAGAACTGTCAAGTTGTCAAAATGGTTAGAACAATATTGATCTTAAACTCCTTATAAAGATTCACTATGCCTTTAGTTCTGGTTTATTCAATAGACAACTTGGATATTTTTGTTTATGCAGTTGATAGTAACAAAAAAATTAAAATCCCTCAACATTATATCTGCATATGGCAACATACATTTTTTTAATATTCTGGATTACATGTGATTGCAGCCATCTTATAGAGGAACATGAGATCTATAAAATACTTAATTTCTGTTGTTTTTCATGTGAAATTCGCTCACCTTCTTTTGCATACTTCTGGAGCACAAGTACAATAAAATCATTACAAGTTGTTACACTCGTCCTTTTGGAACTTTGGTAATTCAGTTACATGGCTGTAGCCTGTTAGAGGCATGCCAAAAGTTTTCTCCTCTCTTTATCCTGATTTGGTTGTAAAATATATATCATTTTTTGCAGTGGTATTTATGGTATTTTGTAGGATGTGTGACTCTTTTTATCATCTAATGAAGAAAAACAATTATGTAATTCCAAAATTATGGGTGGCAGAATATAGTAGTGACAGTTTTATTTTCAATCAATGTATTCCATTTGCTTGTGCGCTTATGTTTCAAACTGTCATGTGCATCTGTCATGTCAAACATGATTTTCAATAAGTTGAAAAAAACACTTAGAATATTCAAGATATACAATTGCAAGTAGCATTTATATAAGAGATCAAGTTATTGTGGTTCCTCGTCTTTTTCCTATCATACTCAGTGATTTAAGAAGGTTTAGGTCCCTCAAAATCTTATATAAATGCAACTCACAATAATATTTTTTTGTAGCTTTGTTTATCAATGGAGTGAAACGAAGTAACTTAGAGATAAGATACATTTAGATTAATCAGTGACATTATATCTCATTGAAGGTACCTCTTCCGGCATTTATTTTGTCAAGGAATATAGTTTGGATTTTTACTACCCCAAAATGACAATAGTTTCTCATGACATTTCAAAATGGAGTTGTGCAAAATTATAAATGTTAGGTTGTCCATTTAGAACTGTCAAGTTGTCAAAATGGTTAGAACAATATTGATCTTAAACTCCTTATAAAGATTCACTATGCCTTTAGTTCTGGTTTATTCAATAGACAACTTGGATATTTCTGTTTATGCAGTTGATAGTAACAAAAAAATTAAAATCCCTCAACAGTATATCTGCATATGGCAACATACATTTTTTTAATATTCTGGATTACATGTGATTGCAACCATCTTATATAGGAACATGAGATCTATAAAATACTTAATTTCTGTTGTTTTTCATGTGAAATTCGTTTACCTTCTTTTGCATACTTCTGGAGCACAAGTACAATAAAATCATTACAAGTTGTTACACTCGTCCTTTTGGAACTTTGGTAATTCAGTTACATGGTTGTAGCCTGTTAGAGGCATGCCAAAAGTTTTCTCCTCTCTTTATCTTGATTTGGTTGTAAAATATATATCATTTTTTGCAGTGGTATTTATGGTATTTTGTAGGATGTGTGACTCTTTTTATCATCTAATGAAGAAAAACAATTATGCAATTCCAAAATTATGGGTGGCAGAATATAGTAGTGACAGTTTTATTTTCAATCAATGTATTCCATTTTCTTGTGCTCTTATGTTTCAAACTGTCATGTGCATCTGTCGTGTCAAACATGATTTTCAATAAGTTGAAAAAAACACTTAGAATATTCAAGATATACAATTGCAAGTAGCATACTTCACAGGCTAATTCACAAATATGGTTATTTGACATTACTATTTCCTTTCCTTTTATACCTGCAAACCAACATCCTCTCCTAACCTATTTTATGCCTATCCCTTGTTTACCATGAAAATAATTCAACATGCCCTATTCCAAAATATATGTTCCATAGGGAAAGCCTTTAAACTACTCATTTTCAAGAACGTATTTGCACAACTTGCACTTGTGCAACCTGCAGTAGCATCTTCCATATAGCGAATTTGCCACTATCAATTGAAGAGTGAAAATCATCCAAATTAGCAATTTTTCACTTCATCTCTCGCAAATTAGCAATATGGAACTTTTCCTTCGTTTATGTGGACATGTTCTTCTTCACTTTCTTGACCTTAATATCTCTATTCGCTTGCAGCATATTCTTTTTACAAGCCACCCGTTCTGCCATGGAGACGTCATTATCTCGCAATTGTCTTCCTTCTCTCCTAGCTGGTGCTACCGCCCAACAACCAACCCTCCAGGTTGTTGAACTTACGCAGATCAACTCTACCCGGACTTCAACAACTCGATACCGCGTGTCACTTTCCGATGGTGTTCACAAGCATTCTGCCCTTCTCCCTTCTTTGCACACTTCCCTCGCGCAGGACGGGGGCTTGGATGTAGGCTCCATTGTTTTCTTGAAGAGAAGCTCGTGCACGTATTCGCATCAAACAATGTACGTTTACTGCATAGCGCCTCCCACCTTCCTCCCCTATAATGGCTTTTCCCTTATGTCCCTCTATTTCCTTTCTTATTTCTAAATTTCTACATTGCCACTTCATTGATACATTGCTCGTTCTTGCAGGTCACTCTCTATTCTCGAGCTTGAAGTAGTCCAGTGCGTTGCCCCATTGGTTGGTGACCCATGCCCTCTTACTCTCTCTGCTAAACAAATGGTCCAAGCCACATCATCCTCGTCTTCTGCCTCTCCCTTTTCATCACCACCGTCCCTTGACATTCACTCATTGTCCTCCCAAGACCCCGCCACAGCATCTTCAACAACTCTCCCTTTTAAAGTACTCTCCCCTACAAGAAAAACTTGGTCCATCCAAGGCCGAGTCCTTTCAAAAACACCCCTTCGACATTTTAACAATGCACGTGGCTCTGGAAAATCACTAGGCTTTGACCTTGTCGACCACGAAAACGAGCAAATCCACGTCTCTGCCTTCAATGAATTGGCTGAATCCCTTCATGCTCTCATTCAAGTTGGCCACATCTACAATGTTGCAAATGGCACCATAAAGGTCCCCAACCCTTCCTATAACCATCTAAGATGCCCGTTTGAAATTCTTCTCTTCTCTTCATCAACAGTTTCTCAAGTCTTCAATGATGACCTCACAATTCCTTCCCACACCTTCCACTTTGTACCTATCAATTCCCTTAAACTTTCACCTGCTAACTCAATCGTTGATGTCATAGGTATTGTCAGCTCGCTCTCTCCTGCCTCTATTGTCCAGAAACGCGATGGCTCTGAAACTCCAAAAAAGACAATTTCTCTTCGCGACATGTACGGAAACAACATTGATGTGACCTTGTGGGGAGAACACTGCCATGTTGAAGGACGTGAAATCTCTGAACTTCGCATGGCTCGTGCAGTTACATTCCTTGCAATTAGAGGTGGCAGGGTCGTCTAGTTCAACGGCCAAACTATCAGCACAATCCCTACAACCTCCCTGGTTATCGATCCAAAGATCGCTGAAACGCTGGAACTTAAGTAATGGTTCGAGAAAGAAGGCACTCAGTCTTCGTCGCCCTCGCTCAGCCACAAATACTCAAGCACTAGCAAGAAGCCACTTAATACAAAAACAATTTCTGACATCCTCTCAATTCCACCTGAAGAAAATGTCCCATGGATGTCGCTCCATGCTACTGCTACCTCAATTGACTTGCATGATTTCTACTTCCTTGCATGCCCACTCAACATTGATGGTATGCAATGCATGAAAAAGGCTATACAACAAGATGATACCACATGGTGTTGCTCAAAATGTGAAGGGTCCTTCACCAAGTGCGACTACCGCTACATTCTCTGCCTCCAGCTGCACAATCACACTGGCCACCTCGACAATGTTGTCGCTTTTGACGAGGCCGCAAATGGCCTCCTAGGCATCTCTGTAGAAGAGCTTTTCCTCCTCTCAACAGATCCTCAAGCTGTCCTTGACATATATAGCAAAATCAAAGGGCGACAATTCCTCTTCACACTATCTTTAAAGAGGGACACCTTCAACAGCATTGAACGACTGGGACCAATTGTTATGCACGCAGAAGATCTGCCTTTTGCTGATGCGTCGAAAATCCTCCTTCAGCTCTTGCAACCTTCCACTTCCCCCGCGAACAAAGTCTGTCGCCGCCTTTAGCCATACATTTCATGCCTCTTCCCATCATTCAACTTTCAACGCTTTTTTGCCTCACTTGCCATGCATCGTCGATTTTGCATGTATGTTTTGTAATCGTTACTATATATTTACAACCCCTTTCCCTTTCTAATAGTCCTCCTAAATGTATGGGTATCAACTCGTTTCTTCATTACATTTTGTTTATATGTCATTCCACTATGTTGTAATGGACCTTCTTAATATATGAACATTTACACATGTTGTTTTCCCTTTCCTCCTTCATGCCTTCATCTTGTTTGCAACACACACATTTTATAAATGCAAATGTCAATATGCTATGCTTAGTATGGAATATAATACAAAAATTGCTTCTTCTTCTTTGCAAAAATAAAATATATGCCTTTGATTTGCTCTAGCCAATAAATGCAACATGTTCTTGCTTTCAAAACACATATTCTCCCATTTCAAATATGCAACACTCATTTTTATGAAAACCATATTCAATACATTTCAACTTCAAAATTCATTCACACCATTTCCATACGACTATTTCTATGATGAAATACATAACACAACAAAAAATCTCGCAAAAAATAATAAATAATAAAACAAAAAATGTGAAAGAGTGTTGCATCTTCATGCTTCCCTCTTCTTTCATTATACTTCATGCATTTGACATGCCTTTCCTTGTTTGCAACAGCTATGCCAACCACACCAGACAACAGTTTGCAAAGGGAACAACGTCGCCGCCACTACACACTTAACAAAGAAAGAATTAATGCACGTCGTCGTCTCCTCTTTGCAACTCGCCAGGCCAACCTTCTCTCTCAATCCACCACACACCAAACTCCCATTCCTTCACAAAGTACCCTCCTTCCACTACATCCCACCCAAACTTTTCCATTTACCCTTACAACTCCCCTCCCTCGCCAGCCCTTTCCATACCCTGCAATTCCTTTGCATCTTGCTTACCCTTTCCATGTCCCGCACCATCTTCCTCCTTCTCCATCTGCGCAAAAATTCCTCCCCATCCAACTCCAACATGCACATCTTCGCTTCCGTGAAAAAATTGATGCACTTAGTCCCATCAAAGTTTGCTCAATTTGTTATGAAGCTTACCCATCCATGAAAACAAAAACAAATAACGGAAACATTTATTTTACCCGTTGTGTTGGCGAACGAACAACCCATCGTTTCTCCTTCGCAAACAACATGGACCCAGGTATCCAACCGCATGTGCTCTCTTGCCTGACTCAAGTTGAAGAGATGTTGATTGCTCGTGTCAACCCCATTATTCAAGTCACCCATGCACGTGGTGGCCAACTAAAATATTTCGGCCACACTATTAGCTTTCCTCAAGATATCACTAATATTGTGACCTCTCTTCCTCACATGCTATCAGAACTAGACATCCTTGTTGTAAAAAAAACTAGTTATGACGAAAAATTGTACGACTTTTTTGTCAGTAGATCACGTGTTCATGCAGCATTGCAATTCAAACTACAAAATGATCTGTATTACAAAGATATCCATATTAACCAAAATTCCCTGAATGCTTTGCCTATTGTCCCCACCAACATTTCCAACATGCTACGCCATGCCAACACATCTTCCATCCCACTCCAACAAGAAATTCTTGAAAATTGTGATTCTGAACTTCCCCAACCATGCCCATCTGACCTCCACCCATCCTCCTTTGTTGGAAATCTGCCAAACTCTCATTCAGAAATAGATGAAATACTTGCCTACATAGAATCCTCCAATCACTCACCCATCCATTCACTTCAATGGCCCATCATTGGCCTCTCCCCAATCAATGAATACAACACAGAAGGCCTCTTCTCCATGGCCTTCCCCACCCTCTTCCCCACCGGTTCTGCAATGATTAATCAACCAAGAATTGCAAAAGTAGATATGCAAGAATACGATTTGCATCTAATACGCTACCATGACAACCGTTTTGCACAACATCCTCGCTTCCGCTACTACTTGTACAACCTCATCATGCGCCATCGCAACCAAGCAACTGCCTTTGTCTTCATGAAAAGAGACATTTCAAACACCCTTCCAGCAACAATCGCTGACCTTCGCTACCACCTTCAACAAATTCCCCCTTCCGCCATCCCAGACCAGATTATGCGCTTCGGATCATCCTTGTGTGGCAGCCGCTCATTTTGGACTAGAGCTAGAGCGGAGCTTCACGACATGATCATTCAACAAGGTACCCCTACCATATTCTTCACACTCAGTGCAGCTAATACCAAATGGCTTGACTTGCATAATACCATGCCTTCCAACCCTCCATCCAATTCACATGAGCAAACTCAATGGAGAATCCAAAATGTTGTTGCAAACCCTCACCGTGCATCTCAATACATCCATTGCAGATTCACAATATTCCTCGAAGAAGTGCTACTTAAAGGATTCCTTGTAAAGGATTACTGGTGCAGGTATGCATACTATTCCTTCCATCTCTTACCTTTCATTAACTTCACTTCCACGCATCCATCTTATTTATTTTCCCCTTTTTTTTTTAAGGTATGAATGGCAACATCGCGGCTCTGCACATATCCATGGTTTCTTATGGCTTCCAAATGCACCTACTATGGACACTTTGGATTGGACCAATGCTTCTGTTGTCCGTGCAGCTAAAGAATTCTTCGATGCATACATTACTTCTTGGAACCTTCGTCCCATTCAAAACCGGGCTGCTGGGATAAATTATTCGTCTCTGCAAGACCCATGCCTCCTCCAGACACATGAAATTCTTACAACCAATCATTTGCAAGACTATGAGCAACTTGTCAATTATGTTCAAAGACACACAACTTGCCACTCTAGTACATGTTTGCACAAAAGAAATAACAAAACAATTTTCCGCTATGGAGCCCCATGGGAAGTTCGCGACGCATCATCTCTTCACATTGATAATACTGACCGTAAATTGTACGCCCCTGCTAGAAATGATGACAAGCTAAATGTGCACAACACTCATCTTCTTGCAATATGGAGGGAAAACATGGACTTCCATCCAATTCTATCACGCCATGCTGTGTTGAACTACATTTCAAAGTATGCAGCAAAAGCAGAGGCAAAGTCTGAAAGCTACTACCAAATTCTTTCCCGTCTCTCCCAATGTTCCCCACCTGATGCTCCTACTATTACTGTCGTCCGCAAAGTTCTGACCGAAATTGTCGGTGACCGAGACATTGGTGCACAAGAAACATGCCACATGCTGCAAAAACTCCCACTAGTAAAGTGCAGTCGTTCTTTTGTATCCCTCAATGTGAAAAAACAAGTATTCAAACGTGTTTCACAAGAATTGGATGGTGATCCTCCATCGACACCTTTCATCGTCTCATACATGCATAGACCACCTACACTTGAGGATTTGCCTCTTATTGAAGTTGCACGCTCTTGGACCTTCTCCTCCCGCCGCAAAAAAAAACCTTCGAAACACATCTTCCCTCCTATGGTTGTACGTGTCCTTCCTCGTTACACCTCCATCCCATTGAAAGACTCATCATCCTATGTGGACTTTTGTTGGAGCGAACTCCTTCTATACTGCCCTTTCCGTACCCTCCCTGACGACATCGGCACATCTAACGCGGCCAATGTTGCACACTGGGAACAAACTAGACAGACATATCAACCTTGGCATGTCCACCAAACCCCAATCAACCCTACCGATGCCGACTCTTGCTGTTCATCTCCTGATGCCCCTCCCCATGCCCCCACGCTCGACATGCCTGAATGGAAATTTCTCTCTCAACTCCACCCAAGCAACAACATCCTCCTCAATGAACTTGAAATTCTTGGCCATCGTGACTTTGATGAAAATTATAATTGGGCCAACTCCATTATCCATTCACAATTACAAGAAACAGCCATCCGCTTCATCAACTTCAACCGCTCCTCCACAAGAATCCACCAAATCCAAACTCCATTCTCACACTCACTTTCCTCCTTGTCCCCAAGCCAAACCATTGCATTCAATATCATTTTTTCCCACTTCCGCATGTTGAAAATGCAACAAGATGATGGAGCTTAGTGAAATGAAGTCGCCTTCACTAAGTGGGCCCGCAGGCTATTTTTGGCGCAAAGTCTATTTTTAGACTATGTCTATTTTTAGACATATGGAGCATGGTCCGGGAGTTGCAGTATGTTATTCTTGGAGCATTGGTCATGTTGGTAAAAATAGATGGACCTCTATTTTTAGACATTTAGGTCGAAGTCTATTTTTAGACTGCCTATCCTAAAAATAGGGAAGTCAAATATTATTTACCCTTAATAATATTTGGACTATAAACTTCAATTTACTCTCTTGGAGCACTTCAGTTCGAGCCTTGGAAGTGGCTCATGCATCTGACAGAGGAATTACGCTATTCCTAGGGGTTTGGTGAGCTCATGCATGGTTGACTTCAGTTAGGACTTCAGTGGCAGAATTTTGGTGGAGTTAATGAGACAGCTAGTGGAGTTGTGTTTGGTTTAACTTAGTTGAACTGGTTGAGATTAGTTTAACTAGCTAATCAAATAGTAATGAGTGGAGTGAATTAAATATTATTTAATTCATTAATTAGTAACTCATTATTCAACTCAAGAACACATCAGTTCACTACAGTGCATGGACAGTTCAGTGGAGACCAGTGAAAGAGGTAGATGAAAGGGTTGAGATAGCTATCAGTTGTGACATTAGTTGTGCATGAGAATTGCACCACACTTGGAGGAAATTGCCCATGAGGATTGCGCTATCAAGCCAAGGAGATTCGAACTGATCTCTCATTATACCACTTCCATTACACAGAGATGTATTATGGGACAGAGTTGAACCTGATCAACTAAATCGAGCGAGTTAGTGTAATTTACAGAAGAAGTACTCAGTACTTCAGAGGAGGCATTGTTATGTACCGTTACATGTTCTCTCCATGCACATACAAAATAGCTTGAGGGGTTTTTCACCTATAAGCTTTCCCCATTACATATTGTGTTTATGTGCGCATGCGACCGTTTTATTTCCGCAAATGCAAATTGGATGATCGATTGTAGAAGAGATGAAACATATGAATTTGAATTTGATATGACTGCAGATAATCTTGGTGGATAAATCTTCATTATTCAAATAAATTTCTACACAGACTATTAATCAATCATCGATCTATTGGTAAATGATTGTTGAATATTATTTCTGTGATGAATCAATCAGTCAGTAGCCTCTGGATCCATCCTTTCTTTTGAAAGGTGATACATCCAGTAAATGCCCCTGCAGTCGATCTCTGTGCTAGAAATAATTTTTTCTCACAGATCCAGAAGCAGTTGAGTTTTTGAGTTTGGAATTCGAATTTTGCAGCAGTTTGTTTTCTTGGTGCCGGAGTTGAAAATGTCTTTCAACGGTTTGCGACTCGAATATGCTCTTGAAGGCAGTTCGAATTATGTTGGATGGAAAGATCGCATGGACTGAAGGAGTTCGTAGATACGGATGTCCAAAAGCCCACTGATCTTGCTAAAGTCGAGGCTTGGCAAAAGAAGATGGCGAAATGTCGAAGGATTCTGTTGGAGGGCGTGAAGGATCACATTGTATCCAGCCTGCATGGAAAATCTTCTCCATATTTGATGTGGAAAGCGCTGACAGATCTATTCCAGAGCAAGAGCGACCAAAGGAAGCTGGCGCTCAAAGATAAGCTCATAAACATTAAGATGGAGAAAGGCGACAGTATCGCCAAATACCTCACGAAGTTCACTCAATGCAGAGATGAGCTGGGAAGTGTGGGGGTGACTGTCGAAGAAGAGGACATGGTAGACCTGGCTCTCGTCTTCCGGCTTGCATACCTATCGTAAACTGGCCAATGGTCGGGAGAAGTTGCCGGGATGGGAGCGACTTTGGTCGGATCTCATGCAAGAGGAGATAAGGCGGACTACTAGGGACGGATCTTCATCAAAGGCATCTGATGAAGAAAATTGTGCTTTGGCTGCCAAAGCAAAGAAGGGGGAGAGAAAGAAAGCTTCTCAGTCTGGTGCGAAAGGCAAGAAGCAAGAAATGTCCAAGGTGAAGTGTTTTCACTGTCACCAGCACGGACACTATGCCACAAATTGTTCGCAGAAGAAGAAAAATAAGAAGGCTGCTGGATCTGCAGCGGGAGAGGCATTGGCTTCTCAATTCGAACTGGATTTTTCACTGATCGTATGCTTGGTTTCAAGTGTGATGGGATCAGTATGGTTCTTGGACAGTGGTGCGTCATTTCACATGACCGGAGATCGAGATCTGTTTTCAGATCTGGAGGAAAAAGATCTTGGAGTGCACATCGAGATGGGCGATGATGGTAGATACAGTGTGACTGGTATCGGTACCATTTCCTTTGAGAGGGAGTCTGGTAAACCCTTTGTATTGAAGGAAGTTTTGCATGTTCTAGGATTGATGAAGAATCTGATCTCTGTGGCGATGTTGGAAGACAAGGGGTATGATGTATTCGAGTCAAGAACCTTATCACAGGTAGATGGTCACACAATGCAGTGGCATGCAAGCATGAGGAAGTGTGAGTCAAGATACTTGGCATCTCGTGGGTACGCATATTGGGCCACCTTCACCATGGAGCTTTTTGAAGATTCTCAGCAGATTTCTAATGTTTTAAGGGAACCCCTTGCGCAATGATCATGCAAGGGGTGTACTTTGGGAAAATTTGTGAAAGCCACCTTTCACGAGAAGGATAGTCGCGCCACGACGATCCTTGAGAGAATTCACACAGACGTGTGTGGACCTTTCTCAGTAGCTTCGACAACAAAGCACAGGTACTATGTGATCTTTGCTGATGATTTTTCTCGGAAGTGTTGGATCTTCTTCATGCAGAAGAAGAGCGAGACATACTCAAAGTTCTGTGAGTGCAAGGCGCTGGTTGAGAAGGAATCGAGGAAGCATGTGAAGGCTCTTAGGAGTGACAATGGTGGTGAATTCATTCTACCGACCAAATATTTTTGCAAATGCTGCACGGATTCGGGGAGCCCATCACTCCCATAACCCATGCTGGTAATCCGGGTGGATGAGTGGAAGAATAGAACAATCGTGGGTGCTGATCAGCGATGTTATAAGAGATCAGGGCCTACCCCTTTACTTGTGGGTCGAGAGGCCTGCAATACAACGTATATGTGCAGCCGTCCTCACAAGATTCTTGGCATGAGTACACCTTGAGAAGGCTTATTCGGCAAGAGGCCCGACATTTCCCATTTACGTGATTTTTGTCTTCCCCTGTCACATGTGACGAAGGATGCGAAAGAAGCTCGGATCCAACTGCTGAGGCCGGAATATTTGTGGGGTACACCGATACACCACACCATCTGTGTATTTTCCAGACAGTCGCAAGACTGTTGTGCGACGGGATATCAAATTTCAGGAGGAGAAAGCCATGCAGTGTTCGCTTGAGAGGGAGCCACACTTGCATGCAGATGAGGAGCTATTAGTTCCTAAGGAGTAGCTTCCGGATGTGGATCAGCCACAAGAGGAAGTTCAGGAGGTGGAAGAAACCACCCATGCAGCGCCAACCATCAGAGGGCGCAAGCACACTACAGAAGCTGAGCGACTGGCTCGAGATGCAGAGAAGGTTGTAGGAGCACCTACAGCACAGCGCAGACAGAGACAGTCACTGGATCGGTACATTGGGTACATGGCTCTTATGAGTCAATGTGTCATGACGGAGCCATCCTCTTTTGAGGAAGCTGTGGAGGAACCCGCATGGGTAGATGCCATGATCGAAGAATATGATTCGATCGTCAGAAACAGTGCATGGGAGATTGTCCCAAGACCAAAGGGGAAATCAGTGGTGGGTTCGCGATGGATCTACAAAGTGAAGCAGGCGGCTGACGGGAGTGTGGAGAAGTACAAGGTGAGATTTGTCGCCCGTGGCTTCTCACAGATCGAGGGGATCGATTATGAGGAGACCTTTTCACCTGTCACAAGGTACTCTTCCATACGGACGATCCTAGCTCTCTCAGCGCAGATGGGATGGCACATCCATCAGATGGATGTGAAGACTGCGTTCCTCAACGGATTCATTGAGGAGGAGGTGTACATAGAGTAGCCTGAAGGTTTCGAGATCTTCAGCAGTGAGTCGCATGTTTTCCGACTCAAGAGAGCACTGTACGGGCTGAAGCAAGCACCTCGTGCTTGGTACACACGGATAGACAGTTATTTCACCGGGCTTGGATTCTCCAAGAGTGAGGCGGATCCTAACTTGTACCAGATTGTGGTGGAGGGGAAGTTGCTGATCATTGTACTGTATGTAGATGATCTGATTTTGACGGGTGATGAGCTGTTGATACTTTCATGCAAGGAGGACCTTGCTAGAGAGTTCGAGATGAAGGACTTAGGCCTCCTTCATTATTTCCTGGGATTGGAGATTTGGCAGCGTAGTGGAGGACTGTTTGTTTCTTAGGGTAAGTATGCCCGGGAGATTCTGGAGAGGTTCGGCATGCATGGTTGCAAGCCTGTTGATACTCCTCTTCCTGGTGGTTGGAGGAAGGAGGATGCTACTTCAGAGGAGGTAGTGGATGCCACTGTCTATCGACAGTTGGTGGGGTCGCTTATGTATCTGGTCAATACACGACCCGATATATGCTATGCTGTTAACCAGTTGTCGCAAGCTATGGTTAAGCCTACCAAGCTTTTCTGGAAGGCAGGCAAGCATGTATTGCGTCATCTTAGTGACACATTGGGATATGGTCTATGGTACAAACAGGAGGATGGAGCGAAGCTTTCCGGCTTCATTGATGCAGATTGGGCAGGGAGCCCAATGGACCGTAAGAGCACATCTAGAGGTATTTTCAGCATTGGGTCGACAGCAGTTTCATGGTACAGCAGGAAGCAGAGATCCGTGGCACTCAGTTCAACAGAGGCCGAGTACATGGCAGCAAGCTTGGCTGCATGCGAGGATATTTGGATGAGGAAGATCCTCGTTGGATTGTTCGGGTTGCATTTGGAGCCTACAATGATTTATTGTGATAACCAGAGTTGCATTAAACTCTCGACTAATCCAGTATTTCATGATAGATCCAAACAAATCGACATCAGGTACCATCATATCAGAGATTGTGTTCAGCGGAGAATCATGTTACTTTCATATGTTCCCACGGAGGATCAGGATGCTGACATCTTGACGAAGGCGCTCACGAGGAGCAAGTTCAAATTCCACAGAGGCAGGATAGGGGTTGCAGATAATCCATATCTTGTTGAGAGGGAGTGTTAAAAATGAAATAAGATGATGGAGCTTAGTGAAATGAAGTCTCCTTCACTAAGTGGGCCCGCATGCTATTTTTGGCGCAAAGTCTATTTTTAGACTTTGTCTATTTTTAGACATATGGAGCATGGTCTGGGAGTTGTAGTATGCTATTCTTGGATGATTGGTCGAGTTGGTAAAAATAGATGGACCTCTATTTTTAGACATATCGGTCGAAGTCTATTTTTAGACTGCCTGTCTAAAAATAGGTCAGTCAAATATTATTAGCCCTTAATAATATTTGGACTATAAACTTTAGTTTATTCTCTTGGAGCACTTCAGTTGGAGCTACGGATGTGGCCCATGCATCTGACAGAAGGAATTACGCTATTCCTTGGGGTTTGGTGAGCTCATGCATGGTTGACTTCAGTTAGGACTTCAGTGGCAGAAGTTTGGTGGAGTTGATGAGACAGTTGGTGGAGTTGTGTTCGGTTTAACTTAGTTGAACTAGTTGTGATTAGTTTAACTAGATAATCAACTAGTAATGAGTGGAGTGAATTAAATATTATTTAATTCACTAATTATTAACTCATTATTCAACTCAAGAACACATCAGTTCACTACAGTGCATGGACAGTTCAGTGAAGACCAGTGAAAGAGGTAGATGAAAGGGTTGAGATAGCTATCAGTTGTGACATTAGTTGTGCATGAGAATTGCACCACACTTGGAGGAAATTGCCCATGAGGATTGCACTGTCAAGCCATGGAGATTCGAACCTTGGATCTCTCATTAGACCAGCCTTGATTGCGCAATAGAGGCAGGAAATTAGTGGATGAGTTTTTAACCTGTGACTTGTTCAAAACTGAGCTAGTTAGTGTGTAACTTTATGAGATAGTACTGAGTACTTGTGAGGAGTATTGTGCTATGTATTGTTACATGTTCTCTCCATATAATATACAAAATAGCTGAGGGGTTTTTCAGCTATAAGCTTTCCCCATTACATATTGTGTTTATGTGTGCATGTGACTGTTTCTATTTCCGCAAATTGATGATTGATTGTAGAAGAGATTATGTGTTGCATATGAATTCGAATTAGTATGTGATCAGGATAATATCGGTGGATAAATATTCATTATTCAGCAAATTTCTACACCGCACACATGCCACAGGATCAATTTTAAAAATGATAATCCAAGGCACTGCTGGTACTGGAAATTCATTCCTAATTGAATGCCTAAAAAATACCTTCCTTGAAAACTCCACCAATGGACCAAACCCCCTCCTCTTGCTTGCTCCAACCGATGTTGCAGCATTCCACATCAATGCATTGACAATCCACTCTGCTCTTCGCATCCCTGTATCCTCTATGCAACCTTTAGAGGGTCAAGCCCTCCTAAACCTTCAAGAACAGCTCCGAGATGTGAAATACATTCTAATTGATGAAATGATCTTCATTGGTCCTAAATTGATTTCTCAAATCGATGATCGCTTGCGGGAGGCATTCCCATCAAATAAAAGTAGCCCTTTTGGTGGGCGTTCTATAATTCTCGTGGGGGACCTTGCCCAACTTCCACCTGTCAAAGACACACCAATGTATGTAGGCACTTCTCGTGGCACTGCACTATGGCAAAGCTTTGATACCGTGGTTACACTTTCAACATTTTTCCACCAACAAGGAACTAGCCCTGCTCAGATTTCCTTCCGCGAACTCCTCTCCAACCTTCACAATGCAACACCCACTATTGATGATTGGAAGCTTCTTATGACACGCTCAAAAACAAACCTTCCTGAAGCCGAGGTCCAGTCATTCTCAAGTTCAATGCATCTATACACCACAAATGATGCTGTTGACATGCACAATAAAACCATGTTGAAAACGCTCAACCAACCAATCGCACGTTGCTACGCTACCCAAAGGAAGGAATTTAGAGGCAACAAACTAGAATATGAACAACTAGCTGCAAAAATTCTCCTTTGCATTGGACAACGAGTTATTCTAACAAGAAACTTGTGGACTGAGGCTGGCCTTGTCAATGGCACACTCGGCACTGTCCGCGCGCTCGTATATGCACCAACATCTAAACCGCCCGGTCTGCCATTATTTGTTGTAGTCGAATTTCTTCACTACAAAGGTCCACCATGGGATCCTTCAAATCCTAAATTTGTGCCGATCCCCCCCATAACAAGGGGCTCACGCACACAAATACCGCTTCGCATGGCATGGGCCTTAAAAATCCATAAATCACAAGGCATGACACTAGATAAGGCAACAATCGACATTGGAAACATTGATCGACAAGGTCTCACTTTCACAGCAGTATCAAGAGTCCGGTCATTAAATGACCTTTGCATCTCCCCTGCTTTCTCCTTCTCTCGCTATTCCTGGATGAAGGAGAACCCTTTTGTCATACGCAGAAAAAAAGAAGAGGCTCTACTCACCTCAAAATCTATTGCTCAGGCTCCTTCAAGCCCCTCTACTATTGGTACCTTACCATCCCACTAGCTATTCACTATTGTGCTTTCCCATTTGACTATACCTTCTATACATTGTTCACTAACATGCTTTCAATTTTCGTGCACGAAAATAATGAATCGTAAATATATCTCACAGCTCCAACAATTTTTCAAAGAAATCAATGAACAAGAAGCTGCACTTCTCAATGTACAGGAGCGATTCCTGCATCCACCTACTCTGCCTCTTTACCGGTTGTGCCCCAAAATACAACTACTGCAACGGATAAGAAATTGGATGAATCTCCTCATCCATATTCATGAAAGGGATGCACATAGAGAACTCTGAGCATACTATCTTGACTGTTTACCTACTCTGGACGTGAAATGGTGTTGTCGTTGTCGAGCAACACCTTGTCTATACGACTAGTATTTCCCCCTACTGCAAAACCATCTAACCACTATGCTGCACATGATGCAATTTTGTCAATACATCTTATTTTGTCTTTGAAAAATATACAACACATCTTACTTTCCAAACTCTTCCTACTCAGAAATTTCTGTATATACAAAAAAAAAAAAAAAATCGCATCCTTGCATGTTAGATACATTTTCACAAGCTTCAGCAAAAGACTCATTTCAGTACAAACTGTTTTTTCTTAACATACATTTCTCTAAACTTTAACAAAAGACCTCTACTGTCCACCTAGCTACTTTCAAAATCACTTTTGGCAATTTTAATGAAAAAATCTCTTTTGTATACACCTGCTTATTTTGTACAAAATATAATGAACATTTCATTAAAACATCAACACAACTTTTAGAAAAAAAAAATCCATGAGTTTTGAAATTTCTAATGTTCTATGCTTATATGTCAAATTCAATCAAGAAGCTCTGTTGGCTGTTGCTGGTTATTTATAGATAATTACTGAACATTTCACTTAACTACTTGTTCTAATAGCTGCTAATATCAGGTTAAATGTCGTCTCTCTTTTCTAATAAAACTATAAATTGTAAACTCTATATATGACAACTTCATTGTTCACCAAGAGCAATTAGAATTGCATTTCAGTTATTCTATAGAAATTCGACTTGTGTTTGCCAATTTTGTCCACAAAAAAAAAATTGCGTTCATAAAATGAGTTTCAAATTCGAACACTGTTGTAAATTTTGATCTCATATTACACCAGACGAGTCCAAACCACTTTCAGAAACAAATCCAGTTGAATATATAATTACTCATCAAATCTATCTTTCTTTTCTCCTTGACAGTTTTAAGGTTTCGTCAAACATTGCGGGAACAGGATGCAGTTCTCATTCGGAATGAGGAGTTTCAAACCTCGAGATGTTGTGAAAGGACATGATAGTCTATTTACAAATAAATCTGCTTTGTGGCAACATGTGCCAGGTTGCTTTGATAAGATGCTTCCTATCAGCAATTGTTTATTGCAACATAAAATTGCAAATCAGGTACTACCAATTGCACAGGAGTGTTAGCAACATCCAGCATCAAATATATCAGCCTATGATGTTCATATTCACATCGGATTTCTAAAACATCTTTGTTTAAGATCGAGCAGAGAACTTTACCAGAGTTTTAGAACCCCATCAAATGCATTTTTAAACAATATGATTAACAGAAACAAAAAACATAAAAACTGAAAACTAATCAGCATTTCTGTTAGTGTTAATAAAGACACAGAAAATACAGGTATGTTTGAGGTAGTCCTCAAACAAAATATGAACATGCATACACCAATATTCTTACCTCCTGAGCAGAGCACCACACACTTATAAATTGTTTTACAGGCAATAAAGATCGATTTCAATCCACCTAACAAATGACATTATAATTTCTCTAGTGAGTAAAATGTGAAATTGGCATGCCATATGCACCAAATGCCAATATGGATCTAACAGAAACAAGTATGAAGCATATCAGAATCACTAACTTGGTTAAAACATAAAATTCCCTTTCATCAACAACTATTACTGCTAGAATCATCGGTTTCCATTTTCTACCTTGATGCAATTAGATGTAATTCAAAAGCATTTTAAAATTTTTGAGCCCCATTTCAGAATTAAAATATCGCATCAGAGGTTTGTACAATGTTCTAATGCTCAATGACATCTGAACAGCTAGTGACTGTCAAAAGTACAACAATAAACAGGATAGCCACAAATTACAGATACAGCTGCATGCGCAACTTATACATGCCAATTCTCACCTTTGGAAGGAAAAACGTAGCGAGTAATTCCAGTTAATTTTTGCTGAGATGACTCCCAAAGTTTGCCACCAAATTGAATGTTTAAAACCTAAAAGTTTAATACACCAAGTCCCAAAATGCTTTCAACATTATATTTCGAGAGTGGGTAATACAAACAGTGGTTTCCTCTGTCTCTAATCCCAATGGAGTTCCTTCTATTTCTCCCCATGTGATAAATGCAGACTCGTCCACTCCACCAACAGGTGTCTCTCCATGTATCAAGGATAAAATTGATATTTATTAATCATATTACGAAGTTGCAAACAATAACTACATATTCCAGACAGAAATCAACCTAAGATCTCTCTATACAAGATATCATTCATTCAAACCTTTGTCTTGCAACATATTGGATACAGTTATAAAGTTATAATATGATGGCAAAAACTGCATTACATGATTAAAAACCTCGTTGTACATTAAATAATAATATCCATCGCTTCAATTATTGGATGCTTAATGATAACAATTAAAAATTCAAAGAAACTTTCTACAGCTTAGAGAGATGTTCATTTTAAAGTTCAAAGAAACTGTTAAAGTTGTCCAAGCATTCTGTTATTTCGCTTCACCGGGCTTGGATCTTCATCCTTAGGTAAAATCCTTGGTACATTCTCAACTGGTTAGCCTTCTTGTTCCTGGCATGTCTTAAAATGAATTATAAATCTTGAACATGTCTTATTAACATTTTAGTCTTAAAATTTTTAACTCATTTAAGACAATTTCACATTAAAAATATTTAAAGCAATATTTCGATTTTTAATTCATTTTAAGACAATTTCACATTAAAAATATTTAAAAGAATATTTCATTTTTTAAATTTATTTTAAACAATTTCACATCAAAATTTTTTAAAACAATATTTCATTTTTTAATTCATTTTAAAACAATTTCACATTACTATATCTATATATATATATATATATATATATATAACAATATTTCATTGTTAAAATTTTGAAAAAAAAGAATACACTAAGCAAAACATTTCCTCAAAAACGGAATGGAACAATTCAATGCTGTGCTTTCTCAGTCACCTTTGTTTTGTATTGTCTGTCTCTTTTTCCCAACTTCTTATCGATGCCTGCAAATTTCTCCACATTAGTATTGCATACAAGAGTTTCAAAACTGAGCTAGGGTCACTTCAAAATATGATGTGGGTGCAGGATGAATTTGCCTATTCATTGATTTGAACAACTGTATATATTGTGTCTGGGTTGTCTGATAGCATGTTGCATGAACTAATTCATTACCGTTTGTCCTTCATAGCAATATAAGAAATAGCAGTACCCATTAAATTGGTTTCTAATCTTAGATCTCGCAATTTTAAGTTTCTTTCAAAGTTAATAAATTAGTTTGTATGCTAGTTCTGCAATCATTTTTCCAATTTTTATTTTATGATGCTGGTAAATAGAGAAGAAAAGCATATGTTCGGCCGGGGGCTATTATGGCAGTGCTGTCATACCTAGAATTTTTCTCCACTGGTGTTTAGGTAGTTTATCGTAATTCAAAAATAATGATATCAACAAATCGACAATTTTTATCCAAAAAAATACGGTCTGGAAAATGCAATGATTATAGCACTTATTAACACTTAATGCTGGCTAAGATGGTTAATTCACCTTGGTACGTATGAAAAGTTTAATAGAAAAAAGAAACAAAACATATAAAAAGTGCAATTTCAAGAGTTCCAGGACCAACCGTATCTGACATATTAAGTAGAGACATTTTCTTCTTACAGCATCTAGTTCCATTAAAATGGTTTAAACTGATCAAATCTTTCCTTGACCAACTTGTATGTCGATAGGGAATAGGTTGCACAACTTTATACAGGCAGACACCATGGCTGGATAAGATTGGCTATCTCAAAATAATTGTTGAAACGTCAAGCACACTCCTTCGGAAAATTACAAAAAATCTTCTATTTTCTACTGTCATCTGCAATGAAATGGTCCAGCCAGCAGAACATTTAGAAAAACATGAATAATATTTAAGCCAGCTAGAAATCAATAACGAAGCAAGAAATGTAGGTGAGATAACACAGAAATTATTAGAGCCTTAATCATCAAAGCCAACAAGAAGTTAGATAAAAATCACATTTGAATGTAAATCCAAATTTAAAAATATTTTTAATTAATTGTAGTAATAATCAACAAACAAAAGCATATAATTACAAATGAGAGTATGTTCACTGGAGGGTCAAACTGTTCCATTTATAAAACAGAATACTTTTTATCAATTATATTATTTCACTTTCCACTTCCACCTGTTCTAAAGCAATTTACAAGTGTTTCATCTTCTTCATTCAAAATTGAAAGACATTGTTTGGGCATTATAATGACAAAAATGATAAATCTGACTTTGCAATTTTGTGGGTCAAAAAAAAGGAGAATATGCGTAAAACAATTTGAGGAACTTTCTTTCCTATATACCAAACTTCAAAGCCTCAATTTTAGTAATCTTGAGAAAATGCTACAAAAATGAGTACAAAATTTCAGAGTACCGCCAATCTAAACTCCATCCTTTTAAACATCTATGTTATCCAAGACAATTTTAAAAGAGCATTTAGATTCTCATAGGCAATCTACCAACCTCGTAAATCATCTCAAATGCCTTACCTAAATCAATTCACACATCTTGTCTTTGTGCTTCATGTGGTCATTAACCTCCAAATTCTTGATACAACTTTGATTCTGAAATCCTCCACAAACTAACCAAACACCCTTGTCCATAGATCCACTAAAGCCAAACAAGCCCCAAAAGTCTACCAGAGCTTGCTCCGGAAGGAAAAACACCCATGCCTCAACAACATACTAAAGGAGATACTATAATAACATAGTTACAGCAGCTCCAGATCAATCCCAAGTCCTTATGCAGAACATTCTTATACCATAAATCTACTTGCATCATAACCAGTCCCTGCAAATGAATTACTTATGTGCTGGTTGGTAATTTGGCTAGAGTGAATGTGTTCAAAATTGTCCACTTGTTTCGATGAACAAGTGCAGACTCGACATAAATTTTTGGACTCTTTTGAGAAAATTTGTTGTTTTGAGTTTGCCATTAAGCTGAATAACAAACCAATCACCAAAGCAAGCACAACTAAATCCAAATGTGTAGCTACTACCTAACATTCATCAACAGAACCCATTCATTCAAACATGCAGCATAAAAACAAAATGCTCAAGAAAACGAAAATTGTGTTGTTAAAAAGCAAACAGGCATTCATCTTCCTAACTCCAAGTCCTTGCAGACCAGCCATATGAAGTCTAAACCTTTCCGAATCAGCAGTAAAAGTGGCTTGTGCAATGCAAGATGCAATTTGCAAGCAAAAGGATCATCTCTTAGATGACTGCAGAAAAAACAAATATTTAAACAAAAATAAATAATTTTTTGAATTAAACACAATTGAATGAAACTAGCTAAAAACAAAATCGTAGCTACTACCTAGAATTCATGGACACAACCGATTCATTCAAATGTGCAGCACGAAAAACAAAAGTCTACCTACTAACTAAAATTCATGAACATAACCCATTCATTCAAACTCGCAGCATAAAAACAAAATTCTCAAGAGAGGGGAAATTTTGTTGTTAAAACCAAAGAAAAATTCACCTTCCTAAGGTTTTGTTGTTAAAACCAAAGAAACATTCACCTTCCTAAGGGGACCCCGCCATATAAACATTGCAATATCAGTAGTAATAGTGGCTTTTGCGATGCAAGATGCAACTTGCAATCAAAAGGATCATTTGTTTGAAAAGCTTTATTTCGATATGTTTACAAAATTTGGCTCTGGCGATTAGGATTTTTGTTTTAGACTTATATGTTTTCTTGGCCGCCCTCATTGCATGGATAGGCACCATCTCTGTAGGATTACCGCTTGGAAATCACCCCAAATTTCACTGTGTTTTGTGAGTAGATCAGTGAAGATTTTCTTCAAACACATTAGTTGTATACTGTTGTAGGTGTCGTTTGATGTTTGGGTTTAAATGTATATGAACAGAACAAATACCCAAACAATACCCCAACAGCTGACAAATAAAAAAGGGCTCTCTAAACACACTTTCAACAATAAATTGACCGGAGTATTAAATCAGTCATCTGACACAGAAATAACATTAGAGGCATTACCATTCATTGAACGACCATTAAAAGATTACACAGTACAAGCATAAGACGAACCTGGTTTCATTTAGCAGTCCATGAATAATACCTATACAGGCCCCACGTTACTATACTTCAGCAACCACAACTTCACTAATACACTGACCAGGAGGTATACATAAGAGACACACCGAATACACCGTATAAGAGGGCTGATAAACACAGCATAGAATAGGCCTAGTAAGGGAGTGTATATGTCGTTTTGTTGAAGTGAACACGCCCAGATATGAAGAGATAACTCGTTTTCGCAGGAGTGCCCACGAGCAAACTTATATGGATAAACTCGGCCAGAACAACAATATGGCTCTAGGTCGAACCCGCCAAATAGCTCAGATGAGCTCGACCATTCTCGTTGATTATTTGGACCCCTCTCAAGCACAGAAGAACTCGACAAGGAAGGAATCCAGTCTCAGTCACCAATGAAAACCCAGACTCTTCCCGAATAAATGTGCTTGAAAAAAACTCAATGGAAGTTACTGCCGTTAGATCTAAAATTTGTGTGATATATATTTTAGAACCCGGATTTGTTGTTTCGAGCTATTTGGTGGGCAGCCAAGAACTAAACCCACAGTTCCTGCTGGTCCAAGCACATGATGTAGATTGTGTGAATGCGAACTTCAAGTGCAATCTTCCTCCACTTCTTCTAAATCACCATAACAATTTATTAAATGGTACGACAACGGCCTTCTTCTAAACCCAGACCTTCGTTAATAAAAATATCACAAACAAGTATACATTCCTTACAGATATCAAATATAATACACAAGTAGCACTGAATACCCTTCAGAATATCAAATAAGCACCGCAGACAACATTGAAAACTCTGCTTCTAGCAGAGGGAGAGCAGCCCCTTACAGTTCCCAATCTGGTCTAAGGCCTCTACCTTGCCTGGCATTACTTCCATTTCGAGAGGGACCAGCGTCTATTACAATTATTTATCCAGAAGCAAGGACCAGCAAAACACCTTTGTGTTATAAAGAAAGGAACTGAATCTAGCATGGATTTGACAAGTACAAGACTAAGACCTTCCTACCAGACAACAAAATACTCTGGCTGTAAGATACCAACTACGCCCAATCCCATTGCTTGCTCGATACAGACAATAAGGATCAAACCGGGCGAGAGAGAAATAGAACTAAGGACGCGAGATCGAACACAACATGAACGGAACGGACACAGAGAGATCGAAAATCCTTTCATATTAACCTGATCGCAACTTATTCAAGTCTTCAGTAGAAGAAACAAAAATTAAGCGAAACCAACCTCCCATTGTTGTCGATTGAGTTCTTCGATTTCCTGTGGTGATTTAGACGAGTAGCAGACAAATCTTCTGGCGGGGCCGAAAAATTCATGCGGCAACCTGAATCGCTGGGAGCAAACAAAGTAACAGAGTACGTACCTTTGTTAAATCTCCACGAGATCCAACGATCCGTAAGGCGTGGTGCCTCCACTGTTGATCGGACGAATATCGCACGGGCTAAGTGCACGATAGCTAACCTGCGATGAGAGCGGTTTTCCAAAGTCATACGCGGACACGCATCAAGCAATCTGTGGAATCGCTCCAATTTCCTAAATACCGCTTGCTAGACGAGGATGGTGCGATAAAAACCACAAACCCGACTTTACTGTTCACTGTTTACACATCGCGGTTCCAGTCCCCTTACTCCAGGTTCCGCTCAAGCACAGTTCCATTTCTCTGCGCCGTCTCCCAACAGTTCGATAGAGTTCCGCCGAATTTCTAGAATAGAAATGTGTTTTTTAAGATAGGAATTTTGAATTGTTTTTTTTTTTTTGATAAATGTCATGAAAGTCCTATGGTTTTTTAAGGTGGGTGTTTTTTTTTTTAATTTTATTTTATAAAATGTTATCGGTCTTAGGGAACACTTACAATATTTATCGATAATTTTGAGAATTGGTAAAGTGTGAGGTTGCAAACAGAAAAACTGTTTAAAAACTTTTGATTTCGTTCTTTCAATTATATATATCACAACATATTTTAATTAAATAAATCTAAATTATACACAATTCTTTTCTTTAAATTCTTCTTACTCTATTAAATCTAAATTATCAATATTTTTTAAAAAAATTACAAAAATCCTATTCCAAAACAGATTAAGTAATTAAATAATATATAAAATTTGAATTTATATCTTTATTTTATTTTAAATAATTACATGCTATGATAACAAAAGATTTCAAAACCAAAAATAATAATAATAATAATAATAATAATAATAATTAAATAAATAAATAAAATATGAATAAATAAATAGAAATAAAATTAAATAAAGATAAAATTAAAATTAAAAATAAAATAGATAAAAAAAAAAATTATTAATTGCAAAAATAAGAATAAAATAAATAAAAAAATAGAAACAAAATAAAACAAAGATTAATAAATAAATAAATAAAATGAAATAAAAATAAAATTACATAAATTACAACTTAATCATATCAAATTAAAAATTAATATTTTTATTAAAATAAATATAAATATTTAAAATTCAAATTAACTATTTCAAAAATATGTTTTGAGATATAGTCTGATGATTTGTACCGTTCTTGTTATGGTTTCAGCTCCTTCCCACCCGCGTCAGCTTCTCCGCGTCCGTGCTGCTACAGCACCAATGCGATATTCTGCACCCGATGCATTTCAAAACTGAGATGTAATCTAATTCAACTCCCCTCTGAGAGATCTGTAAACTTATGACACATACTGTCCCCGCAAAATGGTTTCGTTTGACGGTGAGACCCAAGATACACCATTCGTCTCCTTTCGACGTTCCTTTGCACCACAGGTGCAATTGCTAGTTTAAGTTTTATTTCATAAAAGCTTTCCATAGAACTTTGGACACTTTGCTTTATTAACTTGGCATCTTATTATTATATTGGAATATTTATTTCTTAAGTTTCATTTCATAAAAGCTTTCCATAGAAGTTTTCACACTTTGTCTTATTAGCCTTTTGACTACAAATTAATTCAGGTTTGAAAAATCAAATTTAACAACACTTTACAAAATTCACATTATAAATCATTTTAATTTATTTTTTCAATTTTTTTAATTTTCAAATATAAAAACTTGCTTTTACCTTTTCACTGTTCAATAATTAAACTAAACAAGCTTGTTGTTATATGATTTTAAAATTAAATTATTATTCTAGATAGGTTCTTATGACTATTTATAGTTTTAATTTATTCTGTTATGGATATCTTTGTATTTCTTAACAAAATATAGTTAGCTTTTGTACTTATTTTATTATATTTATAGAAGCATTGCGTCATAGCTGATGCTGGAAATCCCTGCATCATATGTGCCGTGGCGCTTTGGCAACCGGGTTTATCTCTTCTCCATATAATCTAATATAATAGAGGACGACCAAGTCAAAATATTTTTAATGGGTTGAAGCGGACAAAATAAATAAACAGTAACCTTTGTGTCAACGGTTCTGCCACCTTGGTGCCTCTCCCTTGAGCTGGTTTGGTAGCACCGTTATTTAAACATGTCTACAAACTCTGAAGAAAATGCTTGTATTTGAGACTTACTCCAAGTGGGTAAGAACCGCCACAGCTATATATTATAGATAGAATCGCTGAGCAAACATAACGTGCAAACATAACGTTAGTACATTTGAGAGAAAATGGCGTTGGTGGTGGGGCAAGTGAAGCTGTTAGGTACGCATCTCAGTCCATTTTTACTGCGCGTTCGCATAGCATTGGCTGTGTTAGACCCCGTCTTGTCAGCCCGCTACAGTCAAATTCACCAAGCTCTTCAAATGGCAGTAGCTTCAGCAGCTCCTATCCCTGCAAAAACACAAACAGAAAGAACATCATCAGCAATCAGAGACAAAGCGAAATCAAACAAAACAGAGTTTTGCATCCAAATTCCAGAAATGTTAAATTATACAACACGCTCAGCTGTTTGGTGGAGTTTGATGGTTTACTAATTCATGAAAGCAGTTTGAAGAAACTTTCACCATGAAGCTCAAAAAACGATCAGTCAAATTCCAGCTCTCTTTTTTGAAAGGGATGTTTCAACAGAACATCAAAGTTTGGAAGGGCTTTGTCCTTCAAGGACTCTTTACCAGGACCAGGTTCAGCTAATGGTGCAAATACGGAGTCACTGGGAGAGAAAACACACTCAGATGGATCTTTTGTTACTGTGATACCAATTAACAAATCAGTCAATCAAGTGAAAAAGGAGAGTGGTTCGAGGATTTTATTTTCCTGCATAATTCTTTGTGCTTGGAGCTTATGTGGTAGCAAGGCATCTTTAGAGCGGCAGACTTGTGAGGATGACATGCTTTATTGCAGCTTATGTGAAGTGGATATTTTTTTAAATACAGCAAACATTGTCGATGGTCAACAGGAATATTTGTACTTGTGCGCTGCTTTCTTGATCGGAGTCACTTTCATGTGGAGGTTATGTCTAAGCTGGGTAGTAGTTTCTCTCTTGGACCATTCATTGTGGTATTGGGTTCTTGCACTATTTTGGCTATGGTTGCTACACTTCCTCTTGGACAACTTTTCTTCTTTCACATTTTGCTCATAAAAGGGGTGTCAGCACCTATGATTATATTGTATCAATGAGGGAGCAAGAGCAGCAAAATATGGATGAAGGAACGGAGAGTCCTCAAATGTCACATGCAAGCTCCGTCTCAGCATTTAGTGGTCCAAGCTCAATTAATGATTTGAAACATGGCTCTTGGTGCAATCCCCCACAGCTATTTGTCGAGAATGTTGTATTGCCACCGGATAATATCAAGTCTTCTATCAAGGGAGGTAATGGAAGTATAAAGAGGATCACCTGATGGGCACTTTGCGTGTTACAGTTTGATGGAGAAAAGGTCGAATTGGAGAAGTGGAGAGCGAAAATTTGTTTACAGAGCCGTGGAGTGGAAGTAGAGGTGCGTGCTACCCATAGAGGAGGCGTGCTACCCATATGAGGCGCGCTACCCATTGGGCAGGGGCGCTACCCATACAGCGACAAAGCCAAAAAATTTTGTTTTTGCGTCCGATTTTGAGCTCAAACGCCTCCATCGACTTGCAAGTAAGTTTCTAAAGGTTGCTCAGTAAATTTTAGCATGATTGTGGTGTTATTAATGCTGGGAAACAAGCCTTGGTTGAAGATAAATGTATAAACCCTACATTTATATGCAGATTTATTCCTTAAGAGTTTTGAATATATATGGACAGTCTTGTGAAGGGTTTGTGAACTTTTATGATTGGTATATATGCTCATGCCTGTATTGCGAGTGGCGCCCTAGCACATTATGTACATAATCCTCCCGCCCTTAATTTATCATCTTACCACTGCTGCCATCATCATTCTATTACCACTGTCATGGCCATTTGTTTCACTGTGGTCATTGTCATATTGTTCCCATTCTCCATTGATAAAACATAGTCCCATATTTGTTTGCTCCTTTGACAAATTTTGGCCAGCATTACAAAGGGCTGTACACTACATTTGCACTGTCTACTCATTTGTCAAATTCACTTGTGATCCAAAAATAGAGACTGTTTCTATGCCACTAAAACAAAGCTATTACCACTATCACTTGTTTTCTTATGATGTTTTGGTACATGTGCAATATATTTGGGTTTTGAGCATACATTGAAACTTTGACTTCATTACACCTATATCAACATACATATTGCAGACATCTTGTTTTCAGAGCCATGTCAGAGACAGATTCATTTTCTGAGCAGGAGTATGACAGTGATTCCACAGCAGGGCATTACTTGGGAGGATTTCATCTCCCGTGACTTCTTCACAGCACCACAGCCGCCTCCCGAGGTAGTTTATGATGAGGGAGAGCCTTCACACCAGCCTGACATTCCTGAGATTGAGCATATCAGTGCTTCATTGTATGTGACATACCAATGAGGCCACAGGGCCTTATTTGCAGCTACACGGCGAGTATTATCTCCACCCGGGGTGGAAGGGGTCTCGCCGACTCCATCAGCAGAGCGAGTATTATCTCCACATGATGTGGAAGGGGTCTCGCCTTCTTCTTCAGCACAAGTACAGATCCAGGACAGGGGCAAGAAGCCCATGCATGATGAGGGCCCTTCAGGAGGCCGGGACACGGATTTCACGATCATTGATGTTGATGCGAGCTCTCCTAGCTCGAGGCTGAAAGAAATCATCCAGGAGCAAAGGGCCGAGAATGACACGCTGAAAGATAAATTGCAGAAGGCTCAGTGGGTGATAAACTACCTGGAGCAGCGTAACAAACAGCTAGAGGATGAGCACACACTTTATGAGCTGCGTCGAATCCGTGAGGATCGACAATTGGCCCGGAAGAGACCTGGTGATATGACACCGGCTGATCGAGATTCTATACTCACGCATGTTAACATTCATCTGGAGAAGTTGTTGGAAAAGGCCAATAGAGACAAAGACATGCTTCGCCACATGAAAGGTCATTATTGGGCCCACATGCACGTCTGCAAAGCAAGAATGAAGATTCTGAAGAGGAGGTTGAGCGAAGCACTAAAACGGCGGAAAAGGCCTGATCCACTCCGGATTTTGGCCGAGGCTTCGTTGGATGCGCATGATACATGATGGAGGGTCTTCGCTCCGAATTTGAGCAAATTCGGAGAAATTTTTGTCATTTTGAAATATTTTGGTCTAAAACAGGTTTTTCAGCTATACGGGTAGCGCGTCGATGTGCTCACTTTTTTTCGGGACACTTGCTGAAGGAAATCTTTGCATTTTTGGGTTTTTCATGGTAAGTTATGCATCCTCAGGCATTGCCGAAGCATTTCATCAGATTATGGATGGTCAAAAGGCTCAAAAACACCATGAAAACCACCTTGCTGCCACCTTTTGCACCAGCAGGAAGTACTTCTGGGAGAATGAAGTTTTGGAGGGGCAAATGAGCTCCAAATTGGGAAATTCCACTTGGGTTGGATAGCCAACATCCAGGGCTTTCCAACGAGCTATCATGAGCTCAATTTGGATGCCGGGAAGTGCCTCAAAATCAGGCTGAAAGGCGCGCTACCCATACAGCTCAGGCGCGCTACCCACATAGATTTTTGGCTGAATTTTCAACTTCCAGCTCAGAATTTCGGCCAGTTGGGACCAGTTTTGCTTGTGGATGAAATTTTTGGGTTTTCATGATGTAAATTGATGGTTGGCATGTAACTTGGGCTTACTTTTACCTGTTCTATAAGATTCACTCTCAAAAAAGTGAAAATCATGTAAATGAATCAGTTTCCACTCTTTTAGAGGCAAGTTGTTAGCTGCCTAGATTTTAGCTCCTTGATTAGAATTTGGTTGAAATTGATCCCTGAAGAAGGAATTCGACCCCTAGAGGCATGGGAAGGGGTTAGAGTGATCTATATATTGTAATTTTTGAGACATTCTACAGGTTGGACTCTTGGGAAGATTTTGGCACACTATTGTACATATTTTTCATATCTTGGCTAAGGAAAGATCAGAGGTTTTGCAGCACCTGTTGGGATTCTTGTGGCTTTCAGTTCTTGATGGTGTTTTCTCTCAGTTTATTGTAATTTATTTCATGTTTAATGTATGCCATCCCTTCTTATGCTTCTGAAACTAAAATGAATGAGTAAATGAGGTTGAATCCATTGTTTACAGTGCTCTGCCTTTGAATTCATTTAGTTTTGTATGTTTTCACCTGTTTGGAGAGGATCCAAGTTCTTCTTTGCCCTCTTCAGCTCCTTGTCGTTCTGATCTATCCATATACTCAACCAAAAGCATCAAGACTATTGCCTACCTCGCCCCAACTCGAATTCTGCAAAGATCTGGCCTTATCCCCGGACCCAAAAATTGTTTTTCCCATTTCTCCAACAAAAACCCAAAAAATCAAAATCAAACATTCCTATCTCTTTACTAGCCTAAAATCAGTATTCATTGTTCATTATAATTCATCTCAGCCCCTCTGAAAACCTTTTGCCGAGATAGACCCGGAGAGAGCCCTCTCCTGTCCTCGTAGGGCTAGCTACGAGGCTGAGCGTGGTTTGATGTAGCCTTGAGTTTTACCTTATTTCAGCCTAAGGTAGATTTGAGCGCTAACAGGCTGTTAAAAGGATCGATTATGAGTTCATCAAAGAAAACCTGAAAAATAAGAGCGAGTTGCTGCTGCACTCGAACCCTGTACACAATAACATTCCCGTGCTCATCCACAATGGTCAGTCTGTTTGTGAGTCAATGATTATTGTGCAGTACATAGATGAGGCCTGGGACACGAAGGCGCCAAATTTTATGCCCAAAGATCCATGTGACCGAGCCGTTGCGCGCTTCTGGGCTGCTTTTATAGACCATAAGGTAATCGATTTTTTTTTTAATTTTTTAAAATCTTTTCGTCATCTATTAATACACTTTGAGCGAGTGAAATAGTTAAGAGTATGTGCCTTTTTAAAAATGGTTACTGGTTCAAAACTAGAGAGATAGAATATATATGTCTTGTAAACGTAGCAGTCAAATCTGGCCAAGGTAAAGACCTTATCCCAAAAAATAAATCTCATACATCAATTTGGTATCTGACTTGACAATAACCTTAAAATTAAAATTAAAATTAGATAATAATAATATTTGTATTATTTAGAACTTCCCAATAAAAAATTCTAATAGTTATTATTGATGAAATCAGCTCATAACAATAATATTTGTATTATTTGAAACTTCCCATTGCATCTCTGATACTTATTATTGATGAAAGCAGCGCATTCCAAGTATTGAGAAAGTTTTGAGTGGGGCAGGGTGAGGAAAAAAGAAGAGCGGTGGAAGAATCAGTGGCAAACTTTCTTTTGTTAGAGGAAACTCATCGGTGGTAAACTTTCTTTTGTGAGAAGAAATTATGAGAAGGAGCATGAGCCTCTTGGGAAAATTGCTGGAATATGTAATTCCTACTTGTCTTTAGTTGTGACTTTCTATGTATAGAGTTTGTTCCTATTCTATAGGTTAGTTCCTAGTTTAGTGTGAGGTTGAGAAACTCCCTGAACCAAATTATTGTGTGTCTAAGATAGCTTCTCTATCTTGAAACTGTACCTCATGTATATATGTAACTCTATTTGTTTGATTAAGAAAATAAAGCTTGTATGCTCAGTTTCTAAGTTAATATCAGAGCCTGTTTGGGCCTGGACCTCGGCCCTTCCTGGGCTGAGGGAAATAAGAGAGAATTTTTTTTTTTTTTTTGGTCCATCCAGCACATCGCAGAGAAGGTCGAGCCTGAAACTGATCGGATTTGTGTGGAGAGCTAAGCCTTCCTTCATGCAACGTTTTTAACTAATCTGCTTTGGTTACTTGTGTTTCGGAGGAGGTCAAACCTCAAAGAAGTGATTTGCTACATTTCGGAGGAGGTTGAGCCTTAGAACATTGATTTGCTGTGTGGAGCGTTGACTCCTTGCTATCAGTGTTACAACGTCATGAATGAACTTGACAGCCGACATTATTCTGCCACTTCTTTCATTCCAGATGCGAATCTGCAGCGGAGGCGGCATACAGATAGATATATACGCTGGAGGATCTGCTGCGAATGGCAGTCTTTTGGGATCTGGTTTAGCAACAGTAGTAGGCCCCTAGGAGTATAACGGAACTAGCCCAGGATCAATTCTCAGTCGCGATTCTCTGTGGAATCGGTATGGTCATACCTTAAAATCCCCAAGGAGGCAATGAAAGTTGATCTTTTTTTTTCTTCTTATTATGCCATGGCTGCCATCTGGTATATTCAAATTGCATCTGAGCTGGGCTTGAGTGATCGCTTGCAGAAACTCGCTTGACATCGTGACAGAGTTATCGCCCCTTTCGCCTTTTTCATTCACAGGTTGTTGATGGGGGATATTTTGTTCCACGCCTATGAGGCATGCAATGTGGCAGGCGCTTATTTTTCTTTCGTCACCATTCCCAAGCTGCCTAAAGAGGAGCAGGAAATTCCCACTATGCTGGCTTTTCCTGGGGACCAGTTTCGCAGTTATAGCAAGAAGTGTTGCATTCTCAGTTCATTTATTTATTTTTTCTGTGATTTTGATGCTTCAGCGTTCGTTTTCTCAACCGCACTCTCCACCGATCACAAGAAACCCATCCATCTGAAAATCTTCCAACCTTCATGCTTGCACGGACAACAAATTCAGCACGGATCACATTGGATCTCTCATCAAGTTGAATGGTCCTGTCTTCTATCTCAAATGAAATGTTGAAGAAAAATGCTATCTTATGCCATCCAATCTTCTTGATGAATTGTTTCCCCTGCAGTACAACATAGTCACTTTTCTCCAAAATTGACATGGATGTATTCTGATATGCTTGAACACCGTGGCGGAGGGCACTCCACCATTCCAAAAGCTATTATGGCCATCCAAAGAGGCGAGGATGACGGGAGGGTTTTTTTCCTTTTCATCCATGCTGCCGTCGGGACGACAGGCCAGATCTTGAACAAGGTGCTGCCTCTTTGGGGGCAGAGATGCTACAACAATTTGTTGCAAGGGTTTGGCCTTCACAGCAACAGAAGCACAATTGTAATTGTAATAGCGATTGTGGTTGTAATTTCCTTTATTGTTATGATGGTCCCTGCGGGCTTCATTGTTGCAATTCTCATAAATGGTGAGTGTCGATGGTGAGTGCCGCATTGTTGGAATGCATTTACTTCCGACGAGCTACAAATATTGGTGAATAATCCATGCTACACATCTGGGAGGTGTAAAAAACTAGTTTTATTAGTTGCTCCCATCTACTACGCTCGGCTTGCAGCATGTCGAGGATAGAAATATGCAGAAGCACAATTTGTTGTTGCCTTGAGTTATGTTGAAAGTCGCAGATCATGAGGAAGAGCATCAAAGTGTGGCTTGTCACAGATTTGTAGATTGCGCAGTAGAAGTGTGATGGGGCCTTGCAACAAACACAGTATCGCTGAGGTAGGGGTTTGATTTCCTGCATGAGGAGGTCCAAGAAGCTGCATTTGATTGCAGCTTTCGGTGTTGGCTGCTATGTGCAATTCCCTCATAGTTTTGATGATATTGATGAACATGATCGATATGCCAATCGCAATATTGTTCTTTGATATAAACATGAAAGGTCTAGATGGAATCTAGGGACCTATATATGTTGGTACAAGTTGTGTTTTTTTTTCCAGAGACAAGCTCTCTATGGCAACAGATGCTTGTGTAGAGCGAGGAGACGGATGAGGCCACTGAGAAGGGTCGAGTCCTCGAATGTTGTTTTTATTTTGGTTTCAATTCGTTTAATTTCTCGTTGGAACCAATCGGTGGTGGCTTCACTCATATTCTTGAGTTGAACAAGGCAACTTCTAGGTGTCAGAAGAGGTGCGGAAGCACGTGGAGTTGTTGGGAGGCTTCAAGCTTCCTTTGTTTGGGATCAACCTGGTTGAAGGTTGAACACATTTCTAGCATGGTCTCGTGGCGCAACAGTAAAGTGAGCCAAGATCAATGTGGTGAGTTGCCTCAACGTGATTATCTTTCTATACAGGCTGAAGATGAAAAAAAAAATTGTTGTCTTCGTGAATTATTCTGCTTTCATGTTGAGACCGGTCAACTTAACATGTAAATGCATTTAAGTAAATCTGGTTAAAAGAATTAAATGTTTTATTGTTGTGACTTTTAGTTTGGGAAACTATTGTCATGAGTGTAAGTCTTTGTTGAAGTTGCCCATTCCAACAATAGACAAATTTATTTGCAAGAATGATTTACTACCAGATATAATGAAGACATGACAATGAAAATGGCATCATAGATTGGAGGATGATCGAGTTTGTGTGTGCCGACTGTGGTGGAAACATATCTACATGTTCAATTACGAGGAGATTAGCTCGACAATGGGTCTTTTTTGTTGCAGCCTGTCAGCGAGCATGAGGAGGCATGCTTGGAAGCAGTCAATAGCCTTAATATTGTGAACACGGGAAGTGGCATTACGCTACGATTCCAGGGGAATTGGATACTGAAACGAGAACTTTTTGTGTATAAATTTTTTGAATTTTATGCATGTTGATAGTGAATTTGTGGACAACACAGGATTGGACCATGGAGTCGTGGCTATGGTGAACCTTTGTGGTTGTTTTGAGCCTTTGTGGTTGTGTTGAGCCTTCGTGGTTGTGTTAAGCCTTGGTGGCTACATTGTATCTCCTCAAGGCTGAGCCCCTGAGTGGTGGAGGTGAATTACTGCTTGTCGAAATGTGAACTAGCAAGCAGGTGAAAGGATGTTGCTCGTGCATGTTCATGAAGCAACATGGAGCGATCAGTTGTCAGTGATCTGATAGGGATCAGATCGAAGACAACGTGCAATGTATGATCTTGGATCTTCTCACAACAACAGTGTGGGCACTGTTCTGGTGAACTGAAATTCGTGGCAGTCTGTCCGCAACAGTGAATGGAGTGGCCATGTGTTGTATTACTGTCATGGTTATCGCTTGTGCTTATAGTGTCATTTGGTATTGTTTTTGTTTATTATGGGTAAATGTAGACAAGTCTTGGAAATTTATATAAATATTGAGATTTGCGACCTCAATATGATGTCATTATGTTAGAATTCTCAACTCTAATTAATGTCAGGTAAAACATGGAGACCAAGACCAACTTGCCAAAGTAAAACAAAGATGCCAAAGACTCAAAAGTACAAACCCAAAGTAATGGTGTGTTCCAGTATATGAATAGTGCAGTGTTTGTGGAGGTGAATGGTATGGTGAGCGGCAAAGGAGGATGGACAATCAAGTTTGTGAGAGTTTGTTTTGTGTGAGTTTCTTGGAATAGACTCATGACCATGAGTATGAGTCACATTTTGTAATTAGAAGAAAATCTACATGTCATTTATTGTTTGTATGTGATGTAAGACTCAGAGAGGCATGCATACCCCTTTGTTATATGTTCCCTTTGTTGAGAGTTTTAACACCCTAGAAGAGTGTGTCATGTGGGATGGATACACTTGGGTGGGCCATATTGGTTTTAGACTCTATAAGGTGAAATTTTATATCAAGGGGGAGTTAATCAAGAGGTTGGATGAACCATGTATGTGAAGGACTTCCTAGAAGACTAGCGGTTGCAGCGGTTGGAACCCATGGATTTCGGTAGATGGTTGTTCATTTATATGGACATCAACAACAACATGAACAAGATACAAAGTGCAATTACCAAAAAGAACCAGTGTAATTACCAAACAGGACCAGTTGTAGATTTTGCAGATAGATATTGAGACAAGTAGTCATTAAGGGGGAGTGTTGGAATATGTAATTCCTACTTGTCTTCAGTTGTGACTTTCTATGTATAGAGTTTGTTCCTATTCTATAGGTTAGTTCATAGTTTAGTGTGAGGTTGAAATATTCCCTCAACCAAATTATTGTGCGTCTAAGATAGCTTCTATATCTTGAGACTGTACCTCATGTATATATGTAATTCTATTTGTTTGATTAAGACAATAGAGCTTGTATGCTCAGTTTATAAGTAAAACAACCTTATTTTGGAGGAGATGAGATAGGCCTCGTTGATATTGCATTGGGCGGCATGTTGGTACATCTAAAAGCCCTTGAGAAGGTTACCGATACGGTTTTATTAGATCCGGAAAAGACGCTGCTGTTAAGCACTTGGATGAGCCGATTCTTGGAGGCCAAAGGAGTGAAGGAAATTATGCCCGATGAGGCCAAGGTATTAGAATTTCTATGTGCCCTGAGGACCACACTCATATCATTGCATGCTGGCAATTAGCAGAAGGGCCGAATGACCCTATACAAAGGAGATCAAATAGATAGGTTGTTTTAGTCATTCGCGTCCCCAGTAAGGATTAGAAATTGTAATTACTCTAGCATTTTAGAGTTGGTTAAATTTAGGAGAGTTAGTTAATTAAGTTAAGTTGATTGAGTTAGTTAAATTTAAAATATGGTCGTAGTTTTATGGAAATTCTGGTAAGATTTTAAGAAAATCTGGTAGGGATTTTTGTAAATCCTTGTTATTACTATCAAACTTTAATATTTTGGGTGCCCTAGAGAATTTTGATGGTGCTGAATCCATTTCTACCATCAAAATCATGATTCAAACAATGTTACTGTAAAATTTCTTAAATTTGTTTGGTCTGAATTCCGACCAATTTTGACCATTCAATCCATCTCATTATGTGAAGTTATTTTAAGCCCATCAAAAATTAAATAACCCTCCCCAAATTCATTGTAATCTAAGTCATTCATTATAATAAATCATGCAAATCAAATTTTAAAAAATCAACAACAACAGCTAAATTATGCTTATTAATTTGTGTTTCTCCTCTTGCCTTACCAAGAGTCAGCTGGCCTTGACCGTTCTTATGTTTATTGATATTTTGAACTCTTCGTGTTACAAGTTAATCGGTTTCTTAGGTCATTCACCGGGTGGAATAAAATTAAAAAGCGGAGTGTAGGGAAATATCCATCCTTTGGTTAGACACGGAAATTCCACTTTTGCTTTGTATTTAAAACGATTATTAAAAGTGTGTTTGCTTTCTTAACTAATGTTGTTACATAAGTTAAATAGTAGTGGGTAACGGTCCAATTTACATAAATTAAAAAATAATAAGTATTATAAAACTTGTTTTTCTTCTTATTAATTGTACAAATTTAAAAATTGTTATAGTATAATTATATATAAATAAACAAATTATTTCTATAAATTAGAAAATTAATAATTACGCCGTAAGGCGTATTTATTTGAAAACAACTTTGCTGAGTGCCATCGTGTCATAATCTGAAACCATTAGATCATATGTGAGACGATTGAAACACATTTAGCCATTGGATTGAAAAACAGTTACAAATATTTAATTTACAAATAACTAATCGCTCATTAATTAGGCTTCTTCGTGTACGCTCGGCCATTCAGAGTCTGAAATGAACGCTCGCCAGGAAGACATAGCGTCGCCTGCTCATATCGAGTTCGAAGAGGGAATTCCATCGGATAAACTGACATAGGTAAGCAATTTGTTTTTGACAAACTGTTGTAAAAATGGTATAGTGCTTCGAAATCTAAGTGGTACAGGATCGATGAGGTAGAGAAAAAGTTTCTTCTGTTGATCATTTGCGAAGACCAAAAATCCCCTAAGACTAGTCTGATCTGAAAACGGATCTTGGAAGTAAGGCCTTAGGCCAAGAAATTGAATAACCCCTCTCTTGCCGAATGACTATAGAGTGGTGATTCGAGTTATTTTGATCGGTATTACTCTGTATTTGACAGGGTTAAAACGGAAAACGGGACCGATATTTGGCTAAGCACTCCGGTCGCTTCTGCGCAGTGTTTCTTCTGTTGATCATTTATGAAGACAAATAATCTCCAAGAACGATCTGATCTGATCTGAAAATGGATCTTGGAAATAGGCTTTAGGCCAAGAAATTGAAAAAAACCCTTTTGTTGTCGATTGAGTATACAGTGGTGATTCGTGTGTTTTTTTTATCGGCATTGCTCTGTATTTGACAGGGAAAAACGGGACCAATATTTGACTAAGCACATCGGTCACTTCTGCTCAGTCTTTGAGCAAAGTTCGGTAACTGCATTGCCTTGGCGATGGTGTTGCAACATCCCTTAAATTTCACAATAAATTCATTGAAAGAACTTGACAGTCTGTATTTCGTATCTGATAGCCAGACCCTGTTCGCTCATTCCGTGCCCGTGTTCATATTATTCGTTTCTTGTCAATTAAAGATTTGGGCAATGTTTGCAACGGGCAATTCAATACTCTCAACTCCGTCAATTGAGTCAACAGTAGTGATGATGTCCGCACATTGGGTGAATGGCCTGCGAGTGTGTCTGAAAGCGTGAGTGGTTTATATGACAGATATATAGTCTTTTGTGATGGAAAGTGCGACCTAAGAAGTGTTTTGGGATCAGAGCAGAATATATTATTGGGTTAACATTGTTGTTATTAAAGGGGCTGCTATGTTGGAGCCTGTAACAGAGTAGCCATAAATTTTTATTGTATTTCATATATGCTTGACAGTGATATTATTGTAGGAGCTGCCATGGTAATGAGTTGTTGGTACTGTCATACATTTTATGTGCTTTGTTCTCTTATAATACTGTGATTTATAACCAGAGTAATGAACTTTTCTTGAGAGTATTTAAAGAGGGTTATTGATGATGAATCTGCCAGAGATGTTTTGTGTCATGTCATGCATGGCTGAGTGTAGTTGTGGGCAGAGATTGGTTGGGCCTCGATATTGGAAGTGTTGTTGTGGGCGGAGATTGGTTGTCGTGCAGAGATGCTTGTTATTTTTAGTAGTGTGGGCTGAGGTGGTGTAGAGAGTTCATTGCTAGTGTTGTCATTATATGCTAAGATTTTAGTCATGAGCCTTGTATTGTCAATATATTATTATTCAAAAGTACTAAGAGAGATTTCTCTATGCATCAAGTGGGTAGTAGTACAATAAAAATGGTGTTTAAGATGCCTTTTAAATCAACGTAGTACACTGAGTGGACTACAACTTAGATTAGAGAAAAAGGCAGAACAACATACTTTTCTCAAGAGGAGTCCATGCTATTCTAGAGTTGGAGCAGCCAAGGGATCTACAAGAGGAATGGGAGAGGAAATTTTCTCTTTGCACTTGGGTCAGATTTGAAGATTGTGAAGGTGACAGTGAAAGATCTTTTTAAATTGGAGAAGTTAAACTCACTTATTTCCAAGGTGAACCAATCAAATTGGAGTAGCTTAAATTGGGCCTTCAAACCATCCATAATTGCCTTGATACAACACAAGTTCTTGGAGCACCCTTGTGAATGGGTAAGACATATGGTTGCTTCCTTTCTCAGTGAGATCATATGACTAACTTCACTTACACCTCCTTACAATGATGATACTATGAGGAAATTTTTCTAGCTGATTGTAGAAAGTTTCCAGGAATTGGATAACACCATGGGTCCTACCTTTGGAAAGAGGCTCAAGATTTTGGAATTCATGATTAGAGTCAAATCATATGACATCATGCTTTTGATTCTTCAAATGTTCCAGTGCATCTTTAACATTAAGGAATATTATCCGAACAATGTCAAAACAAACATGCAAACTATTGTCTTCAGTTATGGGAGATCGTGATCTCATTTGCAAGTAGTTGCAATCGAAGTTGTTGGCCATGTGGAGGAAAGAAAATATTGTTTCACATGTTGCTTATGAACTAGTAGGAAGGTTGGTTGAGCAGAACATGAGATTGCTCAAGAGGTAGTTGACCAAGGAGGAACTGATGAGGGTGCAAGCAAGGGAAGACAAGGTTGTTTTCTGTGCAAAGGTTCAAATAGGTAGCAAGAATGAATTAAGGAGGAAAAATATTTGTTTTTGCTGCAGCGAACCTTGGGAGCCTAATCAATCATGCTCACGTAAAATGGTAGTGATGACAAAGGTAGAACAAGAGGGGATTCCTTCTAATAATTCTGAAGGGAATGAGATGGGTTCTTCTACTATCGTTGAGTCCATTGATTTTTATGGGAATACCCTTGAAATGTATGAGAAATCATGTGGAGATGTTGATACCAATTCACCTATGCATGGTGACCAACGAGTGTGCATATGTGATTTATTGTTAAGAGAAGACACTCGGGAAAACAAGAGGGGATGAGTTACTAATGAGAATGCAGCATCAAGAGAGCACTTAGAGTGCATGAACATGAGAGGAAGTATGGTATGTATAGTGTGCATTGTAAGTCATCTTTGGAGAGCTAGTTGAAATTACCAAGTTGGAGCCATGGTCTCAAGTTGAGCCTCCATCTTTGGGGACAACAATTGATGAGGTGCAAGTAGGTGCAGAGGCATCCAACAAGGCTACAAGACTTCCAGTTAATAGCCACCAAGAGAAGGTTGAGCATCTCAAGACAAATCTTATCATGATGAAGAAGAAGACCCAGACACTCCGAGACACCATCTTGTAGCTGATCAGTAAACTTGAGGAGCTTGGAGTTTATGTTTTTAATAAAAGTGCAAAATTAAATTGGGTTTGTGCAAAAAGAAATTCTTTATCTGTGTAAACATCGCAATCTCCTCCGAGAGAGAACAGGGTACCACTTTTCAATGCAGCAAACACAGTAACGCTTTGTGCATATGGAGCACTAGACCACTCTTCCTTTGTCATTTCTTTGGCATTGATGGCACATTGTACTCATAGTTTTCTGTAAGGTTGATTTTATTTCTTTCTTCCCCACCGCATTATCATGAGACAAAGTACGTTCTCCAAGGTCGGTATTGGCTTTGGTCTGTAATTTACTATCCCATTTTATCTTCATACACGTTTGCTTCAACCTTAGCAACATCAACCTACGGGAGGTGGAGCAATTGTCACGTCTTTTCTCTATTGGAGAAAAAGGCATGTCAATTTGTGATCGAACGCGGTTCCCCTTTGCACAACCATTTCCATATACTTCCTCCCTATATGGGGGATTTTTTCCATGTATTGGCATTTTCTAATTCTTTCCTTGTAACTATGATCTTTTAAACGAGAACAAAATTTTAAGAGCTATGAACAAAGAATTACGCCAAATTGAGAAGAACAAAATATAGCAGTAGAACAATTAGTCAATTCCAGTTTTATTAGTGCATTTGGCAATGTCCCGACCTCCACTATATGATTGCAAAACCCGGAGGGAGAAATATTGAAGGATGGGGCAAACGCATGTAGCAAATGATACCTCTGATAATTTCATGTTGTACAGTTCCAAGACTTGCAGCTGAGGCATGCAGTTGTCATTGGATGATTCCAAATCATTCCAGGTTCTTAATGTTTGCAACGGGCAATTCAATACTCTCAACTCTGTCAATTGAGTCAACAGTAGTGATGATGTCCGCACTTTGGGTGAATGGCCTGCGAGTGTGTTTGAAAGCGTGAGTGGTTTATATGACAGATATATAGTCTTATGTGATGGAAAGTGCGACCTAAGAAGTGTTTTGGGATCAGAGCAGAATATATTATTGAGTTAACATTGTTGTTATTAAAGGGGCTGCTATGTTGGAGCCTGTAACAGAGTAGCCATAAATTTTTATTGTATTTCGTATATGCTTGACAATGATATTATTGTAGGAGCTGCCATGGTAATGAGTTGCTGCTACTGTCATACATTTTATGTGCTTTGTTCTGTTATAATACTGTGATTTATAACCAGAGTAATGAACTTTTCTTGAGAGTATTTAAGCAGGGTTATTGATGATGAATCCGCCAGAGATGTTTTGTGTCATGTCATGCATGGCTGAGTGTAGTTGTGGGCAGAGATTGGTTGGGCCTCGATATTGGAAGTGTTGTTGTGGGCAGAGATTGGTTGTCGTGCAGAGATGCTTGTTATTTTTAGTTGTGTGGGCTGAGGTGGTTTAGAGAGTTCATTGCTAGTGTTGTCATTATATGCTAAGATTTTAGTCATGAGCCTTGTATTGTCAATATATTATTATTCAAAAGTACTAAGAGAGATTTCTCTATGCATTAAGTGGGTAGTAGTACAATAAAAATGGTGTTTAAGATGCCTTTTAAATCAACATAGTAGTACACTGAGTGGACTACAATTTAGATTAGAGAAAAAGGCATAACAACATACTTTTCTCAAGAGGAGTCCATGCTATTCTAGAGTTGGAGCAGCCAAGGGATCTACAAAAGGAATGGGAGAGGAAATTTTCTCTTTGCACTTGGGTCAGATTTGAAGATTGTGAAGGTGACAGTGAAAGATCTTTTTAAATTGGAGAAGTTAAACTCACTTATTTCCAAGGTGAACCAATCAAATTGGAGTAGCTTAAATTGGGCCTTCAAACCATCCATAATTGCCTTGATACAACACAAGTTCTTGGAGCACCCTTGTGAATGGGGAAGACGTATGGTTGCTTCCTTTCTTAGTGAGATCATATGACTAACTTCACTTACGCCTCCTTACAATGATGATACTATGAGGAAATTTTTCTAGCTGATTGTAGAAAGTTTCCAGGAATTGGATAACACCATGGGTCCTACCTTTGGAAAGAGGCTCAAGATTTTGGAATTCATGATTAGAGTCAAATCATATGACATCATGCTTTATCTAGAGTGCAATGATTTGATTCTTCAAATGTTCCAGTGCATCTTTAACATTAAGGAATATTATCCGAACAATGTCAAAACAAACCTGCAAACTATTGTCTTCAGTTATGGGAGATCGTGATCTCATTTGCAAGTAGTTGCAATCGAAGTTGTTGGCCATGTGGAGGAAAGAACATATTGTTTCACATGTTGCTTATGAACTAGTAGGAAGGTTGGTTGAGCAGAACATGAGATTGCTCAAGAGGTAGTTGACCAAGGAGGAACTGATGAGGGTGCAAGCAAGGGAAGAAAAGGTTGTTTCCTGTGCAAAGGTTCAAATAGGTAGCAAGAATGAATTAAGGAGGAAAAATATTTGTTTTTGCTGCAACGAACTTTGGGAGCCTAATCAATCATGCTCACGTAAAATGGTAGTGATGACAAAGGTAGAACAAGAGGGGATTCCTTCTAATAATTCTGAAGAGAATGAGATGGGTTCTTCTACTATCGTTGAGTCCATTGATTTTTATGGGAATACCCTTGAAATGTATGAGAAATCATGTGGAGATGTTGATACCAATTCACCTATGCATGGTGACCAACAGATTGTTCGCATATGTGAAGAAGGCCAAGGAGAAGACACTCAAGAAAACTTGAGGGATGAGTTACTAACGATAATGCAGCATCAAGAGCACTTAGAGGTGCATGAACATGAGGAGGAGTATGGTATATATAGTGTGCATTGTAAGTCATCTTTGGAGAGCTAGTTGAAGGCTCAAGTTGGAGCCATGGTCAAGGAAGTTGAGCCTCCATCTTTGGGGACAACAATTGATGAGGTGCAAGTAGGTGCAGAGGCATCCAACAAGGCTACAAGACTTCCAGTTAATAGCCAGCAAGAGAAGGTTGAGCATCTCAAGACAGATCTTATCATGATGAAGAAGAAGACCCAGACACTCTGAGACACCATCTTGTAGCTGATCAGTAAACTTGAGGAGCATGGAGTTTATGTTTTTAATAAAAGTGCAAAATGAAATTGGGTTTGTGCAAAAAGAAATTCTTTATCTGTGTAAACATCGCAATCTCCTCCGAGAGAGAACAGGGTACCACTTTTCAATGCAGCAAACACAGTAACGCTTTGTGCATATGGAGCACTAGACCACTCTTCCTTTGTCATTTCTTTGGCATTGATGGCACATTGTACTCATAGTTTTCTGTAAGGTCGATTTTATTTCTTTCTCCCCCACCGCATTATCATGAGACAAAGAACGTTCTCCAAGGTCGGTATTGTCTTTGGTCTGTAATTTACTATCCCATTTTATCTTCCTTCTGTTTGCTTCAACCTTAGCAACATCAACCTCTGGAGGTGGAGCAATTGTCACGTCTTTTCTCTATTGGAGAAGAAAGGCATGTCTATCTGTGATCAAGAACGCAGTTCCACTGCACAACCATATCCATATACTTCCTCCCTATATGGGGGATTTTTTCCATGTATTGGCATTTTCTAATTCTTTCACTGTAACTATGATCTTTTAAACGAGAACAAAATTTTAAGAGGTGAATTGAGAAGAATTCTGCCAAATTGAATGACGAGAAATCTAGCAGTAGAACAATTAGTCAATTCCAGTTTTATTAGTGCATTTGGCAATGTCCCGACCTCCACTATATGATTGCAAAACCCGGAGGGAGAAATATTGAAGGATGGGGCAAACGCCTGTAGCAAATGATACCTCTGATAATTTCATGTTGTACAGTTCCAAGACTTGCAGCTGAGGCATGCAGTTTTCATTGGATGATTCCAAATCATTCCATGTTCTTAATGTTTGCAACGGGCAATTCAATACTCTCAACTCCGTCAATTGAGTCAACAGTCGAACAGTCACCGGCAAATGTTTCAATTCACTGCAATTCTCGAGCCTCAATTCCTTTAAGATCTTCAACTGACTGACTGAAGGTGGTAGACTGTGCAGCAAAGGGCTCCCTATTTCCAGAACCTCCAAATCCCCCAATTATCCAATTTCATTTGGCATTTCTTTTTTGTTTGTTCCCCTAAGATCTAATTTTTTTAGGTACTTTTGGTGTTATACAGTTTGGAAGAGCAGGGCACTCTCATGCTGTGTGAATACTGGCGTGTAGCGGATGAATCAAGATAACATTATCATGGAGGTTATCTGATTGAGGTATTCCTCCACAAGAACATCTATGGAGGTTGCAGTGCCTTGATCTTACCTTGTGTCACTCTGCAAAACAATTGAGTTACTTGAGTCCTCTCTCTGGCAAAATGGTTGTAGATTTCCAATCCATTGATGGTTGAGACCCCATAGAATTTTGGTAAATGATGTCGTATAGGAAAGTAACATTTGTTCACAACCCTTGGAATGTTTTATAAAGAGGATTGAACATACTTCAATCCACCAAAGCCCCTTTGTTGTTCGATCTTTTGACTCACAATATTCTACCAAACTAGCTGCACTTTTATCCTCTTTGTAGTTTGTACAGGTAGTTAATTCCCTCTGCTTCAAGGCAGGGAGCAGGCAATCCCTCTGATCAGGGGTTGGTTCCTTGCACATTCCAAAAATCTCATTCCTCTCAACCGAGCTTTCATGATCAACTACAACATGGGCTGACTTTTCCAAATTACAGTTCAATTTGTGATTTGTGCGATGTTTCCATTGCTGAGATGGTAGTATTCCAAAATTGTCTGTATTTTCTGTTTCCCACGACACAGTTTGAGACCTATCAGATCCATTATCGAGAGGCAACGTCACTGTTTCTCGTATCCTAGGTGTTCCTGCTCCTTGTGATGTTAGACTGGTGTCAACAACTGTAAATAAGAACAGGGATGGCCTGCATGCCCATTTTCTTCATCTGCATTCTCAGAAGTATGGAAGCATTCTAGCTTCACTTCGACTCCTGTTATACCATGTGTGTCTACTTCAAGCAGCCTTGGATCTGATGCCTCGCAGCTTAAAACCTCACTAACAGAATCAAAATAATGAATTCCTTTTGTTAGATCTTTTCTTGAAAACCTATGTACACCAGGGATCAAAAACACTAAAGTCTTCCTCAATTCATAGGCAGCTTTGTCGGGTTTCTTAGAATTCCATCTCTTTGCCAAGGGACGAGAACTTTTTCTAAGTTGCTTCCTTACGGCGTTTCCTTTGCAACATTAGGAGCAATTGCTAGTTAATATAAATACATAAATTATAAATATTACAAAACAATTCCTCTCCATAACTAATATATCTATATAAATTAAATATACACTTCACTTTATAATACAAATTTAGAAATATCACTTTAAGTTTTTACGCTCAAGGTGTCCTTATTATGAGCTTTGCTGGGATGAACATTGCCTCAGCCAATCTCTGTGTTCCACCTATCGCCATTCCAGTCTCTCAAAATTTGACACTTGGCACTTGCTCCCACTCACCTGCTCTCAGTTGCTTCCCGCACGTGTCAGCTCCTCCGCATCCATGCTGCTGTCGCATCGTCCCCCTTCAACGTTCCTTCAGGTCATTTATTAAAATGACCAAGTGCTAGTTTACTTTATTTTTTAATATTCACGTTTTACATACATTACACATTCGGTGTACCAACTCACCACGGATGGAATGCTTCCGAACTTGCGAGACAATCCTCTTCATTACTAATATAGCTATATAAATTAAATATACACTTCACTTCAATAACACACAGCCACTAGACTTAGAAATATCGCTTTAATTTTATTTTTATTTTCAAGTATTCACGTTTAACATACTTTACACACTCGGTATAACAACTCACCCGGATGGAATGCTTCAGAACTTGTGAGGAAATCCATCACACTTATTGTAGCTCTTTTACCAAGAGATCAATGATCTGAATTTTTTAACTTGAGTTTAAAAATGATTTGTTTAATGATCATTATAATTTTATTGTTATATATAAATAAATTTAATTATTTATTAGTGTAGATTTATTGTAAATTTAGATTTATTAAATATTGAAAAAGATTAAATCATTGGTATACAAACGCCATATTAAAGGTCATGAGTTTGGTTTTTTTTTATAGCTCCCCAAAAATGGGGGAGGCAACATTAAAGGTGTCATTTTTGGCTTTAATGAAAAAATAGTTTCGCAATTTGTTTGGGGCCTTGGACCAACGATAAATAATTTAGGGGAGCATCTAGCATTACGGAAAGCGTTGAAACTAGCCAACAAGCTTAATATCTTTGGGCTAACAACTTTCAGAGATTCTATGCTAGTCATATACCAATTAACCAAGGACAAGAAGGTGATTAGTTTTGAGTCCTTGCAATTAAGCCAAGGGATCCTCACTTCTATCTCTCAATTTCAACAATTGGAATTCTTTCAAGTGTATAGACATTTGAATATGGTGGTTCATGAGCTAGCTAGAAAAGGTGTCATCGTGAGTCAAGGTGTAATTGATCTAGATCACAAGTTGGGCTTCTCTCCAATTCCTTAGTAATTTTGGGTTTAACAAGATTCCATTTGAATATCTGGTAGAGATATACCCATTCGTCTCTCTATTTGTAGAGTTTGCTTGGATTATTGAGAAACAATCATAGCAAATTTAAGGTGGAAACTTGGGCCATGTGTAGCCAAATCGAGGCCCAATCATCCCTCTTCCTTTTCTGGCACTAGAACTGCATGGATCATCGTTGGTGGAAAAAGCCGATATACAAGTGGCATCCTATTTGAACAATCTTCCTTCTTGGTAGTCATGTCTATTTAATTTTTTCATAGTGTGAGTTATGGTTGATCTCCTCGATAGTGGTGTTTAGTGCTCTCTGCAAGGAAATGGAGTTAATTCATCTATCATGTGGCACCTCTTTGTTGTCAATTTATTTTCCTGGAAATGTTATGGCAATGATATTGGTTTATTTGTTGTAGGTTGGCTTGTGGTAGTGTCTTGGTATCAGTTATATATCAAATCTCATGGTTTCACATATTATTCAATTCCTTCACCTAGTTTTAGAAGTTGGAGGAGCAGACTCCACACTGTTTGATAACTAGGATTTGAGCCCTTGCCTAGGATGGAAAGCAACTCTAGATCTCAAGAGCACCTCAATGCCAACATAGTGCTTGACAGGGATTTGGAGGTAACTCAGGAAATGTTAGCTTCCATCAAGAAATTAGAGGACATGGTTGAGAGACAGAGGTGCTCCTTCCAAGTTTTTCTGGAGGCCTAGTTGTTAAATCAACATGAAAATGTCAAGAATTTTCTAGAAGGGTTGTGGGAGGAGGTTGATTTGCTCAATGCTCAAGTGGATGCACTGGAAGTCTCAAGAAATTCAATTAAGAGGTAGGCGACTAGAGGAAATGGCGCAGGTGCTACTACGGAAAGAAAAATAACTCGTCATTCCAAGGGGTCCCAAGCTAGTTGTCATGGTCTTTGTTGAGGTTTGTGACTCATCTTGGAGGTTGAATTGTGGTCAAGTGGCATTTATCAATGTTAAAAATCTTGTGTTATTATTATAGTATGTAGATTTTGTTATCTCCTTGGGTATTTCTGTAGAATTCATAGTGGTCACCTCTTCTATCGAAAATAGTTTTTCATCCTAAGAGGAAGTAAGCATTTTCTGTGGTCTGTTGAAGACCATAATTTGGTATCAGAAATTATATGTAATGTTTTTTGGGTAATCTCCAGCTTTTATTAATACAAATGACCCTTACTCGTTTCTTTAAAAACAATGAAATTTCCTAAGATAATATTTTTTTTTTAGAATCTAAAATTTGAAAATGTGTTTGTATATCAAGATATTTAATTATAAATTAGATAAATCCATCACTAAGATGGATTTATACTAGTCCTTAATACACCATGTGTTAACTCTATATTAATCATGAAAGAAATTACACATTATTCAAATGTTTTAATCACCAGACACAGAGTAATCAAATTACTAAAGGTCCAAATATTTTTTCAAATTTTGGTCCTTTTGAGAGCAATGTGAATTTATGATGGATATACATTAGTTCTCACATGTCATTTCCATGTAATTTTGGTCCTTTTGAGAGAAATGTGAATTTATGATGGATATACATTAGTTCTCACATGTCATTTCCATGTTCAACATGGAATGAATTATACATCTCCCTTATGGAAAGAAATGCAACATTGAAATATTTTAATCATAAGGAATGTTTTATTTCAATTTCATTTTATTTAATTTACATTAAAATATTTATTTATTTATTAGTACTTTTTCAAATTTAATGAGTCTACTCAATTTTAAAAATTGAATGAATTAAACAACTCCTTGGTAGAAAAATTATATATATTGTTTTTTTTTTTTAATTATTGTTGATATTTTGTTTCATTTAGCTTGTATTTCATTTTATTTTTCAAAAGGATATGTGTCAAATCCAAATTAATCATGGAATAAAATGCACATTAATCTCATACTTGAATGTGAAATGCACCTCTAAAAAAAATTTGCTATTTCCTAATTATTACTTTTATTCCATTATATAATATTTAAGTCCATATAGCTAACACCTTGATGGGGATGTTAACTTGGATATTAGGGCGTCTTTGGAGGGTAAGCCATCCTACTAAGTTTCATTTCCTCTTTAAAGCATGGCAGAGGTATTTGAGCTCATATTGTCATTTTAAATCCAAATTTCTGCCATGGACAGACAAAGGTACGAGGGTGGTGTGAGCAGAGGCAAAGACAACTCCTCAATCTCCTTATTTGGTTTCAATTTTTTTAATTTCTGGTTTCATTTCAGCTCTTTTTTTCATGTGAGTGTAAACATGCTCTTATCTCCTTTGGAAAGCGCCTTCAGTGACCTTATCATTTTGGTGATTCTATTATCATTTATCACTTGTTTGAATCTTCAATTTTTGGTCTCGTGGTATGTTTTTAGCTCGTAAGTTCAATTGTTTTGTTTACATGGTATTTGGAAGAAAATTTATTAGTTGGTAGAGGTGAGTGTTGTCAATTGGGTAATATTGGCCTCTCAATTTATGAAGTACCTAGCGATTGTTTATCTGAGATATAGAAAAGTGGTTGAATTTTTATTTTGTAGAATTGTCCTCCATCAGGGGTTTCTCGGTGGTGTAAGTTTAGGACACATCTATAGCCTCTCTGAGTTAAATTTATGTCTAACAGGGTATCATTGTTTATTCAAGTTTTGTGCAATCTGGCGTGTCATGTTTTTGGTTTGTAGCGAGCTTGAAATTTTTCTTACTTTCGTTCTCATAGTGTGGTAGTTGGGAGATGATTTAGTTGTAGTTAGGTCAATAGTTCACTGTTATGTGTCATGTCTTATCTCTCACTTTATAGGAATAGGTTCTTTCAATTCTTATACAAAATGTTTTTTTTCAAATGTAATTATGACTCTGAAACACAGGATGAGTAGTAAAAGGGGTGGTGGGGGAAATCTAGGGTATAAAAAGGGTTCTCCCTTTTGCATATGATTCTGTTGCCACCTTCTTTGATGTTTCTCCTCCTAGGGTAATGAAGAAAATGTTATTACTGGAATTTAAAGAGGTTGGAGACTAACCTTATCACTCATATTATGAGGTTGCGGGGGGTGGGGGATATGAAATAGGTTCCTGATCCTGGAAAATTCAAGAAAATACAACTTCATTTTTTGAATTCATTTGATTTACATCAATAAATGGCTACCCTATTGCGATTGATTTCCAATGACAATCAAGTGGAGAATTATAATTTTTTCTCCTCTTTGGAGGACATTAAACACATGCTTCAAAAAGAAAAAAAATCTCTGATAATGTTGATTTTGTTTTTCTTGTGTTGAAATGTTTATAGTGAATGATCCTATCTTAGACAATCTTATTGATCCTCCTAGTGATAGTGTTGAGGAACCAACTATAATATCTTTTGATCATGACTAGTGCTAGTGGGTTTCATATATTTTTGTCATAAATTTTGGTATGGTTTCTTCATATATGGTTTTTCAAGTCTTCATAGTCGTTAGCATTAGAGTTTGGATCAAAAGTGTTCTAGTTCATTCTATTCGATGAGAATTATGGCTTTTTTGGTTTGTGTCATGGTGTTGTGTGGTGTTGGCTCATGTTGTGACTTTTGGTTATTTTTGCATCATTTTTATGCTTTATGTTGAACAAAAATTTGGCACAGTTGAAAGACAAGTGTGTTGGTACTTATTTGTATCGCCCTTAGGAAATCTTATGGTACTCAAATAGTATGTTATGCAAGTAGCTCCTTTGTGTTATGATTTGGCATTGAGCATGATGTTTTGATCGCTTCTTTAGCGTGAAAATTGTTTTATATTTAAATCTCTCATTGAGAATGGTATACTAAGGTGCACTAAACTCTCTGTTGAGATCCTAGGTTATATATGGTTATTTCTTCTCGAATTTCAGATGTACTGGAATTGGTGCTAGAAGAAAGAGACCTATTTTAGGGAATTTATTTTATTCTGAATAATTTTGGGTGTTGATTTCAGTGAGGCCATACAAATTTGTGTTGCTTGATATGTAAATTTCAAACTTTTATTGTTTTATATTCTAGCGATATGTGTTAAGCTCTATGAAAAATCAATTGGTTTTGTATGTCCCTTCAACTTAATAGAAAGTCTCTACTCTATGAATTTGACTCAAGGGGTTATTTGGGATATACTAGACTCCTATATATTGCTAGAAGAATCTGAATTTAATAGCTTTGTTAAGCTAAATTTTTACCGTAATATGTTGCAATTTTTTAAAAAAAATCCCCATAACTAAAAACATAATATAAGAATCTAATATCTATATCTACGAAAACGGTAACTTAACTGAAACTATACACCACTTAACATATTAGCTGCACACACTCACTATTACATATAAAAAAATTATTAAGCATAAACATAAATTGCAATTTTCTCCTATGCTTTATTATTCCATTTTTATTTTATTTTTTATTTTGATATGTTGAATTTGTGATTGGTTAATAAAAAAATAAAATAAATTTATATTTAATAAAGATGAAAAAATATTCAAAACTAAGAAATTGTGATGAGGACATGTTGGGTTGCCTCGCCTACTTATAACCCATGATACTTCAACACAAATAACCACAACTCTGCTTTTAACCAATTCTGGAAATTCAAGAATTTATTTAAAATGTGCAATGCAATAAGAATGTGAATTTGTTTTGATAAAATCCCTGAGAGACTTTTCTCTCACCTTCTAATCCTTTTACTTACCTCATCCAACTCACATGGGTTTGAATTATCAAATAATACACCAAGTAGGCCAAACATGCTTCAAAAATCCAACCTCACAGTGCTAGAAAATGCCTCTTCTAGGTGCTACAAAATATTTTTGTAGCGTTGAAAAAATCCTATATGCACTACAAAATATTTTCTTAGTGCCCAAAAAAATTTGTCTTTTCATATTCCAGTAAGATAAAACGACTTAGACCTTCCTATAACTATTACTCATGGCCTAGACTTGTTCCTTATCATTACGCAAGACCTCATTCATCCTCCTTCATGTGGATTTGAAACTCTAACTCGAATTTACAGGACAGGGAAAAATTTGCAAGGTTTTCTGAGGGTGCTTCATTTTCTATGCACATGAAGACTCTTCACATTGAACAACAGGAAAGGGAATCAACCAACATACTGACACATACCATGCAACCCTACATATGTTGCAAAACCATCTATACACAACACAGTTTGTTGTCCAAAAAGTTTAAAATCTTTACCAAATATTGAAATATACACATCAACATCTACAATGCAAGTTCTAATTTTTAACATGTATACAACATCTTACAAATGCTCACAACCCACCTACGACACTACCATATACAGATAGTAGTAGCACACATCCATAAACCAACAACATAAATTCATAATGCATTAGTAACTCTATGAAAGGTATATATAGTTCCAGCTTCATACACACATGAATAAAATGTCTAGCCCTAGATCACACTTAAACCAAAACATCGCTTTAACATAAATGCATACAACCATGACACATTCAGAGTCTTACTTTAAATTGATTCAACAAGTGCATCCATGAACAAATAAATTTAACATTATACATACAAAGATGTAAACATGTACAAAGGAATTAAACAAGTTGTTCATTAATCAAATCTAGACATGCATTAAACTGCCCAAATTTACAATGTGGGCATCTGCATCCCATGTCTCTCATCCTCTACCTCTTCTCCTAGAGCTAGAGATTCTCATCTCTTCTTCCATTACACTTATCCTCTATTGCACACTCTGCTCTTATTCGCAAACACTCATTTCCATATAAAGAAAGCTAACATGGGTAACCAAGAGTCACAAGTGATAATTCAATTCTCCTTCTCACAAAATAAGTGAAACTGAAATTACGTTTACATTAGGGAATATTTCCTCCAACTTATTTTAAAAACAAAACTCACATCCTAATACAAATATCTACAAAACATTTAAAATCTATCTCTAACATTATCATATGACCATCCCATCAATTGGCAAACTTTGGTCCAATATTCATTGAAATTTTTCATCCATCTATGCACTTGCATCAAATTGAAAAAACAATTAAATATTTACATATATATAATTCTATTTTATTTTCTCTATGTGGGAAAATTTAAAATTTTTCACGAGTGGTCGCTAATAAACACTTTTTATCTTCGGCTCTAGAGTATTTTTCTTCACAGCGTAAAAACCTGTGTTGACCTCCTAGTTTACCGTCATTCTCCACTGCCACGCTGAGCATCTTCTGAACAAACTCCTCGGTCTCGATCATAAGCATCAGAAGCTAGATCTTCAGCTGGAAACATTCATATAATAACTCTGGAAATGTGGCTAAACTTGAAGGGGGTTCTAAGCATTATAATAGATGTGACACTAGATCCGATCCCTATGTAACCACAACTAAAGATATGCTTTCTCAGATGGATCTTTTATGGCATACCAAACTGCTGCTACCGCACCCCGTGGATGGCTATCACTTCAACTCGTTTGCCATGGCATATATATATATATATATATATATAACATAAGTTTCAACGACTGTGACATGGATAAAAAAGAGGGCCAACGGGCCATTAAAAAAGTCCTCCAATGGAAGAGCAACACAAGTAGCCACCCTGAATTATTCATTGGAAATCAAAGATGTTGTGCCCAAATATATACAGATGAATGCTTGAACTATTTTGTTATTGCATAGCAATATATGGTTGAAATGTTTTCTTTCGCATGGTTATATATACTTCAAATGTTTTCTTAGTGCATGTATTGTTTCATTACTTACAAGTAGTTGACAAACTTAAGAAAAATGCACCATTGAGAAGTTACATTAAAAAAGCTGATATAACTTTGCATTTTAGCCAACATTTATAGATGCATACCTTCATAAAGGAAGCTGATCTAAACTTTGCATTTAACAAACATTTATAGATGCATACCTTCATAAAGGAAGTTGATATAAACTTTATATTTTGACAAACATTTAGAGATGAATACCTTCATAGTGACTATGTACCAGCTTTTGAGTATGCCGATCTAAGAACACATTAGAAACAAATAAACAAGTATGTGTTGCCATAAATCCCTGCAAAATTGCTCTAATTTATGGCATTTTAACAATCATCTCCTGTTAGGAAACTCCAATTTTGATTCTGCACACTACTCTTGTTGATATACGTTAAATCCTAGTTCTTCGCACCTTGGTCTTAATTGTATTGCGTTATTGAGGTAAGTTTCCGAGAAGAGCCCTTATAGAGATCAGAATATGAGTGTACATAAGCAGTGAATTTTATATGTTTTTTGAAGCTATATTAAGGTAAGTTTCTGAAAAGCACACTTATAGGTCTAACAATATGAAGGCCCATAGGAAGAGAATTTTATTTGATTTTCCTTTCATGTTGATTAGTTTTCGGGAATTGTCACCTAACATTTTATGGGATTATGTAAGAGCCATTTTCAGCAAGGCTAAGTTCTCTGTTATCTTTTCATTTATAATGAGGCACCTTTTCAAAATACCCCATTATATTGAAATATAAAGTTAAGTATATTTTTATAACGGAAAAAACAAGTAGGTTGTTAATAATGCTACCATGTAACCCAAAAAACGAGTAAGTGGTTAATAATGTTACCATGTATTATAAGTACACAATCGAGTGAAAATTTGATTTAAAAAATTACCCAATCTTTCATTATCTTAATACATAATTTTATTAAAAAAATTCCCATACTTCCCGATGCGTTTTCAAAATTACAATTATATCATAATTAGCGTTTTCAAATTTACAATTATATCATAATTAATTATTGTTTTTATATGTTCAAAATGTATTGGAAAGCCAAACAACAAAATCAATTTCCTTATTTATTCAATATGCTAAATAAAATTCAAACATTATTTCTAATTTTTGGAATTTAAAGTTCTATGATCCATCATATAAATTAGTAAAATTTTCTCGATAATAATTACATATAATGGAACATGATCGTTTCGAACCAATCAATGCATGTGATTATTACCAACAAAATTTTATTAAATTATTCCAAATATTTAGTTATATAATAAGCACACACTTGGGTGAAAAAGTGAGAAAAAAATTATCATATTTATGATTTCGATAATAAATGTTATGAAGCATTATTCTTGGTCTTGACATACATCATAAGCACCTTAGTCTTAAAATAGAATAAACTACATTTACATAGCTTTTCAATACATCCAAACATACATAAACATATCCTATGACTATGTGTCAAAAGTCTACAAGGCACAAGGCACACCATATAGGTGTTGATGTCCCTATACATATTGATTGTTGTTAATATTTTATTTTATAATTTATAAGAAATGTATAATGCATCGATGGTTGTTAATGGTTTATTTATTAATTTATAAGAAATTCACTTGTATATTTAGTATCTTTATATCAATGAGGATGAATGATTTTTTCAAAATTTGTTTGGAATATATATAAATAATATAATTTTTCCTTAACCTATAAATATAATTAAATATACATTATTGTGAAATAATTATAATAATAATCATAATAATGACAATAGTAGCATGTTGATACATTTTCATACTTGAGTAAAAAGCTATATGGAAAGAGAAGGATATGTATTTTTGTGATATCATAAGATAGACTCGTGATCTTTGAGGAATATCATCATTCACAAGTTTTATGAGGATAGTACATTTCTCAAAGAGAACACACACTTATTAACATATTTAATCTATTGTTAAAATAACGTTACGTATGCATTTATGTTTTCTCCAAATTTATGATACTAGAACATAAAGGAGTAATTATTTTTTTAATATGTTAGTCTAACCATTTCTAACCCCACTACATTTGAAGATTGTCGTGATTAGTTGTGCTTACATTCATTTAGTATGAGGAAGGTAAGTACCTACTACTCACAGCCACTACACTAGCATGCTATTCATATGATGGAAAAAAAAATCATTTCACCCTTATACATTATGTAGATATTTTATGCTACAGAATTGAATTCACTAAGTGGTTTATCACTTTTTTAGAGAGTTTTTTTCCCTCACATAATATTGAGGCTATTTTTTATGACATGATTTTCTTCCCATTTTCTTTGAAATTATATACTTTATTGTTTTAAATTTTTTATTATGAACCTATACCTGACTTCCTTTCACATAGGCTAATGATTAATGTTAAAATACATATGAAAGGTAGATGTTTCCCAAGAGATGCTAGCTAGAGTGACTATGTAGGGAGGACAGTTCATAGGCATTGGATTTCATATTTGGTGATGAAAATCACATCCTTGATCTCGTATAGTACCCATATGTAATGATATACTATTGAGGATGTGTAAACATCATATTTATTAAAGGAAATTCTAAGTGGCCAAATCTAAGTATTGATATTGTCAATAGAGTAATCTAGTTACCTCATTTTAATAATTTTTATTTAAAAATTAATTGATTATAAGATTTTTTTAGATAGTTCAATTATTGTTGTCAATGAAGATCTGTTTGGGAGGTGCCTCCAAAATTTGATGAGGATATGGCTAATGCACATGAGATTCCTTATATATAGATAACTAGCACGCCACTTAGGGTGGATCATAAGTTGCAGATATAGGTGATGGATCAAATATGTTCCCTGATGACTTGTCATGGAGTGGGATTTCTATGAGTTTTTGGCAATCATGTGGGACACTAGTATTGCATTCATATGGGAAATATTTCTACATGATATGATTCCACTGACATGTCATGTTTTTTGCAACGTCAAAATAATCTATAGTTTATGGGCTTGGTAAGATTCTTGTTTTTAGTCATCTATTAAGAAAAAAATAATCCACCTCCCTCTCCTGCTCCATGTATTTCACCTCATCTATTAGAATATTAACTACCATATCCTTCACTATAAATCCAACAACTATCACCTGTTATAACATTTGATCAACCATCATCTCTTCCTCTAGCATCAAACCAACTGCCATTACCTATTGCAAATCAACCATCATCTCATAATATGATATAATATCAATATCTATCTCCTAATATAACATCATATTAACCATTATCTCCGTTAACAGACCAACCTTGATGTCATCCTCCAACAATAGACCGATCACCAACTCCTCCACCAATTGATAAAGCACAATTTCCTTTAATATTGGACTTACCATGATCTCTTCAAGTACTTAAATGATCACCATCTCCTCCTAATATTCTATGTTTTAAATTATTATTAGATAGAGGTATTGTCTAGATCTAGTGGCGTATATATCAATGTCTCTAACTTTGGTTGTGGAGCTAGCCTAGAGCAATTGTTAACATTTGTATCTATGATTTTAATCATGTATATATTGCATGTATAATTGACAAATATATTTTATTTTATATGTAAGATTGACACATAAATATGTGTCTGTGCGCACCCGTATGATGTTGCTTTATTTATAAAATGTAATGGTTGTATATTAAAAGGCATATATTATTAGTAGATTTTCTATTTAAATTTGACATTATCTATAATATTTAACATTACTTATAAAATTTAATGTCGCTACATGATGCTTAGCCATTTTTTAAAATGAATATTTGGTTACGCAAAAAGATAAATATATTACAATCTATTAATTAAACATGTTTACAATCATAATTAAATGATTTAAAATCAATAATTTTGTAATCGAATTAAAAAGTTACATTAATTTTTGGATTTAATTATGTCTTAAAATTTCTTATCGATTAATTTTTCTTAAAATTTCCATATTTTTTATCAAATTAAAATTATTATATTTATTATAATAAAATATAATAAACTATTTCTCTAATTTTATATAATAACAAAAATTATAATTTTAAATTATATATACAATTTTAAATAATATTCGATTAATTTTCATATCAATTTACTCAATTAAATATTCTTTTAAATAAAAAAATGAATTATAAAACTTTATATAATATACAATTGCATAAAAATAAATTCATTCAATCAAACTAGGCTTCATGATAATAACCATGAAATATAAATCACGAATACAATGATATCACCTTGCATATATATTAAATAGAAAAAACCATGGAAATCACATTCGCATAGTTTTAGAAATCAGTTTGTTTAATTAATACTTCTTTTAAATCATAAATCTAAATTTTGATTATTATAAATTAAGTTAAGAATAAGGTAAGAAGAGTTGCTATTAACTTTTCTATTTTATATTGATTTTGTAGATGCTGACATTAACTCTTCATTCCAATACTAATGGATTATGGAAAAGGAAACCTAACGTTTGGAATGATGGGTTTGATTAAAAAAAAAAAAAAATTCCCTTATTAGTCCTTGCTTACGACAGCGAGGGACTATAGCGTTTGATTGATGTTGACTTAGTATTAAAGTGCTTTGACGGATCACAATATTCGATGTTTTAACTTATGTTTGAACATAAATATGAGCGTAAACAAAGTTGTATTCAAAGTTTTAATTTTCACCTCTTATTGCCCAGAAAACTGTATGATTCTATTAAACAGAAGGTAATAATGTCACAAATCGCTTTGATGTTGGTTTAATGTTAAGATGTAGTTAGCATTATTTGGTAAACATTTAATGCTTTTCACTCAAGCATCCAAATAAATATTCAAAACAACCCCTTCAAAAACACCGCATCCGCTCCAAATACACCACATTACACTTTGTGGCATTTTGCATGCCTTCTAGGCATCAGCGCTAAAGCCACCACATTACACTTAGTGGCCTCTTGCATGCCTCCCCATTTCCATTTGAAGGAAAAATCTAGTAGGTATGGTAGGTATGAGGTTTCTGCATTTTCATTTGAAGGAATAAACTGGTAGTTATGTCGCATTGGTTATTCATTTGAAGCATAAGTCCGGTTCAACCAAGTCCCTAGCTTATGCTTTCCATTTCCTTGACCTGTGTTCGGGATCTCTCAGAAGTAGGTAGTCCCAGTGGGCTGCTGCACAAAACCAAAACCTTGAGATTTCTTAGAAGTGGACAGTCCCAACCAAAACAAAACCTTGCGATTTCTTGAGAGACTAGCGACGGTGAATAGAGAAACCTTCCACTAACGAATTTCTTGTTCATTGTGTCTTTCATAGCTCCGATGGTGTTGGAACTCCTGAGCAAACAGGTTGCCCTGTCGGCCCGAGTGGCGAACATGGGAGGGAGACATTTTATAAAACAAGGGAATGGTCCTCCCATGCTCATGCTCTTGCCCTTGCCGCACAATGAGGAGAAGCATAATCTGGGGATAATATAGGAATTTTGAGGAGAGGCACCACAAAGATGCTACTCTCATAATTGCTCTCACCAGATTTTTAATAAGGCCAGTGATACACCAGAGCTGAGTATTTGCCTCTAAAAAATCTAAGCACCTCTAGCTACAAGGCATGTCTTATGTAAGAATGAATGCTTTCTGGACTTATAAAACGTTATTCTCATATTTGCACTGTAAAACGTTATTCCCATATTTGCAATATAATCCACCCAGGTGCCACCATTGTTTATGTTACTATAATTCCCTTTCTATTTCAATTACAGTAGAGGTTCCATTGGTTACACTAGAGGGACATTGCTACTTTCCTATGTACACTAAAAGCTGTTGTTTGGGGAGTTATTGCATTTTTCCGTTGGTCAACAAGTTTGAATTTTGTCCTTAGGTCATGGAAAAGGCAAACTTACAACCAAGAAAAAATACTGAGTTATAAATTCTTAGTACAAAAAGAAATGATATTGAGTTATAAATTCTTAGTAAAAAAAAAGATAGTGAGTTAGAAATGTGTAATACAAGAGATGCAAAATGCAATGTTTTGCATATACAATAATTAAAAATTGCTTTTCAATTTAGTGGTAATGCTTTCAATTAAACATTATGGGGGGATTTTAGATATTTTGTTCTGCTAGATTTAACAATGGAGAGGTGAAAGCTGCAAAATCCTTGGTCGAATCATGCAGAACCAAACCTCGGTGAAAGCTGCGAAATCCTTGGTCTCATCATATAGAACCAAACCTCGGTTTAATAAACAATTGTAACAGAACCAACCTCGGTTTGATAAACAATTGTAACAGAACCAAATCTAGGTTTAATAAACAATTGTAAAAAGATTTGGGGTTTCTGTCCGGAGAAGTGAAAGCCGCGAACTCCTTGGTCGCATCCTACAGAACCAAATCTCGGTTTAATAAACAATTGTAATCTTTCAGACCGTAATTGTTCTTATTTAATAAACAAGAGCATTGTAATTTTTTTTAAAATATTCAATGACGACTATAACTCTTTCAATCAAGATTAACTGATTTCAATCAAGATTAACTGGTTCATGCTTTAGCTGGTCATCATGGGTATTACAACATCAATGAGATCAATCAAGACTATTACAAAATTCCGATGCCATGACTATCCCTCTCACAGTGCTTTTAAAAGGAAAACCTGACTTTAGCCAGCTTCAGTGGCCCACACTAGAATGATCAGTGACCAATTTGATTCTAAAATATAGAGAATTGCAGTGACATATATACAACTAGTATAACATGAACATATCTGTTCCATTAACGGGATAAAAGATTTGTTCCGTTAACCAGATCATATGGGATTGTTCAACTTGTTTTACCTCAGTAATGCAAACAAAGAAGAATTTTTATCAGAGCTTCGAAGATTTTTTTATCAAATTTTCCCGGCAATGCAATTATCAAATTGGTTTACCTCAGTAATGACTTGTTAGTAAAGTGCAATGCGTTATAATGTTCACATTTTCCAAGCAGATCCATTTTTGAATGTAAGTTTTATTAAAGTGTAGATAGTCAACTATATCCATTATGGGCATAGTGCGTGGTTTGCAGAGTAATCATAATTGTAAAAGAATAAATAATATAAAATTTCACATAAGAACAGATAAATTTAAATTTGATCCCATCCTCACTTAAGTTGTTGATGCATAAGTTGAGGTAGAAGTAGATTCAGTTGGACGAGCAGTAGCAGATAAGGAAGATAGCAAGCAGTCTCCTCCATATCATATAGAGAGCCGGTTACAGGTCCTGACCTTCGTGATTGAGCCATTATCGCCGAACGCTGATTTGCCCCTGATTTTCCCATTTCATTAAGGGAACAAGGCATTATCGCCGAAAGTAGGTAAGCATGTAACTTTCATTAACCTTGCATATCCCACACCGAGTGACACTCATTGCATGCCTATATAGCCTTTTCAGATCTTGCCAGGAGACCCACCTCGTATGTCTTCCTTCCTTTTTTGTATCCTTCCATGCCTCACACATTGCTAGGGAAATATATATATAATGATGAAAATAACCACATCCCATACATACCTACATTTGGACCTGGAGAAAAATTTTTGGAGGCCGGCAGGGACTACAGCAACGCCAGTTACCAGTTACCCTTGTTGTTTAGTGCAAAGCTAAGGTTTGTAAATGAAGACGCTACATGACTTTCATGTATCTCTAATTTATATTTTTGATATAAATCCCTATTTGTATTCTAATGAATTCTCTTCTAAATTTAAGAAATGACTTTAGATGTTCTTCATTATCCTTTTAAATCAATTTAAACTTGTATTATATATAAAATTTCGATCATTTTTTAATAATTTTTTTTTGGACCTAAATCATAATTTATGTATCTTTATTTTTTAATACCTTTCAAAATATTAGGAATTTGGCTTTTGTGATTCATGAAATGTGTATAAGAAATTTTCGGTGTAAATCACATATAAGAAATTTTTGTGGACGCATTTGGAACCAGCCATTGTGGTCCATCATCAGGACAAGATGAGAAATCTGATTAAGAAACCTATTTAAATAGAAAGGGACAGCTCCAACTAACTGTTGAAAAAACCGCTAGTTTGACTCGAATAAAAGATTTTGTCCAATATTATTAATTTTTGAATATAATTTAAAAATTCATTAAATTTACTCACTCATAAATAAAATTAAGTTAAATTATACTTTATAATAATTATGAAAGTTGTTTATATTATTGGTAATATTATTTAAAAATATATATATTAAGTAATAAAATTGTGAATTAAAAATATTTTTTAATTTAACATTATATATGTATTTTAATTTTAATAAAATGAAAAGTAAAATACTAATCTAGATCTATTTTAAATTGGATTTACTAAATGTTCATAGGAATACATATGAACTTAAGATGTATCTAACATGATGTTTTTGCATTCCATAATGGATTTCCTTCTCTAGACTTTAAATAGGTTTATAACAAATACCATGGACAAATAACATAATTTAACTTTATAATTTTGTACTTAAAATTATAATTAATAATTCTATTTTTATTTTTTTTTAATAATTATACATATTATGAAATTTGTGCTTCTTATTTATTTATTTTTAAATTTTTTACTAAGTCAAAATGTATTTGTTGACATTACAACTATTTAAATATGTAACTAGGTTCAGTCTTCATATGTACTCTTGATTCTTGTATATTGTAAAATGAAAAAGAAAATATTTAATATTTTTTGTAGCATGGGTTTCATGCTCAAGGTCAATTTAGTTTAGGTCAAAACACCCATTGCATGCTTGTAGGTTTTTTTATTGAGTCAAAAAGTTAAAGATTCATTGCCATATGTAAAAGTCCCCATTAGGCATCTCGTAACATGTCAAAAGAATTATGTTTGAGTCAAAAGTATAAAATTACCCTCCAAGACCAAGTCAGCCTAGCAATGAAGATGTCATCCTAATTAAGGCATGTCATCCTCATTAGAATCCTATATATAAGAGTGCATTCAACCTCCTTGGACCCACTCACTCATTCGATCAAGAAATCAAGAAATAGAAGGAAGAAGGCAAGTGAAGGACTTGAAGGAAGAAGAAAGATAACATTTTTTATCTCTCTCTCTCTCTCTCTCTCTCTCTATACCTCTCATGCTTGCGAAAGGAGGGCTATGGTTTTTAAGCCTCTAGGTCGAAGTGTTCAAGAAGTCAAGGAGGGTCTAAATATAAGGGAAAAGAGGAAATTTGATCTCACATGAGGCATTGAAGAAGAATATTTCCAAGCAAAGGAAATAGGAAGCTCTATATGCCCTAATTCTACCACATATGCGAAGTTTTATCTTCTTGCGGGGGGGAAATAATTTCATACCTGCAGTGGGGGCCGAAAATCTGAAGTTGGAGGTCGAAGTTGTGCAACTGGAAGAAATTTGACTTGGTTTGACTTGGATTGAGGAAGCACATCATCAAGAAGTTCTGACTTGGTCATGGGCAGGTCTTGTTCTTAGTCTAGAGGTCTTGGAATTTTTCAATTGAAGAATTTATAAGAAGAGAAGATATTTGTGGGTTTTCCTCTCAAGAGGAGAGGTTTTTGCCCTGGCTAGAATCCTACATATTGTGTCCTTGTGTACTATTAATATTCATTTTTTGGTAGTTATTTGTTGATAAGAATAACATAGTAATAAGAAAATAAGAATCTAATAATCAAGAAAAGTAAAAGAACATCACAAGAATTTATCAAGCCTAAGATAAATCACCCCAATTATAGCTCACTTAGTTTCTCAACATGGTATCAGAGCTAAGGTTGACAAAGGGCATGATGAAGATCACTACATCCTTGAATAAGTCATTGAAGTTCTCACCGAAGCAGTTTTCTATGATGGAAAGTCAACTCAAGGAAGGAATCAAAGAATTTAAGGATGTCCTATTGTCTATCAAGAACTGTATTACCAAGACCTCTACTACAAATGACAAAGGATAATTCTCAACACGTAGAGGTACTTTTGAAGATGAAAATATATGGGTAATCGACATTGGATCACCTATACATATGATAGGTGAACATAGAAAACTAAAGACCCTATCAAGAGGAAAAAATTGTCATTCATTCAAACTTGGAGGCAAAAATAGTTATGCAATAAGAGGAATTGGACCATCTTTTTTGCAGCCAGAATATGGAGGAAACATACGTCTCAACAAAATTCTATTTGTTCCAAGTTTTATTAAAAATTTACTCTCCATTTCATGTTAGAAGATAAAGAAGATAAAATTTATTTTATAGATGGAAAATTTATGGTATGCGATAAAGGCTCTAGCATTAACACTGCAAAATTTACTGGGTTTCATGAGATTAGGATCTATAGATTACTAACACCTATCTCTCAATCCTTGGTTCACATTGAATTCAACCCATGTGAGCTTTGGCATAGAAGGTTTGGACACCTTCATTGCAAAGCCTTACCAAATTTAAGTTCCATGGTGAATGGCATTCCTGAACTAAAGGAGGATCATGAAGGAATTTGTAAGGGATTTTCATTAGGTATAAATGTAATGAAACCATTTGGAATTAGTGCTTCAACATAAAAGGAAATTATTTATCTCCTTCAATCTAATTTTTGTGGTCCTATGTCTACAAAATATCTTTGAATTCATCTATATTATGTGGCTTTCATTGATGGCCACTCACAGAAGACTTGGGATTTATTTACTTAATTCCAAGGATGAAGTATTTGAAAAAAATAAAGAATTCAAATCATAAATAGAGAATATTACATAAATAAATATAAAGGTACTAATATTTGATAATGGAGTATAATAAACATCAAAGGTGATCCAGGTGGATATTGGTGGTCACCCGCCTATTCCACTTGGGGCCCCACCATTGTCTCTTTTAGTTTTTCAATTTCGGCACAACTTACTATTTTTAGCAGTTTTTCGGGTCCTGAACTTCCGGAGCCATTTTGAGGCCCTAAACGACGTTTTTTGAGAAAACGGGGAGCAACATGGGTCCATGGACTAATGTTGCTCACCCAAAATTTGTAGTCCTCAGATAGATCTTTCTAACGAGGTATGGTACGTGTCAAATGGAGATCGTATGCCAAAGTTACGTCCCCAAGGAAGTTGAAACACCAATTTACCCAAACGGGGCCCATATTTTTGGTGCTTCATCTCCTAGGGTTAGGGATTTGGCTGTTTAGGATTTTATATTGTTTATAAATAATAAATAGGCCCTCGAGCCTCATTGTAACTCAGTTCAGAGGCCTGTAGCCGCCACATCTCTTCTCAGAGATAGCTACCAGTGCCCTAGCTATTTTATTTCCATTCTATCTGTAAGCAAATTTCAGTTCTTTGATATCAATGAAATGAAGTGATTTTTCCACTGCATATTTTTATTTATGGTTATATGTTTATTTTGTTGTGTTCCTGCATAAATCCGGATCAAAAGGAGCTCACAACTTTATGTAAGGAGGTTGGAATTGAGAGGGAGCTAATAGTTCCATATAATCGAAGACAAAATGGAGTAGAAAAAATAAAGAATTTTAAATTAAAGAAAGTGTTACATATATGTTACATGGTCAATACTTACCTCAATTTTTGTGGGGTGAGGCATTGAAACAACTGTCTATATTCAAAATCAAAGTCCTCATAGGAGACTTCAAAACATAACTCTTGAAGAAGCATTTACTAGAAAGAGACCGTGTGTAGATAATCTCTGAATATTTGGCTTCCCTATCGACATTCACATTAAAAAAGATAAAAGGAATAAATTGGATCCTACAAGAAGAAAGGGCATATTTTCTGGCTATAATAACTCAACAAAAGCATATAGAATCTACATAAAGGTAGGGCACTGAAATGAAGTAAGCATAGATGTGTTTTTTTATGAAAGTATTGCATACAAGAAGTCTAAATATCTCCCAGTTGATTCTAATGATGAAGAACTACAGGGCTATATTTGAATAATGTACTAGGGAATAATAAGATTCCAATCATGAAAAATAATAAGGTCCTAGTGACCAAATTGGTTAAATTCTACTCTTCAAGAAGCAAAAGGACATGCTGTAGCTAAAGGTACATTCAGGGAAATCGAGAAGCCTAAAACATATCCATGTTATGCAACCTATATGAAAAATTTAATTGAAGTATAGCAGTCCACTTTTGAAAAAGTTTTTAATCATCAAGAATGGAAAGATGATATGAATGAAGAATAGCAATCTATAATGAAAAATGGAGTTTGGGAAATCATTCCTAGTTCGAATAATAATTGTATGGTAACTTCAAAATGGCTCTATAATATTAAGCAAGCAACAGATGGAAGCAAGTTTTGCGGCTAGGGGTTTCTCTCAACAAGAAGCCATTGATTATGAAGAAACATTTGTACCTACAACTAGATACCTAACCACAATATCATTGGTCCCTTTGGCAACAACTATTGGATGGAACATCGATCAAGTGGATGTCAAAACAAAATTCCTAAATGGTATCATTGATGAAGAATTATATATTGAAAAACCCCTTGGATTTGAAGTACATAATAGAGAAACTCATGTTTGTAGGTTGAATAAGGCACATTATGGCCTTAAGTAAGCTCCAAAGGCTTGGTACGCAAGGATGGACATATATGTACAAATAATTGGATTTTCAAAGAGTTTTGTTTTAAATCCAAATATTTGTATAAAAGTAGTGAAGGATGAACTAGTGATAATTATTTTATATGTTGATTATCTTCTCATAACATGTGTGGAAGGTCGTATTCGAGAAGGCATGAGACAATTGGAATCAGAATTCAATATAAAGGATGTATGGTTGATGAACTATTACCTGGGATTGGAATTTTGAAAAAACCTGGTGAAATATATCTAAATCAAGGAAAGTATGTAATTATTGAAATGATACAAAGGTATGGCATGATGGAATGAAAACCTATGACAAGACCCATGATCACAAATTTGAAGAGGTTAAGAAGTTCTGATTAAAACCATGTATATCCTGCAAGTTATAGACAATTGGTTGTCTCTCTGATGTAACTTGTGAACACTAAACTCAAGATTTTATTTGTAGTAAATATTCTTAGTCAATTTTAGATAGAGCCTAAACATGGCCACTAGATAGAAACCAAATATATATTGATATATCTGCAAGGAACAATACATTATTTCTTGAAGTATGACAGAGAGAACGATATCCAATTGATAGGATATACAGATTCTAATTGGGAAGGAAGTGAGATAGATGGAAGAATAATTATTGAAGGATGCTTTAGCTTGGTATCCTCTATGGTATCATGGATGAGTAGAAAGCAAGAATCAATTTTCTTAAGTAGTGCTGAAGTTGAATACATTTCACCACATGAAGCTAGTAGAGAAGTTGTCTAGTTGAGCAAGTTGTTATCAAATTTGTTTGAAGGATTGATGTAATCTAAAATTATACATTGTGGAAACACTAGTTTCACAAGGTTGTAAAAGTATCATGTATTCCATGGAAAGACGAAGCACAAAAACAACAAGTATGATTACATAAGAAAAGTAGTGCAAGATGGGGTGTTGCAGCTACAATATATCTCCATCGATGAGAAGGTAGCTAATATTTTGACAAAATTTCTTCTTAATAATAAGCTTGTGTATTTTAGAAACAAGCTTGGATTGGTTGATATCTCCTCCCTAGTTGAGAGGGAGAGATAGACACATCATTCTTGTATTCACTTTATGAAGAAATAATGGAGGATTGTTAAGCATACGATTTTTGATATTCTTTGAGGATGAGGTAGGGAATCCAATAGGTAAGAGTAGTCAAAGAGGAAATTCCTTGAGGATGTGTTAATCCAAGACAAGAATGGTCTTAACATGACATACCTTGTGAACATACAGATGGGATATGTTCCTTAAGGGACAATGATTATGGTGTCTATAAGTCATTGTCTCCCCAACATTTTGTTATAATCTTGTGGAGAGATAGAGTTTTTATTGAAGGCAATTCTATGTGAAAATGTCAGTTAGTATGATAAGATGAATTGATATAAGGTGATAATATATCTTATGATATGGCTTACAAATATGAGTCTTCTTATTAGATCTATTTAGTATGAGAATTTCATTGTACCATTATGAATACCTCCCTAGTTAAGAGGGAGTGTTGAAATATGTAACTAGGTTTGGTATTGATATGTACTCTTGATTCTTGTATATTGTAAAATGAAAAAGAAAACTATTATTATTATTATTATTATTATGGGTTTCATGGTTAAGTTCAATTTATTTTAGGTCAAAGAACCCATTTAGTGCTTCTAGGTTTTTTCATTTAGTCAATAAGTCAAAGAGTCATTGTCATATGTCAAATACCCCATTAGTCATCTTGTAACATGTCAAAAGAATTATTTTTTAGTCAAAAGTGTCAAAATACCCCTCCAAGACCAAGCTTTCCTAGTAGTGTAGAAGTCGTCCTAATTAGGGCACGTCATCCTCATTGGAAGCTTATATATAAGAGTGCATTCGACCTGCTATGAATTCACTCACTCATTCACTCAGGAAAGAAGAAAGAGAATAAATAGGGAAAGTCAAGGACTTAAAGGAAGAAGGAAGATAATATTTTCAATCTCTCTCTCTCTCTCTCTCTCTCTCTCTACATCTCACACGTGTGAAAGGAAGGCTAGGTTTTTTAACTACTAGGTCAATGTGTGATCCAAGTGGATCTTGGTGGAAACCCACCTATTCCATTTGGAACCACACCATCGGTTGTTTCGGTTTTTTAGTTTCATCACAACTTAATATTTTTAGTAGTTTTTCGGGTCCTAAACTTCCGGAGCTGTTTTGAGGCCCTTAACGATGTTTTTTGGGAAAACTAGGAGAAACATCGAAACATGAACTTCAATGTTTCTCACATCAAATGTTGTATTCCTAAGATAGATATTTCTAAAAAGCTATCGAGCACATCAAATGGAGATCATATGGCAAAGTTACATCTCCGGGAAGTTGATGTACCAATTTACCCAAACAGGGCCCATAGTTTTGGTGCTTCATCTCCTAGGGTTTGGTTATTGGATGTTTAGGGTTTTCCATTGTTTCTGTTGGAACACCTAATCCTCTATGGGTAGGTGTGGAATGCGAAAAGTCACAATGGAGTCCAAGTGACCTTGGAATATGAAACCAAGAGTCACACCATTGTACTATAAATGTACATATTTGTATAATGGAAAATAAGAAAGCCTCACGCTTATCTTTCATTGTGTGTTGAGTCTCTTGTGTGTGTTTATTCTTCTCATACACCATGTGTGTCTTCAACATGGTGTTTAACATGGTATCAGAGCAGGCGATTGCTGGCCCTGCTCCAAATTGAGTGAGCCATTTGTATTTATGGCCTGTGCATATCTGCAAAATTCTCGACATTTTTGCAGCATTTAGAGAATTTCTGCAGCAGTGTTTTTGCTGCCATTCAGAAGTGTTTTGAAGAGGAGCAGCATTCAAAATCCCAGCATTTAGAAATTGGCAGCATTCCAGCATTGGTTTTGAAAAAAAAAGAGCAGCACTGCACATCTGAAGGTTGATTTCTTCCTGCAATTTCTGCCCATTAAATTCTGTTTTGGAGAGATGTTGGAAAAATTGTTTAAATTGGGATTCCTGAAGAAGTTTATGAGTTTTTAGTGGAAAAGATTTCTGAGTATTTTTAAATTCCGCATTTTTGAGCTGCTGAGAGGGTTTTTGAAGATATTTCTGAGTTTTCATTGAAAATTTTCTGAGATTTCTAAGTTCTCTGCAAGTCTCTAAATCTACAAATTCTCCATTTTTCTGCTGCTGGAATTAATTCTGCTCTATATTTGGAAAAAGAAAAATTCTATTGCTGTTTTTCAAGTGGATTTCATATCTCTGCTCTCTGCTGTTTTAAAATAATAAAAAAATAAAAAATAAAAAATAAAAATAAAAATAAAAATTCCTGCAACCCTTATCACTCCACAAATCTTACAACTCCACGGCTGCTACTCCACCACTTCCACTCCCACATCCGCCTTACGCCCTCTCTGCTCAATGCCTGCCCTTCCACGCTCTCCCTAACCCCCCAACCCTGCACTTACAACACTACCCACCTGCATTAACCACGCCCCTCCCCCTCACGTTCACTCCTCCCCCCATGCGTCGACCCCAAATCCTCACAACTCTTCAATGCGTCCACCCTCACTACACTCTACTCTATGCTCCTTGTCTCACACTACTCCCACGCGGCCTCCCTTCTTGCATACAATACTCAATCCACCCCCTTACGCCTCTTCCTTGCAACGCTCGAACCCACCATCGCTTACTCCCTCCCCTCCAGCTCTGCGTTCAATCATTCACCGCCCCCCTCACTTCCCATTCGCCCTCCCATACCTTACTCCCTCTGCGCACAGTTCCCCTTCCTTACGCTGCCTACGGCACCACCGGAACCCTCTCTGTCGACACTCTGTCTTCCCATGACCTTGGGCCGCTCGATACCCCTTTGAATTTCGATTGTTTAATTTTTTTAAAAATGTTTTTAAATCCTCCCCACCCACCATTTTGAATTCTCCCTCCTCTTTAAATTTTTATTCCCCCCCATTTTAAATTAATTCCCAATTTTAATTTATTTATTAAAAAAAAAAAAAAAAACCTCCCTACTCTCTCACTCCTTTTAAATTCCCCCTTCATTTTCAATTAAATTACCTTCTTTCCCTTTTTAATAACCCCTATTATAATCCCATTCCCATTTTTGATTAATTTTTTTACTTAATTTTTAATTAATTAAAAAAAAAAAGAGCAAAGAGAGAGAAAGAGAGGAAAGAGAGGATATAAACAACATTTGAAGAAAATGAAGGAAATGACATATCAGTGAATGGACAGTATACATAGAGAAAATTGCAGATTTGACATTGTGTGATTTGTGGCATTGACATAAGGGTGATTTTTTGAAGAAATTGACATTTGAAGATGAGTTGTTATTGGTGCAAAACAGCTCTTTGAAGGAAAATTCAGCTACCTTAAAGGCTTCTTGCATAGTGTTTTCAGCTGCATATATTTTGCAGAGATATTCTATGATATTGACATTGTATTGTGAGTGGAATTTGCCTCTTCATTCATAGTTGGAATCAGTGAATTTGAGTTGTTGATGTAAGTCATTGTTGATTGCCCTCCATCATTTGAGGAGCAGATTTTGTACTTTCCATAGTTGGAAGTCCTCTTGAGTCATTTGTATTTCTTGTTGCATCACATTGTAAACGGGTGCATTTTTGGTTGAAGTCGACACCCTTTCATTTTTAAGCCTAAGTTGTTGAAAATGGCTAAAATCAATGAGGCATTAGTGTTGTTGAATGACCTCATTCATTCCAATGTTGATGATATGATAAGAATGAGAAAGAATGCTCTTTGTAATATTCAGAGTTGTTTGCTAGATGCACAAGAAAAGATTGAGTTTTTGCAGTTGGAATCTCAGCTCCAACAAGATGAACTTCAGCAAAAGAGTCACCATTCTGAACCTGTTTCTGTTCAGAAGATTGTGAAGGACTCTCATCAGAAGAAAGAAGATAAAGTTGTAGTTGATTCCCATTCAGTTCATTATACGAGAGAATATGTACATGCAGATGCAGCAGTTTAGCCTGCACTTCTCAAGCCCATCATCAGACCTTGGGAAGAGCTTGTCCACAAAAAGCACAGAACTGGTCTTGGATATGACAAGGATGTGTCCTTTCATATTCCAGACTACACCAAGCCCATCATATTTCAGAGTGCCGGATTCATGTATGACAGTTCACCTGCAGCTGTTCCAGATCATGCTCCACTTCCACAACAGATTGAGAAATGCCAACACTGTGATCGAGTTGGCCATATGAAAGATCATTGTTTTGATCTTCATCCATGCAAGCACTGTGGTCGGCACACCCATTCTTCAGACAAATGCTTCAGACACAAGCCTCCTGCAAGAACCAAGATTCATCTTGGATGGATCGCTTCTTGGCAATGGGCATCAGCAGCCAAGAAGATGTTTACGACACATGTTAGAACTTGTTCAAGAATAATGAGTAAACTTGCAGTTGAGTTTTCGCCATCATCTCACCTTGTCCCTGACAGGGGGGGAAATGGTGGTCATGTACAAGCTTCAACGACAGATCAAGCGAGCCTGAGCCACAATCTCTCATTTCATATTCAGAGTTGTAGCCAGAGACACAGTAGTTCAAGAAAGCCTGAGCGACAATTCGTCATTCCGGATTCAGAGATGTAGCCAGAGACACGGATGCCCATGAGCATGCCTTCGGTTGGCGGACAACCTTAAACCGTCATCTTTGGTTGGTGGATAACCTAAAACCATCACAAGTAGTAGACCTCCCTTCTTTTAGGTCAAAGGTCTCCCTTTCATATATGAGGAACACTTCCTCTAGCAGAAGCCTTCAGCTTCTTGCTAGCTTTGGTTGAGTTCCAAGAAATGCTTCAAAGCATTCCAGAGTTGTTGGTAATTCTAAAACCATCACAGGTAGTAGACCTCCCTTCTTTTAGGTCGAAGGTCTCCCTTTTTTATGAGGGACAATTCCTCTAGCAGAAGCCTTCAGCTTCTTGCCATTAAGATTTGAACTGCACAAGTATTGTAGTTCGTTGTCAGTATCATCCTTAAACCACCTCTTTTTCCAACATTTCAGAGATTTGATTCGGTCCAAGAGCTGCCATGTATACTTTGCAAATTTGTATTAAAACTCTCTTCTTCGACTCACACATACCCCTTCGGATTAAGGGGGGGTGTTGGAACACCTAATCCTACATGGGTAGGTGTGGAATGCGAAAAGTCACAATGGAGTCCAAGTGACCTTGGAATATGAAACCAAGAGTCACACCATTGTACTATAAATGTACATCTTTGTATAATGGAAAATAAGAAAGCCTCACGCTTATCTTTCATTGTGTGTTGAGTCTCTTGTGTGTGTTTATTCTTCTCATACACCATGTGTGTCTTCAACATGGTGTTTAACAGTTTCTTAACAATAAATAGGCCTTCGAGCCTCATTTTAACACAGTTTAGAGGTATGTGTCCGCAACATCTCTTCTTATAGATAAGCTACCAATGCCCTAGCTAGTTTATTTCCTTTATGTCTGTAAGCATATTCAGTCATTTGATTTTAATGAAATGAAGTTTTATTTCCGCTGCATCCTTTTTTTTTTTTTTGGTAAGTTGAGCTAATCTATTAATTTCGAGAACATAATATTACATATGCTACATACAGGGTTGGTAAGTTGTGCTTAACCAATCCCTGCCTTTGTAACGTTGTTTCTGGGCTACCTCGAGGGAGGGGGCCGACCCAGACAAAACTTGAAAACGAGCTTTACATTGTGCACAGTGGCACTGATGCATCTAAAGACTAGAGAGTAGAAAATAATAGAAAAGCCCTGTGGGCACATATGACAAAAAACAGAGTAACACTGTGCAGCTACGCAGATGTTATTCATCATCATCATCACTACTATTGGGAATCTCCTCTTCAATGGGACAGGCAGGAGCCAGCGCAACAACAACTTCCACGGCAGCTTTCACTTTGGCAGCAGTTCACTAGGGGTAACTTGTAGGAGCGCAGAGGATGGGGGAGTCCAGGTCTACTCCGTCAGGAACCTTCATCCAAACACAATTAGAATCCATGATCCAGATATATGTATCCTCAACTTCCTGCGCAGGACTGGTCAGGGAAGTTGGCGTTCTATGCAGAGAGGGAACTCTAGGAGAGGAGGAGGACCTCCTTGCATCTCGACTTCCTCTTTGTGCTAATTTCCTGGAGGGTTTTAATCGCTGCTCAGAAAAAAACTGATGGCTTTCCAGGGTGTTGGACGAGGAGCCATCAATCGAATCAAGGCGGTTATCCTCGCCACGATGGTAACGACCCGAGAGAGCCCCCGCTAACCACCTTGAATAGTGCATTGGCGCAATCTGGGGGCCATTGCGCACCTTGGAGGGGAGGCAAGAGTGACGCTGGGGCTGAAGAGGTTACAAAGACTGGGATGCAAGTTCGCAGGATGAAGAGCAGTAAGCAGAGGGAGTTTGCGCAGCTCCACTTTGGGACTGAGGCTTCACAACTAATTGGAATAAGTGAGAATCCATATCATAAGGAGGAGATCGAAATGCAAAGGTGACCAGATAAGTGAGAAAACGAGTATAAGGCTAGGGGTTATATAGATGTGAGGATGAGGTCTGTAAGGTTGGCAATGAATGATCTTCGCACGGAACTGCGTGTGGAGCTCAAGCAGCTAAGCAGGCGCAAGGGAGTATGAGTGACTTCGATGCTGATTATTCATCATGGACATTAATGGTGGTATGGGCAAGGTCATGGTTAAGGTCAGGTGATACAACACTTGTCCGCTCTACATTATGTCTGGTTCTGCGAGGAATGTGCAAGGAATTAATGGTAAATGGATCCGCCGTTGGTAAAGACTTGCGTTGGGGATTTCCGCAGTCCGTATGGGTTGAAATTTGATATTCACTCGTGTCAGGCATGTCACCCGCATATGGAGTTCCACTGCATCTTTTTATTTATGTATATTATTGTGTTCCTGCAAAAATCTAGATTAGTGGGATCAAAGTGTTCAAGAAGTCGAGGAGGGTTGAAACCTAAAGAAAAAGAGACAATTTGATATCTCATAAGCCATCGAAGAAGAAGAAGTCCAAGTTATGGAAATATGTAACTCTAGAAGCCCTAATTCTTCCACACATGTGAAGTTGCAGCGTGTTGGAGGGGGCTGAAAATTTTAGACTTGCAATGGGGGTAGAAAATCTGAAGTTGGGAGTCCGAGTTGGATAGTTGAAAGATATTTGACTTGTTTTGAATTGGATATAATAAGCACATCATCAAAAAGACATGACTTGGTTTTGGAAGGCTCATGCTCTTGGTTTACAGGTATTGGAATTCATCATTTGAAAAATTTATAAGAAGAGAAGATATTTGTGGATTTTCCTCTAAAGAGGAGAGGTTTTGGCCCTAGCTAACAATCTACATATTGTGTCCTTATATACTATTGATCTTAATGTTTTGGTATTTGTTTTATGATAAAAATGATATAATAATTAGAAAAAAAATAAGCTAATAATTAAGAAAAGTAAAAGACCATCACAAAAAGTTATCGGGTCTAAGAAAAATGACCCTAAGTCCTATCTATTTCTCAACAGCGACATCACTACCCCAATCATCATTATTATTTTTTATTAACAAATATGATTTTTTTTTAATTTTTCTCATCGTTATGAATTCCCCATTTTCATTTGAATATAAAAAGGAGAATTCTAAATTTGCAATTGTTACAAATAATAAAATAAATTTATCAATTAATGAAAGATCAATATTTCTTAAATTTATTTTCACGCTTTAGCTTTAACAAATTGTGATTCATTTATTATGGAGATAATTTTAAAGTTAATTAAAATTTTGTGAAATTTAATATTTGATTATGTTTTTCATAAATGTATCTATTAGCATTATGTTGGCGCTTAAATATATGGATGATTGACATTTTTGCAATGAATAAATATGAATTAATTGATGTATTTTTTAAAATGACTATATCAAAACACAACTATTAAAATATAAAAATATTTTCTTTGTAATTTCGATATACTTTACATTGCCATCAATGGTAAGATAACGTTATATGTCCACGACTACTATTTTCTACTCGGGAAACCATACCATTAAAATCAAAATATTTCCAATGTCATGAAAAAAAAACTTCATGGGTTTGGTAGCATCGTTTTACATATCTAAGTCTATTCCAATCTATATAGCTAGATAAATATGCATGATATAAACTAACTGACATGAAAGCATTGATGTAGAATGTTTGAAAACAATAAAAAATGATGTGCTCCATGTTTAGCGCATGGAAGAGTCCACCTAAGTGGAAATAGGGGCCTAGTGTTTCTTCTTTCTCTTGTCGAAGCCTAAATTTACCATTTATTACATATAATTGAGACTTTTGCATCCAACTTTTTGGCTTTCTATTGTAATGCATTAATACATAGGAGTATTCCTTCTCAATCGTTGTTTCATTTGACCAATACCGTCACCATTAATGATTTTACTTGATAATATAAATCCATAACCTTCATATACTACGTCTAGTTAGACTTAGTGGTACTTATATACGGAATCCATTATGAAAACTTTTCATCACCTTTGTGTTTGATAAGAAATTATACTTTGACCCTGATATTTCACTTTTCCACCTCAATTTCCTCTTCAGTTTATTGCATGGTGCAATGCAAGCATTTGTGCATCGATACTTTAGCTTTGGCCTAATCCCATCTCGGGCATGACAACCCTTGTCTAGAGTTTCCATGACCAAAGGGAAATAAACCTCTATATGAAATTGTGATACTAGGAAAGGGGGATGTGATGGAGATGGCAAGGCTAGGAATAGGACACAAAGGAAAGAAGTCCAACTTACATAATACTTATGAGCGAGGGGACATGAGAGAGTTGTCACAATTCCTTAGAGTAACCATGTGACACTATATTGGAGGGGGAATAGGGATAAATAAAACTAAGAATGAGGAGGTGAGAAAATCAAATTGGTCAAAGTGAAGTCAAAACTAGAAAGAAAATGTATAGAAATGGGAGGAGATAATCAATTCACAACAATAGAGAACCAAAGAACCACCGATAGAACCAACAACATACATAATTCATGCTCTTGCATAAATGATTATTTTCAAACCTAGGTACCCAAAACATGCACCACCATAACTATTTAGTACCACACATCGTGAGTTTTGATCTTCTCATTTTAGTCTCAAAATGATATGATAATGTTGTGATATTAATTACCCAATTTGGAGCGGAGGTGAAGTGATGTGCCTTTACCCTCCTTAGTGGCCAAGTACCATAATCTTCATGAACTAACCCTAGTTGTGCATCCATTGATACTCTTAATGTCAAGTTGATATTCCTACAAGAGAATTTTTAGAGTGAACTGGGCTATTAACACCTTACATGTCGGAATATAAAAATCATTATTAATATAATTTTTTTCTTGATAATTAATTGAAATTCTTAATAAAAACAAACAAGCAACACTTGCATATCTACAAAGTAGAATAATTCAATATTAAAACACATTCCCACATTATTTCCATTGAACAAAATGATGAAATTCATACATATTTATGAATTAATGAGTTTAAATGAATATTAAACATTACTTGCACATATTTTGAAAAATACACTAATTGTCTAGTGCATTGGTACAAAATATATATTTTTATATATCTCATGTGTATCTAAATTTTGAACACTTGTAGAAGAACCTTGATGTTTTTAATATCTAATATATGCATTAGGGCTTCAAAAATATATAATATGCACCAATGTATAGTGTATATTTTTTTAAGCTCTTATGCATATAAACTTGTAATTTATGCAAAAGTTGCACCCTAGGAAATTGAAGTAATAACTAATCACCTTGAGGCTCACAAAATTTTTGGTGTTTAATATTTTAGGGTTATATTTTTTGACATATAGGATTCCTTATTTATGTTAAAATTTCATTATTTCAGTTGATTGTAATATTTTTTGCAAATGTGTATAGCCGCCATCTCTCTCTATTCAGAGATAGCTACCACCACGTTAGTGAGTTTGTGTTCTAAAATATTCACTATTTCATTTATTCATAGAAGTTTAGTTTTCAAAATATTGTTTTAATCTATGCTATAATTATCTATGGATCTTCTATTTACTTTCCTACACTTCATTTTATTCCTTGAACGACCTGAATCCATGGTATCATAGCGATCTACTCCTTGTTGTTCCTCAATGCATGTCCCCAACGAGTTTAGGGTATAGAGAGTTGGGTCTCATTCTACTTTAACATGTGAATGATCACTCTTGAAAACCTGAGTGGCCTCCCATGGTGGGAGAAAATATAGATGAAAGATCAAGGGACCTATCAAGTTTTTACTCAAGAAAGAAATCATGTGATAAATAAATTAGATGATGGACAATTTCATCGAGATCCTATGCCAACTACCAACAAAAACCAAGGCACCTTAAACAAGGAATAATTTTAGAGGTGAAACCTACTTCCCAGTAAAATTTAATTCTATATCTTCTTAATTCGAAGGCATAATAGATGAAAATGATTTTTAGAAATGGTTAAACTATTAGAGGGATATTAATTTGTTTGAATTTTTTCCAACAATGAGAATTTACTACCTTCCTTTTAATGAATGTCATTCTCCATGTAAAATATTGGTGATAAGGTTACTAGGAGAAATAAAATGAAGATGAGTTTTCAATTTTCAATGAAAAGCCAACATGGTTCCCTTTAGTTGATGTCTTTAAGGAGGAATTCCACCTTGAAGGGAACTAGGATGACCAATATATTAGATGGACAACTTTGTGATAGGAGAGAGCCTTAGAAGGTGCTAGAGTACACCACTAATTTCCATACCTTGCATTTAAATATAGGTATAAGAGACTCTTAGTAGCACCTACTCTTGAAGTATCATAGTGGTCTACATAGGTACATACAAACATAAATGGATTTCAGAAACATCTCCCCACTAGTAGACGCTTAACGATATGCTGTCAAAATTGAGTAGAAATTGAGGTAGCTAAATAAGTCAGAGTTTGGGTCTACTAAGATGTCACAACAAAAACCTAGAAATGGTGGCCCTAACTCAGATAATAAGGAACAACGCTGAGAGATCCAACCTCAAGAAAACCATCCCAAGTCATAGGAATATAAGGGTAATGGAATGTCAAAAAAGGACATTGGAAAGTGATGTGAGTTCCAAAAACCCCCTTTGAACAAAATTTATGACGGTCGCTCAAAAAAATCATTGTTGGTAGATCCCGATGAAAAGGAAATATAATATTTATTTGTGTCTTATTTAGAATGGGATATTAAGGGAAATCTTATTGTCAATGGAAAAATTAGTGCTATCATCATGGCCACAAAGATCAAACCAAAAATCTTGAGGAGCTTGAAGAGGAGGATCATACCTTCCATTCATAGATGTAGGTGAAGGGAACCCCACTCCGTTTCATTATTGAAAATGATAGCCAAAATTATCTAAATATGGACAAACTAGTTTTGTTGTGCTAGCTTCCTCGTTAGTATTAAATAAAAGTGTGCTTAAGGATCATCTCAAATTAGCAAGTTATGAGAGGGTTTATGTGTCTTTTAGGAGAAATTAATGACTTACTTAGATTTAAAAAACATATGTAGAACAAGTAAATAGTAGAGAAATAATACATAGCAAACACATAACACAATAGCTGATAACGGATTTCACCCCCCCTGGGCTACATCTCCATGGACCTGCTTCAATGGCTTGGCCCTCTTTGGATTAATGGTTGATTCTCTAATTACATGCACCTACAGTGCTCAAATGGCTTTGAAACCTACTCCATTATATTCAAAAGACTCAAAAACCCACAGGTAGCCTCTTCTTGCTCTGCAAATGGTCTTCGGGTGATCTATACATGGCCTCCTCTCCTGGTGGCCCTGGGCTTCTTTAATATTAAAAGTGGAAAAATTAATTACAAAAGTGCTCCTTTGCCTATGAAACCTGCACCATCATTTGTAGAGCATCCAAATAATCTAGGATTGACTCTTTCTAAGCCTAATTTGGTCGAAATATGCCAAAGTTATGGCTTCTTCATTTTCTCCTCGGAAAGCTCCACTAAATCCGGAGAAACTCCAGTTAACTCCGCTAATTCTGGAGCTCTGCAAAAAATAGCGGACTCCACCAACTTAATCTACAATTAAAGGTCAGAGTAATTAAATATAAGCATAGTTAATTTGTGATAATTCGTGGTTTAGCGCTAAACACACATTTAACATAACCCGCAATTAAGTGTTGATAAGAGCACTTTTAAGCATGGTTATGGGTTAAATAAGAATGTTTAATGGTGATTCCACGCATTATCAATAGCCTCTGCTGACATACATGGTTGGAAGTTTGCGTGCCACCGAGGGCTAGACCTTCGAGGCTGGCCCACTTACCCCCTCCATATACCATAGATTGCAATGAATACAATGTGTTGCATAATACGTTAAGTCACAAATGATAGTGGGAGTGCTAAGGTGTAGGGTTTGTGTAGGGGAGGTCATGGGGTTGAGCTGGACCTCCACCCAACCACCATATAAAATTTTTCCCAACCATTTAAAATGAAATTCGGCCATACTTAACCAAAATTTGGCCTTTGGGAGGGGCACGTGGCAGCCTTTGGGCTAGCCACGTGTTAGCATCCCATTGGCTATTTCACAACCAACCAAAAACTACCATGTGCCCATAAACTTGGCCAACCACAAATTGACACTTTTCAGCACACTATTGGGCATAGGAAAACCATAAATTTGACCCCTTTCACCCTGTTTGACCTTTTTTTTTAAAATTTGCCTATTTGGTGAAGCGAACATTAGGCTCTAACTTTCACATATGGAGCCAGTTTTTGATGAAACGAAGTGCATCGGATTCATAGCGATGAGACCTATCCATTCATTTTGGTTTGGAGCGATTATGAGCACTTTGAATTTTTAGCAAATTTTTGCCCGTTATTCAGTTTCCAATAACTCCTTCCCACTGACAGGCTTTTGGAACCAAAAATGTTTGTTATCTGATGAGAGCTTAATACTCTTCTCTTTTGTAAGTTCTATCAACTTGATTCTACTTGAAAAAATATCCACGATAACCACTTGGGTTCACTGACATGCCTTGCCTTGCAAATGGCTTGTCACTTCAACCAATATTATCCTTTCACTGTTGAACCAATCCAACACTTTTTGGGTGCTTGTTGAATGATAAAAAACCTTGCTATACCAAAGCGATCCCTCGGTTCTTTGAAAACAGATTGATGGCCTTCCCACTGAGAATCTTGTTCCTCCTTTGCATACACATGCATTTGATACAAACTTCTCCTTGGAAACCAATTTCCCAAGTTAAGCCCATCTGAGTGAACTATAGCAAGGAGATCCAATATCAATAATCAAAATAAAAGAAATGACCATTCTTTTTACTTCCACGGTTCCAAATTCCACATCTGGAAGAATGCATTTGCCATCACTTTTTCTCCTTGGCATCAACACATCAAATGGTCTACAATGGCTATTATTTTTGCTACAAATGTTTTGGCATCTTGTCCACTTTCCGCTTCTTGATTCCATCATCCTCTAGTATTGACATTCTTCTCATGCCATGATTTGAGAATGAAGGCTAATCATGATCTTGTCACAAGAAAAACCATTTACTTGAAAAACACATCATGCAAGAAACACAACTTCACAACCTCTTCCTTTTTCTCCTTCAAAGAAACAAATGTCACATCATGTGAACATCACCATGTACTCTTACATCTTGGTGTACAAACTCCTCGACCAAACATAAGTTGAAAAAACATGCCGCTTCAAACAGCTGACTCTCAAATCAAACAAAAGCATATACAACAACTTGATGATTATTTTCTCAAAATAAAATTGTCAAGATCTTCCTTTCATCTTTGGAGACAAAATCAAATCTTCCAAGTCGATAAGACATGCATGTAACAATCAATCGACCAACAAAAGTTGACACTTATGCATGTGCAAATGATCAACACTCTCAAGTTGACAAACATACATGATAAACAAATAAATCAACCAACACAAGTCAATCACTCATGCATGTTCAAGCACAATGAAACTATAAAAAATTCCATTGTTCACACACACAAACTCTCATGCATGTATACAAATCTAAACTCTCTTGCAAGTACAATCACAAGTACAAGAATCCCATTGGTATGTACAAGTACATAAACCTCTGAAATGACCAAATTTAGACCCAATTCTACCTTTGGTCTTGTTGTAGCAAATTTGGTCAAATTACTCCACTTTCAAACACCTTCCTCACGTAAACATGCAACATGAATTCTAGAGAAAAAAATTTCATTCAATTGGAAAAGAAATGCATCAATAAGGTAAGATTTGCATCAATCATCAAAATAAATGAAAGGCCTTAATTGGTTAAGAAATATAGCCATATCCTTCCAAACCACTTCAATGGTGCTTCTTTCAGCTACACTTCATCTTGTGAATCATCCTGACCCACATCAATTATGGAATCCTCCTTTCCATTCATGTCAATATCTCTTTCCACTTTCTTCAAATGTCGTGGATGACTTGTTGGATATAAAGTCCAACACTTGTCGACAAGATTACCTTACTTATGGCAATGAGTGCAAAATAATTGCATCTTCTTTTCAACATGGTTTGCGTAGTCCACCTTTGTCTTGTTGTCTCCTTTGTTTTGAAATTTGGTTGTGTATGGATACATTCTTCCAACACCTAAAATTCGTATGCTTATTCAAACCACAAAAGTAACATGCAAAATTTCTCAAAATCTTATGTGAGTATTTTCCATGTTTATCATAATCAAAAGTAACTTGATTAAAGGAAGATTTATACCTTGCACATTCACCTTTGTCGCCTTCTTGAGGAGGTAAATTTGATGAGATAGTGGCTCTCTTCGCAATACCAACAATGGCTTCAATGGCTTTATAGCTTTCAAAATCCTCTTGTTTTCCATTTCCATAATTTGCATGCTTATGAGCATCTTCTAGCAAAGTGGCTGTAAAACTTTTGCATTCCTCATGAACACAAACTTCACAAGCTTGAGGTAATGAACATGCAATGCAAGTCCTTCTTGGAGCACTTTCATGTGCCTCGACTTTGTAGCATTTTCCATCGTGTTTTTCATAAACAAGACCTAAATACCTAGGCCTTTCCTCAACAACAATTGGCTCAACTATGTCTTGTGCATGTTTGCCCAATTATTTACCTTCATAACCCATATTCATCAATAATTTGGACCCTATTCCTCTAGCGTGTCTTTCAAAAGCGCCTACGCATTCATTTTGATAGGAAATAGAAGATAAACTTGAATTGCATACCTCTTTTTCATGCACATACTTGGCTAAGGTTTCCCTTGCAATATGGAGTTGAGTCTCCATCTCATGGATCTTTTCAAGAAACTCTTGTTTCTCCTTCTTCATGGAAATTGTTAGTGTTAGTCTTTGGATCCTATCACCAGTAATCAAATGAACTCTTGTCATGTCTTGTTAGGGTCCCATAGTCAAATTTTTGTCATTTCACTAGGTCTTCAAGCAAAAATTTGGTCACAAGGCATTAGGTTTAGGATTATTTTCTACTGTTTCCAAAATTTTAAGTTGTTGGTCCATGTCATCAAATAAGCTCAATATATCATTATTTAGAGATTTCCATCACCATTTCAGTCATATCCATCATGCTTTCATTCAATTCAGAGTCTCCATTAGGTCATTAGGGTTTCAAGGTCACCAAACTCCCATTTCATGCATAAAATCCGACAAATTGGAAGAGTAGTAATAAATGCAAGTTTCTTCAATAAATTTTTATTTTTAAATGTAACTTTATGCTTCTATATGTAATAAGTACTTCAGAGTTATAAAGTTGCAGTTCGATGTTCCAAGGAAGATTAAAAAATTTCAGTTAACAAAATGTCTAAGGTTTTGAAGTCAAAAGGAAGAAAGAAATTCATGCTACAAAAAGAGACATGTGGGGTCCATCATCATTTAAAGGGAGTCAATTCACATTTATAAAAGGACCAAAAATTCACAAATGCATTTTATTTGCACTCCTGTTTACCTTCATCATCGAGCTCATCATCCATTTGGTGAGAAAAATGCGTTTTTACAACTCCAAGAGGCAAAAAAATGGAGGTGTTGCACATCTGGAGGAGGCACTGCACATCCTTGAACTGCACTTCATATTGGTGTTGCGCATTTGTGAACTGCGCTGCGCACGGGGCAGAGCTTCCCAATTTTGCTCAAAAATCACCAAAATTCAAACTTTCATCTTCCATTTAGTATTTTTCAATCTACAAAGAATTGCAACAAGTAAGTACACTCATCCTCATGACCTCTCTCCCATGGAAAACTAAGAAATGATAACTAGCTTATCTCCTAGGGTTTCATAAAAATTTCATGCTTTTGGTTGTCAAATGATCAATTGATGCTATGAAACCCTTGTATCATCGTCCCTACAATTTTTTTTTCTATTTATACATCATTCTTGTACCTCACAAACCATTTCCCATCATTTTTGCAACATTTCCCTAGAAACCCTAGCCCTATTCTACCAAATTGAGCCATTTTCCTAGATAGGGATGTGTTTCAATTTCCTAGCTCACTCCCCTTACTCATTTTCCTTCATTTAACTCCCTAAACATTCCTAAGATCCATGCCCCTCTCCCTAAATTTTTCTACCCCCATCTCCCTTCCTTAACACCCTCATTTCATTCCCTTCACTCACTTTTCCTTGTTTTTCCCCTCCCCATCATCTAAGGTTTTGAACTATGGAAGGAGATTCATCACAATCAGAGAAGAGAAGACAACACAAAGGGAGAAAGATATTGGGGTATGAGCCCTCATATTGCAATGAAATTATATCCTCACCCTTCATCAAAAAATGCTTTGAAGATGTCAAATGCCTAGGGTTTTGTCAAAGGGTGGAGGAGGTAGGTTATCATGAGGAGCTAACAAATTTATTGGCCAACAAATTGAAGGGAGAGAAGGCCACCATTACAGGGATTGCTTTTAAATTTTCATTTGATTCCATCTCTCTTGCCACAGGGATACAAAACCATGGGGAGTATTGGTTCAAAGGCATGAGCCTTGACCTTGAGCAGTACAAATCCTTCATCAAATCATAGTACAAAGAGACTGATACCCACATTCTTCCATTCAGATACTTGTTGGAGTGGTATGCACCATTGATGAAGGTTGTGATGAAATTCTTCACATGTGAGGGTATTTTTTACAAATTTTATTGATATCATATTAAATTTCTCACGCACTTCACAGCAGTGAAGTCCCTAAACTTATGGAATTTTTTGTATAGGAGTGTGAGTAATATGACAGAAAAGGTGCAAGTCATGAACACATATAATTAACCTGGCCTCTTTCACCACAACTTGGTGAAAGTCATAGTTCTCCATCAATTGGAAGAAAATAACCTGACATGGGATGCCTTCATTGAGACAACTTTGTAGATGCATACCACCACAACACCAGCTCAACAACAAAACATATCACTTGCCATGTCAGCACAACTCATGGAGGTGGGATCATCAAGAAAACTTGTTGAGGGTTCAAAGATGCCTAGGCCTGAGCTTACTCTCACCTATTAGAGGGGTAGGAGGCTTGTGTTTCCTCCCTGGAAAGTGGAATGGGCCAAGCCTATTTCACTACAAGGATCACCATCAGCACTGCATGAGACATCCATGCATGATGAGGAGGAACATGAATTTGACTTGGTCAACTTGGAAGACCATGATGAGAAAGAAAACTTGCAGAAGGTAATCAAATATATGTATTCTCATATGAAATAGATCCAAGACATCTTAAAAAGGGCTCAATTCATCATTTCATTCCTTCAGCAGGAGAATAATCAACTGAGGACAAATCTGTTGATTTTGGAGAAAAGGTTGTTTGAGGCAAACAAACATGAGAAGGGAAAAAAAATGGAAAAGCATGATAAGCATGAACAAAAAGTGAAGAGGAAGAGACTAAGAACCATGAGTCTCAAGAAGGCACTACAGAAAGAGAAAGATCCAAACCCTACATATGAGGAGCTTACTTTTGAGGAGAGAATTGCCAAAGAGATTGATGAAGAAAAGGAGTTTTGGCTTGAGAACGTCAATACCCACTTGGAAAAGCTCCTAGAAAATGAAAACATGGATAATAAGGTTCATAAATGCATGGCTGCCAACTCTCAAACAAGAAATCAAATTTCACACATCAAAATCAAGCAATTGCAAGACAAACTCAAGCAAACCCAAGACAAGCTTGAGAAAACCCTAATCAGCCAAGAGGAGAAGGGAAAAATTGATTTTCTTGTTGATGCTTCCTTGGTTGCATATTAAACCTGATGCAACATCTCTGGACCAATTTTTGGGATATTTGGGAAAATTTTTGTTTTTGGTCAAATTTGGTGCAAATTCAGAAAAACAAGAAAATTTACCAAGGCTAGATGTGCAGCACCTTAGCGCTGCGCGTTTTCCTCATGGTAGAAAATGATAAGTGGTTTTCATTTTTGGAAAGCTTATGTCCTCCTCTCAAAACCCATTTCTTCATATTTTCTAGAAAGGGCACATATTTTGAGCAAAGTGGAAAAAAGGGGTCAAAAATCAACATTCTACCCCTCTTTCTGACAAGTGCTGCGCATCCAAAGACACCTTGGGAGAATGAGTTTTTAAGGCTTTCCCATGGGTCATTTTCAAAAATTATAAGTGTTCTGGAAACTAGACAGGTGGAGCTAGCCTACCATTTTCTCATATTTCCATTTTGACTTTAGGAAGGTGTCCAAAAGTGGCCTCCAAGTTGGCAGTGCACATCTAAAATTTTCTAAGTTTTTAATTGCAAATTTCACTGTGTAATTTATGGCAATTCCTAGTTTAAATTTTGCAAAAGTGAAAATATGAATGTGGATGAATTTAAAAGTCAAAATGTGAATTTAAATCATACAGATAGAGGTAAATAGGTGTCTTATCCTTCATTTAGTGCTTTGAGGATATGTCTCTTGATGGTTAGGAAAAGGAGGAATTTGTCGTGCAACCTCCCTAGTGTGTAGCTAACTTCATATAGGTGCATGAATTTGACTTTACTGCTAGAAAATTTGACCTCCAAGGGAGGATTTCGACCTCAGTAGCTATATGAGGCCTTTTGTAATCATTTCGAAGGGTTGGAACATTGGACATTGAACTAGTGTATATATCAGTTTGACAAAGTAATACAGTGAATACATACAAAGTTGCAGCTTTAATTTATGGATTCATGTGGTGAGATTGTATCCTATGTTTCTATTTTATAATTCACTCCATTGAATGTTTTCTCTTTACATTACATATATACTGCTTTCAATCATTGTCTTTACAGTTCTTTAATCAGGATTCATGAGTAATGCATGCCCTGTTTTGATGACATGATGATGTTGTGTTTTTTTTATTCTTAAGGAATGAATTCATACTTATATTATTGTTCCTGGTCTCTCTTTTGATCCTACACCATAACCATACAACCTAAAGGGTCACTCAATCTTGCCTACCTTTCCCCTTTATTCCCCTGCAATTGTTTCTCTTGCAACTCTAATCATAGTTTTCAAAGCCTAGTTTCTAAAGGTTCTTTTTCATCCAACACAAAAAATCCAAATCAACCAAACCCTAATCTGCATATCTAGCCTAAAATATACTTGATCCAGTAAAATTGGTTATGAATATCCTTGAGAGAGCCCTCTCAGCCTAGTAGGGCTAACTACTAGGTCAAAGTGGTCTGTGGTTACCTTTGTTGGTCTCCTTATCAGCCTTCGGAGATCCGGTGGAGTGCTGACATAAATCAACTGCTCTTGAAGTATAGTGTTCTCGTTCCTATCTTCAACCAAATATTGCACCATATCTCTCATAATGTAGAGCTTCTGCAACATACATTTATCAAAGAGTCTTGCTAAGGAAGATTTGTTAGAAGCAATGCTTGATGAAGCTCCCATCACACTTGTGATGCATAAAAGGCTTTTTTGATGTGATTTGAGAGCTAAGTCCTCAATCTTGAACTTCTCTTCACATACGTAAACTTGCACACAGTTAAATTCTCCTCGCAAAAATGCAAAACCAATAGCTAATTCTCTATCTTACCTTGGAAAACCATTTCAGGGCTAAAGTGAGCTAAATTGTGCTCTGATACCAACTTGATCTGAATATGGACAAACTAGTTTCGTTGTGTTAGCTTCCACATTAGTATTAAATAAAAGTGTGCCTGAGGATAGTCTCAAATTAGCAAGTTATGAGAGGGTTTATGTGTCTTTATGAGAAATTCATGAGCTAATTAACTTTTAAAAACACATGCACAACAAGTAAATTGCAGAGAAATAATACACAGTAAACACATAACACAATAGTTGATAACGAAGTTCACTCCTCATGGGCTACATCTCCATGGACCTGCTTCAATGGCTTGGCCCTCTTTGGATTAATGGCCAATTCTCTGATTACATGCACCTACATTGCTCCAATAACTTTGTAACCAACTTCATTGGATTTAGAAGACTCAAAATCCTTTAGGTAGCTTCTTTTGGCTCTGCAAAATGGTCTTCAGGTGATCTAGACATGGCCTCCTCTCTTGGTGGCCCTAGCCTTATTTAATATTCAAAGTGGAAAAATCACTTACAGAAGTGCTCCTTTGCCTCTTCCACCTGCACCGTCATTCTCAAAGCATCAAAATAATCTACGATTGACTCTTTCTAAGCCTAATTTGGTCGAAATATGCCAAAGTTATGGCTTCTTTAGTTTCTTCTAGGAAAGCTCCACTAAATCTAGAGAAACTCCAGCTAACTCCGTTAATTCTAGAGCTCTGCCGAAAATGGCAGACTTCACCAACTTAATTTGCAATTAAAGTTCGGATTAATTAAATATGAGAGTAGTTAATTTTTGATAATCTGTGGTTTAGCGCTAAACACACATTTAACATAATCTGCAATTAAGTGTGGATAAGCGCACTTTTAAGCATGGTTATGGGTTAAATAAGAATGTTTTATGGTGATTCCGCGCCATTAGCAATAGCCTCCACTGATGGTCATGGTTGGAAGGTCACGTGCGATCGAGGGCTGAACCTCTTACCCCTACCATATACCATAGATTACAACAAATATAAACGCGTTGCATAATATGTTAAGTCATAATTGATCATGGGAGTGGTAATGCATAGGGTTTGTGTGGGGGAGGTCGTGGGGTCGAGCCCAACCTCTGCCCAACCACCATATAAATTTTTTTCCCAGCCATTTAAAATGAAATTTGACCATAATTAACCAAAATTTAGCCTTTGGGAGGGGCGCGTGGCAGCCTCCAGGCTAGCCACATGTCAGCATCCCATTGGCTAGTTCACAACCAACCAAAAACTAACATGTGCCCAGAAACTTAGAAAACCATAAATAGACACTTGTCACCACACTATTGGCATAGTTAAACCATAAATTTGACCCCTTTGACCCTGTTTGACCATTTTTTTAAATTCACATGCTTGGCAAAGTGGGCAACCGGCTCTAACTTTCACATACGAAGTCAGCTTTCGATGAAACGAAGTGAGCCTGATTCCTGGAAACGAGACCCATTCGGTCATTCTAGTTTGAAGTGATTACGAACACTTTGATTTTTTATCAAATTTTTGCCCCTAATTCAGTTTTTTATCACAAAAGAACATGATATCATTCAAGGTCATCAAAACAATGAAGATTTTGACAATTCCAAACCACATTGTTTATTTGAGCCATCAATGAGACATATATATGACCTAAAATTGTCACCTATTGCACGGCATCAAGCCCTTCAAAGAAGAGGTAATTTTTATTGTTCCCCGGTTGAAGTTTGTTATGTTATTTTACGAAAACCTTATATGTGGAAATTTCATGCTATTTATGAGTCTCATCACTATAGTTTAATTATTACTCTCAAAGGTCAACTTTGTATGATACTTGAGGCAGTCCAAACTATTTCAATTTGATTGATCTTAGGAAAATAGTTCCTAAAGGTAATCTCTCATATTGTAATGTTTTTTCTCTTCATATTTTGGTCATAGGGTGAAGGGAAGGTCATTACAACCTTTGCACAATTTATATCTACACAATAGAAGAAAGTGGAAAAGATTGTAGAGACATACAAATATGTCTTTTCTATTCTCGTGCAAGTTCCTCTACACTACCAAGTCAAACACTTAATTGAATTGCAACCTAGTGCTCCTTTACCTAATGGCCCAATATATAGATTCTCTCTATTAGAGAATGAGAAAATAAAACATTAGATTCAGGATCTCAAAACAAAGGGCCACATTCGACCGAGCTTCTCACCATGCAGGAGTCCAATTTTTTTGGCGCAAAAGAAGGATTGGACATGGAAACATTGTATCAACTATATAGCCCTAAAAAAATCACTATTAAGAAAATATAAGTGATCCCTAGGAATGACGATCTTCTTGACCAAATTAAGGGTGGCAAGTTATTTAGTAATATTAATCTAAAGTCATCCTACGACCAATTTACAATTGGAAAAACTAATATATGTAAGACAACTTTGAAATTTGAATAATTCCTTCTCGAGTGGTTGATCGTTCCTTTTGGCCTGACCGATGTTTCAACAACGTTCATGAGCTTGAAAATCACATCCCACAATCATTCATAAACTCTTTTTCGTTGTATGTTTGGATGACATCATCATTTTATCAGAACTTGGGAAAAACATTTATAGCAAATTGAAGAGGTCTTGAGCACGCTAAAACAACACATTTTTTATGCCAATCTAGAGAATTTGTCATTTGGCATGCAAATAATTACATACCTGGGATACATTATGGATGAACATGTGGTGCATATGGACCCAACCAAGATCCAAGTCATTTAGGATTAACCAATTATAATGAATCTAGCATATATCCATAACTTCTTATATTTGAGTTTTGTGTTTGGGTTCTCCTATATCACTTGGCTCTTAATTCAAGAGATCAATGATGGAGCAAAAGAAAGATTTTCTTTGTATGAGTCACAAAAATAATAATTTTAGGATAAAAAGCACTTTCTTTACTCTTACACCAATCGTCACCCTTCTAGACCTGCAACATCCATTTTATATCGTGATAGATTCCTTTGACTATACTATTGTTGTAGTCCTTAATCAACAAGGACATCTGGTTCTATATCATAGTAAACAATAGTTGATATCGTCTAGAGATACCCTACCTATGACAAGGAGATTTACTCCATCATCTAGAGCTACTAACAATGGGAGCATTATATTGTAGGGAAGGAGATGATGATACACACTCATCAAAAGACTATGAAATTTATGAAAACGCGAGGAAAGTTACAAAATGGCCTCCATAAAAAAATGTCCACATACCTACAACAATTCCATTTGAACATCAAATATAAGAAGAGTAGCACCAATCATAGCCATTTGAACTTTAATAGCTCAATGTAAGCTTTAGTAGCCATCTATGTGCTCAAGGTATTAAAACCAATATAGAAGGAAATCACACACAAGGGTTTTGTTTCTAAGAACCCCAATGTGAATTTTTGTTGTTCAAATCTCACCCAATTCACATGTGTGAACATCCAACGTTTCTTCAAAGGCAATAAACAACAATTTTGACTAGTCAACTTCAGATGCATTTTCTAAGAAAATGAAGATGAATTTTGAAAAATGAGAACATGGGTTTTTTGTAGAACAAGCCTATTTGGTCTCCTCGCAAATGGTTTCATCCAAATACAAACCATTTAAGATATTTGTTTGGTTCTTTGAATAATATTTTCCAATTTGCATGAATGGACAATTTGCTAATGTGTCATTCAATGCCAAGTCAACAAAGAGATTGGCATGAGTTTTTTTTACCAAATTCATGGAAGGAAGATAATTTTAAATAGATCTAGGCTCATCTTTGATCCAAATATCCATCAAAATATATTTGATTTTATTCTCTAAATGATCAAGTAATATCTCATGACCAGAATTCAAGTAATAACACTTTGAGTTTGTTGTTTCTTCAAAGCTCTATAAATATTGTAATCCCTTTGATGAGATGGGACATAGATGTTAGGTAACTTTAAACAATTTATGTACACATAATTTCTAGTTTAATAATAGATTTTGTCTTTTGCTGTCATTCAGTTTTGATAAGTTGATTGTTACATTCATAGTAATATTTTCTATAAGAACTTAGTCCAATGCATCACCTAGAGCCCCTCCCCTACCCCCCCCCCCCCCCCCATGTTGTGTGATATTTGTGGTATAACTTATTTTCCATACACTATTTTCTTTTACTTTGTCTTCTTTCACATTCAAATCCTCTGTTTTCTTTTCATAAGTAGTCTTTATTTTCACTCACTTTGTTTCTTCTTTTACATGATAGATCAAGCACTTAAATTATATATAAAAATGACCAAAAGCATTTAGATTTCAACTTTATTTCCATGTCTTTGATTTCGTATTTATTTCTAGTCTAGTTGTAGTCATAATATAAGGTTTATGAGCACATCTTTTTATTCGCATAACTACTTGCATAATAAAAATATACATCATAGGTTTCACATGGAAGAATTATAAAGCATTGGTCACATTCCTTCTAAATATTTTCAATTCATGTGCTTTAAAATAGATTTATTTCCTTGATAGACAGTTTCTATTGTTTCCTTGAATAGTCATTACTACTTTCATAAAGTAATATTTTTTTTCTTTTCTTTTATCATAATGTATTTTTTCCTTTTAGCATAAGTTATGTTTACTTTCATCAGAATAGAATATGTATTTACTATGTATTTACTTTCATTACTAGTCACTTAGTATAACTTCCTTTACTTTCATTAGATTAAAAATTATCTTTCTCTTATTGTACAATTGTCTATGCTTTGAATACATATAATACACTTCATATTGCTTTTATAGATTGTTTTAAGAGAAAATTGTCTTCCTTTCTTAGAATAAGAAGTTCATAGGAATCAAATGTGTATGCTTTTCTCAATAGAGTTTCATTTAAGAATAGACTCATGTTTCCATCCCATGATATTTTAGATTAGGATTTTAACTCATAACACTTTGACTTGGTCCATTTTATATGGTTTCACAGAATCAATTTTATTTATCTTGATTGGTTAACAATTCATTTCTAATTGATGGATTGAAACACTTCTAAAATTCAACACTAATCTCCTAGCAGATATAGTGTAGTGTAAATTGCAAATTTAATCACCTAGATTGATAGTGACAATTTAATGTAAAGTAATTTAAAGCACAATTAAATTTCCCAACAATAAGGCCCCCTGAATTTGTCTTCACTACCTAGAAGTGAAAGCATTCCATGATTTACTTAATATAAAGAAATAACCATAAATTTGAACTTGCATTTCCTCCTTTCTAAAGCATTCCTAAATTTGTCTTCACCACCTAGAAATGAAATACTTCCATGATTTATGTAGTATAAAGAAATAAAAATGAATCTAAACTTACATCTTCCTTAAAAAAAAATATTCTCTCCTTTTATTTTTATATATTATTTCTTTTTTTATATAGATAAAACAACTCATATAAATATAATTTATAATAAAGTATATTAAAAAAATACAATAATTTGATTTTTATAATTATGTTAATTAACATGTTTTTTTATTGGAAAGAGAGCATTACATTGTAGAGTTATATATATATATATATATATATATATATATATATATATATATATATATATATATATTATTTGTATGTTTAAGATTAAATAAAAATGAATATTTTTCATTATCTCTATTTAATTAAAGATTGTAATTCAATTTATTAAGTTATTTATATTTGCATTTTATTTATAACTGTTTGTGTTATTAAAGATATTTTACCCATATAACTAACTTCCAACCTTAAAGTTTAATACTTTCCACTTTTATTATAACAACTTTTTTTCTTAGGCGTGTCGTTTCCAGGCAACGTTTTAGCCTGGACTCCGGCAAAGATTTTTAAAAAATCCGGCAAAGATTTCATCAGAATCATGTTTACAGTTGTTAAACTTAAGTATTTTGAGTGCCCTAAAGGATTTTGGTAGTGCTGAATCCATTTCCAACCTCAAAAATGGATTTCAAACATTGCAAGTACCTGATTTCTTGAATTTAAGTTGTCCGGATTCCGGCAACAAACTGCCGTCCGGGCTAAAACGTTGCCTGGGTAGACTACTCCTTTTTCTTATAAACATTCAACAACCACTTAATTTATATAGTTAAACTAATAAATAAAAAACTCTCTCCATATCCTCTTTTATATATTGAAAATAGCTTATAAAAATTTCATAAAAATTTATATATATGCTAAAGTATATCACATATAAAAATCTCATAACTAGCAATTGCACTGGGGTGCAAGGAACGCCAGAAGGAGGAGACATGAATCATTTTGTGGTACATGTTAGGGAACATGATGAATACGGTATTTTTATATCTCGTCTCAACCGCAATATATCGAAACACACTTTGTCTTCCATTCAACATTATAATAGACCCATATGACCGAAATCCATTCAAGCAGATTCCAATTAACATACGAATAGTGTAATTCACCCACGTTAATAAGTCACTCCAGTTTAATCGATCAAATCAGCGGACATTGGGTAACGACCAAGGTATGAACCATATATTCGGCATGCATTCGATAATCCGTAGTCCATGATTAAAATTTTAAAAACCTAAATTTTGAAGTACCTTTCCACAATAAGCACACCTCTCCATGTAATTATTATATTACATTAAAATGAAAAATATTACCCAACCTCACAGATCACAATTTCATCCTTGTGATTTGTGCGCCAACTTGTATGCGTGGAATCATAGAAAAGTCGAAATTCTAGAGTTTGCCGTGGGTCCAAGTTTAGGTTACAAGGCCTTGGTTGGGACACGTCAGCGTTCCAGAAGTCTCAATTATTTACCTGGTTGAAATACTCGGAAAGTTCCAGGGAGTTCATGGTGCCTCTGGAAGTTTTCAGAAATGACACCAGCTAACCCAGTGACGAGTATAAAGTGCCACTTGCCAACACGCATTATCTGTGATTGTCGAACCAAGCCACTTGCCAACACGCATTATCTGTGATTACATGTTTGTTGTAATCATGCCGATTGGAATTGATGAATCTTGTCAATTAATCTTTTTGATATCTGGTTTCAGTTCTGGTATTAAATTCCATAAGATTTTGTGTTGATCAGCTGGGGACCTGAAAACCATGAAAAGGATGTACGTCGAGAGAAACGTAGTGAGGTGGACAAGGAGGATGGTGGTCTTGATAGGCAACCTTCTTTTTCAAACAGTCGTCTAGCCGCTGACCGTGATTTAGATAAATCGTCAACTGATAAGTGGAGACCATCCCGACTCCGGGAGAAACTTAGAGTACAAAAGGATGGTGTTGGATTTCTTGCAGGGCGAGGTCGTGGAAGTGTTTTAACAAATAATCTTTCCATGAGAACCCCTATTGGTGCTTCTAATAATACGAATGCTTTTTGCTACCCACGGGCTAAGCGTCTTGACATTTATAGGGATTGTGGAACCTTCTCATCTTTACGTGGTGTTGCTGATGGATTTGTGGAAGTTTCTGGGGTTACATGTTCTGAGCATGTTGAGCCATTGGCATTTGTCTCACCAGGCCCAGAAGAGCAGGTATGGTTATAATCTTCTGTTTTTCTATGGGATTATATTTATGTTGACTTAACAATTGCACCATAATTGCATTTCAATATCCAGAGTGCTGTTTTGAATTTGAAGATTTAAGATAGGAACCATGCATGCAGGCAGGAGTTTTTAAATAAATTTATAACTATTGCCTATATCTGTCCCATATGGCTAACTGATCAAAGAACAATTGTGATCCATGCTTTTCTTTGCTGACATGATTTTCAGGCTGTATTAGAGGACATTTCTAAAGGCAAAGTTGCTGGAAGTGAACCAGTTCGCAAGACATTTACTAATATACCTGGCAGGGTCTATAATGAAGGCCTTGGTATGACAGCACTTTTTGTTTGTGTGTTTCTCTAGTACGTGCGATTGCTATATATCTTATATTTATTTAACAACTGATTGTCTATTCAGGAATCAGTGAGGATATATTGTCCAAAAGCAATAAGAAGAGTGCTTGTGATGAATCTGTGAGCTCTGTGATGGATGATTCTAAATTAAAGCTGCCCGAAGATGTGCTTCCTGATTTAGATGAGTCTGAACTTGTAGATTCATTTTCCAAGGAGATTGCAATAGATACCAAAGGTAAGAGTAGTTCCCTTCCCTGCCTGCTGATATATCCATTGATTTTAAAATCTACAAGATTTGATTCTGGCTGATATGTTTTGGATTTTGTGTAGATGTGATATTTCTATTATAGATTATTACTGACATGTGTTCCATTTAACAGAAAGGATTCAGTTTCCAGTTTGTACGATTTCAAGGATGAGATATTCATTCCAAAGGCTTCTTCTGATGTAAGGGGGCCTGCAAAATCCTTAAAAGGAATATCTGAGTATCCTCTTGTTGAAGGGAGTCTGAGTGCAGAGGTTTGTTATGAAAATGAAAATTTAAATTCATCAGGACTAGGTAATCCTTATGATATTTTATCCACGAAAGGAATAGCATCAGTGGTAAGTGGGGAGAGGAAGATTACTAAAGAAGTTGAAGTGACTTCTTCTGAGCTGCCTATCAGGCTACCATCTGATGCAAGTGTGCTTTATGATGACAAGTCCTTTGAAGGGACTCCTGGATTGGTACAGACTTGCTTCTGTGCCTTTCTGATGCTCCCGAGGGAACACCATTTCAGCCCCTTGGGGAGCTTATGCTACAGTTGAGACAGAAACCTCATTCATCTCATGGTTTTGTCTTTCAGGATTCAAAAGAATCCAAAGGAAGGAGTTCAAGAAGTGGTCACGATATTTCATCAAAAAAAATTGGTATCGAATATGAACATCAGAACTCAATACATAATCCTGAACAAGACAAAATATTGTCTGACTTTTCAGAGCAGACTAGAGCAGGTTTAACAGACAGAGGATTATCTTTTCCTGATATGCTTAAAGGTACTAGGAGGAATACACTTGATCACGAAGAAAAACACTTCTTAGAATCTGCTACAGATAAAAATGCAGGTAGGTTCCTTAGCTCTCCCCTTTTAAGAAATGATTTTAACTTATTATTTTTATATGTCACAGCTCTGTTAATTTGGTATTCTTTACTACGCAGAAATTCTTGCAAGAATAATTCAACATGGCAGGGGAATCCCACCAGCATAGAATGTCCTCCTTATCTCAGTTTGATTCGGATGATAGCATTGTTCCTTGGCAATCTGAAGCAAATGCCTTTGGTTCTGTCTGGCCTCAGCAGGAAGTGGATCAGTTCATTGATATAAGATCTGGTCTGCTGGATGCTACAGTTAGCAGTTCCTAAGCCGGTTGAGAGGATAATTGATGACGCTGTTGATGAAAAACGAATGAAGGATTTTAAGGACAGTAATGGTAAATGGATGACGGATGATACCGAGAAAAAGGGGTCCGAGAATTTGCAGAAGTTTCCGGAACCCATTGTCTGGATTCGGGGATCTTTGTCTGATCGCAATGAGGGGAGACATCCCGTGTATTGGGTTCATTGGAACAGAAAATCCGCAGAGGGTGACCCAGAACGACCGTTTCCCGGTTATTGGATTCCTTTCGATTCGAACACGGCATCTCGTGATCGGAAAACTGAAGACGAAAATGCAAAGGAGAGGCATCCGGTGTACTGAGTTCATTCGCAAGCACCGACAGAACTCATTTTGCAATGTGTCAAAATATTACCGGATAAAAGAAACGTGTTTTGATTGGCTCCATGCGCTTGGAAAAGTGTCTCTCATTGCCTGGGGTGAACAGTGTTTGCTCACCCCAAGCCCCCAATGGAAAACGCCTCCGGCGTAAATATATTATATATATGCCAAAGTATATCACATAAAATATAGATTCGTAATAAAAGCGTGATATTATTTGAAAGTATATGATGTCTTCATTAATTAATAATTATTATGGGGAATTGGTATGCGAGATACGTACATACAAAATAATAAAAAAATCAAGATCCCATGTGTAAAGGCACGTATACAAAAATAGGCTATGCATTTTATATCTGTAAATCCCATTGTTAAATTTGCTCACTCCTTTTCCTGTAGACTAAATTATTTATATTCAGAGAACGTAATAAAAGTATTGCTCTCTTTATCAAAGTGGAATAACTTGTAATGATGACGAGTGAGTGATGGAGATGGAATACCAAACACTAAGCAACGCTTTAATCTTGATGAGACAAACGATATTTTTAGGAAAGTTCATCGGACGGCATTTCTTCAATTTTTCCTGAAAGTGAAAACTGGTAGAACACCAATGACAATGCCGAACATAAAATTAAAACCAATCTGGAGGATAACATCCATTTAAGTAAATCTTCTCTTGCCGGGTATCTATCTTAATTTAATGGCCGAATGACTTTCGCTAATTGGCAGCAGCTAGCGACGCAAATTTGGCTCTGCTAGCGCATATAAATTCCACCAGCTTGACCGGATCCGGCATAACTTCTTTCACTCCATCTGCCTCACAGAATCGATCTGTCCATGCGCTTAACAGCGGCATCTTCTCCTTGTCTATCAAAACTGAATCAGTACCCTTCTCCAGGGCTTTCACAAACGCTAACAGACCACCCAGTGCGATGTCAAGAAAGCCAATCTCGTCTCCTCCAAAATACAGTTTCCCCGAGAAGCAGGGGTTCGTTCGCAGAACTTCCTCTAATACAAGAAAGTTCGCCACCCATTCTTCCACCTGCTTCTGTTTTTCGTCTCCCAGGCCCCTGAAAATTCCCCGAATGCATGGTACCAGCTGAAGCCACACACAAAGAGCATGGCCGTATTAGATACTAGTAAATTAAAAAAGGGCGATTAAAACTTTCGAGAAGGAAAAAAAAAATGGGTAGTAGGAAAGTAATGAGAGGTGATTATAGAGGTCAAGACCCATTAGCACAATTATCTATTGAGGATGGTCTTGTTAGAAAATCCTTTTGTAATTTTGATAAGTGGGATGCTAGATAACTACTTAATTATAGAGGAAGGTTATTACCTTATCATCTATGAAGGCAGCCCAGAAGCGCGCAATGGCTCGGTCATATGGATCTTTGGGCATAAGATTGGGTGCCTTATTGTCCCATGCCTCCTCGATATATTGCACAATAATCATGGATTCACAAACAGGCTTACCATTGTGAATGAGCACTGGAATTTTCTTGTGGACAGGATTTGATTGCAGTAACAGCTCGCTCTTAGGACGCATACTCTCTTCGATGAATTCGTAATGGATCCCTTTAAGAGCCAGTGCCATGCGGACCCGCAGCACAAAGGGACTTGTAAAGCCACCTAACAGCTTCACTTGCACCTCGTCTTCTGCACAGGTCTCCATCGGGATTGCTCTGAAATTGAAATTTATGCAATCTAATGGCTGTCTGCTTTTTCACTGCTCCCCCGCCCCGGTATATAAATAGGCCTCGCACTGCCAAGATTCCTGACCAAGCACGATGTCTAGCTGCTTCGCGGAGTGCGATCAGGGCCCCACACACCCAAAATCCCGCTATAATTATAAAAATATTAGGGAAAGTAAGTCCGCGGGCACTGCGTCATGCGTGACGGCAATTTGCGACTTTTACCCGCCGCCCGCCATTTATAGCACGACTCTGTACAGTGTCAAATCCGATAGCTAAAGTGCGGGACAAGTTCACAGATTCCTCCTAACTACTATTGGTTTTATATTATTTACTGTTTTGAATGACTACCCGAACTTCCAAGTAGCTGCATACTCTCATGAAAAGATTAGATTCCCTACACAATTATATTATAAAAGTCCGGGTTTCTTGCCCAACAAACCCAACGTTCGTCATTACAATAATAATTACGTGAACCAGCACCGGACGCTGACGTCCTGCGGGACGTCTGACAGTTTTAAACGCAAAGGTTGTGTTTTCATTCAGAATCGGTAAATGATTTTTAGAAAATTCGGCAAAAATTTGCCCAGAATTTTGTTTACAAGCTTTAAAATAATATTTTAAGTGTCTTAAAGGTTTTTGATAGTGCTGGATAGCGCTGAATCCATTTCCAGCATCAAAAATGGATTCTAAATACTCCAAGCACCTGATTTTTCAAGTTTTAGTTAACCAGATTCTGGCAATTTTCTGCCTTCCAAGTTATTTCACAAGCTCGGTAGACAACTTCAATATTAAATAACAGAGGGACGTCCTCGTAATTTTTCGGAAAACATAATTTTCATGGTGATAATATTATTATGATTTAAAGGTTATCTCCAAGCTAATTAAATTGGTTTTCTAAGCCCTTGTTACATGTAGAACAAATTTGATGAAATAATTATATACATCTAAATTTTAATTTTAGAATTTAATAGATATGTCAGGTTGGTTTAATTTAAAATGATATTTCATTATAATTTTATATCTTTTAATTAGTTTTATAATATATATATATATATATATATTTTTTTTTTGGTGGGTTGAGAGACATGTTTGGGATTGAATTTCTGATTATTTAGATATAAAAAAGCTTACCTACATACTTTTTACAGATTGTATTACTACCCAACATAAAAATGTTGTTAAAATTAGAAATAAATTAATCATGTTTTAAGATTTATATCTAAATATTTTATAAAATTTTATTATTATTATTATTATTATTATTTTTTAAATTTTTTTTTTTTTTTTTAATATGAAATTAAAAACTAAAATTTATTTATAAAAATTTCAAATGCAATGATCTAAACCTCTCAAGTGATTATCAGATAAAAATAATATTTTAATATTATAAAAAATTTAAAAATAATTTAATTTTTGTACAATTAAATATTTATATATAATAATGTAAAAAAAAAAAAAAAAAAACCATTCTGTATTTTATCAAAATTTCAACTTCAAATGAAAAACAATTAAAAACTAGCAATTGCACCAAGAGGTGCAAGGGAACGCTGAAAGGAGGAAGAATTATGTTGTGCTATCAATAAGATAAAAATGACCTTGATATTTTATTTCTATTTATTTATTTTATTTCTCTTTCTAGTAGATTGTTGTTTATAAGTGTGGAGGTGTGTACTATAATAGTTTTCAGATTAGGACAACAATATAAACGGTTTTAATGCTGTGGAGTTTATATCAGGCTAGGAATATGTTAGTTTCGAGCTTTAATTTGGCGAAGTGGGTTGGGAAAAAGGGAAAGTGATGGCGGTCTTACACCCACATTCTAGTTTCTAATTATTTCAACTCTTCTTTGCTGTGTATAAAATGTATTCACAGCTCAGTTCTCAACCAAATCCACCACTTGGGCACTCAACACTCTGGTTCTATCTATTCATTCACTAAGGGAGCCTTCTTAATTCTCCCTTCAAATTCATTCATTGATGGTTATCTTCCCTATTTAATTTTACAAGTGATATGATGAATTTTGTTGCACAAATAACATGATGAATTTTGTTGCAGTATAAAATATAAAAATATTTTTCATAGAAAAAATACAATTAAATGTTATTAAAAAATACATTATTCTACTTAAAGTAATCAATAATTATAAAGAATATTAACTTATAAAGTTAATTTTTTAAATTTAATTTTATAATAATAATTATAAATATTTTCATTTACCAACCCTTTAAAACTCAAATGAAAATCTAATTTTTCAAAACTATTATTAGATCAGGTAAATGATATTGTTTTCTTTGGATAATTTTGATCTAAGAGGAAATACTCATTAACCTCACAAATTGTAGTAAATATTACCACTTTAAAATATATTTTACCACTTTAATATATATATATATATATATATATATATATATATATATATATACCAACTCCTGTAAACAATCTCCATCGTCGATCTAGTTCATGCCTCATTCAGACGGTGGAAATTAATGGACACCTTTATCCACTACGTGACACGAAATGCTTTAATCGCGGCTTACATACTTTCAACCCGCTTCATGCTGGACTCATAGTGTGAGCCCTATAGATCTACTCCTCTGTGCCTCTAAATTTATGAACAAGGTACTCAACTCTTACCAAAATTTGGCTCGGTAGCTCTCTTAGGCGTTAATGCCATGATGTTACTCCGCAATTCGAATTCCCTCTTTGGACTTCAACCACAATCAAAATTGGATTTGCGCAAATATGTTCAGGACCAGTTGCATGTTACATGTATAGCAAATGGGAAGGGACCATGCAAACCACTTATTGAATGCCGTCTAAGGAGGTCGGGTTAAGATCGGGTCCGAACTTGGGAACTCTATAGAAAGCTCAGTAGAGAAAATTTTGTGAGCAATGTTCTATTGGATGAGGCTCTCAAAGAGGAATTCTCATACTCAAACATCAATTGGGTTTCAAAGCACTAAAGACCCACAGGAGAAATGTCGAGCGGGGGAAAACATAGCCGATTGTCCATGCGTGAAGGGTCTTTTGTCTCCGAAAGGAGGAATGATGGTTTGATGAGTTGTGCGATATTTGAAGGCAAAGGAGTAGCGTCGGTGTATGAGAGTTGTTGTTGGATGGAAAACTGCGACGGGATCCTAATGGAGGATTTGGAGGTGAAGATGGGGGTGGAGGTGGAGGTGGGTACGGAGGCGAGAGTGCGGATCAAATTCCAATAGCAGAGATGCTTACTAACAAAATGCTCATGCATCCTTGCAACCCACTTGTTAACCAATTATGCTAGGTTCCTCAGGAGTAATGGAAGAATCCGCATTTATACCGTTATATAACTAATCATCTTAGTGTTGTTAATCGCATATCATCAATCTCTTATATATTAAAGACGCTCAATTTATAAAATGTATATTCCTACATCACAATTTTTAATGCTGGCTTTCGTGTATTTAGGTCCGAGCACGATGTGGAAAAAGTGGGGAATATTATGGGAGGGCCATACTAGCTACCGTGATGGGAATGCCCTCTCTAGTTATGCCAATCTGATATAGGACGTTCATAAAGATGCACCTCGTGCATAATCTTACTATGAGCAAGGAGAGGCTCCCGGATGATTAGTATCTTCCCTATCTCTTCGGTTTTATCCAATTATTTATACATTTATGTGTAAGGTTTTATTCTCTCTCTTTCGCTTGTTATCTCAAGTACTTTCTTTACATTTGATCCTATTTAGACATTGATGTTAGTTCAGTGCAATTAGGAATGATGGCTAGATAGGATCGGTCTCGTTTTTCATTATGATGGCTCTAAAAGTGGATAGATTCAGGATTTTAATATATGCAACCATTGAACCGATGTTATCTCACTGTTGGCTCTATTCACAATGTTCTTGGATCCTATGCTCATTTCCTATGGGATGCGAAAGATGATGGAGAGGATTCGGCATCTTGTATTCATTGTGGAACTGCGACTCGTAGCTGATCGCATCGAAGGGCTAGTGCGGTTGATTTCTATGAACAAACTCACAAGTCACTAAACTTCCCCCACCGTGATCTTGCCATTATCGATCATCACTCGATTTTGGTAGTTACAAGCGTGGATGATATTTAGCGGCACGTTTAAAGAAATTATTGTAAGTTGGAGATTCATGTATGTGGTGTCGTTGCAAAGCTTTAAGACATATGGGTTCTCTTGATCTATTTGGTGGTAGTGGTGCTTATGAAGGCATGGACCCTTGGTGCAAACGAATGGAAGCCAAGGTGACAGGGCCCGAGTAAAATCAAGTGGTCCGCTGAAGAAGAATCGGTCAAATGTGGCTACAAATGGTCTCTCTCGATGGCCGGTCTGTCCGTTGAAATGCATCCCGCATGTAGAGATCTTATGCCGGTTAATCCAAACGACCTATAGCACTGATGCAGCCCTTTGACATTATGTTTATATAGAAGCATGGAGGAATTCCTTCCAATTTTTGACAACGACATCCCATAGGAGGAAGGTCAGATTCAAATTTAAGATGTCTACTTTTCGTGGACGAAGCTCTCTATTTCCTAGCCTCGACGAACTTGATTCCGGGTATTTCTCTCTAATCATTGGTCCCCCGTATCATCATCTTTCCACTTTTCTCGGATTGCGAAGGTTTTCAAACCCACTTATTAATTTTGTATGGATGTCCATCTTTCACCTCTGATTTTTTTGTGTCTTGGTTTTTATGAAGAATCTCTTTACTGTAACCGATCATTGCACATTGCGGGGCTTTCAAAGCAATAAATTTTCTATGAAGAGGTGGTATACCGTCGAATGGAGTCCATTGCGAGACACCGACGGACCCTCCAAAGATAAGGCAGAGCGGAGCGAACGATGAGGCGTTAGCGAGTTTCAGGAACGGAAAGCTCAATTGAATTGAACGGCCAAATGTAAAATTTTAATTGGTTCCATGCGTGGTAGGAAAAGGCTTTTCATTGGCTGGGGTGAACAGCATTTGCTCACCCCAAGCCCGCAAAGAAAACGCCTCCGGCGTAAATATAACAGTAAACAAGTTTTCGTTTCAAAGATAAGATTATCTCAAAATTCCAGCCCTGCCTTGAACGACCACGCAATAAAGTTATTTTCATTTTGTTATCATACATTTATTCAAGGATTATACTCTTAAATATACATGTCCACGTATTTTGCCGACAACAGAATTTAACAAGTATATTGGTGGTTGATAATAATTTATTCCTAATAAGTCGTCAAATATATATATATATATATATATATTTGCTCTAAAAAGTGCAAAGAGAGGTTGATAGAATTGTTAAATTATGATAATTTCAAAGATATGTATAATTGAATTGAACATTTTAATATTATTAGCTTTTCAAAGAATAATACAAGACTATTTAAATAAAAAAATGAAAAGTATAATCTCAACTCATTAACTAATCAATTTTGTATTGTCGATATGAAAATAGCACAATGAAATTGAGAATATAGCTTAAATTCCTCAAATAAATAAAATGCTTAACTTAATTATTTAATTGGATCAATAGATAGTTATAAAAATGGAAGAATAGTAATCTAAGCTAGTCCAATGAAATTGTTAAATGTTTCATTTTAAAATATAATTTTACTTATTTATTCATTATGAATTGAATGATTTTTATTTATATAATTAAAAAAAAAAATTGACATCTTTAATTAATTATGAAATTATCTGTAATAATAACAAAATATGTATAAGAAATTTTCGGTGAAAATCACACGTAAGAAATTTTTGTCAAAAATTTCTTACATGTGATTTTCACCTAAAATTTATTATACACATTTTATGGATCACAGAAGCCAAATTCCTAATAATAACAAAATAGTGAATTTACAAATTACATTGATTCAGTTGCTTGAAACTACATGATTGAATTGACTCAAAAATTCTAAAAATAGATATGCTAATTTCTTAGTTCACACATACATGATTGCCACATCTTAAATTTAGACTATTTATAAATTTCCTACATGCTAACTGAATGTTACTTATAGATAATATCCAACGCTCAAAATATTCTAAAATATTATGTAGAGATTAAATCCTTAAGTCATTAATAATTAAATTAAAATTATAAATCCCTATTCCAAAATAAATACACATGCCTATATAATTAAATATCAATTTATATTAATTAAAAAATAATTTGAATCACAAAAATATGTTTAAACAAATGATTATATAAAAAAATTAGCATGCAAAATGTATAACAACAAATCCTCAGGCCAAAACTTTTCTCAACATCTTAACCCTGGAAAGATATAAAATGTTGATTCTCTACTTAAATTTTGAATTATTTTAAAAGCAATATTGGAGAGAGCTAGTTTTTCTGAAATGCACTTTCAATTTAGTAGGATTGTAGAAGAATTCTCCAGCCATGTTGAATTATTATTGCGAAAATTTTGCATAGTAAAAAATGCTATATAAAAATAATAGGTTAAAAATCACTTTAAATACTATTAAAGTTAAAATATTTTATTTTTATTTTTATTTATTTATTTTTTAAGATAGTTAGATAAATAATTATAAGAAAATAAATATTAATAAGATAAAAATATTTTTATAATTAAACTATTAAATAGATCTAGCCGTTATTAATTTTAATAGTCAATCTAGTTGTTAGGTTTTATTAAGTAAATAATTAAATTATTAGAACTAACCGTTATTATTTTCAAAGTTAAATTAGTTGTTATTCTAACTGTTTTACTTTGGCATTTCTAAATCTATTTAAACTCAACGATCTGATCTGATCTCTCACCTAATCCTGATGATGAACCACACTAGTTGGTTCGAAACGCGTCGACTTTGTTCATTGTAATGTGATTATTACCGAACGATTTCTGCATAATTTAAAGTTAAAATATATTATTTAGAAGTTTAAATAATATTGAAATTGAAATATATTTCTTACAAAATTAAGAGATGTGATAATGAACATAAATAAATTCATTATTTTACTATTATTATGAATAATTTTATAATTAATTAAACATATAGGTTAACCTTATAAGGTTTTTTTCAATTATTTCTTATTCTTTCCTTCTTTAGGTATTGGAATTTTTTTTGTGGTCAATGCATTTAAGCAAACTAAGTTCCACTCACATTCATGATAATTACGCATTCATGATAACTAAAAATTATCTCACTTTTACATTCTAATTTTAATTTTTAATTATAAAATATAGAAAATAGAAAATCATAAAATATTTATGAAAAAAATTACCAAACAAATTTAAAATATATTTACATTTTACCAAAAAAAATGCAGAAAATTCAACACTATATAAATACATTTACAAATTGGAAATTATTATATTAATTTTTTCAAATTTTCTACAAATATTTACATATTCTACTGTATTTGGTACCTTCAACCAGGCGGAAGGAAACCAGCTCTGTTGGCCACCTCAGAGAGTTAAAAGCCAACCAAAATTGGTATTTTTTTTTCCTTCTACTCACAGCTAATATCACTTTACTATGTCCATAAAAGTTGCAAATAAAACAAAAACTATACATACTATCAACCAAAAACATACACAACCATAAACTAAGAAATGTTATCTTACAAATAAATTTTGATAATTTAATATAATTCAAAATTCTCTTATTAATTAAAAAATATATATAATAATTTGATAATTATCATTAATCCAAATAAAAAAACCACTCTATAAATTTGTTTATTTTATTCATTTGATTATGTAATAAATATTATTATTTAATAATATTTCCACTTAAAAAAAAATGAGAAATATAAATCCTATATCACATTGGTGTGCATTTTCTCTTCTCAACTTATTGTCTATATTGTAGTCATTTTCCATAAAATTTAATATATGTTTTTTTTATTTTCCGACTTTTATTTTCCATAAAATTAAATTTTCTTTTGGTTTGTCCAATTTTTACCCAGTAGTCATATAATATAATGAGCAAGTCAATTTTCTAAATTAAATGCACTCATTTATTTGGTAACTCATTTATTAAAATGATTTTTCTTAGGTTTCTACGCAGCAAGTCAATTTCCTAAATTGGACTCATACCCTTATTTGACAACTCATTTTATTAAAATGATTTTTTTGGAGTTTTGCAAATCAATTTCCTACATTACACGCACTCATTTATTTGGTAGCTCGTTTTATTAAAATTAATAAAAAATCAAGTGAAAAAGAAAAAAGCATAGTCAAATCACAGCTATCAGTCCATTTGCGGACTGCATAGCACTAAGAGCAACAAGTTTAGTTTTGAATTAAAAGAACACAACTTCACTTCACAAAACAAAAACAAAAATAATAATATATAATAATATATACATTTTCATTTTCATATGTAAATAACCAAGAAGTTTGTAGATATAGACAACCAAAATCATCAGGAAAATCTTAGGGTCTCAAGATGCAACTACATCATCAAGATCATTGTGCATGAAAAAACCCTTCATGGTTTATAAAGCATACACTTTTATTGCTAATAGAAGTGTTTGGATTTTCCCCCGATCGGGGTGCGCGCCAGGGCTTTCGGCGTCAGATGCCTTAACTGCTTGAGCTGGCTGTCAGTTGCTCATTATGATCAAGATCTCCGTATGAGGACACGATCGATAGTCATCATACCTTCGCATGCCGATGAGATGGCTCTTCATAGTCGGTTGCATGCTGATTTTATTTGCATTTTTACTGTTTTTTGGTTGAATTTCGTGGGTTGCCACAGCGTAGGAGGGTCATCTGGGGGTGCTTTCCGACGGTTCCAGCGTTTGATTACAGTGTTTTGGTATGTATTACCTCGCTTTTATCCTGTTAACTCTGTTCATTCTCCGCAATACGACATGGATTCCTCAAAGGTGACGGGTTTACATAATGATGAGGAGATTGATCCTTGTTTCCAAAGTCCAGTCTTTAATAATTGTTGTATGATATGGTTTCTGAAAAATTCTGCTTTGGGTTTATTCTGCTGCTTTTTCTTCTATCTTTGCAAGTCTTTTCCTGGCTTCTATGCAAGACTGGTTGGCGGAAAGGCAGGGGTTTTTCATTTGGTATGCCGGCTCTGTGGGGTCTGTTACATCTGCTCTGCGATATGGTCTGTCAAGAATTATGATGTGGGTTTATTTCCTTGTTTAATCTTTTTTCTTTGCAAGTCTTCTCCTGGCTATTCTGCAAGGTTGGTTTGTGGCAATACAGGGGTTTCTGCTTTGGTATGCCGGCTCTGTGACGCTTTCGGTCTCTTCTCCACCTTTTCCCAGATGAGGCATATACTTGGTCAATATGACCCAGTTCTGCGTGCAGTTAATTCTGTTTGGCTTATTTCATTTTTCGACTATGCACTTCTTCGAAACTCCTCTCATGCATCTTTTCGATTCCCAACCTTACTGTTCCGCTCTGTTGATTATTTGTCTATCACAGGCTTTTCGGGCTCCAGTATGACAAAATCAACTTTGCCAGCTTCCAAATCAAGAGCTAAGGGAAAAGCAACGAAAATCTGTTCGCGCTCTAGTAAGAGAGGGCATAAAACAAATGAGCAGGTGGTTGAAAGTTTGGTTAATTCGTATACTGCTAGCACCCCTTTGCCTATTCGTAAGAACATACAGGACTGGGAGAAGCAGAGTTTGGAAGCCGGTGTAGATCTCCAGCAGCAGCGAGAAACCATGGATTTCCTGCTTGACCCTAGTAGCACTAGGGGCAGGGTATCCCTTTTCCAGCAAACAGTAAAGATGTATTGGCAATTTAAATGTCTTCTTGCCAAAGCCCTCATGAGTATGAAGGAACATGATGCTCATTCCTCTCTGTTATTTGAGCTCAACCATATCAAACTGGACATGACTACCATGACTAAGATTCAACAGAAGCAGAATGATCGCATTGGATGCATTGAAGAGAAGCTGCAAGATATGCAATGGGTGGAGCTGTTTGGGTCATCTGCTGAAGATCCAGCCCCTGTGCACTCTTCTGATGGCTAGGCTTCTTAATTTCTTTTTGTTTATATATGTTTTTTGTTCAACGATATTATAGTTGTTGCTGTATATGTAAGTATTATGGACATAGTCGCGTAGTTTTAGTTGCTACAGATAGACTGAAACAATATCGATTTTGGTTGGCCTTTAACTTTTTAAGATGGCCAACAGACCTGGTTTCCCTTTGGGCAGGTTGAGGCTCTTCTCCTTGCTGTATTTATTTGGCAACTTGCTCTAAATAATAGAAAAGACAGGTCCTACATAATTAACAAAAAAAGAAGAAGAAGTGTTTGGATTTTAAACCATAAAAAACACTATTTCTTAATTAAAACAAAAAATAATAATACTCACACACTGAAAACAACATTATTGATAATAACATCAATTCATAGATAGTGTAAAATCCATTGTTGTGTGATACATAGATACTTACGTAATGCACATAGAGTTGAAAAAGGAGTATACTCATTTAAAGACATATCAACCGTCGGAAACACCTCACAAAATGCATTTGAATGGCAAACTAAGAACTGCAGAAAAGGGTTAGGTGTGGGTCTGTCTCCGTTAGGTGTTGCCGTGAGTTGAAAGTCGGCCCGTCAAAGGAACACATGAGGTATTAGGTGGGGCATTTGTCTCCGTTAGGCCTCTGCGTTCACACCCTTGCACCTCCGGTGAGGTAATAATGAATCGCGGATGCACGAGGAAAAAAAATGGTGTGGGGAGCGAATCCGGGAAGGTCTGAGGGGGAAATTGGCCACATCGATCGAGAATAAATATTGCCCTCAACATACCACACTATTTAGACAATTCCCAAAGTTGTACTTGTGTGCCAATGGAGTAGTCTATAATGCAACTTTTTGGAAAGTTGGCAAACAGATTTTTCTCTTTTTTCCAGTTGATGTGACATTCCCTGCAGGTCCCTCACCCCACGCAAAAGTTCCCTCTCCCATCGTCGTTCGTTGACCGCGCTATGCCAGATAAATCGTAGCATGTCATTCATTATGTATGGATACATGGACCATCATGGATGAAATTTGAATTTTAAAATTGTCGCCTTTTACCAGAAATATGTTTTGAATTTGAATGGAACAATGGGCAGAGGCTCCATTCGGCTTCCATAAACAACCATAGACTACGTCATGCCAACATTTGCGCTGAATCATGCACAAATACTGCAAGCGCTAGATCATGCACAAATACTGCGATTAACTCGAGGAGAATTAACAAATACAGAGGCGAGCTGATGGTCTCCTTGATCTAATCATAAGAGGCCAGCTGCAAGGCCGTCACGATCATGGCCCTTTAGACCGTTAAATATGACCCTGTCCACAGCGAAGTGATACCCTCTTGTCGAATCGTGTGACTGATGGCGTCGGCAACTCTTGTGTAGTTGCGCCTCTGGGCAATAGGGAGGCGCCCATCGGCTTGCATTTTCACCATCTCCACATCTGCAGGGTTACCCACAGTGGCGCCGATACTGCCAGCGAGCAACCCTGCGCCGATCTTTTTGATAAGGGGCAGGTTACCCAGTTTTGAACCCGGCTCTCGCCACTTCTCCTTCAGAATATCGTATAAGCCCATGCGAGTGGTCGAGTACAAAACCTGCCTGAGCATGGTTGTAGACACACCAGAAAAGAGAGCAGACATCCCCTCCATTTGAACCATGCATATTCCTACAGAGATCGGGCCTACCTTCTTCTCGGGGGTTAATTCCACCGCTGGTAAACCAGTTCCCACATTAGCAAAGGCAAATGCAGGGTGAACATTTTGTTCGCCTTGTAGTTTCATGCGCACTTTTGTCAGATCCAAAGGGTGTGTGCTGCATCCTGCCACAACCGAGGCAATCCCACCTTCCAGAAACCCTTTGAAGCCCATTTTTCTAGAACAAGAACCACTTCACTTCAACACCCAAGAAATTAATACCTCCTTCGTAAGATCTCTCGCTCACTGGAATCACGACTTCTTCATCCTATTACAGAACTGACTAATTCCTCCCCTTTTTTATATAAAGAAAGCAAACAGGGGAATGAAAGATGGATCACAGAGACCAATTAGAGCCGGGGTTCATCTCACTGGAGACTAGGAGATGGGAATGCAAGCTAAAAGCGCTTGCGTAAGGATGCGGATCATGCTCCCTCTAAGACATATGCAATTCAAGTGCCCAAAATAATGTAGGAATCTACAAAAACCCTCTCTGCTTTGTGTTTTTGTAATATTACTGACCCAACAGAGAGGGAATATAGATGCATGAATGAATGTGTGGATGCAAAGGTAGCAGGTCTCGTCAGCAACAATAACGTTATTGATCCTAGATTCAGAGTCGTTGTCCGGAATCTAATGGTCAATCTGTCTGCGAGAGGGATTATGAGCCCGCAAAGATCTTAGAACCAATCAATCACTTTATGTTTCTCATGTTCTTTCCTTCGTTATTTTGGATGATGCCTGGGAACTGAAAAATTAATGCTCATCATGATATTAAAGTCATGTTGACAAACATGATTGCTGGTGTGAAAATAAAAATTTTCAGTCTTCAGTGGTTGCTGCCCTAACCATGAATCAATCACTTTCTGTTTCTCATGTTCTTTCCTTCGTTATTTTGGATGATGCTTGGGAACTGAAAAATTAATGCTCATCATGATATTAAAGGCATGTTGACAATCATGATTGCTGGTGTGCAAATAAACATTTTCAGTTTGACATTAGCTAGTTCTCATCTAACAATTAAAATGGAAAAAAATGTTGTTATCGTCATCATCTCGTTAATGTGGATTTGAGACCACAGGTCGTGGTGTAAAAAATGCAATTGTTTGCAGCAGAATAGGACTTGCTTCCTTATCAAATTAAAATTATGCCATGAATGCACAATAATAGCTCAAAAATGTCATCACAAGTATATTGCAACAACCATATAGGAGGTTGTTCTCCTTATAAATCCCAAAATCCCAAAGTCTCAAGTGTGCGCAATAAACGTTTGAGTCAACCAAAACAGAATGAAAGTGAGAGGCAATGATGTCAATGGAAGCTATATATAGTAATTTTTCAGCTCTATATACGCTTGTACTTTGCATATGTACAACTATACAAACACACACCACCTATGGAGTCCCAATGATTTATATTGTCACAAAGAATTCTTGAAATGGGCCCCGCTGGCATGGAAGGTAGAGTACAAGTCAGAGGTGCCTTCTAATATTTGTTTGACTTCTTTTCGTAATTGCAATTTCTGTTACACCAAAATCTGTAGGTGTTTGTAAATGAACCCATCACCAGTGTTAACGGATCCTCGAGAGACAGACATGTAATCGCATGTCACGAAACACATAGGGAACGTTGTATTATCCAATGCCCAAAAATCTCCCCCCAACGCAAGCTGGGGTATTTCAAACTCAAGAACTTTGGCTTTGATACCATTTGTTGGAATCACGATTGCCGTTACACCAAAACCCACAAGTGTTGGTAAACAGACGCATTGCCAAAGTTAATGCATCCCCAAGAGACGGTTAATCGCATGTCACGAAACACACAGGGAACGCTGGATTATCCAATGCCCAACACTTCCTTATCTTATAGCAAAAATATCATTAATTATAAATACAACCTCAACTACTTGTTTAACAATCATTGGATTCTTTTTCAGCATGGGAATTTGGGTGGTAACATTTCTTCCACCATGGAGAACTCATTGACTTTTATGAGTTCAACTCCATACATAAAACTAGTAGATTCTTGTGCTGCCACTTTAAGAAGTTTCTTGGGCCATTCCACAAGATATTCTTTTATTTCCTTGACTCTTAACATTTTGATGTTTTCATCATGCATTTCTTGTTTTATGTATTGGATATACGTAATTAGGAAATTTTGTTATGATTTATCATTAACACAAGCTCCAATTCTTTTCAAGCTAATAATCACACCAAACTCCAAGGCTTTTGTAGTACTTTAGCACTCCATGTTCTAACTAGCTTATATCACACAAATCCTAGGTCGCCTTTGCTCAAATCACACAACTTTTAAGACACAAGCTCATGCATGGCACTAACATTTGTCTTCCTCGCTTCTCTAGGGTTTACATCATAAAGTCTAGGTATTTATCATAAGACTTATCAAAGACAATTACAGAGATAAAATAATGAGTACATCAATACTGAGTTGATGAGAAAGGCTTTCTCCTCTCTTTATATACAATAGGTGAGAGAGGTCAACATAAAACGTGGACTAGGTCCATACAAGTAACGCTAGGCCTAAGTTAATGAAGCAACCACACATGGAGCACTCTACAATACAAGGATGAAAAATGCCACACTAGGGTCTTATCTAACCTAAGTATGGTGCATTATTTAAGCATGATGCCCCATTGGGCCTAACACTCATACAAGCTATTAACCCAATGCTTCTTTTACATGGTGGTTAATTCTCTAGGTGTCCTCATGAAAGGTGCTCCTCCTCTAGTTGTGTGCTACATGCCCTCTTATGCCTAGTACTTTTCAACATGTGTGCCAAGGTAGTTACTTGCTTTAATGTTTTTTCTCAACTTATGTGTTTGAGACCACAACCAACCTCCATGAAGTTATGCTTCTTGACCTAAGCGTCCTCAATTCAAGTATCCAACCTCCAAGTGTATGTTACATGGTCCCACGTTCTTAGGGCTATGTGCCTTGCTCCAAGTGCCTAGTGCTCATCCTCCTAAGTAGGTACCTCTCCTAATCGAGCAATTGAGCCCTCCATTATCTACATCTAATGGCTAGTCATCATGCCACCTAGGAGAACATCCTTCTAGGTAAGTGCACTATGGCTACACTGTATCCAAGGTGAAACATCCACTCAAATTGAGACATTTATATATCCATCATGCATCACTAAGGAATTAGGAGACCTAGTGCTCTCCTATCTAATATTTTTGGAATAACCCCAAAATTTATCACTCCCCTTTTATGAGAAAAGTGTTTTCTATGACACTAATCAACTCCCTTTGATTATTAAACTTGTAAATCTTGTGCCTCCATAAAGCTGGAATAATACTCCTCCATCTCATCATCCAAGCAATCATTGCTAGGGATTTGAAAACAAAAATGACCTTTTGTGAAATTGAAGGAACATAACCTAGGGTGGCTACTTCTTGCTGAACTTTAAAATCACTTTAGGAAAACATCAACAAATTATAATGTATCAAAACTCTAACATCCTTAAAGCCAACATCACAGACCAAATTCTTTTGGCACGATATTGAGAGCCATTTAAGACATCTTGCAAAGACAATCACATCTCTAAACAAGGCCAAGATAGGTGGATTAGATCTATCAAAAACATGAAATAAAAATATGTATACATCTCGACTCACTGATCTTGAATACCAAGATATAAAGGATTATCATCAAATTATGAACATGAAAATCCCTCACATGCACCTCAAAGCCTCTAGAATTTGAGCAATAACCTTAAAAAGGTCACCTCCCTCTTTTTTATATAATTATGGGATAAGAGTGACATCAAGGTCAAATACCTCTTTCCGAGAGAATCCAACAACCTTGTCACTAGTAGTTGCCATTACTCCTGTCAGTTGCAAGCTTGGAATCTATCATTGATTCCACCACCATAGTTTTTCAACCTATTGCCAAGTTTGTGTTCCATAACCTTCTTTAATGCCAAATGCTTCTTTTCTCTACAAGGGTAAACCGTAAATCCAAACACTAGTAGCCTTCTGATGGTTTATCTCAAGCCCTAGCACTCTAAGACAAGAGTACAAGAATATAACGTGAAATATCAACCCTCAAACATCAGTTACAATATACGATAGCTTCACATCACACTATCTATCACAACTATGATCGATCTCTATACAAGTACAACGTACAATATGTACAACTATCCCCAAAGAATAATGCTCGAAGCTCCATTTGGTATATACTATAGCAAGCATTGAAATTGAACAAGGTTGTTCTTGTAAAACCTCGAGTCACAACTTGGCCAAAACATATCATCCAATAATTGTCAATCTATTACATAATGAATCAGCTCCCCTTGAGCTTTGGAAATCAACAAAACAATCAAATGGTTAAGCATGCATGTCACATGTGTCAATCAACTCCAAAAATTAGCATCCATTGGAATTAATCAACCACTTATCACATATCCTTTCTATGCATCACACTTGCTGAAAATAAATCACATACTGATGATCATTGAAGTATATCTTCTACCTATCATAGGTGAAGACACACTCTCATCACAGGAATAATTAGGGTTTCAACCCATCCAACCCTTTATGTGTGCAAGTTCTCATCTCAAGCACACTGGGATTTCAACTTTTACTACCCAAAAACCTCTCCTAGGTCCAACCATTGAAATATTTGGCCTTTAAATCAACAAGAATGCAATCTCAGTCAAATCAATGCTAATAGCATGTGGAAATTTTGAGAGTCCATGCTTAATGAAAATTTAGAAATTTCACTTCAACCTTGAGATTCCCCGGATCTTTCTCTTGTGAAATTTTAGCCTTAGGGATGAATCTAAGATATAAATTACAAAAATGTATTGTTCACTTCCATCCAAGCAAATAAATTAGGTAGTCCAGGAAAATAAACACTAACAAAAAGATGGTGTGCTATCCAACTAGTTGTTAGCCCAATGCTCCCTCTTATGTCATGGTTAGCTCTCCAAGTGTCCTCATCCAAGGTACCCCTCTTTTTTTGTGCCACATGTCCTCTTGTTCCCAATGCTCCTTAGCATGTGTGCCAAGGTAGTTACTTGATCCAACGCCTCTCCTTAACTTATGTGGCCAGATCCATAACTGATTTCCATGAGGTAGGCTCTTAAATGTGAGCATCATAAAGTCAACTATCCAACCTCTTAGGTGTATGCCACATGGTCCCATGCTCGTAGGGCCAAGTGCCCTTCTCCAAGTGTTTAGTGCTCATACTCCCATGTAGGTACCTCCCTTATCAAGCAACTAAATTCCCCCAATTATGTGCACCCAATGAATTAGTCCTCATGCCACATAGGAGAACAACCTCCTAGGTAAATGTGCCATGCTAGCATTCTACTCAAGGTCAAGCATCCACTCAAAGTGAGTCATTAATATTGCCCTCAAGGATCACCAAGGGACTTGGAGACCTAGTGTTCTCCTAGCTATGTGAAAACACTTTTGGAGTAACCCCAAAAACTGACAGTGCCTTTTTCAGTGTTCTAAAGGGGACTTGCATCTTTCCATCAAAGTTCTTCAAATCCAAAATGCACTGCAATCAAAGAGTCATATCTATGTGGATCATGAAGACGCACGTTTGTTAATATTTGATCACTCTCAAGTTCTTCAAATCCTTAGTTCATCATATTCACCATTCAAATTTCTCGACAACATGTAATTTATAGAGCTATGCGCTTTTAGTAAATTAAAGATGGTAGGAAATTTCTTTCATTACACAAATATGTAAGCAAGTACGCAGTAGTTTACTTTCTCCTCTTTTATTGTTGGTTATTCTGAGTGATATTACTCTCTAGTAGCTTTGCATATCTGTTTATTTTTGTAGCATCCGGAAGTTTTCCAAGTCTCAAACTTTGCAGGGAGGCTTGGACATCATCATTCCAAAGAACCCAGAAACAGTTTGTGGAAATTCCACTCGGTTAAAGACTTATTAAAATAATTAATTATTTTAATGGAGACCCCAAGTCCAAACTTAGGAAAAGGAAATAATTAAAGGGCATTAATAAGTCAAGAGTGTGAATCTTCTAGAAAAAATGGACCAAGTCAAGATTTAATCTTAGCCATTGATTAATCTTTTAATCTTAGAACCTTGGAAAATAGGAGAAAAGGAAGGTGAAAGGTCACAAGTTGCATGTGAGGAGGAAAAATAAGGAAAATAATGGAAAATGAAGAAAATAGAGGCCTCATTGACACAGGCTCCTGAGGATCAACTAGAAAACTCAATTCATCCTTGCTTCCACTGCAAAATGAAGAACCTTGTGGCTACATGTAACATTAATTCATCAAGCAAAGTCAACTGATCTATTCATCAAGCCATTAATACATTAAATCACCATGAACACATATAAAGTTACATAAATTATACATCAAATTCCATTACTTTAACCAATAAAATATTAAATACATCTATTCGGGCCTTGGCTTGCCAAATATTCATTCTAATTGTAGCCTATTTTCAATGACCAAAGGCTACAATTTATAGAGGAAATTATAATATTGTGAATCATTTCAAGATCCATGATCTTCTCCATAAAGCTCTTACATGATCCTCTTCGCAAAACTCTCAACATAATCCCTAGGATCCCTCACAAATCTATTTTTTCAAGCTTTTTAACAAGTCCCTTTCCTTTTGGCCCATTTTTTTCATTTTCACCTTCCAGAAGTCATTCTTGTTGATTTTTAAGAGGATGGGTCGATTCTCTTGCATCTAAGTCCCACGATACAAAAAATTATGACCTCCAGGTCATATGCTTTATGGTCTTCTCGTAATAAATTCAACTAGTGATTTGCAACATGACTCTACAATAACAAGTCTCCACCTTACTACATGATACCTCACCAAAATTTCTCTTGAGTTTCTACTTTTGGCATCTTCTAAGTTCTTTCCTCTAGAACCATTTGAGCACTACTTGCTCTAGGCTGTTGCAAATTTTCTCACCTTCCTCTATTGTCACCTGCACAACTAAAACAAATCTCTTACCATATCTTTAATCAATTTGAACCTTCTTTCGTTGCGTCTCCTCCTCCACACTACATGCAAGAATCTTCTGTGCTCTGATACCACTTGATGCAAATTAATTCTGAGGTCTCTTTGTTTTCAATATCTTTATGGTCTCGATCCTAGGACATGTGGAATATGAGCCCACAAACTCAACTCATCCTCGCTTCCACTGCAAACTGAAGAACTCTATGGTCTACATGTAACATTAATTCATCATGCAAAGTGAAGAACCCTATGGTCTACATGTAACATTAATTCATCAAGAAAAGTCATCAATGCATTAAATCCTCATGCACACACATAGAATTACATAAAGTATAAATAAAATTTCATTAATTTAACCACTAAGCTATTACATAGTATCTATTGGGGTCGTGGCTGACCAACCTTCATTCTATGGCAACCTCTTTTTAATACCCAAAGGCAACAATTTATAGAGGAAATTACAATATTGTGAATCATTTCAAGATCCATGATCTTCTCCACAAAACTCTCAACCTAATCCTCTCCACAAAACTCTTAACATAATCTTTTTTACAAAACTCTCAACATAATCCCTACAATTCCTCAGCTTTTTAATGCATCCCTTGCCTTTTGGCCCAAATTTTTTTCCTTTTCCCTTCCAGAAATAAAATTTTCAAAATATATGTCCATGCTCTTGCATCAACATCATAGCCTAAATAGAGCCAATATGATGCATGCTGTTGAAGAGGTAAATCCCCTCTACGGACAGAGGCGATCCCACTAGCCCAGATCGGGTCTAGCAACAATCAAGTCATGCAATGACATTGTTTCCTAGTTACAAAAAGACAAAGATTGCAATGAGTGCCTACCTCAAATCCCACGCAGTTATTGTTGAAGAAAAGATGACGTTTCCCGTTCCTCGCTTGACAGATCACGATCCTTCCATTCGACACGTCTGAACACTTGTACACATGCAAGGAAACAACGATATACAGCGTAAAATCTAAAGCATGTAACTATACATCAGTCAGAGAGGATATAATTAATTGCATTACATAAAGAAATGAACACTTGAATGGAACCAAAATCAGAGTGGCTTATATTATAAATGACAAAAGGGAGATTACAACCAAATGCTCTGACACTATGATCTTCCTTCGGTGGGGCTGATAGTGGAGCGTGTCTCAAAAAATCTTGTCAGGAATCTGGACGAAGCTCTCTCTCTTCGGCTTGGCTCTCAATAGCTTCCCAACTATAGTTTCCTTCCTACAAGTTCAGCTTCCAAGAGTTCAACTATTCAACCATTCAACTAGCACATCAATGGAAGATGGCTATATTTATAGAGGAGAGGAGGAGGTTGGGATCCCTACAATAGTGGAAGGGAGGCCTTATCCCTTGGGAGGTTTCCCCATAAGGTGAAAACAAGAGGCCAAAGGAGGAAGGCCGTGGTTATTCAGTTGAACCACTCCCTATGACTCATCCACGAAGTTGTTGTGATCGAAACTTCGTCTCTTTTTTTAAAAAAACCTTCCATAAACAGATTGGCGTGGGTGCTTAACTGGGATAGAGCGCCAAATGGTGTGGGCTCAGTGTTAATTTTCCTCATTGGTGCGAGGGCATAACGGGCTACCAGTGCCAAGGAAAAAACAGGTGTTTTCAGTGGTCTACTCAGGAAATGGTCAACAGAGGGAATGTTGTACTCATGGCAAGGGATGCAATGATGGTATTTGCAAGGCATGACACTTCTAATTAGTCACAGAAATGACCCTCCAATGTGCGAGATGGGGATTTCAAGGATGGTGATGAATTACTGTGTAACAGACGCCCCCTAAAGCATGAGGTCCGAGAGAGAGGGAGGGGTGAAATGCTTTATGAGAACACGCCCAACTAAAAACACTGTCGTCGGAAGACCTGAAAATACAAGTACAACTGATATCTCTGATACATGATATGTGGTATGGGCCCAGCCATCCATAATAGAGTGTACAATAACCGGGATCCAAGGTATGGACGTAGCCATCCATTAAAGAACGATAAAAAAGTAGACTCAGGTATGGTCATAGCCATCCAGCTAAATGAGTCATGTAACTAATCATGATAATCCACAAAGAATCTGTTGCCTGGATTTCATTAGACAAAATCCAGGGTCTTGCGCTCCATCTTGACTCGAACAGAGTACAAGTTCAAGCATGTGAATAAGTGAGCTGAAGTCGAACATGCAAAACATCGTCTGATTACCAGCCAATAATGAAAGCCGTTAACAGACGTGAGAGAAAGCCACCAATAATGACGATGGCACTCAAGGTACATGAGGTACAATCCATGGAATGTGAACAGTCAGCTAGCATCGAACACCCGCAGAATCATTCGATCGAAGGCCAATAATGAAAACCTTGCGTCGAATGCGAAGAACCTGCCATTGAGGCATGCAGGCTCCAAGGTACCTGAAGGGAGTCTCTAGACCAACTTCCTGGATAATAAGTTGAAGTCGATAGGAAGTTACCTTGATTAAAGGTGGGCCATAATGTTTCCCACATCATCAATACGAAACAGAGGGACATAATGTTTGTGAATCAAGATCGGTAGAGAATCAGAGGGAGGTTAAAATTGCAGAGACCAACTTCTCTTTAACATATTGGCAGCACGACACTAGATTTGGCAGTAGTTGACATCAAAGGATCTAAGGTCATGATGACATGGCAAAGAGCAGATGAGTGATCAAAAGGGATTACCCAAACCCATGGAGTCAAGCAGAAAATGAGATGAGATGTCCCCAACCCGACACGAATGCAAACAAGTGCCATGTTCAAGAGCAACATACTGTCGACACGACGGTGATACTGGTTCCATTTTTCCCCACCATTTCCGGCGATTACCCCAATTATTTTTGAAAAAGAGCTTGAAGGGGATAGCATATGCTTGTGATATAAGTTTTTCCTTCAGAAAAATCCAACCTAGTACATTTAACGAGCCCTAGGAAGGAGGAACTCGAGTATCATCGTTACGACGGGGTCCGATGTCATCAGGTTTTAACGAGTCTGAAAAAGGAAGAACTCGACGTCTTTTCATGTTTAGAGAGTTTTAAAAGACACGGAAAAGAAAAATCCAATTGTCCCTTTTCGTAGATAGTCCCATAGATCCGAAAAGGTAGAAAACTATATTTGAGAGAACCTCCTAGTCACGATAGGCTAGGGCATTCCTTTTTTGTAAATAATCTATCCCAACCCGGAAAAGGGGTAAACGTATACTAGGTAGATGTCGTTTCGAAACCAATTTAACGAGCTTAAAACGACAAGCGACTTGGCAATATTTTAATTTTTAGAGAGTCAGAAAAGAGCTGAAAGGTGACTCCTCCTGGAGGAACGAGTGGTATAAAGGGCATCAACTGGTTTTGGTAATGGTGGAACTGCTCAGAACAAGTAAAGGTTAAGAGGCTGGCTAACAAGACCACTCATCGCAGCGGTTCCTCAGGAATGGGTAAAAGAATCAAGTGAAGGTGTATGATCGGCCAAGTAGATGGGGACGATGGAATGAGAAAACCAAGGCTCATCTGACAAAACAGACTGATAAAATGGCAATCACAAGAGGTAAAATGGGAATGGTTTCATTTTTACACAAGCTTGAAATCAGGAAAATCTACTTGAAGTTGGTTTCATTTTTACACAAGCTTGAAACAAAGATAAAATATGCTTGAAACCAGTTTCATTTTTACACAAGCTTGAAAAGGAAACAAACTATGCTTGAAAAAGTAACCATGCCCCCAGCATGGTGACTCAATTCGAGGTACATGCCCCCCAAGCTTCAATCCATATGAAAGGTAGATGGAGTGAAGGTTCAAGTTACGAGATCAAGAGAAAGACTCGACTGGTATTTTACGAGATCTAAACAAAGACTCAAATTGAACAGGAAACGTGTTTCATTGTTTTAACAAGGTTGACACATTAAAAGAACTATCCTCATAAGAGCTTGTTTCATTTTTTAAGGAGCTTGACACAAGAAAACAAACTCTGCTCTGCCAGACCTTGTTTCATGGTTTAAGGAGCTTGACACAAGCAAATGAACTTTGATCCGACGATTTTGTTTCATTTTTTAAGGAGATTGACACAAGAAAATGAAATCTGCTCCGACGAGCTTGTTTCATTTTTTAAGGAGCTTGACACAAGAAAACGTACTTTGATCCGACGATCTTGTTTCATTTTTTAAGGAGCTTGACACAAGAAAATGAACTCTGCTCCGTCGAAAACTCATCATGATGAATGAGAAGTCATGGCTTCGAAGAGGTTCTCATCTGATGGGAGAACAAAATCTTGGAAGTCTGGACCCAATGCCCCCAACACATGATGTACAATGGCACTATCACTAAATACGGGCACATGATAGGTAACCACATAATTGACATGCGGCGGGGAAGACACAACCAGTGGATAAAGATCCAGCAGGGATGATTGTGGACTAGCTGCCATATTCAGACCAAAGAACGCAAGCTGATCGATGGTCACGATCTGACCTTGGTGTGGAAAACACATCACACGAAAGAGGGAGGAGACAAGCGCTCCCATGGCATAAGTATAATCGCGGCCCAGGAGTAAATTAAAGTCCAAGGGGCCAGGAACAACCATCACGTCCATATGGACAGTTTCCCCCCCCAAAGTAACAGGCAACTTCGAAAGGATCCCTAATGGTTGACTAGTTCCTCTGTTAAATGCCAACAGATTCTGCATAACAGGCACAAGCGGTGGAGAACCAAAAGCTTGCCAAGTAGTTGAGGATAAAATACTAACAAACGCGCCTTCATCTATGATGGTGCTGGGTACGACCAGATGGGAGGATTGTACCGTGATGTCAAAGGGCACATAAGAAGGAAGGCGATAACCTGCAAATCGACTCCAATCAAAGGAAGCGACTAAACTACTTGGAGGGCTACCATCTAACCAAGATGGTCTTCCCCTAGTGTTACGGGAGAAGAAGGAGCATCCTCCACCACCTCTGTTAGTATGAATCTTTTGTCTAAGTGTACGAAAAAAATACCACTTTAGCTACGCATAACTTTAAATAGCCCTAACGTCAAATGTGGCTGCTAACATCTTCAGATCTGTAGTTAGTTGATCAAGACAAGTGCTGCAAAAAACCAGATCTATGCATAGAAAGACATTAAGCAGTAAAAATCAAGAGTTTTCTCCATACATCCAATAGACAAGACAAGAACAATGTTTTTTGAAATAATTTTTGTATTAAGGGCACCTGGGAGGAAAACAAGAAGGTGTATCCAATTCTCCTCAATGGGATGGGTTCTTGGAAGTCCTCGGCACTTCAGATCTAGAATCTCTCTCTCTTGTTGGTGTAGAAAACCCAGACAAAGATAGAACTCAAAGGGAGCTCATACAACAAATAATGTAGAATGTGACCAAGTGTATAGATCCAGAGTGATCTAATAGGCAACAAAAGGTGAAGAATGATAGGAAAAACCCTCCTATTTATAACAAAATATTGGGTCATTCTAGATCTTGGTGCATGATTAAAATATCATTAACCAAATCTAGATCCACCTTTTATGGAATATTTTATTATATTTGTTGGAGGGAAAAAGTATTTGACTTGGGTCAAATCCCTTTATTTGTGAATAATAAATAAATAAATGATTTATTTATCATTTTAAGGAGGTGGTTAAAATATAATCAAATAAATAATGAATTATTTAATTATTTATGGGTTATTTAGTCATATTTAACAAGGAATATTATTTAAATAAGGTTTAAATAATTATTCCTAGAAAATAATAAGATAAATAAAGATTTATCTAATTAATTTCTTTGTTTTGGGTTAAACATGACCAGGAAAATCGAACAAATATAGGTTTGTTTAATATTTCCTTTTGGGGTTTCCTGTTTAGACCATAAACAACCTAATAAATGTGTTTTATTAAGTTATTTTACATAGTGAAAGCAATTTTACTTAGGGTAAAATTGGTCTTACGTGGTGTACTTGGGTCCATCCAATGATAGTAGGTTAGATGACCAAAAAATGGTGTAACAGATTGCCCCCCAGCGTGCGAGTGTTAGGAGCAAATCGTATGACCGAAGTACGTTGTAAGAACTCAATCACCAGACTTCAAAAGGGAAGTCAGAGAGAGAAATGTAAGGTAGACTAATGTGTTGAAGAACTAGACCCTGAGGAGACGAGACTTACAGGTGCAACAAGTCTCTTTTTATGAGAGGGTACCTATGCTAAAGGCGGCGGGGGAGGCATACCTATGCCCGCCGAGACAAAGTACAAAAGAATAGTGTGTCCAGTAAACAAGGGACCGAACCATAAAGTATAGCCGACATAAACATGAGCCAGATAGAAATACAATGAGGGATCCCATATACATTGCCGGCTCGGGATAACATCCGAGACTTATACAATAATACTTCCGGTAGCACATGAGATACCAATAACCCAAATGCCCCCTACAACAGGGGAAGGGCTCACAAAATCCGACCGATACATGCAAATCAAAGAGGCGCCTGCAGCGGCCAAGGCCGAGACCATCAAACATATGGAGCCGGCATCGGCGGTCAGAAGGAAGAGTCATCCGGCATGGGGGCGACTCGTGGCCACCCCCGATGAGGGCTCTAGACATTCAACAACGTCCGGCATCACCAAGAGCTGCTACTACATCACGGACCATCAAGCATACGTATCCTCAACATACCGAAAGGAGCCGAAGTGGAGAACAACCGAAGTCAAAGGATAATGAGAGATCCTTTTGCCTGATCCGAGGCACCGAACAGCAGTGGAAGCCGGAACCATGTACACCGCCCTCTAGACCCGTTCGGAATGAGGAACCGATGTCAACAAGGAGGTCCGCCATAGGTGAGGCAATGAGAGATCCTCAAATTAAGGCACGAGAGAAAATAGTAGAGCGACTACGACTAACACCAATGATGATGATGGAATGGAGGGGACCGAGTAGCGACGATCGACCGCCCTTGTTAGAGCATAAAGGGCATGAATGAAATGGCAGCAAATCGACACAATATCATAAGGGATAGGGGACGGGACCGAAGGCCATAATGGTGGCGACACAAGAGAGAGACCAATGAAGGATGGAGGACTATAGTGGGGTACAAAGGGACCTTGATAGACTCTATGAATGCGACGATGACTAAGCTTTTGGATGATCTAAACAAGGGCGACTCGATGCTGCTACGTTAGGTCCAATGGGGGACCATGAAAAACATGAGTATAAGATGGTATCTCATGACGAAAATCGACATGAACAAAGACAAGTATGGAGGCAAAGTGGTGCCCCAAGGACAAGTGTTGTAAGTGAGGAAATCCAATTTTGGGGGGAGGTGAAGTGACCCTTCTTGGAAAAAATGTGTCCCGGTGAAGTATCAAATCACAAAAAACTAACAGATACCCATTAGAGGGCTCGGTGAGAGCTTTCCAATGGTGTGGACGGTTTGTCAAACTGAGTTACGGTGTGGTGGCAGCAGGCGAAAGAAAAACCGAGGTTCTCTTTTAATAAGGCATTTTTCCCTCCAAATTCACTCATTTGCTAGTGTTGCTGTGGTGAAGGTAGAGAGGAGAGAAGGCCCTAAATATTGCGGCGAGCGTAGCAGACAAACCGACCGTTGGAATCGAGATCTGTCAGTTGCAGGTAAGAGGCCTAACCTTACTCTTTCATTTTGATGGTTTAAAAGTTCAAATTAGGGCCCAGAATCTCAGGAACATACCCTCTTGCATCTTTTCGGCTGGGTTGCACTTTTTGGGCCAAAATATGCGACCTGGGATGCAGGTTTTGAGCAAAAAGGTGCGACCTGTCCCAGGATTTGGCAAAAAAGTGCGACCTGGAAGATGAGGGGATTTTAGTGCTGTTTTATGGCTGAGAGTTGGGTTTTTGTGTTTGGTTACAGTATTCCCTATCTGTATGCTGACAAAGATGATGTTTTTGTGCAGATATGGTAGATATACGGGTTAACTGGAGAGAGAGAGACCTAGGTACATTACGGGCAGAGATCTAGGCAAATCAGGGTGTCCGTCGTGTGTTAGCCAGGTTTGGGGTTCTAAAGTTTTTGGAGAACCCTTTGATGAGAGATGGAGAGCCCTTGTTGGCCCGGATTATCAATTATTGGGATCCAGAGCATGAGGTCTTTGTAGTGCAGGGGCACAGGATCGAACTGACAGTCCAGGATGTGTATTTCCTGACTGGTCCCCCGCCACTTGGGATGGTGGGAAATACGCAGCCAGTGTTACCGCGGGGGTGAAACATCATGGATTTTGTGGAGCGGAATTGTCGACCAGGTCTCCAAGTCAAAGGGACACGGATACCGATCGGGGACCTGGAGAGATTGGAGACCCGTGCAGTGGCCGCAGCGGTGTTGCGGATCTTGGGAAACCAGGCGTTCCATCACATCACTGGGGGCCAGATGATGATTGTGGAGAGTGTGTTGAGTGGGACTTACTATGGGTGGGCCCAAATGATGCTAGTGTCATTAAAACAACAGTTGTCGCTTTGCAAGCGGCAAGTGAACCACGATTTCTCGTATGGGACTTTATTGTGTGCCTTCTTTTTTGAGAAGATCCCGACCTTACGACCTCGTATACAGCTCCCAGATGGGGGCCCGAGAAAGCCCAGGATGCGCCGGTGGGGGTGACTATTGTGTAGAGGAGGAGGAGGGGCAATCGGACAGGTGTTTCGACCGGAGTTCTTTGCCCATTGGGATCAGATGCCGTTATACATAGACGACTATCCCTATAGTGGGATGAGTTATTGTGGGGATCCAGACCTGCCACTTCTGCTTGGTCGAGTATGGGGGCCCGATGGTAAGTGACAAGTGACTATTCTTGTTTGGGCATGTTAAAGTTATTGAACAGTAGATAGGGTACTGATTCATGCAGATATAGCTCCGGTAAAACCGGCCGGATATATGGGACGACCTGTAGCATTAGGAGCTGCAGGCTCGAGTGGAGCGAGAGCAGCACATAATGAGGATGCAGCCACCCTCCTGGAGGACGTCCGCCGTAGATGTGAGAGGTTGTTTACCGGTGTTTCAGAGCGCGGGTGGCAAGACTTAGACGACCAGTACATAGAGCCATGTATTGGTCTACCTTCGGAATGGCGAGGGGTCATGCGGCGCATGGCGATGGCCGGGCAGGGGATACGTGATCTACGAGCTGCAGGAGCAGAGCCATTGGCTCGGGATCCGCCAGATAGTGATTAGGTGTGGGGCGTGTGGTGCCCCCTAGTATGTATGTAGGGGCGAGTGGTGCCCCCAGTTTTGAGTTTTTTGTAACATGCTATGGGCATGTCATATGTATCAGAGTAGATGGACTCTAAACAAATGTTTTGCGACACATATTATGGATATGCATCTTGTTAATGAGTATGATTTTTATTGTATTGTATAAAATGCATGTGATAAATGCCAATCTAGAACATGGTTTGCAATGTTATCTACATAGTGATTTTGTTCTCGAGGTACATGGTTGAAAGTTATGGTTTCAAATTCACGTATCAAGAGTTTCACTCGTAAATATCATCAAAACAGCACAGGATTATGCACATGATAGACACCATTTAGTTGCATGACAAGAAGTAGGGAATCTATATGAACATGCAGATGGAGGATGCGATGAGAGAGGGCATCGGCTAAAAGACCCCGCACTGCATCGTATTCGGCCTGATTGTTGGTGGCAGGACCAATGCAGACCCCGTTTGAGAGAACAAGGGCATGCAAGGGGGTGAAGATGGCCCAAACTGCTGAGGCGAGATTCCGGGAATAACGAATTGCACCATCAGCATAACCGATATAGGGTGTGGACAGGAGGTCCTGTGGAATGGTGGTACAAGAAAAAAAATGGGAGGAAGAGGAACAATGATGGCAGCGTGAGTGTATAGGAGACATCGAGTGGCAACTGCGGGAGGGAGTTCGATGGCTATGACTCGTATACAAACTAGATGGCGGTATATGAGGGCTATAGGAGGAATGGCTGGGACTCAGGCTGTAGAGGTCAACGTGGATAGGGGTGGTGTTATCCCGGTTATGGGCGGGAAGGATGAGGTCATGGGTGGAGAGGGCTTCCAAGAGGACATCCTAACGGGAACAGAGGGGATGACGAGAGGAAGGAAAACCACATGACAAATAAAAGCTACCTAGATCATCAGTATGGGAAGAAAGGCTAACATACGGATCGTCACGGGGGATAACAGAGGAACAGATAAACAGATGGTCAAAGGATGTTAAGCCCAAGGTGGTTGCTGAAGGGGGGTCGAGCGAACCATCAGGGGAGGAATCCGAGGGAATGTTCTCCGAGGGTCTCATGGATGATGATAGGTAGCAAATGGTGGTGGTAGGCTCGGACATCTGGACATCAAGGGGGGGAATGTCGATGGGAGCGGGTGGATCCTCAGACTGACCCGTAGCATACTGCGCAAGTATGGGAGAGGCAGATTGATTTTGTTCAACCTCATACTCTTGAACTACCTCTAAAGAGGTGCGGTAATGCGTGAGGTGAGGAAAATGGTGGGAATAATGGCCATTGACACCACACAGAGCACAGGGTTTGTTGGTGCAGATAGTCTTGGGGTTCTTGGTTACGGACGAAGAAGGAATGGAGGCTTTAGGGACCGTAGACTCAGGGAATGTGACTTTAACCATGGGTTGAATACAGGGCAATTCAGGACAAGCATGGGTGGCGTGACCGACGACATCACAGGCTGCGGGCGGAGGAGGAGCAGGGTCAGTCAGAGTGGTCTTGTCTTTAGATGCCCCCTTGCGAGCTTTGTCTTTCTTTCCTGGAGCTGTCACCACAGGGGTAGGGTCCTGGGGAGGTGCAGGGGGCACGGTAGCGATGGAGGAAGCGAGGGGAACCGATTGAACCGGTGTCAAAGCGAGATAGGGTTTGGGGTGACCAGGAGGGATAGCGGCTGGAGGGTCAAGGTACCAGACGAGTATACCGAGGGTCGGGTTAGGGAGAGAGGGTGGCCATGACGGGGACCGAATAGACTCCGAAAGGGGGAGCCAAGAACGGTATCTGACCGGCGGGATAATGACCAGGAGGTACAGCTCCGAGCTGGTTGAGGCCTGGGGGAACCGACCCGGGAGGATAGATGGGTTCAAAGATACCAATTGTAGGAGAAGGGCTAGAAGGAGGAGGTCCGGCTGGCTGAGATGAATGGCTAGGGGCGGGTTGCGGTGGGCGAGGTTGAGTCTGAGGTTGCTGACTAGCCGAAGCGGGTCGCTTAAGGGAAGCCCGAGACGATTGCATCATGCAAACATTCGATAAGCTAGGATTAGAGATAGGAGGAGGAGGGAGACCAGGGAAAGTTCCAAGCAAAGAGGAGTCTTTATAGACGCTGGGAGAGACACTGGTCAAGGAATCGATGGTTTGCTTATTGGCTACAGAAGAGATGGTCGTCTCAGGGGAGGTCTAAGACTTTGGCTCATGATAAGTCAACTGGTCAATGGTGATTATCTTTCCATTGTGGGGAAAAGACATCTTGCGAAAAACCGCGGATGGGACAGCAGACATGGCATAGGTGTAGCTTCGCCCCAAGAGAATGTTGTAGTCTAGAGGGGCGTCGATGACTTCAACGTCAACGCAAACAATCTTGCCTACAAGAGTGATATGACAATTACGGAAGAGGCCAATGGGCTGGGAGGCGTGGCCATCCCACGCTCGAAGGGTGATCGTGGAAGGGGCTAATTCAAAAGATCCGAGTTGCTTCCAAACCGAAGCGGACATCACACAGGTGGATGCCCCCTCATCAATTATACACCGAGAAACGTTAGCGTCTCGGATTTTGACTGGGATTTGGAAGGCTACGGAAGCAGGAAGAGGAGGATGTTCTGATTGATGGGCGTCGAAAACAATCATTTGGTCATCGGCATGATCTACAGCGCCCATGGCAGATAGCAAAGCCTTCTTTTGGGAAGGGCACGATTGGAGGAGTTCCAATGTGGAAATGGCAGCAGGAGATTGCGCCAAATCATCTACTATGCTATACAAATGAGCAGCTCGACCAGGAGCAGCATTTCGGCGTAATGGTCCTTTAGGAATCTTGGTATGAACCTCAACTTTGGGTTGAGGGATATGTAAGGGACCGTTCGATGTCGAAAGAGGCTCAGTAGAACCTGAAGAAGGGGACTCGGAGGCAGACTGAGCGGGAGGCTTGGGGTACTGGCGAGACCGAGTTTGGAGATTAAGGTCGACGGATGGGGATGGATCAGAGTTCATCATGAGGATCTGGTAATCGGAGGAACCAGAAGGGGAAGGTTGAGTGGCGACCTATCCGTCAGGTGGTTGGGTAGCCATGAATCCTTGCTGGGGGAAAGGATCGGTAAACACAGCCGGTTGAGTAGTGGCCACATTAGGGGGAGCATGAGGGGAGGCATGTTGTCCTCGCAATGTGGCTTGAGACTCCCACATCTGCCTCATCTGTGGTAGAAGGGGACAATCGTGAGTGTAATGACCGTAAACACCGCAACACGAACAAGGCTTATTTGTGCGAATAGGCCTGTCCGGCTTGGGCTGAGTGCCCTGTTGCTGGTTAGCAGTGTTAAGGTCAGTACCTTGAGGATTGGGTCCACGAGTACCAGGGGCATGATGATTTTGGTTGCCTCTCCGCCTTCTTTGAGAGGAAGGAGGATTAGTCGCGCCCTGCTGTGCAAATACTTGCCCTGGAGGGGGCTGTAGGTGCTGTTGTGGGGGTGGAGGAGGCAAGGGAGGTGGAAGCGCATATGCTGGAGGAGCTGGCGCACCAGGCTGCGGATAAGGATAATGGTTAGGTTGGGCAACATTGAGGTAGGCAGGAGGTTGGGCAAAAGGATGAGGCATGCCGTATCCTGGATACATGCTACCTGGAGGGGGAAAAGTGCTAGAGGTGCTAGCCCCTCCCGGAGGGAGACCATAGCCCATAGGAGGTTGAGCATATGGATGAGAAAGGGCTCCAACGATACCGTCAGCGGAATGAGATGCCCCCGGGGCGTTAGCGCCACCGGGCCTAAGGAGGTCAGGAAGGACGGTATAAACATAACCAAACTAAGCGTAGATCAGGTCATATTTCAAGGCTACTTGGAGGGCGGCTTCTTCGGTTTGAGGGAAATGGGAGGCGACATCTTTGCCAATGGGAGGTAAGAGAGTGCGAAGGAACCAGTCCATATAAACTCGATCTTCGAAGGGGGGAGCTCGACATAAGCTTCGTCGTCTTCGCCATTCCTGGACATGAGTGGAAAGGCGAGTCGAAGAGGTTTGCTTGAAAGAAGTCAAAAGCTCTGTACCAGTATCGTATCAGAGAGGGAGCTGGAAATAGGATAAAAAGGCTTGGGCAATGGTCGCAAAGGTGGTATGGGAAGAGGTGGCTTGGTTAACATACCATTTAGAAGCTTCGCCGGTAAGCGTGCGTTGGAACAACCGAAGACGGATGGAATCATCGGTAATGAAATTGGAGGAACACCACATGTGGAAAGATCGGACATGGTTGGTTGGATCTTCTCTAGCAAGGCCTTCGAACTTAGGGGTGTCGGAGGGGAGCTTGGTTGGCATAGCAGGCCAACCAACATCGTGGCGGATAGGGTCATTGATCAACTGATTGAAATCGGGGAGGCTGAGGCCTGCCATGTAAGGGAGCAAAGGTGCAGCCGAGGTAGTTCCTGTGGTGGTTCCGCTAGTAGTAGTCCCGGCATTAGGGCTGGAATTACCGCTAGCATTAGGCCCTGGACCAGACATAGTGAAGGTGACAGGGGGAGAACCAGAAGTAAAAGGAGAACCCAATGAATCAGAAGAGGAGTCGGAATGTGGACTCAGAGGAGGACTGGCTCGATGACGGTGGGACGGAGTGGGTCGACCAACCGGAAACTGAGGGTGAAGGCCAAGAAGTCTCCGGGAGGCGCGCCTTGGGGGCGCAATGATGACAACACAAAAACGACACGAGGGGAAGAAGAACGACCAACAAAGGCAGGGAGGTGCAGAATCAAGTGATTACAATGTCGAAACAAGGGTAGAAAGGTGCAGTGTCAATTTATTTTAAAGTCTTTGCCTGGAGGTGTAAACCATGCTCTTCTTCGCTTAGGGTGAGTGTGTGGCGTGCGTTAATTTTAATTTTTAAACCCTTTTAGTTTTGAGAGAAAAAAAAAGTGTGCTGCGTAACTGAAAATAATGCTGCAAAAACAGTATATAATGCTGAAATAACAGAAAATTAACAGCTACTAGTGCATCAATACAACCCAAAAGGCGGGTCTTCTCAAAACTAATATAAAAGAGGGAAAAAATCTAGTCAAAACACAGTAAAAAGAGGCCAATAGATCGAGGGTCGGAAGGGACAGGGATCTAGAGGAGAAAGCTGCTGAAAAGAGGTGCAGATCACAGCCAAGAGGCAGAGGCAAGGTGGCTGGAAAAAAAGGAGGAAATCAGAAAAAAGTAGAAAGGACAGGGAGGAGGTCCTAAAAGGAGGTCCAAACAAAACTACAAGGGGTGTTTTGAAAGGAAGAAGAGCTGATTTAAAGGGATTTGAGAATGAGGTATCAGATCTGAAAAAAGGGGAGGCTGAAACTCTGAAAAATCAGACACCTGAAACAGCTAAAACTCTTCCACCAAAAGTGGAGGGTACTGAAGCCCTAGGGGGCTAGGATCCCACTTAGATGAGAAAAACAGATCAGAAACAGGTCTAAACGGGCGGAGACAAAGGCTGGAAAACCCTGACAGAAGCTTCAGCAAAACCCAGAAAAATTGCAGAAAAACAACAGAAAAAAGCACAGGTCGCAGGTTCTGACCTGTTTTCCTGTTCAGGTCGTAGAAAAGGGGCTGAAAAGTGCGACCTGGAGTCCAGGTCACAGTTTTTGGGCTGAAAAGTGCGACCTCCAACTCCGGTTGTCCCGATGGCAGATTTGCGGAAAAGTTGTCGTCTCAGTTGCGGCTGATGTCTGTCACCTACGCAATAGGGTCAGAAACACGCGGAAGTTAGAAATTTTAATGTTTTAGGGTTTTATAGGTGAAAAACAACATGAAAATAGGAAAAACAAAAAGCTGAAAAGAAACCCTAGGGTCTGAAGTAGCTGGATATGCAGGAATATGAAAAACGACAGCGGTCGTAATTGAAAACCCGTGTGGAGTCGCCAATTGTTAGTATGAATATTTTGTCGAAGCGTACGAAAAAAAGACCACTTTAGCTACGCATAACCTATAGCCCTAACATCAAATGTGGCTGCTAACATCTTCAGATCTGTAGTTAGTTGATTAAGACAAGTGCTGCAAAAAACCAGATCTATGCATAGAAAGACATTAAGCAGTAAAAATCAAGAGTTTGCTCCATACATCCAATAGACAAGACAAGAACAATGTTTTTTGAAAGAATTTTTGTATTAAGGGCACCTGGGAGGAAAACAAGAAGGTGTATCCAATTCTTCTCAATGGGATGGGTTCTTGGAAGTCCTCAGCACTTCAGATCTAGAATCTCTCTCTCTTGTTGGTGTAGAAAACCCAGACAAAGATAGAACTCAAAGGGAGCTCATACATCAAATAATGTAGAATGTGACCAAGTGTATAGATCCAGAGTGATCTAATAGGCAACAAAAGGTGAAGAATGATAGGAAAAACCCTCCTATTTATAACAAAATATTTGGTCATTCTAGATCTTGGTGCATGATTAAAATAACATTAACCAAATCTAGATCCACCTTTTATGGAATATTTTATTATATTTGTTCGAGGGAAAAGGTATTTGACTTGGGTCAAATCCCTTTATTTGTGAATAATAAATAAATAAATGATTTATTTATCATTTTAAGGAAGTGGTTGGAGGATAATCAAATAAATAATGAATTATTTAATTATTTATGGGTGATTTAGTCATATTTAACAAGGAATATTATTTAAAAAAGATTTAAATAATTATTCCTAGAAAATAATAAGATAAATAAAGATTTATCTTATTAATTTCTTTGTTTTGGGTTAAACATGACCAGGAAAATCAAACAAATATAGGTTTGTTTAATATTTCCTTTTGGGGTTTCATGTTTAGACCATAAACAACCTAATAAATGTGTTTTATTAAGTTATTTTACATAGTGAAAGCAATTTTACTTAGGGTAAAATTGGTCTTACGTGGTGTACTTGGGTCCATCTAATGATAGTAGGTTAGATGACCAAAAAATGGTGTAACAACCTCCATCATGGAGGTAGGAGTATCCTTTGGGACCTCCATCATGGGAGGTGGAGGAATGGCTTCCTGAGATATAGGGACAGGAGAATCTTTCTCCAAGTCCGAGGAATCTGAAGAAACAAGAAGAACTTGAGGGATGTGAGATCCACTCTCAACGGAAAAGACCTGGTGCACCGCAGACGGGGCTAGCTCAACAAATCCCACAACCAATGGTTGGTCAGGGATAGATCCGTGATTTGGAACTTCCGGGGGAGCGGGATCAAGCAAGGATGACTCTTGACTGATCGTTGAATTAACTGGTGAAGGACTCAAAGAAAGCTATTTATAACGAGCTGGAAGGCAAGGTGCAGAAATAGTTGAGCTGTCCAAAACTCTCTTGGCTTCATCCATATACAGACAAAGGTGAATGGCATGATGCCCTTCACACAACTTACAGGGATTGGTGAGCTTACCCTGAATCTTAAGAGCTTTACCAGTACTAGTTGAAGACGTGCCCCCAACCTCACTCTCAGAATCCAAAGGCAACGACGGATGACCGTTGGACCATACTTCGAGCACCTTGGGAATACGAGGGCAATCTTGAAGAAGATGGTTTCCCTTGCACAACATGCAAGGGAACTTAACTTTCTGCAGAGGGTTGGAAGGTTTATCAAGAGGAGGTGTTTTAGAAGCAGTAGCTGTAGCCTTAGCCTCTCTCTTATCGGACTTCTTCTTCTTTGTCTTGTTCTTCTTCTTCTTAGCCACCTGGGTACTAGAATCCAAACTTTCACTAGGAGAAGTAGAAGATGAGGATGAAGAAACAAGTGAAGAAGGGGAGAGGTACACCTTCTAATCAACATGGCGTTGCTCAGGCGGAGGAATTGATTGAACAGTAGCCGGGACATTCGGGACCACAGAGGTTGAAAACAACCAAACAGGCAACCCAATAGTTAACCCAGGAAGGGACAATGTTGCCATATAAGGAGCACCAACATTTCCAAAAGGAGGAAAGGGACCAGGATTCCCTTTGGAGGGGACTCCTTGGTTGGTGAACTCCGTAAAAATTTCCATCGGAAAATACTTTAGAACAACACTCTAAGGAAACTAACTTTAACCAGGAATATTTCATGGGCAGTTAGTTTTTTAAAACACTAAAACCAAACTTCGCTGTTTCATATTTTAAGAGTCGAGAAACAAGCAAATGGTGACTCTATCAGTTTCAGGTTGGACACGAGCTTGAAAGGACAAGAGCTCGATGATATTTTCAAATTTATGGAGTCAGTAAAGATCGAAAATGACTGCTCTGGTAATCTAGGTAAATGGGTGTACCAGATATCCGTGAACTTGCATATACACCTTGGTAAAAAATGAAAGAGAAATCAACCAAGGACTTGACGTACGTGTAGGTAATCTCCCCGAATGCTGTGTTCGGTATATCACAGGTAAAAGGCAGTAGACTCGGCTTCCTACGGACAAAGGATAGAAACCTAATGGGGCCTCCCTTTATATACACGATGGTACGGGGAGCACAAGTCCATACTAGCACAGTCTAAAGCTAGATGGAAAATGACAGCTACTAGGTTTAACGACGCCGGAACACGTCACTAGCCTAGACCACTAAAATGTTTCGTTAGGTTTCAATGCTTCCTTAGGTTAATTCAATAAATTTTATGCTTGATCTTAAATTATGTCTCGGTTTCAAGGCCCTACCGCATGTCATTTGACAATCTCCTATATGCAGCTATATGAGAAAAGAAATCTTTCAATTCGATGAATGCTATCTAGTTAAGGGAAGAGTTTCAAACAATGATGCAACAAACAACAACACTGAAAACGAATTTTTTTCAAAATTATATGACTTTCACTATCCAAAAGTAGTCTAAAACATTCAACGATGCGAATTATGCAATGTAATCTATGAAAAATCCTCTTTTCTGAAAACTATGTAATTGTAATCTATGCACAATTTCCTTTTTCTTTTCAAATGATAAGAATGCAATCAATGCATTTTTTGATGAAATGAGAATCTACTTAATGCATGCTTTTAATGAAAGAGAATGCACTCGATGCGATTTTTAGCTTTCAATCATTAAACAATGTAATCTAAGCTCAATGATGAATCTCAAAAATACTTTTCAATGCAATGTGATCTAATGCATTTAAACAAAAAGAAAACTTTGAGACGAAAACTAAATGAACGCAAATCTCCTTAATGTAAGGATGAATGCAAAAAGGATGCAAAACCACACTAAGAATGCAATCGTTGATTTAAACACTTTGCAAGGAAATTTCTCAAAAGGCTACAAGACATATGAAGTCAAGCACAAAAAGTACTTCCAAAGCATGAGTTCAAAACAAGGCATTCATTCCCTTTTACATCAAGCAATCAGAAAAATGACACCAGGACCAAAACTCAATCTCAAGGAGGCAAAAAGCAAGCAAATCCTAACACCAAGCAGAGTTGGCGCACCTGTTTGGCTATAATCTGCGCCAAAAAAGCATTGGTGCGGGGGCCTAACTAGCAACAAGCGACCGTTGGCACGATTGTCAAGAGCTAAACCGCACCAATCGAGTTTACTATGGGAAAAAGATGAAAAGGGACAAACAGAGACTGGATCAGGTCTTCTGGGGGCTGAACAGGGGTTTGACACCAAAGGAGGCGAACCAGAAGAGCAAATAAATCAATCAAAAGCCAAAAAAAACCAAAAGAGAAAATACTAGCTCCAACTAAGTCCCCAGTGGAGTCACCTGTTTGTTGAAGAGGTAAATCCCCTCTGCGGACAGAGGTGATCCCACTAGCCCAGATCGGGTCTAGCAACAATCAAGTCATGCAATGACGTTGATTCCTAGTTACAAAATGATCCAAGTGGATATTGGTGGTCACCCGCCTATTCTAATTGGGGCCCCACCATTGTCTCTTTCAGTTTTTCAGTTTCGGCACAACTTACTATTTTTAGCAGTTTTTCGGGTCCTGAACTTCCGGAGCCGTTTTGAGGCCCAAAACGATGTTTTTTGGGAAAACGGTGAGCACCATGGGTCCATGGATTGATGTTTCTCACTCGAAATTTGTATTCCTCGGATAGATCTTTCTAACGAGGTATGGTACGCATCAAACGAAGATCGTATGCCAAAGTTACATCCCCAGGAAGTTGAAACACCAATTTACCCAAACGGGGCCCATAGTTTTGGCGCTTCATCTCCTAGGGTTAGGGTTTTGGCTATTTAGGATTTCCCATTGTTTCTAAATAATAAATAGGCCCTCAAGCCTCGTTGTAACTCATTTCAGAGGCCTGTAGCCGCCACATCTCTTCTCAAAGATAGCTACCAGCGCCCTAGCTAGTTTTATTTCCATTCTGTCTGTAAGAAAATTTAAGTTCTTTGATATTAATGAAATGAAGTGTTATTTCCACTGCATCTCTGTATTTATGGTTATATGTTTATTTTGTTGCGTTCCTGTATAAATCCGGATCACAAAAAGACAAAGATTGTGATGAGTGCCTACCTCAAATCCCACGCAGTTGTCAATGAAGAAAATATGGCGTTTCCCGTTCCTCGCTTGACAGATCATGATAATTCCGTTCGACACGTCCGAACACCTGTACACATGCAAGGAAACAATGATATACAACGTAAAATCTAAAGCATGTAACTATACATCAGTCAGAGAGGATATAATTCATTGAATTACATAAAGAAATGAACACATGAATGGAACCAAAATCAGAGTTGCTCTATAAATGACAAAAGGGATATTACAACCAAATGCTCTGACGCTGTGATCTTCCTTTAGCGGGGCTGACAGTGGATCATGTCTCAAAAAATCCTATCAGGAATATGGACGAAGCTCTCTCTCTTCGGCTTGGCTCTCAATAGCTGTCGACTATAGTTTCCTTCCTACAAGTTCAGCTTCCAAGCGTTCAGCTATTCAGCCATTCAGCTAGCACATCAATGGAATATGGATATATTTATAGAGGAGAGGAGGAGGTTGGGATCCCTACAATAGTGGAAGGGAGGTCTTATCCCTTGGGAGGTTTCCCCATAAGGTGGAAACAAGAGGCCAAAGGAGGAAGGCCGTGGTTATTTAGTCGAACCACTCCCTATGACTCATCCACAAAGTTGTTGTGATCGAAACTTCGTCTCTTTTTTATTTTAAACTTTCCATAAACAGATTGGCGTGGGTGCTTAACTGGGAAAAAGTGCCAACTGGCGCGGGCTCATTGTTAATTTTCCTCATTGGCACGAGGGCATAACAAGCTACCAACGCCAAGGAAAAAATAGGTGTTTTTAGTGTTCTGCTCAGGAAATGATCAACAAAGGGAATGTTGTACTCATGGCAAGGGATGCAATGATGGTATTTGCAAGGCATGACACTTCTAATTAGTCATAGAAACGACCCTCCAATGTGCGAGATGGGGATTGCAGGGATGGTGATGAACTACTATGTAACACACGCAGACGAAATCGATCTCATATAATGCAATTACGTGAGACCACACCAGTTACATATTCACTATTAGCCAAAAAGGGGCAAAAAAAATTACAGTTCAACATAACTGTTGTTGATGATTCGTAGTTGCTATTGTTTCACGAAATATAGTATAATGCTCCTCTGCATGCATGGCTCACTATTGCGAAAATGAAGCCATCAGAAGAGACACATAGTGATCGAAATGTAAGAGAAAATTAAGAGTATTTGTCAAAAGCATAAACCTCATACCGCAAACTGCAACTTTCAAATAATACTTGAACTCCCGCCCTCTCGAGGTAGCAACTAAATATGTCTTCCGACCCTCTGGATAGACACATTGTACAGTCATTAGGAGTCATGTATCTCCAACACATTGCCATCCCATAAATCGCCGACGAATTTCTTGGCGAGAAATCCACAGTTTTCGTTCCCATAACAAAGTTATAATTTTTGGATGTCACTCTCGTAGACATATCGACCATCAGATTCCAGACAGCGACTCTGAATCTAGGATTGACAACGTTATTATTTCTTATGAGATGGTACCACAAGTTGGTGTCCAATTTGTAAGTGAAATCATAATTTTCGTAATGGAGGAAGCAATTATGAAGCTGGAACCGAGCACCCAGAGTGTTTGGACACTCTTGGCGAATGGAATGGAGGGAGTGGAGAAAGCAGCCATGCCAGTATGACAGAGACAAAACAGCTTTGCACTGAAGACGCCCAAACACTTGGTTGCTCCCAACACATAGGCAGAAGCGTTAAAACTCGTTCGTTAACCACCGCTATGCCCAAATATATTTATGAGGTGTAAATAAGTTTTTTTTCTTGGGTTTTAGTCTTCTACATGTCACAGGTTCAAACCTCATGGGGAGGGACTGAAGAATGGAAGCCATATCTATGTGCATATATAGAATTTATGCATATATGGAACATGAATTTTTTATATGCACATAGATATCTTCACTTTGGAATATGTGGATTTGGAAGCCTATTTTGGAATGAGATTGATATGCAACTTTGGTATATGTGCGTTACAAATTTTTGTGTGTGTGTATACTAGCATCTCATCGACCAACACTTTCACCTGGATGACTTATCATATCACATGATCACTACATTTCATCAAATTTCACTTCCACCTAGTCGACCAAACTCCTTGCATGACCCATCCTTCTAGGATATGCACTTGTTCAGGATAATTCCAAGTGTGTTGCCCAACACTTGTTCAACACCTGACTTTTTGTAAACCATGCACACATGTTCTTCCTTCGAATGTAGGCTTTCTAGTTCAGTTGGGCATGCCTAATCCACCACGCATATCCAAACAATTCCAACTCCCCATACATGCACCCTGTCGCGTAGTCTCTCACCGACATGGGTCATTCCATCACCCGATTTGCCTAACCAAGGCAACCTTAATGCATGCCCACTCATGCATAAACCGTGAGAATGTAAGAGACTTGGGCTAAAAGTTCACATAATAAAAGTTAATAAAGGAAAAAATAAGACCATCATTAAGGGACACTTATTCCAAGTTGAATGTTCAGAAAAACATCCTAGTGGGTGTTCATTTGGTTTATTATCACTAAGGAAATTGGCAAAGAAAATTGCAAAGGATTTGGAAAGGAAAGTAGCATTTATTGAAATTTATTTATAAAAATATTGGAAAATAGGAGAAAAGGAAGGTGAAAGGTCACAAGTTGCATGTGAGGAAGAAAAAAAAGGAAAACAATGGAAAATGAAGAAAATGGAGGCCTCATTGACACAAAGGCTCTTGAGGATCAACTAGCAAGATTTTGATCTCTATTCTCTTTCTCTCTCACACACTCTTAGACACTTAAAAGTTTTCTTGGAGCAATTCAGCATTGTGCCAAGGAGGAGGAAAGAAAGAAAAGGAAGGACAATGAAAGCAAAGATCAAGCAAGGAAGAGTAGGATCTAGCAGCTTCAATATGAATACTTCCATGTAACATATTGCATGTGTGATTTCCTAGCTATTTTGGACATGCATGACTTATGAATGTTGGTATTTGGTTCTCTTACTATCGGTGGCATAGTTTTGTTGGGTTTTGACAGTGGTTTTCAACCTCGCCTTGACTTTTTTGGATGCCATGTTGTGTTGGGATTTTGATCTCGCTTTTGAGCTTTGGAATTGTTGAATGGAGTTCGGAATCTGGGGCGAATGTGGTCTCAAGGTTCATTCGCAAAGGCCTATGAATCCATTGATCGGTTTTCCTTCATTGTCTTCAATTTTATTTCCTTGATCTAATGCTAGAGTGCTCCATGAATGTTCTAAGTGACCAAGAGTGTGTGAGAGAGTGGAAAATTTGCCAAGTTCTCTACCAATATTTACACTATTAGCAGTAGTAAAAGATGCAAGTATAGATGTATGTCTCTCCCTTTATTGCTATGTCGAGAATATGTCACGTTGTGTGGCAATACTATCGGGGGAGTTATGGCTCATTTTTATAGTAATAAAGTATTAATACGGTTTTCTATAACATTTTAATTAAAATAATTAAATAACTGGGTTATTGATTATTGTTAATATTGTTGGATATTTTGGACAGATATATGGTAATAGATATTTAATTTAAATTATTTTAAGTGAGCTATAATATTAGTAAATTTATTAAAAAAATAAAAAATAAAAAAAATTAAATATAAATTTTTAAAATGAAAACTTAAAATTTTAACCAATTATTTAATTATGATGAATTTAATATTATTTTTTTTGAAAAAATAACGATGCTGAAAATTGACTAATACGTCTCTAAAAAAATATTTAAATATAATTTTTTACAATTAAAACTTAATATTTTAACAAATTATTTCATTTTGATGAATTTAATATTAATGTTTTTGAAAAAATATAATGCTTGAAATGAACTAATATAGATTCATTTTTACTTAAGGAGAATAATAAGCAAATGTAAATCTCTTGTTACTTATAAGAGTTTAAATTAAGATAGATTTATATGTTTTTACATATTTATGTTTTTTATAAGAGTGCAAATTAAGATAGATTTATTTATTTTTACAAATTTAATAACTATTTTTCTATTTTAATTTAAACACATACATTATAGTGAAGGCTAAGTATAATTTATTATGGCTTTGAAACTATGTGATTTCTACCATATGTTTGGATGTTGTATACAAGAATGAAGATACATCTTGTTTTTGATACACAACATAACACAAATGATATGCATGGAACATATTTGTACAATTTTCTTAACATTATTGTGCATCCATGTGGATGTCATACCATTTACTGACTTAAATGATACATTGCTTAAAGCTCATATGGACAAAATTTATCCACATCCACATACTAACCACATCTCATATGCTTAAAGAAGGAAGTACACACTTATGTAACATGATTCTACAACTATGCAATGTACAACAATAGTACATGCAATGGCTTCAACAATGGAAAGAGTTGGGTGAAGCCACAATTCACAAACAACACACACAACGATCAAAGTGTAGTGGATTGCATAATGATTTCAATAATCAAGATAATAAATTACATAGTGATCCACAATTTCCATGATGAGATGCTATTAGACCATGAATTACTATTCTTAGAGCTTAAGTGCACAAAAAGGAGGTCGAGGAGACAACCCATAGCACATAAACTTGTACAAAAACAAAATTGTACTCACCACAAAAAATCATAAATATTTAAAGAAAAAATTGAAAGAATCACCTCTTAGTGAAGTTTCATGAATAAAACCAATTAAACAATAAATCTAATGGGGATTATCCAAACAACATTGGAACACTACAAATTTAAGAGATCGAGGTAAGGAAAGGTAATGTCAAAAAAATTCTCAATGAACCCATTATAAAAGGAGTGTAAGGTGGCAAGAGCACAAAGTAAATATAAAACAACAACAAGGAAAATAATATTCTTTATATGTTGATTATGAAGATGAAAAAATGAAAATTTGTGAGATATAAGACACAAGAAATGTCAAAAATGGAAAAGTAAAACTTGAAAACTTTTTGGATGGAATCACAAGCCTGAAAATAAGTGGTCTTGAATAATGCTACATTAGCATAGCAGTTATCTCATGTGAGAAATATGTATGAAATCACATCAAAGAAAAGAAAACCAAAAGAAATCAAAATGAGGAAAAAAGTGCTAAAAAAAAAAATGTGCAAAAACAAAAACATATAAAAAAGATGGAAGTAGGAAAAGAAAAATCCATTGAAACATTGCAAGCAGGATACTCGAAATGGGAAAATGAATCCCTAAGTAAACACATTACAACCTTATGTGATAAACTAATCAAATATGGGTTCCCAAGCAATGAGGGAACATATCTCATTGAGTTTCTATTATTTCACGAAATATAGCAAAGGGCTCCTCTGCATGAATGGCTGACTGCTTCGAAAAGGAAGCCATCAGAAGAGACACATAATGATTGAAATGTAAGAGAAAATTAAGAATATTTGTAAAAATCATAAACCTCATACCGCAAACTACAGCTTCCGAAGAATACCTCAGCGCAAAAACTATTTTTCCAGCCCTCTGGATAGACACGCTACACAGTCAATGGGAGACATGTCTCTCGAGGACATCTCCATCCCATAAGTCGTCGACGAATTTCTTGGCGAGAAATTTATAGTTGTCCTTCCCACAACAAATTTATAATTGTTGGATGTCCCTCCCGCAAACAGATCGACCATTAGATTCTGGACAACGACTCTGAATCTAGGATCGACAATGTTATTGTTGCTGATGAGACCCGCTGCCTTTGCATCCACACATTCATTCAGGCATCTATATTCCCTCTTTGTTGGGTCAGTAATATTACAGAAACATAAAGCATAGAGGGTTTTTGTAGATTCATCCATTATTTTGGGCACTTGAATTGCATATGTCTCAGAGGGAGCACGATCTGCATCCTTGCTAAAGTGCTTTCGGCTTGCATTCCCATCTCTTGGTCTCCAGTGAGATGAACCCCAACTCTAATTGGTCTCTGTGATCCATATTCCATTCCCCTGTTTTCTTTATTTATATAAAGGAGGGGAGGAATTAGTCAGTTCTGTAATAGGACCAAGAAGCTGTGATTCTACTGAGTGAGAGATCTTACGAAGGAGGTATTATTTTCTTGGGTGCTGAAGTGAAGTGGTTCTTGTTCCAGAAAAATGGGCTTCAAATGGTTTCTGGAAGGTGGGACTGCCTCAGTTGTGGTAGGGTGCAACACGCACCCTCTGGATCTAACAAAGTGCGCATGCAGATACAAGGTGAACAAAATGTTCGCCCCACATTTGCCTTTGCTAATGTGGGCGTTGGTTTACCAGCGGCGGAATTATCCCCCCAGAAGAAGGTAGATTCAATCTTTGTAGGAATCTGCATGGTTCAAACGAAGGGGATGTCTGCGCTATTTTCTGGTGTGTCTGCAACCATGCTCCGGCAGATCCTGTACTCGACCACTCGCATGGGCTTATATGAGATTCTGAAGGAGAAGTGGCGGGAGCCGTGTTCAAAACCGGGTAACCTGCCCCTTATCAAGAAGATCGGCGCAGGGTTTCTCGCTGGCGGTATCGGCGCTGCTATGGGTAACCCTGCAGATGTGGTGATGGTGAGAAGGCAAGCCGATGGGCGCCTCCCGGTTTCCCAGAGGCGCAACTACACGAGTGTTGCCGATGCCATCGGTCGCATGGTAAGACAAGAGGGTATCACTTCGCTGTGGACAGGGTCATCTTTAACGGTCTAGAGGGTCATGATCGTGACAGCCTCGCAGCTGGCCTCCTACGATCAGATCAAGGAGACCATTAGCTGGCATGTGTATTTGTTAATTCTCCTCTTGTTAATCATAGTATTTGTGCATGATCCAGCGCAAATTTTGGCATGACGTAGTCTCTCGTTGTTTATGGAAGCTGAATGGAGCCTCTACCCACTGTTCCATTCAAATTCAAAACATATTTCTGGTAAAAGGCGGCAATTTTAACATTCAAATTTCATCCATGATGGTCCATGTATGCATACATGATGAATGACATGCTACGACATGCTACGGCTTATTGGGCATAGCGTGGTGAACGAACGACGATGGGAGAGAGAACTCCAGCGTGGGGTGAGGGACCCACAGGGATGTCACATCGACTGGAAAAAAAGAGAAAAATCCATTTAACGACTTTCCAAAAAGTCTCATTATAGACTACTCTGTTGACAACTATGTTTTTGGAATGATAGTCAAGGATTTAGCCTAGACTGCCATATTTATCATCAAATTCCTTTCTATACTACTAACCAGATTTCATAAATATCTGATCAGAAGAGAATGGAAATGATGTTAATTCGTTTGGTCAAAGACTTAACACCATGGAAACGAATTGGTGCACGAGGTGCGGGCCTTCCTCCTACAACCAAAATTTTAAAATTTAGATGGAAGAACAAGTAATCAAATAACATATTTATATGGAAATCTCTGAGCTCAATTTGGGCAACTTAGAATTTTAGGGCTACTTTCTATAAAGGAAATTTTGGAAATATTCCTGATTCTATTGCCAAAAGAATCAGTTATCAAGAGAAATTCCTAAGAAATTAGGGAGATGTGTGATCTTACTACTGTTAGACCAGGTAACTAACTGCAAGCCACTTTTTTGCAGAAATGTGTCACTAGTGACATGTGTCATTACAACAATGAATTGGTTGAGAAAAAAAAAGGAGCCATTCAAAAGAAAAAGCCTATCAGCCTAAATATAATATAATATAATGTTATCTAATATTATTAGTAATTTTGTTTTTTAATATAGTAGAGAGAGGTTTTTATTATAATTTATATAATGTTATCTAACATTATTAGTAATTTTGTTTTTTAACATAGTAGGGAGAGGATTTTATTGTTTTGTAGGACTAATAGTTGTTATAGTACTAGTCTCGCGCATTCATCATAAAATGACAATAAAACATCATAAATTGTATATAAATATTTAATACTAAGTTATATAAGTTATTAAATTTTGTTCAAAATGGGCCCATATATTGATTGGGCCAAGATTTTATAAATATTAGCCTTTAACATAACAATTTGGCAAGAAATCTTGTCCCAACTACGTCCAGATCTAAATTACTAAACAAGTCAAAATGCACTACAAAACATTCCCCTAACTTCTATCAACCAATACACCTATCTTAATGGACAAAATCTACCCATGGTATTCGCCCAAACTCCCCACAGTATTCTCCTTAGTTTTTCGGGGGGGGGGATAATAAAATAAGGTTTCTAGAGAGTCCATTTAGCCTGTAAAAGGGGATAGGAGCTAGGCCTTGAGATCATTTGGGTTTATCTATCTTATTGTATTTTTCCTAAGAAATTGGCGTGTCCAGTTCCAGTTTGATCTGAGGGACGAAAACCTCGTGGGTGTTATTTTGTCTCGTGGATTCATCCAAGGTCCACGATTGTGCTTCAATATTTTGTTTTCTCTTTTAATGAGCAGTCAGGCATGCCACTGTAGGGGCTCTGATATTTTTGTATGGGAATGTACTCGTTTCTTTAGTTAATAATATAAGCAAAAGTTGCATTTCAAAATCCCGTTGTGTTTGGTGTCTTGTTGAAAATATTTTTATGAGAACACCTAAATGTACCAGATCTTTTGATTATTTCGTTGTTTGGGATCTTACATATTGGAGTTGGTTTTTTCGTATCATCCCGAGAGCTTCGAGAGAAACTTGTTTTCAGTGATCCTCTGTAATCACCCTGGCTAGAATCTCATCAATTTCGGTGGTTCTCCATAGCCACCCTAGTTGACCATTGCATAAAAATCACTTTCCCATTGTTGAAGTTTACTTGCAGGTAATTCTCAAATCTTTCCTCAAGGTGCCAGAACATTTTTGTGTTGGATAGTGGGAGATCAGGTTATTTTCCAGCAGGGGTTCAAGTTTATTGGAGGACGAATTTTTGAGGACTCTAGAGGACATTCTAAAAAAAAATTGAGGTTGAATTTTTCCTATTCAAAATTGATCTCCTAAGGGGGGGGGTCGAGGGTCAGTTTGTCACAAGTGGAAAAAATGAAGGTCATGGGTCTATTACATAAAGTTGAGTGAGCTCTGTGGAACCTTTTCTGAAATGCACAAGATCGATGGAGTTTGTGTTAAGAAAAATTAATACAGGCGCATATGTTGGATCAATTTCATGGTCATAATGTTCCATCTTTGAATAAAGTGCAATGTCAACTTATGTCTGGGAAATAGTATTTTAACTATCAGATTGATGGACTAAGTTGGGTTAGACAGTAAGAAATTTGAATGACAATGTGCATCCTTTGTAGATAATAGTAACAAAGCTAGTGCATAAAGGCAAAATTGGTGTATCCTTTTGATGGAATAGGATTGCTTGTGTTATGCAATTGTTGGGTTGAAAAATTTGTTGTGCGTATTCCTGTGTTAATTTTTTTGTTGCAACATGATTGGAGTGAAGAGCCTGTACAATGTTGATTGGCTATGAGCTGTAAAGTCTTAGATCACATGCGATTAGAGCTAGTGTGCATCGTTGTATAACATTTTAGTGACTTCCTATAGGAAAAGATAGAGAGTTAGCATGTGGTGTGATAGACATAGAGCCAAAGTGTAGCATTATAGAGATCAATCATAAAGGAGTTTATTGGATGATGATACGTTTTGATGGGTTGTTTGTTATGCCAGATAATTTAGACATTCATTACATGGTATTCTCTCTGAATTTATTTCTGTTTTTTAAAAAATTATCTACTCATTAACTATTGGCACAATATCCCAGTGAGTGGTTGTATCTTTGAGAGAGAGTTTGTGATTATGTTTTTTCAAATATCCTTGTTCTGTGAGGTCAGAGGTATTTGATTATTCGTTGTTGTTATAAGAGGTTTCATGGGTGTGTTCGTAGATGAATAAGTGTGAAGTGTCTTGATGTATGGTTTTATAGTGTTTTAGCTATATTGCTATTGTATGGAATGTATTGCCAATTTATTGCCATAATTGTCTTACATTCAATCAAGGACTGTGGTTGCAAGTATATGCTAGAGATATGTGTTATTAGTGCCTTTGTAAAGTTGTTCGGAAACTTTTATTCAATCTAAGACTGAGAGTTACTATCCTTTGAGGACAAATATCATCATATACATAGGCTTTCCCCTAGATACATATTTGTGTATGTGTGTTGAATCTTGATGCATGTTAATGATTTGTGTTATCAATCATGAATTTACTTCTACAGATTGTAGAGTAGATTCTAGTCTTGTGATTTAGTAAATTCCACGAGTATTTTAGGATCTACACATTAAAAATATACTTTGGCACAAAGCTAGATTCACAGGAAGAGAATTCAAAGTTGTCATCACAGTAGATTCAAGTTTGAAGATCAGTTTTGAAATTTTTTGGTGAGCCCTGGTATTGTACCAAGAGTGCTGCAACTCCTAAAGGATACTCTACTTTACTTTATCAACCCGAGGTTCGTACAAACTTGGAGGTGTCAATGTTATATACATAATAGATGCATTTTACTCATGCCATCGTCTTCTCAGCTCTACGATGAAGTGCTACTGCTAGGGTTACTTCTAGGAAAGGAAGTTTGTCACACTTCTAAATGAAAGCTAAGACTGAAAATAACTCATGAACATTACTCTATTAGCCAGAAAAGAAACTATTCTAGATCATAAGGACTCATCTAGCTATCTGCAAGAAAAGAAATACACACTTAAGCTAATGCAAGAAATAGCGTTAAACTAAGTGGCATTCATGACTTAAATTTTTGAATTGAACTTGCAGAAAGGGAAACTAATCTAGGCACACATGTTGAACCAAATGATTGATTGAACTCTATCAATATCATGCTTAATTTGTATGCTTAACAATGCATCTATCAATGACCTAACTATGGTTGTAAATAATTATGTTTTGCAACAAAAGAAGGAGGCACTGAGGTGACCTAAGAGTGTATTGGACTGAAGGTTTTAGGGTTGAAGGTGTCTTGGAGGCTATGCCAGGTCTATATGAGGTGAAAGAGAGGTTTTGTGCTGAAGCAGTGACTGATTGGCGCTGCTACATGATCTTCTATAGGATGTCCTAAAACTCTATAGGAAACAGGACCCGAGTAGTTTGAGGTGGAATGAAGGTGTATCTAGGTGGATGGAAGGTAACCAACCCTTTGGCCAATCTCATAACTTCTCTCAAAGCCTATGGTTCACTTACAAGGTGTCTCTCGGTGTGGTGGTAGAGATTTCCAAAAAACAGGTTGGAGGTGATTTAATTGGAAGTTGGTTTATGAGGGGTGGAAAATGAAGTGAATGGTGTTTGGGAAGTCCTCCTCTGATGCTCTACTAAAGCCTACAAGAAAACTACATGTTCATGCATTCATCATTGACAAATCTATCGTGAAAATGGTGGAAAATATGAGTTGAATTTAATCAAACCTACCTATGCACTTGAAACAGAAAACTAACTCTGCAACTACAAAATGTTCATGATAAATAAATCAACCTATCTAAAATTTTCAAGAAAACATAAACTGAAAACAAGTTTGGGACTGTGGTGAAGATCTACCCTCCTCAAGCTCCAATGGGAGAGGTGAGAGAGGGAGAATTTAACACACAGTTTTGGAGTTTTTTTATGTTACTCAACATGAACTAAAAGAGTTAACTACAAAAATCATGAAATGTAAAGAAACTAACAACAACAACATGCCATGTAAGAAAACTAACTACAATAACATGAAAAACACAAATACATAAGAGAGATTGAGGCCAATGGATTGGGCCCTAACCCACAAGCTCATCTCCCTAGAACTAACTCAGTGAAGTAGAAACTAAATACTCATTTGATTTCATCATCAATATTGTTACATAGCATATGAAAGTAAAAAATGTATATTGAAAAAGCTAAGAGTGCTCCAACTATCTCTAAAAATCGAATCCTAGTGAGCTCTTGCTCTGCCCTATTTATCCTAAAGGGTAGCTACCAAAAACTCCCTAAAAAGTAGGTGGTTTTTCTCCTTGGAACTAGAGAGAAGTGAAGTTTGGCTCCCCTTGATATTCCACTTGCTTGGTTCCATTTGATTTTGAGTTGTTGGAGGAGAATATCGAGGATCCCTTGGCTACCTTTAGGAGTTAAGGAGGTGGTCAACCCCCTACAATCACTCCTTCTCTACTCCGAGCCATGATTGTGCATTATTCAGCAAAAATGGCACATTCTCTTGATTTTCTTACATTCAAACCACATTAGGCCTTCGAAGTATGGCACCCTTAATATACCATCTACACTAAGCAACATATGACCATATTGCAATTAAATGTGAGAAAGAGAGAGTAATTCGGATGAAAAGGTAACAACTAACCCCTTAAAATGTACCTAATGATGGTGCTCATTATCACTCCCCTACCAAATGGTTGCTCATCCTCTGAGAAATTTAGTCCTATTTCTTTATCTGTTTCAGTGCTTTAGTGGCTTCTATGACATCCCAAGTAATCAGGGAAGGAGTCCCCTCAGGAGGGTAGAATCCAACATTATTTTCTTCCTCCTCACATTCTTTGTCTTCTTCAGCTTGGCATTTTCCTTCACCCAGTCCCAGCAACAAAGGTGGACTGAGTTTTAACCCAAGCCATTGAATCTTCATTTTTTGCATAGCCCTCTTATACAAAGGTGCCCTTTCTATGGAATTTCTCAATATCTCTAGAGTATGATGCTCCATGTTTCTTAGTGTTACACAGTAATTTGTCACCGTCCCTACCATTCCCCGTCCCGCACAATGGAGGACCCATAATGTGACACCGTCCCTACCATTCCCTGTCCCGCACAATGGAGGACCCATAACGTGACCTGTGAACACTGTCATGCACTGAAAACATCATCATTGCATCCCTCTGAGTATGAGCTTCATTTCCCCTTGAGACGTCTCCTTGCAAAATCCATGAAAAACAGCTCTTTTTGCATTGGCGCGGGTAGACAGTTCAGTGCTCGCGCCAATCAGGGAAATCCTGTAAAGAGGTCGCGCCACTTGGCGCTCTGTCATAGAGCAGCAATCGCGCCACCCATTTTAGGGACTGTTTTTTAAATATGGATGGCGGAAGTTGAGTTCAAACAAACTCACAACCATCGCCTATCTTGAGTTGGGAGGTTTGGCTGCGGGAGTTCTATGGAAGGGAAGTAGTTTTGCCACCTTCTATAGAACCTTCCTTGTTGATAGGGCCAATCCCATAATAATAGGGATCCCAACTCCCTCCTTCCCCATCTATATAAGCTTGCTCAGATCCATGGCAAGCTAGTCTTGAAGTGCTGAAGCTTTGCATCTCCCTATTTCCCAAGTGCCTTTGTGCTGTAAAGAATCCCTTCTTTCCCTTAAGGCCCATTAAGCAAGGAGATCTTTGTTACGAAGTAGACTCGAGAGGTTTCCTTCCTCAAGCAGCTTTGCGAGACGTGGACAACCTGGAGACCTGCATTTGGCGGAGGTCTACGTCGAACTCGGTTGTAACTTCTATTCGTTTATCACTTTATTGATGACTGCGATTATGGTTCCACCTCTTTCGGTAATCATGTTAATGCGATATCTTTTCTGACCGATATTTAGTTACGTATGCTGGTTCCTATGCATGTATCTGTTCGTCTCTTCTGTGTGCAGGTGTTCGTCCACGGAGATCGTGGAAGAATTGTGATCTGCCAGGGCCGAAGGACGGGGGCATCTTCTTCTTCAGATCTAGCGTTGGAATCCAGGTAGGCTCTTATCCCAAGTCTTTCATTTCGTAACTAGGAGCTTGCGTCATAGCATTGTTTGTTTGTTGCTAGACCCTTGCTGGGCTAGTAGGGATCGCCTCTGTCCGCAGAGGGGATTTACCTCCTCAACAAATTGGCGACTCCACTGGGGATCGTCCGGTTTTCCTTGTCCCGTTTATGATTGGTTCGCTTTGATTGTTTCTCCTTGCTTGATGAACCTTCTGGGTTGGGTTCTTTCATTATTTTAGCCTCTTGGTTTGCTTAGCTTGTATTGGTCTACTTTCAGAGTAGCTTGTTTTTTAATTTTTATTGAATAACTCAACTGGCGCGGGTTTTAACCCGACAGTCGCGCCACTTGGCGCTTGTTGCATTTGTCTGTCTCGCGCCAATCGGCCTCTGGCGCCAGTTTCAAGTCCACAGTCGCGCCACCCCTGTGACTTTTTGAGTTTTTTCATTTTTTAGCTTTCTGAGCTTGACCAGTACTTTTCTTCTTGATTTCCTGATTGTTTGAGTGTGTTGGAGTCTTGTTTGACTGGAATTCACCGCTATCCTTTGGTTGTTTGCCTCTGTCTATCGGTTTCACGATTTGAGCCCTAGGGCATCTAGTGGCATAGTGAATCGAGCCCTCCTTGGGAGTTTTGGTGTCTTGATTGTCCTGTCAACTTGTTGATTGATTCTCCACGCCCTCTTAGCAGTCTTTGATTGTTTTGTTGCGTCTTTTGAGTGATTTTTCATTCTTTCATTCAGAATTCGTTTGCCCTTGCTTTGGACCCAGATCACACGGTCCATTGGGTGTTTTCGAGTCTTTCTTTGATTTGAGAGACTTTGGGTTGATTTAGAGATTTGGTTGCTTGCTTTGTTGAGTGAATGTTGCTTGCTTCGCTCTCTTAGTTATCATTTCTCCAATTGTTCCTTTTGTTTTCAGTGCACATTAGCCATTAAACATTGAAAATCAAAAAAATATATATATAATCTCTTTTGTTTTTTAATTAGTGCAAATTGTCATCTTTTCCGTATTACTAGTGATTAGTATTTGAATGAAAAGTGTGCAATTGCATTAGTTGCATTAGAGACATTCTTGTTTGTATTCCTTTCATTTCGTTTGTATAAAAGCTCTCAACTCTCATTTAACTAGTTTTCATCGAACGAAATGTTGCATCGTGGCATATAGCTTGCATTTAGGAGACACTACATACGATAAGGCCTGGAAATTGAAACTTAATTGAAGATCAACCGTAAAATTCATTCAATTAACCTAAGGCAACATTGGAACTTAACGCAACATATTTAGAAGGTCTAGGCTAGAGACGTGTTCCGGCGTCGTTAAACCTAGCAGCTGTCGTTCGCCTATTGGCTTTAGACAGCGCTAGTACGGACTTGCGCTCCCCGTACCGTCGCGTATATAAAGGGAGACCCCTATAGGTTTTCAATCCTTTATCCATAGAAAGCCGAGTCTGCCGCCCTATACCCGTGATACACCGAACACAGCATTCGGGGAGACTACCTGCACGTACGGAAAGTCCTTGGTCGATTTCTGTTTCATTTTTTGAAACCAAGGTGTATATTGCAGTTCACGGATATTTGGTACACCCTTTTGTGCCTAGTTTTTCCTGAGCAGTCATTTGGTCTTTTCTGACTCCCTAAACTTGAAAAGACCGTCAAGCGCTTGTCCTTTCACGCTTGTGTCACCTCTGAAAGAGATAGAGTCATCTTTTTATCGTTTCTCGACTCTTAAAACATGAAACGGTAGGATTTGTTTATTTTCCAATGTGGTAAAATCAATCTCCCACGATAACACACCCGTTTAGATATTGCTTGTGACTGTTTGATCGTGTGTCTTAACTCGTTTTCAGCCCGTGTGTGGTTTTAAGTTTGATGGCAACTTTTTCAGAGTTCACCAACCAAGGAATCCCCTCAGAAGGGAATCCTGGTCATTTTCCTCCTTTTGGAAATGTTGGTGCTCCTTACATGGCGACGTTGTCCCTTCCTGGGTTAACTGTTGGGTTGCCTGTTTGGTTGTTCTCAACCTCTATTGTCCCGGATGTCTCCACTACTGTTCAATCAGTTCCTCCACCTGAACAACCTCATATTGATTCCAAGGTGGACCTCTCCCCTTCTTCGCCTGTTTCTGCGTCCTCCTCTTCTACTTCGCCTGGTGAAAGTCTGGATTCAAGTAACCAGGTGGCTAAGAAGAAGAAGAAGAAGAAGTCTGATAAGCGAGAGGCTAAAAGTGCAGCCACTGTTTCTGAAATATCTCCTCTCGATAAACCTTCCAACCCTCCACGGAAAGTCAAGTTCCCTTGCCTGTTGTGCACAGGATACCATCTTCTTCGAGACTGCCCTGGCATCCCCAAGGTGCTCGAAGCATGGTCCGATGGCCATCCGCCGTTGCCTTTGACTTCCGGGAGCCAAGTTGGGGGCACGTCTTTAACTGGTACTGATAAGGCTCCTAAGAAGCAGGGTAAGATCACCAATCCCTGTAAGTTGTGTGAAGGGCACCATGCCATTCACCTTTGTCCTTATATGGATGAAGCCAAACTAGTTTTGGACAACCCAACCGGTTCTACACCATGCCTTCCACCTGGTTATAATCGGCTTTCTTCGAGTCCTCCACCAGCTGATCCTACGATTGGTCAAGAGTCATCCTTGGTCGATCCCACTCCCCCGAAAATTCAAATTCACGAATCCGTCCCTGACCAACCATTGGTCGTAGGATCGGTTGAACTGGCCCCGTCCGCGGTGCACCAGGTCTTTTCTGTCGAGAGTGGATCTCACACCCCCCATGTCCTTCTGATCTCTTCAGATTCTTCAGACTTGGAGAAAGATTCTCCTGTCCCTGTACTTCAAGAAGCTCCTACTCCACCTCCCATGATGGAGGCTTCGGAGGATATCCCTCCCGCCTTCGAGATGGAGGTTATGGAGGATGCTTCTTCTACCGTAACATCAGGGGAAAACCTTTGCATTTCGATGGTAGCCCCTCCGAGTAGTTTGGTCGCTTCCTTTGATTGGAACCGATTTGCGGGATTCCGCCTTCCGTCTTACGTGCCTTTCGAGATCACAGTACAGGCTCTTGGTCTGGTCGTACCCAGCACCATTATAGACGAAGGTGCCTCTGTTAGTATTCTATCCTCAACTACCTGGCAAGCTTTCGGTTCGCCGCTGCTTGCGCCTGTTACGCAGAATCTGTTGACTTTTAACAGAAGGACGAGTCAACCGTTGGGGATCCTTCCAAGGTTACCGGTTACTTTGGGAGGCAAAACCGTCCATATGGACGTGATGGTTGTTCCAGGCCCCTTGGATTTCAATCTGCTCCTGGGGCGCGATTACACCTATGCCATGGGAGCGCTTGTCTCCTCCCTTTTTCGTGTGGCCTGTTTTCCACATGAAGGACGGATTGTGACCATTGATCAGCTGTCGTTCTTTGGTCCCAATGTGGCATCCGGTCCGCCATCACCCCCTCCTGGTTTTTATCCACCCGTTGTATCTGCCCCACCGCAGGTCAACTATGTGGCTACTTACCCCGTGTCTGTGCTCAGTGATGATGCCGTTGTGCATAATGTGCTGGGGGCATTGGGTCCTGACTTCCAGGATGTTTCCCTTCCATCAGGAGTGGAACTCTTGGAAGCACCGCCTTCTTATTCTTTTTGATGTAAGTCGGTTAGAGCACGGTTTCCTCCCTGGGTCAAGCTCTTTAAAAAATGAAACCAGGATCTTAGAGCATGGTTTCCTCCCTGGGTCAAGCTCTTTAAAAAATGAAACTAGGATCTCGGAGCAGAGTTCCTTGTCTTGTGTCAAGCTCCCTAAAAAATGAAACAAGGTTGTCGGAGCAGAGTTCCTTGTCTTGTGTCAAGCTCCCTAAAAATTGAAACAAGGTTGTCGGAGCACAGTTCCTTGTCTTGTGTCAAGCTCCTTAAAAAATGAAACAAGGTTGTCGGAGCATAGTTCCTTGTCTTGTGTCAAGCTCCTTAAAAAATGAAACAAGGTTTGTCGGAGCACAGTTCCTGGTCTTGTGTCAAGCTCCCTAAACCACGAAACAAGGTGTTTGAGGATAGTTCTTTTAATGTGTCAACCTCGTTAAAATAATGAAACACGTTCCCGTTCAATTCGAGTCTTTGTTTAGATCTCGTAAAATCCCAGTCGAGTCTTTCTCTTGATCTCGTAATTTGAACCTTCACTCCATCTGCCTTTCATATGGAATAAAGCTTGGGGGGCATGTACCTCGAATTGAGTCACCATGCTGGGGGCATGCTCACTTTTTCAAGCATAGTTTGTTTCCGTTTCAAGCTTGTGTAAAAATGAAACCGGTTTCAAGCATAGTTTATCTTTGTTTCAAGCTTGTGTAAAAATGAAACCATTCTTACTTTACCTCTTGTGATTGCCATTTTATCAGCCTATTTCTGCCAGATGAGCCTTGGTTTTCTCACTCCATTGTCACTATCTGCTTGGCCGATCATATGCCTTCACTTGGTTGTTTTACCCGTTCCCGAGGAACCGCTGCTATGAGTGGTCTTGTTAGCCAGCCTCTCGACCTTTATTTGTTCAGAGTAGTTCCACCATTACCGGAACCAGTTGCTACCCTTTATACCACTCGTTCCTCCAGGAGGAGTCATCTTTCAGCTCTTTTCTGACTCTCTAAACATTAAAAGATTGCCGAGGCCCTTGTCGTTTCGATCTCGTTAAAATGGACACGAATCGACATTCACCCAGTATAAGTTTAACCCTTTTTCGGGCTGGGATGGATCGATTACGAAAAAGGAATACCCTAGCCTATCGCGACTAGGAGGTTTTCCCGGATATTGTTTTCTACCTTTTCGGATCTGGGGAACTATTTACGAAAAGGGACTTGTGGAGTTTTCTTTTCCGCTGTCTTTTCAAACTCTCTAAACATGAAAAGACGCCGAGTTCTTCCTTTGTCAGACTCGTTAAACCCTGATGACATTGGATTCCGTCGAAATGACGTTTCTCCGAGTTTCTCCTTCCTAGGACTCGTTAAATGCACTAGGATGGATTCGCCCGAAGGGCGGACTTATATCACAAGCATATGCTATCCCCTTCAAGCTTGATTATCAAAAATAATTGGGGTACTCGCCAGAAATGGTGGGGGAAAAAATGGAACCATCGTCGTTGTCGTCGGCAGTATGTCGCTCTTGAACATGGCACTTGCCTGCATTCGTGTCGGGTTGGGGACATCTCATCTCGTTGCTTCACTTTGCTTCCATGGGTTTGGGTAATCTCTTTTGACCTCTCATCTGTTCACTGCCTCGTCGCCATGACCTTTGATCTGTTGATGTCAAATACTGCCAAGTCCATTGTCGTGCTGTTTATATGTTCAAGAGAAGTTGGCCTCTGCGAATATCAACCTTCCTCTGTTTCTCATATGATCCTGATTCACAACAAAACATTATGTTCCTCTGTCTCGTGTCGATGATGTGGGAATCATTATGGCCCACCTTCGATCAAGGTCACTTCCCGTCGACTTCAACTCATTATCCAGGAAGTTGGTCTAGAGACTCCTGATGGTACCTTGGAGCCTGCATGCCTCAATGGCAGGTTCGTCGCATTCGACGTGAAGTTTACATCATTGACTTCCGATCGAATGATTCTGCGGGTGTTCGACGTCAACTCATTTATTCACACGTCGTAGATTGTACCTGTAGTACCTTGAGAACCATTGTCATTATTGGTGGTTTCTCTCGCGTCTGTTAACAGCTTTCATCATTGGCTGGTAATCAGACGATGTTCTTGCATGTTCGACATCAGCTCACACATTCGCATGCTAGAACTTGTACTTGTTTGGGTCGAGATGGAGCGCAAGACCCTGGATTGTGTCTGTTGTAATCCAGGCTGCGGTTGCGGATTATTGTCATTATGTACATGACTCAATGATTGGATGGCTGCGACCATACCCGAGTCTATTTGTTTGATCTTAGTTGGATGGCTGCGCCCATACCCTGGATCCGGATTATAGCATACTCTGTTCGGATGGCTGCGTCCATACCATATATATACATCATGTACTTGAAATATCAGTTGTATCTGTCTGTGCAGGTTTTCCGACGGCGGGCCTTCAGTTGGACATGTTCTCGTAAAGCATTTCACCCCTCTCTCTCTCGGGCCTCATGCTTTAGGGGGCATCTGTTACACAGTAATTTGTCACCGTCCCTACCATTTCCCGTCCCGCACAATGGAGGACCCATTATGTGACCTCGTGGAACATCGGCCATGCATTGAAAACATCACTACCGCATCCTCCAGTATGAGTCATTTCCTTGAGACATCTCCTCAGAAATCCATGAAAACAATCCTTTTCACATCGCGCTGCAGACAGCCCAAGCATTTCGCCACCATGGGAAATCTCAGAACGAGGTCGGGCGGCCACTTGGCGCTTCTGTCATAGAGCAAGAATCGCGCCACCCATTTTAGGGATCGTTTTTATATGGATGGCGCAGTTGAGTTCAAATAAACTCACAACTACCGCTATCTTGGAGTTGGAGGTTTGGCTATCAGAGTTCTATGGAAGGGAAGTAGTTTTGCCACCTTCTATGGAACCTTCCTTGTTGATAGGGCCAATCCCATAATAATAGGGATCCCAACTCCCTCCTTCCCCATCTATATAAGCTTGCTCAGATCCATGGAAAGCTAGTCTTGAAGTGCTGAAGCTTTGCATCTCCCTATTTCCCAAGTGCCTTTGTGCTGTAAAGAATCCCTTCTTTCCCTTAAGGCCCATTAAGCAAGGAGATCTTTGTTACGAGACTCTGGAGAGGTTTCCCTTCCCTTGGCGAGCTTTGCGAGACGTGGACAACCGGAGACCCGTACGAAGGAGGCTGCGACGTCAGAACTCGGTTGTAACTTCTATTCGTTTATCACTTTAATAGATGACTATGATTATGGTTCCACTCCTTTTGCAATCATGTTAATGCGAGTAATATCTTTTCTGACCTATATTTAGTTACGTATGCTGGTTCCTATGCATGTATCTGTTCGTCTCTTCTGTGTGCAGGTGTTCGTCCACGGAGATCGTGGAAGGATTAGGATCGGCCAGGCCCAAGGACGGGGGCATCTCTTCTTCAGACGAGCGTTGGAATCCGTGTAGGCTCTTATCCCAAGTCTTTCATTTCCAGAACTAGAGCTGCTGTTCAATTGTTTGTTTGTTGCTAGACCCCCCGCCGGGCTAGTAGGGATCGCCTCTGTCCGCAGAGGGGATTTACCTCCTCAACAAATTGGCGACTCCGCTGGGGATCGTCCGATTTTTCCTTGTCCCGTTTATGATTGGTTCGCTTTGATTGTTTCTCCTTGCTCGATGAACCTTCTGGGTTGGATTCTTTCATTATTTTAGCCTCTTGGTTTTCTTAGCTTGTGTTGGTCTCTTTTCAGATTAGCTTGTTTTTTAATTTTCATTGAAGAACTCGACTGGCGCGGGTTTTTACCTGACAGTCGCGCCACTTGGCGCGTGTTGCATTTGTCTGTCTCGCGCCACTCGGCCTCTGGCGCTAGTTTCAAGGCCACAGTCGCGCCACCCCTGTGACTTTTTTGAGTTTCTTCAATTTTTGGCTTTCTGAGCTTGACCAGTACTTTTCTTCTTGATTTCCTGATTGTTTGAGTGTATTGGAGTCTTGTTTGATTGGAATTCACCGCTATCCTTTGGTTGTTTGCCTCTGTCTATCGGTTTCACGATTTGAGCCCTAGGGCATCTAGTGGCGTAGTGAATCGAGCCCTCCTTGGGAGTTTTGGTGTCTTGATTGTCCTGTCAACTTGTTGATTGATTCTCCACGCTCTCTTAGCAGTCTTTGATTGTTTTTCTGCGTCTTTTGAGTGATTGTTCATTCTTTCATTCAGAATTCGTTTGCCCTTGCTTTGGACCTAGATCACACGGTCCATTGGGTGTTTTCGAGTCTTTCTTTGATTTGAGGGACTTTGGGTCGATTTAGAGATTTGGTTGCTTGCTTCGTTGAGTGAATGTTGTTTGCTTCGCTCTCTTAGATATCATTTCTCAAATTGTTCCTTTTGTTTTCAGTGCACATTAGCCATTAAACATTGAAAAATCAAAAAAATAATCTCTTTTGCTTTTGTTAAATTAGTGCAAATTGTGATCTTTTCCATATTGCTAGTGATTAGTGTTTGGATGAAAAGTGTGCAATTGCATTAGTTGCATTAGAGACATTCTTGTTTGTATTCAGTTCATTTCGTTTGTATAAAAGCTCTCAACTCTCATTTAACTAGTTTTCATCGAACGAAATGTTGCATCGTGGCATATAGCTTGCATTTAGGAGACACTACATACGATAGGGCCTGGAAATTGAAACTTAATTGAAGATCAACTGTAAAATTCATTCAATTAACCTAAGGCAACATTGGAACTTAACGCAACATATTTAGAAGATCTAGGCTAGAGACGTGTTCCGGCGTCGTTAAACCTAGCAGCTGTCGTTCGCCTATTGGCTTTAGACAGCGCTAGTACGGACTTGCGCTCCCCGTACCGTCGCGTATATAAAGGGAGACCCCCATAGGTTTTCAATCCTTTATCCACAGGAAGCTGAGTCTGCCTCCTTTTACCCGTGATACACCGAACACAGCATTCGGGGAGACTACCTGCACGTACGGAAAGTCCTTGGTCGATTTCTGTTTCATTTTTGAAACCAAGGTGTATATTGCAGTTCACGGATATCTGGTACACCCTTTGTGCCTAGTTTTTCCCGAGCAGTCATTTGGTCTTTTCTGACTCCCTAAACTTGAAAAGACCGTCAAGCGCTTGTCCTTTCACGCTTGTATCAACTCTGAAAGAGATAGAGTCATCTTTTTATCGTTTCTCGACTCTTAAAACATGAAACGGTAGAATTTGTTTATTTTCCAATGTGGTAAAATCAATCTCCCACGATAACACACCTGTTTAGATATTGCTTGTGACTGTTTGATCGTGTGTCTTAACTCGTTTTCAGCCCGTGTGTGGTTTCGAGTTTGATGGCAACTTTTTCAGAGTTCACCAACCAAGGAATCCCCTCAGAAGTGAATCCTGGTCATTTTCCTCCTTTTGGAAATGTTGGTGCTCCTTACATGGCGACGTTGTCCCTTCCTGGGTTAACTGTTGGGTTGCCTGTTTGGTTGTTCTCAACCTCTGTTGTCCCGAATGTCTCCACTACTGTTCAATCAGTTCCTCCACCTAAACAACCTCATATTGATTCCAAGGTGGACCTCTCCCCTTCTTCGCCTGTTTCTGCGTCCTCCTCTTCTACTTCGCCTGGTGAAAGTCTGGATTCAAGTAACCAGGTGGCTAAGAAGAAGAAGAAGAAGACAAAGAAGAAGAAGCCTGATAAGCGAGAGGCTAAATGTACAACTACTGTCCATGAGAAATCTCATCTTGATAGGCCCTCCGACCCTCCGCGGAAAGTCAAGTTTCCATGCATGTTGTGCGCGGGAGACCATTTGCTTCGAGACTGCCCTGGCATTCCCAAGGTGCTCGAAACATGGTCCGACGGCCGACTGCCGTTGCCTTTGACTTCTGGGAGCCAGGTTGGGGGCACGTATTCATCTGGTACTGATAAGACTCCAAAGAAGCAGGGTAAGATCACCAATCCCTGCAAGTTGTGTGAAGGGCACCATGCCATTCACCTTTGTCCTTATATGGATGAAGCCAAACTAGTCTTGGACAACCTGACTGTTTCTACACCACGCCTCCCGGCTGGTTATAAACAGCTTTCTTTGAGTCTTCCACCGGCTGATGCCGTGATTGGTCAAGGGTCATCCTTGGTCGATCCCACTCCTCCAGAAATTCAGATTCAGGAATTCGTTCCTGACCAACCATTGGTCGTGGGATCGGTTGAACTGGCCCCATCTGCGGTGCACCAGGTCTTTTCTGTTGAGAGTGGACCCCATAACCCTCATGTTCTTCTGGTTTCTTCAGATTCTTCAGACTTGGAGAGAGATTCTCCTGTCCCTGTACTTCAAGAAGTTTCTCCTCCGCCTCCCAAGATGGAGGCTACGGAGGATATTCCTCCCACCTTCGAGATGGAGGTCATGGAGGATTCTTCTTCTACCGTAACATCAGGGGAAGACCTTCGCATTTCAATGGTAGCCCCTCCGAGGCTGGTCGTCTTTCGATTGGAATCTCATTGCGGGATTCCATTCCGTCTACGTGCTTTGAGATCACAGCATGTGCTCTTGGTCCGGGGTTGTACCCGCACCATTATGTGCATTTAAGGCGCCTCTCGTTAGTATCCCGTCTCAACTACCTGCAAGCTGCTCCGCTCACGCTTTGCGCCGTTACGACCCGTTGACTTTAATGTGGGACCGATCAACCGCGGGGATGATTCCAAGGTTACCTACACTTTGGGAGGCAAACCGCGTCCATATGGACGTGATGGTTGTTCCTGTGCCTTTGATTTCAATCTCGCTTCCGGCGCGATTACACCTATGCCATGGGAGCGCTGTTCTCCTCCCTGTGTGGCCTGCTTTTCTCCACATGAAGGACGGTCAGGACCATTGATCACTGTCGTTCTTTCGGGTCCTAATGTGGCATCCCATTCGCCATCACCCCCCCCCGGTTTTTATCCACCCGCTAGACCGCCCCCACCGCAGTCAACTATGTGGCTACGTACCCCGTGCCTGTGCTCAGTGATGATGCCATTGTGCATAATGTGCTGGGGGCATTGGGTCCTGACTTCCAGGATGTTTCCCTTCCGTCAGGAGTGGAACTCTTGGAAGCACCGCCTTCTTGTCTATTTTGATGTAAGTCGGTTAGAGCATGGTTTCCTCCCTGGGTCAAGCTCTTTAAAAAATGAAACTAGGATGTTAGAGCATGGTTTCCTCCCTGGGTCAAGCTCTTTAAAAAATGAAACTAGGATCTCGGAGCATAGTTCCTTGTCTTGTGTCAAGCTCCTTAAAAAATGAAACAAGGTTTTTCGGAGCACAGTTCCTTGTCTTGTGTCAAGCTCCTTAAAAAATGAAACAAGGTCGTCGGAGCATAGTTCCTTGTCTTGTGTCAATCTCCTTAAAAAATGAAACAAGGTCGTCGGAGCATAGTTCCTTGTCTTGTGTCAATCTCCTTAAAAAATGAAACAAGGTTTGTCGGAGCACAGTTCCTGGTCTTGTGTCAAGCTCCCTAAACCATGAAACAAGGTGTTTGAGGATAGTTCTTTTAATGTGTCAACCTCGTTAAAATAATGAAACACGTTCCCGTTCAATTCGAGTCTTTGTTTAGATCTCGTAAAATCCCAGTCGAGTCTTTCTCTTGATCTCGTAACTTGAACCTTCACTCCATCTGCCTTTCATATGGATTGAAGTTTGGGGGGCATGTACCTCGAATTGAGTCACCATGTTGGGGGCATGCTTAATTTTTCAAGCATAGTTTGTTTCCGTTTCAAGCTTGTGTAAAAATGAAACCGGTTTCAAGCATAGTTTATCTTTGTTTCAAGCTTGTGTAAAAATGAAACCATTCTTATTTTACCTCTTGTGATTGCCATTTTATCAGCCTATTTCTGCCAGATGAGCCTTGGTTTTTTCACTCCATTGTCACTATCTGCTTGGCCGATCATATGCCTTCACTTGGTTTTTTTACCCGTTCCTGAGGAACCGCTGCTATGAGTGGTCTTGTTAGCCACCAATTTATTTGTCTTGCAGTAGTTCTGCACCATTAATGGAACCAAGCCATACCCTTTTGTTTCACCTGCTCCTCCGTGGAGGAGTCAGCTCCTTTCTACCTCTTCCGACTCTAAACATGAAAAAATTGCCGAGGCCCTGTCGTTTCTGATTCCCGTTAAAATGGACAATTTAATCGACATTCACCCAAAGATACTTTGAACCCTTTTTCGGCCGATGGATTGAATGATGGGCAGGGAACACCCAGCCTATCGATACTGTGGGAGGTTTTCCTGACATTGTTTTCACTCCTTTTCGATCCGGGAATGATTTACTAAAAGGACTTCGTTGTGCTTTTCTTTCAAACTGCCTTTTTCAAACTCTAAACATGAAAAGACACCGAGTTCTTCCTTTGTCGACCTGGTGAAACTCATGACAGAGATTGGATTTCAGTATTCATTTTAAATGACGTTATTCGAGTCGCTCCTTCCTAGGGCTCGTTAAATGTACTAGGATGGACTTATATCACAAGCATATGTTATCCCCTTCAAGCTTGTTATCAAAAATAATTGGGGTAAATTTAAATGGTGGGGAAAAATGGAACCATCGTCGTTGTCATTGGCAGTATGTCGCTCTTGAACATGGCACTTGTCTGCATTCGTGTCGGGTTGGGGACATCTCATCTCGTTGTTTCACTTTGCTTCCATTGGGTTTGGGTAATCTCTTTTGACCTCTCATCTGTTCACTGCCTCGTCGCCATGACCTTTGATCTGTTGATGTCAAATACTGCCAAGTCCATTGCCGTGCCGTTTATATGTTCAAGAGAAGTTGGCCTCTGCGAATATCAACCTTCCTCTGTTTCTCATATGATCCTAATTCACAACAAAACATTATGTTCCTCTGTCTCGTGTCGATGATGTGGGAATCATTATGGCTCACCTTCGATCGAGATCACTTCCTGTCGACTTCAACTCATTATCCAGGAAGTTGGTCTAGAGACTCCTGATGGTACCTTGGAGCCCGCATGCCTATGTGAGCGGCAGTTCGTCGTATTCTGACGAGAGGTTTTCGCGACAGCCTCCGATCGGATGAGCTTCAAGGGTGTTCGACGTCGCCCTCATTTGTCCACACTGTGGATTAGCCCACAGAGTACCTTGAGAACCATCGTCATTATTGGTCTGGTGCCTCCGTTAACTAAGCCATCATTGGTCAAAATCGAAAATGTTCTTGCATGTTCGACATCAGCTCACACATTCGCATGCTAGAACTTGTACTTGTTTGGGTCGAGATGGAGCGCAAGACCCTGGATTGTGTCTGTTGTAATCCAGGCCGCGATTGTGGATTATTGTCATTATGTACATGACTCAATGATTGGATGGCTGCGACCATACCTGAGTCTATTTGTTTGATCTTAGTTGGATGGCTGCGCCCATACCCTGGATCCGGATTATAGCATACTCTGTTCGGATGGCTGCGTCCATACCATATATATATACATCATGTACTTGAGATATCAGTTGTATCTGTCTGTGCAGGTTTTCCGACGGCGGGCCTTCAGTTGGACATGTTCTCGTAAAGCATTTCACCCCTCTCTCTCTCGGGCCTCATGCTTTAGGGGGCATCTGTTACACAGTAATTTGTCACCGTCCCTACCGTTCCCCGTCCCGCACAATGGAGGACCCATAATGTGACCTGTGAACACTGTCATGCATTGAAAACATCATCATTGCATCCCTCTGAGTATGAGCTTCATTTCCCCTTGAGACATCTCCTTGCAAAATCCATGAAAAATAGCTCTTTTTGCATTGGCGCGGGTAGACAGTTCAGTGCTCGCGCCAATCAGGGAAATCCTGTAAAGAGGTCGCGCCACTTGGCGCTCTGTCATAGAGCAGCAATCGCGCCACCCATTTTAGGGACTGTTTTTTAAATATGGATTGCGGAAGTTGAGTTCAAACAAACTCACAACCATTGCCTATCTTGAGTTGGGAGGTTTGGCTGCGGGAGTTCTATGGAAGGGAAGTGGTTTTGCCACCTTCTATGGAACCTTCCTTGTTGATAGGGCCAATCCCATAATAATAGGGATCCCAACTCCCTCCCTCCCCATCTATAAAAGCTTGCTCAGATCCATGGCAAGCTAGTCTTGAAGTGCTGAAGCTTTGCATCTCCCTATTCCCAAGTGCCTTTGTGCCGTAAAGAATCCCTTCTTTCCCTTAAGGCCCATTCAAGCGAGGAGACCATTGTTACGAGACTCTGGAGAGGTTTCCCTTTCCTTGGCGAGCTTTGCGAGACGTGGACAACCGGAGACCCGTTCGAAGGAAGCTGCGACGTCAGAACTTGCTTGTAACTTCTATTCGTTTATCACTTTAATAGATGACTATGATTATGGTTCCACTCCTTTTTCTATCATGTTAATGCGAGTAATATCTTTTCTGACCGATGTTTAGTTACGTATGCCGGTTCCTATGCATGTATCTGTTCGTTTCTTCTGTGTGCAGGTGTTCATCCACGGAGATCGTGGAAGGATTGTGATCTGCCAGGGCTGAAGGACGGGGGCATCTTCTTCTTCAGATCTAGCGTTGGAATCCAGGTAGGCTCTTATCCTAAGTCTTTCATTTCGTAGCTGCGACGTCAGAACTCGGTTGTAACTTCTATTCGTTTATCACTTTAATAGATGACTATGATTATGGTTCCACTCCCTTTGCAATCATGTTAATGCGAGTAATATCTTTTCTGACCGATATTTAGTTACGTATGCTGGTTCCTATGCATGTATCTGTTCGTCTCTTCTGTGTGCAGGTGTTCGTCCACAGAGATCGTGGAAGGATTGTGATCTGCCAGGGCTGAAGGACGGGGGCATCTTCTTCTTCAGATCTAGCGTTGGAATCCAGGTAGGCTCTTATCCCAAGTCTTTCATTTCGTAACTAGGAGCTTGCGTCATAGCATTGTTTGTTTGTTGCTAGACCCCTGCTGGGCTAGTAGGGATCGCCTCTGTCCGCAGAGGGGATTTACCTCCTCAACACTTAGGCTAAGAGGAAGGCCATTCCATCTTATCTGACTTGTCATTACACATTCCTCTCCCAACCACCTAGAAATTTCATCAAAGTGTTCAATGGCCTGTGCCTGGGTGTTGAGGTATATATCTGCAAGGTTGACATCATTTTCAATCATTAGGTGATTGTTAATGACCCCTCTAGGGCTAACTATTTATTCCTTGATATGGAGAGGCTCCTTTCCTTCTCTTATCATCACCCTTTTGACCTCCTCTGCCCTAGCCTCCTCATTGGTCATCCAAGAGGTCAAGGCCATCAACTGAATATCCAAAAACCTAAGGTTAGGATCCCAAATGTTTAGATAAGTTAAGATAAGATTATGCATATGAAAATTTTCCAACTTGTCCTTATCTTCTATGCTGGACTGATTGCAAAAGTAAATAAATTTCTTGTAATTTTGAAAAGGTAATGACCCATATGATTCTATTTTTTTGAGGGATGCTAGCCTTGAAGAGTGTCTCCTAATATAGGTCATAGGTGTCTTCTCAGGTGAGGTGACCTCTTGAATTTTTCTGTCCTCTAGGCCTATTTCATCTTTCTTGTTAGGTGAATCTTCAATTGTTATCGGGCTCTTAGTTGGAGTTTGGGGTCTCCCTTGTTTCACCTTGGAACTCTTTTTGGTCCTAAAGTACACGGGGGTTTGTATTTTTATTTTCTCCTTTACTAGGGTGCTTAGAGTGGCTAAGGTTGCAGCCACTTCTTTTTCTGAGGTTCCTGGTGATAGGATGGTTTGATGAGGAGAGATATCATTGCCCAGAATGGGGTATACTATCTATTCCTCTCTCGTCTTTCCTTCTCTTTTTATTGCCCTTCCCCCTCCTTTTCATCTCCTTATCCTTTTTCATCTTTCTCTTCGTCCTCCTCTTTTCCTTCCTTTGTTCCAAGGGTTTATGTGTGTTCTGCTTCTGTCTCCATCTCCTCTTCTTCCTCTTCTTCCTTTGTCCCTTCAATTTCTTCTTCCTCTTCTTCTTTCATACCCCTCTCTCCAAGACTAGAGGTAGGGGTTTTTCTAGGAGTGACAACTTGTGTCCTAGTGAAGGCTTTTCTATCCATATCTATGAAGTTGGACCAAGCTACAAGGATGTTTAGTCTATTGAGAGAATCTCCCACTATAAGTTTAATGAGGCCATGGTGAGCTAGGTATTGATACTTTATTTACCTCACTCTCTGGCTCATGTCCCTCATGGAATGTAGGAGGAATTATGGAATGTTTAGTCTCTTCTCTAGTGGTAGTTCTCCTTTGAATCTAATCTTATGTAATAATATGAAGTGGTATCCATAAATGACACCGATCCTTCTCTCACAGGAAATATATTTAATGATGTGATATGCTACTTCATCCCATGGGTAAGGAATAATTTCCCTTGTCACTCCATTTTTATCCTCAATGTACTCCTCAGGCAAAAAGAAGCTCTTCTTAGAGGTGGTGCTGGAGACTCTATCCTCTTTGTTCCACTTGACTCCTAAAGGAAAATTTGTAACTCTTCTAAACAATTCAAGAGTTATGGTAATGGTTATTCCTCTAACCATAGTGGTGGTCTTATCATCTGCTTGAGAGTACAAGGCCACTACAAATTCCTGATTCACTTTATCATCAAAGCCCTCAAGGAGCTCGAAGAATCCTAACCACTGATGATTTCTAAAAATTTCAACCACCTCAGCGTGTAATATAATTCTCTCAATATTTGTGGCTTCCCTTCTGTTGAAAACTCTCCCCATCTTATGACTATGTTATGGAGATGGCTGGATGGTTTTTATCTTAAAACATTGGTGATATAGGACCTCAGAGGCTTTAATTCAACAAAAAGTGAGACTTTCTTGACCCTAATTCTCTTAAGAACCTCTTAAATTATGAATTATTGTTGTGTCGAATATGTATAATGTTTCATGAAAAAATTCGTAACTTGGTGGGGTTACATCCACTTACCTCTGCACTCTGATGTTTTCTTGCCTATGAGATGGTGGTGTTTGGTGTCAATACACTTTGTGAGTGGCTCATGGTAGTTCTTATCTCTGTACAACCTTCCTGTAGACTTCTTGTAGCATCAACAAACTTCCTTTAGCATGGGCTTGCATGAAAACTTTGACCTTGGTGCGAAATTCCTTGAGGGCTCCCATCTCTTTCCTTCTCTAACTGTTTTCAAAATGCACAATGGAATGAAGGAGAATGAGCCAAAGCACAACTTTATTCCAAATTTAGTGGACTTGGAGTGGAGTGGTGATTTGGATTTGGTACGAGGTTTCCTCATTTGGATCGATGCTCCCACTCAAGCCAATAATTTCCATCTACCTCATAATCACCTCCAACTCCTCGTGATCTCTCCCTTAACTGAATTTATAGCCCAGATGGCATGAAAAACTCCACTTCTCCTTCACTTTAACTTTACGAAGGTGGCCTAGTTAACTGGCTACCTTTTTTCCTTTTTAACTCTCTATTCTGGACATTAATTCACTTTAGCCAATGTGATGCATAGTAAGAGGGTGAGGGAGACATACCTGAGCCTACCTGCTATTGAGGAGTTGTAGAATTTATTTGATGCAAGGAGCTAGAGTATGGTGATCGCCATCGATGTTTTTCCTTTTGTTGTGTTTTTTTTTTCTTCATATTTTCTAAGTGAGTTTCTTATTATTTTTGTTTTTTGATTGTTTTTTGCATGTGTTGCATCGAGATCCTCAGGTGTTGCTACTGGTGTGGCCTTCCTTTGGGAGTCATTTGGTGATCATCTAGAGCCATTTCCATCAGCTACCTCTTACATTTTCGAGTTGTTGTTACATGTACAAGATTGCTACAGGAAGTGATCATCTTCCTGTAGCAGTCCCCCTTTCTACTGCTCTAGAGTTCCACTTAGCTAAGAAATGAGGAGAAGTAGTGCAGGGATGCTAGGGATGGAGTTATGGAGTGAATGGTGAGGTGGAGAGATGAAGGGAGAGGCCGTATGTAAGGATTTAGTTGAAATGTCTTAGAGTGGCGGAAGAGAGGGTTTAGTGACTGAATACTTATGCATGGAGTGGATTGATGGTTAGGAGTGGTAGGTTAGGGTGAAAAAAATATTTTCATGCCTCCTTTGAGGGTTATGTGTCCTTGAGTGAGCTTGTTCTCTCTAGGATGAATTTCCTGTAGCATTACATGGTTTCCTGTAGCACTACAGGAAATCCTGTAGGAGCCTAGGACATCGTGTAGCACCACAGAGAGTAAGGAAAACATGGGATTTTTTCTCACCTGGAGGGGGAAATGGGTGGATGGATGCATACCAGGGTTGATAATGGAGTGGATAGGTAGAGGAGAGAGAGAAGAGAGAAAGGATATTGCTCCTATTTGTCCAAACTTTCCTTGATCAACAATCTATAAAACAGAAATAGGTTAGTGCATATGTGTTGTTTCATGCCTTTTTCTTTTTGTCTCTCTCTCTTTTTTCTTACAGGTGGGTTACCTCCACAGTGGTTTTCAACCCAAAAGCATTCCTTGGGTGCCTCAAAGATGTTTTCACCCAAGGCTCTTTTATTTCTTTGTTTTTTTTCTTTTTCTCTAGGATCGCCTCATGGAGGTTTTCAACCCAAGAGATGGCCTTGGATGCCTCAGACAATTTTTCACCCATGCATATTTATTTTTTTATTTTTCATTTTTCTTTCTCTAGGAAGGCGAGGGGCTGGAAACTATGGAGCTTCCAATGAAATTCATCTCCATGTTTGTTGAATTTATAAACTCAACCCCAAACATGGGCTTCTTATACACTTTTAGCCTATAACCATTGACAAGTGGGGTGATCCCCTCCTCGTCTATGTTTATGATATGAACAACCCCATTTTCATGGAATTTTTCCACTTGATAAGGTCCTAGCCACCTTGTCATTAATTTTCCTTTAAAGTCCTTGAATCTGTAGTCATAGAGCAGCCCCCAATCTCCTTCTTGAAATGTATTTTCTCTGATGTGTTTTCCATGCCAAACTTTCCTTTACAACTGAATTACCTCTATGTGAAGGAGGGCAAGCAGTCTGAACTCATCTAAACCATTTAGATGCTTTAAAATTTCTTGTTGTGCCTTTTTGATGTCCAGTTCTAACTAAGCTTCCATTCTTAGGGTGTTCTACTCAAACTCAATGGAAAGCATAACTTTCTTCCCATAAACTAAATCATATGGATTAAACCATGTGGTTGTATTCTAGGTGCTATTGTAAGCCCGAGTGGCTTCCACCAATATGTCTGCCCAATATTTTATGGTACTACTCACAACCTTCGTGAGGCTGTTCTCCAAGGCTCTATTTGTTACTTCCACCTGGCCATTTGCTTGTGGATGATAGTCAATGGAAGTCTTGTGACTTATTTGTGCCACCTTAGGAGGTTTTCAATGAGATGAGATGTAAATTGAGCCCCCTGATCAACGATTACCTCTCCGGGTTATCTAAACTTGTAGAACACATTCTCTCTTGGAAACCCATCTACCTTATCTTCTATTGCTACTTTTACAACTCTTATTTCAGCCCACTTGGTCAAGTAGTCGGTGCAGACTATGATTTACCTCTTCTGCCCGGATGGTGGATTAATGGGTCCAACGAAGTCCATGACCCATTTATCAACTGGCTCTAAAGACACCTAAGGGTGCAAGGGAATTTCATCCCTTGGTGTAGGTCTCCCCATCCTTTGGCACTGATCACATCTCCTGGTGTATCTCCTGGCACCTTGGTGGAGGGTAGGCCAATAGTAACCTGCTTGAAAATATTTAAAGGTTTTCCTCATAGCAGAAAAGTGGCCCCCACAGGGAACATCATGACACACCGAGAGGATGCCAAAAACCTCTTCTTCCCTCACACATCTTCTGAGAATTTGGTCAGGGCCCAACTTGAACCGATTTCGACCAATCCAATTGAAAGGGATGCTCTTCATAGTAATCTTACTCTTTTATTTGGATGAATGATTTGGAGGAAACCTTTCAGCAACCAAGTAGTTAGTTATGTCGGCAAACCAAGGAGAGAGTGCTAAAATAGAAAATAGGTGTTCATCCGAAATTTTATCATCCACCATCCCTTCCTCATCTGTAGGTAAAGTCAGTCTAAATAATAAATGTGCAACAAGATTCTGCTTTCCTAGTTTATCAACAACTGTTAATTCAAACTGTTATAATAACAACAACCATCTAATGATTCTAGCATTAACATCATGTTTATTCAATAAGTACTTGATGGTTGCATGGTCAGTATGTACAAAGGTCTAATAATTAGTAATATAATGCCTAAATTTATTTAAGCAATGGATAATGGCTAAGAGCTCCTTTTCTATGATAGTATAGTTAAGTTCAACTTTGGACAGATTCTTGTTAGTGAAATATATGGCATAGGGTAATTTGTCTTGTAACTGCACCAAGTCCACCCCCTGATCCAAGTGGATATTGGTGGCCACCCTCATATTCCACTTGGGGCCCCACCATTATTTCTTTCAGTTTTTCAGTTTCCTTAATAATAACAAAGTTTACTATTTTTAGCAGTTTTTCGAGTCCTGAACTTCCGAAGCCGTTTTGAGGCCCTAAACGACATTTTTTGGGCATCATATGATTCCCTTCCAGAATTGATATTCAAAATCAGCAGTTTTATTCCTTAGATATATCTTTATAACGATGTATCATGTGTGTCAAACTAAAATAGTATTCCAAAGTTACGACCCCGGGAAATTGATGTACCAATTTACCCTGACGGGGCCCATATTCTGGTGTTTCATCTCCTAGGGTTAGGTTTTTGGATGTTTATGGTTTTCCATTTTTTCTCAATAATATATAGGCCTTAGAGCCTCATTGTAACACAGATTTTAGAGGCCTGTAGCCACCACATCTCTTCTCAGAGATAAGCTACCAACACCCTAGCTAGTTTATTTCCATTCTGTCTGCAAACAGATTTTAGTTCTTTGATATTAATGAAATAAAGTGTTATTTCCGTTGAATTTTTATATTTATGGTTATATGTGTATTTTGTTGCATTTCTGCATAAATATGGATCAGTGGTATCAAAGCGGTCTACTCTCCCTCGATCCTTCTTTTCATGTCCCCAACAAGGTCGGGGTATAAGGAGTTATGGTTCGATCTGGTTGAACCTTTGCAATATCATCCTCGCAAAACCCGAAGAATGCCCATGGTGGATGAAAAGAAAGATGAGGGAGCAGCAGATCCTATCATGATATTTCTCAAGGAGGCGCTCGAAAAAAAAAGGAACGCAATGATGGATAACTTTGCCCAGATCCTTCAACGACTGCCCATTGGCGGCACATCTGCATCCAACAACCACTTTAGAGGTGCAAATCTTTCTAAGGTACAAGTAAACTTTGACATTCCCATATTTGAGGGCCAAATAGATGCAGATGTCATAGATATATGGTTGATTCTAGTAGAAGGATATTTCTCAGTTCATGACTTTTTCTACTGAGAGAAGATTATTGTTGCACTCCTAAAAGCTACCCCCCATGTTAAGGATTGGTGCAAAACCTACTGTGAGAAAAACGACGAGGGGGAACCCTCTCTGTTCTCAGCCGTACCCACCTGGAATTCTTTCTGATATTCCATCAAGGAACAATATTATCCTGTGTGCAGCTATGAGGACAAGTACATAAAATGGACTACAATGCGGCTGCAAAGGGATCAAGATGTACATGAGCTGACGAATCTGTTCCATACCCTTCACACAAAGTTGGGAATCAAAGAAATAGAGAAACATTTTTTGCTGAAGTACCACAGTTGTATGCACAGATACATTCTGGAGGAAATGGAGTTCCTCGACATCTCCTCGCTTGGTACAACATATGGGTATGCTACCAAGATTGAGAAGAAATTCAAACAGAAGAAGCTAGACTTGGGATCTTCGAATGAAAAGCAAGGGAAAGGTGCCCCCAAAATGAAGAACAAAGGACAAAGCCAAGGCATGGTGGCCCAATATAACCTACCAAGGCCATAAGAAAAGAAAAACACCACGAAGCCGAAGAAGGACACTGGAAAGTGGTGTGAGTTCCATAAGAGCTCCACTCACAACACAAGTGAGTGTTGAGCCAAGAAATCATTGGTGGCTGAGATGAGGGCTTCTAAATCAGATGCATGCTCCAACTATGAATCTGAACATGACAAGGGGAATGAAAAAGGGAAGCATATTATTGATTCGGATCCCAACGCCACTGTTGCCACTGTAAAGATCCAGAAGGAGGAACCAAAAGATCCAGAGGAGGAGGAACATCTCTTCCACTCTTAGATGTGGGTAAAGTGTTCCTCGCTCTAGTTCATTGTCGAAAGTTGGAGCCAAAATAACCTCATTTCAGCAGAGGTCATGAAGCGTTTGGGTTTCCCGACCACAACACACACATAGCTGTACACCATCGGGTGGCTTCACCGAAGATGGGATCTCCGCATCAGCCAGCAATGCCACCTTCCCTACAACATCAAGCCCTTCACAGATGAGGTATTATGTGACATTGCTCCTCTTTATTTTTATGATGTATTATTATGCCAACCATACTTGTGGAAGAGACATGTTGTGTATGAGTCCCGACCTTGCGTTGTTTTTGTTACTTTTGGAAATAAGTTGTACAGGATACCAGAGGTACCACCGCTTGCGGCGATCTCTTTGGTTACTGCAAAACAATAGAGTAAGGTCATTTCCGAAACCTAGAAACTTTTTTTCTTGATGATCCACCCCCAGGGCAAGAAAAATATTGTGGCCACGACCTCCAGATAGGAATCCTCCGCACGACAACAACAAGTGGACAAGGTCGGGGAGGAGTACACAAGGGTGCCTCTGCACTATCAGGTCAAACACCCCATAGATCTGACCCCAGGTGCGTCACTTCCCAATGGAATGATCTATCAGTGCTCTATTCTGGAGAACAATGAAATCAAGAGGCAGATTCAAGAGCTGTTGCAGAAAGGTCACATCCAACCGAGTTCATCACCCTGTGGGAGCTCGATTGTGTTAGTGCAGAAGACGTATGGGACTTGGAGACTCTATATTCACTATCGGAAGCTGAAAAAGATCACTATCCAGAATAGGTACCCGATCCCACAGATTGATGACATTCTCGATCAACTCAAAGGGGTGAAATATTTCAGCAAGATCGACTTGAAGTCTGGGTATCACCAGGTACCAATCGAACAATTTGATGTGTGGAAGGTTGCCTTCAAAGCCAAGGAGGGCCTTTTTGAATGGCTGGTCATGCCTTTTGGGTTGACGAATTCTCCTGCAACCTTCATGAGGTTGATGGACGACATCTTGTGGCCATTCACCAACTCATTTTTAGTGGTGTACTTGGATAACATTTTGATCTTGAGCCAGACTTGGGAAGAGCACCTCCACCATATCCGACATGTCCTCCAAAAAATGCAGCAACACAAGTTGTGTGCCAATTTCGAGAAGTGAAATTTTGGCATGACCTAGGTTCAGTATCTGGGATACATTATTGATGAACGAGGGGTGCATTTGAATCCAACCAAGATCCAAGTAATTTGGGATTGGCCGGTCCCAAACACTCCAACAGAGCTTTGAAACTTTCTAGGTCTTGCTAATTTCTACCGTAGGTTCGTGTTGGGATTCTCTCATATCACTTGGCCCTTGAATCAAATCACCAAGGGAGAAGCGAAAGAAAAATTATTTTGTTCGGAATCTCAACAGAAGGCATTCGTAGAATTGAAACATCGCCTCTGCTCTACCCCAGCACTCACATTACCATACTTGCAACAACTATTTTAGATCAAGACAAATGCCTTTGACTATGCTATTGGGGCAGTTCTTACTCAATAGGTGCATCCAATGGAAAATCATAGTGAGACATTGTCTGACATAGTCCGCAAGTATCCCAATTATGACAAAGAAATGTATTCCATTGTGCAGGTGTGGCGCCAATGGAAGCATTACATTTTGGGGAAGGAAACGGTCATCCACACAGACCAGTGACCCCTACAGTTCATATAGACACAAGGGAAGTTGCAAAACCATCGCCATCAGAAGTGGTCCACAAATATGCAAAAATTTCATTTGAACATCAAGTATAAGAAGGGTAGCACCAATAATGTTGCAGACTTCCTTAGCCGACTGTTGATCGTGCTGCTAACCACCGTTCTCAACTCTTGTGGGCATGAGACTTCTGATTGGCCGATTCTCTACAAGAGCAATCCAAAATTCGACCACACATACAAGACACTCTTGGAGGGTGTATGTTTAGTCAATTTAATGTATTAAATTGATTTCATTAATTATCAACCGAGGTTTGTAAATTGATGAAGTGAGGGGCACTGTATGTGCTTATTTAACCTATTTCTTACTTCTTTGTTTTGTACTTTATGTTGTTTTGGGGGTTTTTGTTCTTTTATGTATAAGAATGTTTTAACCTAAAACTATGAAAAGATTTATATGAATCTAATGAAATTTAAGAAGTAAGAAAAGGAAGTGTTCCTAAGTTAGTCTAATTTTCATAAAAATAAACCAAAAATTGTTGGCTAGTTAAGACTTAATTTGGAAAATAGAGCATCTATATTATCTTATCATTAGTTCTATTCCATGGATCTAATTCTAAAACTAAGATTGAAACTAAAGTTCTGATCTTAAGTACTAGCAGAAATGAAACAACTAATGTACTTCTGGTTACTCTTGCATTCAATTATGAGGTATGACCCTATTGAGATGATGTTAAGTAACTGTCTATACTTTAACTTCTAATGTCCTAGAATAGTAAGAAAAGAATGCAATGAAAACATCTAAAATATATTTAGTTACTTCCAATATTCAATTATGAAGTGTGATCTTCTTGAGATAGTGTTAAGCAACCAATTATACCTATGATCTAGAAAACTAAGTAAATTATGCAAAAGGTAACTTAGTAATTACACTCATTAAATATCCAACCATTTAGCCTTGAAACATGATTAAATCAATCTCTTCTAGAATGAATTTTAGGAATATCAGTGATGCAATTAAGTGAGGATCTGAAAGCAAAATATGAAGGCATGTAAAACTAACTAAAAACAACTAATGTATATTTGAATTTTCTGTAACATTCAATGTGAAGTATTACCCTCCTGAGATGCTATGTGAGAAGTCAATTCTGCCTTAGTCTTTAAGTTCCTAGAAAGGAAATAACAATGTGCAAAGTAAATTCAACCACTGCATGAATTAGACATTTAACCATTTAGTTTAGGATCAACATATTGAAATGGTTTTTGAAAACATCTATTGACACAATTCATTGAAAATTTTGTTCTAAGAAAATGAATGACAAAATAGTAAGGAAACTAGGAAATTGTGTATTATTATTACTTCAATCTTAATTCGATTTGAAAACAGAGTTATCTATCCTCACGAAATATATTAGAAGAATAAGGTTTCACAATTGTGATTTAATGTTATGCTATTGATCAACAACTGGAATGAAACATCAACCTAATTAGAAAATAGATTTGCTAAAAACAGAGTATTGGAAATTGAACTAAAAACAACAAATGAAAAGCCTCCTCTAGTGCAGGGGCCCTCTGCAACTGATTCAGTTGAACTGCTAGTTGGTTAAGGATGCACTTAAACAATCATTGAAAACATGAACTTTGTATTGTGATAAAATGAAGTCTGAATACAGAGTGTCAGCAAAAAGCTTAAACTTAACACTTAGTTTTTGAACTATCTTCTCGTCCTTTTACAACCGATATTTAAAGAAAAATAAGACAATTGTTTGTGAGATAAACTTGCTACAGGTGGCTAATTCGAATTAGACATGCAATAGAACTGTTAGGCTCTTAATTTTCTATGATAGAGCAAATCAAGAGTCCTGCTGCTTTCAGATAACGTACTTTGACCATACCTTTGACCATGTTATTAGGCATGCTTTTTTGTCGATTTGGACTGAGTGAATAGGATAGAATCCATGTCGAGATGATTATAGAAATGCCCATGTGGCCCAATTCTTAATTTCACACCTGGAACCTGCCAGACCATGAGATTAGCTAGGAAATCCATAGTTAGCTGTAGAATAGGCTGCATTATGTAGCTAAATTGAAAAATATATCAAAATAGCAAGAACATGAAAATATAATATGGAAATTATTTAAATGCATCCTTAAGACAAAACCTAACATTTATCATTGATTGGGGTATGTTATCTTATGAGAAAGTGAGGGAAAGTGGTGAGAAAAACTATCAAAGAGAGGGTAATTCTAAGGTTCAACATACCGCCACTGCAAAATCATTGCATGTCCTCATGCAATTTGCCAAAATTGTGAGTTCTTCTTCCCTTTTGCATTTGATCAGACACTTCTGCTAGCACATCCAATTTCCTTCTTTGAAGTGACTGTCATCCCAGGCCTTCTCATAAGAAGCCTATACTTGATGTTAATGACTACTCTGTGTAGTAGCTTATTCTTTATTTTCAATTTCGTGTTTTTCTTATACCACAGTCCTAGGTGCAGAATGGTATTATCATGAATTTTCTTTTCCAACTTGCTTTGCTGCTTCAAGGTCTCATTCTCATGTTTGATATGTCTGTTCAATATCTCTAGTTCATAAATATCTTGCTTAAGAGCATCAACTAGAGGTTCTTATGGATTGACAGAAGGTTTTGAGTTCATTGATGCATTTTTCTTCTCTAGTGACTCTACATAATAATATATTTGTTGTTGAACTGGGCCTATGCCTAGAGACCATCTGCTGGGGCTACCTTCAAAATGATGAATAGGAGAATTTTGAGCACTATGTGGAGGATAAATATTAACAGGAGATAGCATTGGGGTTTCCTCATATAAATTTATAAGCTCTGTCCCTTTTAATAATGTTTTCTTCATAGAATCTCGGAGTCTAGAGATCCTTCTCAATTTTGGAGGACTTTCATTCTCCTTAATTGTAACCTTACTCCTCTTTCTTATCTTACCCTTTGTCTTGATTTGCTTTCTGATTTATTTCAGTTCTTCAGAGATAAGTTTTTCACCATTCTTCTGTAATGAGTATTCAGGTTTGTTTTCAACATTTATATCAATCTTCTTTCTTCTGCTTCTTCTGACATTATCTTCTTTAGGTGACTTTGGTGCTTCTTGAAAATGATTTCTAATAAGGAAATCCTCCCAGTTATCTCCTATGCTTCTTAAATGAAACTCAATCAGTATCTTTCCCAATCCATGATGATGCATGGTGGTATCTATTAACTGTATTCTCTTTTTCACAATTGAGGCCATCCTTTTTAAACTATTTAGCAGGAAGAAAGGAAGATTGATTTCACCATTTTCTAGGAAATTCATCAGTAAGCAGATATGGTAAACATACATGCAACCAAACCTTCCTTCACAAGTGATAAATTTTTGTAAAACCAAGAGCATGTTTCTCCATTTACTTTTAACAACTGAACTAGGGATACCTTTTCTAAAAACAAAGACATCCATACCTGGGTTTTTGAGTATTACTTTCCATGATTCGATGTGGAACTCCTTATTTTTGAACCATATTTTACCGTGCCTTGGAAATTTTGTAGCCTCGGCCATGGATGACTCAGCCATTGCAAAATTTATATCTCCAATTTCTACTTTGGTACCATCAAAAGACCGAGCAAAGGATTTTGTAATCTCCTTATGAAAACCATTAAATTTCTCTATGAACCTAAGCCATCCAACTTCTTGCAACAATTCTTTTCTTTATGGGTATCCTTCCATGTACTTTTCTCCCACTGGTTCTAATTTGACAATTAGCCCCATCCTTCTACTATGAAAAGTTTTTAACCTTCAGAATTACCCTTCTGTTTTACGAAAATAAATTGGTTGTGGATCTGATGGAGGGTTATTGAGGGTTTTTAGGAATAAATAGATGGTAGGGGTCTTGAAGAGACGTAGAAAAGTATGTCACACTACAAGGAAAAGACCCTCTAGCAGATGCTTATGAGGAACCCCACAGAAAAATACCCCATACAACCATTTCTAGCGGAGGTTACAAGAGGAGTTTGGCGGGCGGAGGGTTTTGCGGATGTTTTCCGTTCGGTGCGCTTATCATTAAACATCACACCAGTGCTCTTGAAACTCGAAAGCATCGGTGCACACAAAAAATTGGCACACCGGACACCGTGCACTCCGTACACACCCACCTGGTGCGTCGTATTATTGTAGAGCATCGGTGCATTATAAAACACCGCGCCAAAACCAAAACCGCCTGGTGCGGTATTAAGAAACCACACCGGTGCATCATAAAACAACGTGCCAAAACACAAACCAACCGGTGCGCTTGTAAGAAATAGAACTAGTGCGCTTGTAAACCACACGCACCGGAAAAAGGTAAAATAAAGAAAAAAAATTATGGCAAAAGACCTGGATTTTTAATTTTTTCAGTGCTCCTGAGCTCTCAATTACCGGTGCACTCTACCGTAGAAAGCCCCGGCGCACACAAAACATTGGCACACTAGACACCGTGCGCGACATACACACCCACCCGGGGCGTTCTATTATAGTAACACACCAATGCTTCACAACTCTTCTGTGCCGATGCATCATAAAACACCACGCCAAAACAGAAACGTGCCAGTGCATCCTTATCAAAGAGCTCTGGTGCACCTATAAAATGCATGCATCGGAATAGCGTTAAATAAAAAAAATTACGGCTAAAAAAACAGTGCTTTACGAATATTCCACCCTGGTGCATCATCAAAACATTGCGCCAAAACTGAAACATCCCAGTGCGGTGTTAGGGAACTGCCCCGGTGGATCATAAACAATGTGGAAAATCTGGCACCGCCCGGTGCGGTTGTAAGTAAGCATACCGGTGCGCCTATAAAACCCCGCACATGAATAGGGTTAAATAAAAAAAAAATTATGGCCAAAAAACTGCATTTTTTACTTTCCTCGGTGCTCCAGAGTTCTCAAGCACCGGTGCCATTTCCCCTTCTCTGAGCCGCCCTGACATCGGTGCTCCCATTACACCCATTGCACGTAATGAAGTTGTGCATTGGCCACCAATCTCCAGCTTGCATTTTGAAAAAGGGTGGGCAAATTTTATTTTGCAAATTCTACAGCCAATATGCCTCCTTGACACCGAAATGTACAAGTATTTTTCTAGTTTTTCCATAATTAAGCTTTTTAGCGGATTATAATTTGAAATAACCTTAAAAATAACCATTAAAAAAGAAAAAAAATTGTCGCGCGGTGCGTCCGAGCCATTCGGCTCGCACTGGATAGCGATGCTACCTCGAAAATTTACAGGTCGCACCACCACTGGTGCTAACGGTATTCGCACCGTTTCCAGGGCGATACCAAAAGGCGCCCCGCATTATTTTAAATTAAAAAAATAAAATGCAGTGCGCTCCTTTAGCCAGGCGCACTGTTGACCATGGGAATAGCAGTGCGGTGCATTGACGGAATTATCCGCCCCAGAGTCTGTGAGCGCACCACATTCGGCATTCCGAAAGGGTCAATGGTGCGACCGGGTAAAAGACCGCACCGTCAACTATGTAATTGTTAGGAAGTTGGTGTGATGACATGATTATATGCTCCAAGGAATAAATTTCAGTTAGCGCACCGCTATTTTGACATCAGATGTAGTCAACGGTGCTTGAAAAAATTTTAGTTGCACCGAGGCCGGTCCGTTGTATTTCATTTGGTGCACTGTCACTAGTGCACTACAAACACAAGACGCACCAGAACCAGTGCGTGACTGTTTTTGTGGCGCATCGACTGGTTTATTTTATTTTTTTCAAATATATATATATATATATATATATATATATATATATATATATATATATATATATATATATATATATATTCCTAAATACATGTCTGTTTTAACAAAAAAAAATTATTTAATATTTCAATGATTTAGAGAGAAGAGGAGGAACATCAACAACAATAGGCAGAATAGTATGACATGATTTACTAGTGGGAGGCACGAGAGAGGGAGAGAGATGCATACCCTCGCCCTATTACAGCAGATACCCACGGGATCCTAAGGCAGGTAGGCCTCCTCAAGTTCTATGAGGAGACTACTTCCCTAAAGGCCCATAGGGTGTTTTTGAGATATCTTATCTGCAGGTGGAATGCCCACCAACAGGTTTTCCAGGTTGGTCCTGACCAGTGGTACACACCCACTGAGGAGGATATTATTTTTTTATAGGACTATCGAGGAGAGGGGTAGATTTTCCCTTATTCCCAGAGGTTCCACCAGGTTGTGTAGCAGGGAGTCAGTTAGTTTAGTCCCAAAGATACATTGGAGCACATGTATTGTCTCCTACAGAGTTTCAGGTACCTGGAGGTCAGTTACGTATAGGTGCATTTGGTAGACAGGACGTGCAGTTCCTCTCACTTATCATTTCTACCATTTCGCACAACACCAGTGATAGGAAAGGCATTAGTTGCTTGCTTTTATATTATGTTGATTCTTTAGTACAGGAGCCACGACTTGTCAAGTGGTCTGCCATTTTTTTTCCAGTTTTGTACGGCCTTAGATAGATGTCGTGCTCATGCACAAGGGAGGGTCAAATTCCCTTTTGCTTCAGAGCTGTTTTGTTTATTTTTTGAGAGGTTTCTAGATAGGAGGCCTAGTTTTATTCAACAGCCTCGTAGGTCGATGTTGGAGGCCCGGATGTACATGTGGGGGCAGATGATGCCCAAGAGGCGAGATAGTATGTTTCTAGTCAGGATATCGCATGATGCATTGGACTTACTAGCCAGTGTTGACGATCAGCTGCATCCCTTCATTATGGTTCCATGTCCTTATGCTGGATTATATTGGCGACGGTGTGCCAACATCCTCTTCACGGATGATGAGCCGCCAGATGATAGAGGTAATATTAATATTTTATTTATATTTATTCTAACATGTCATTTAACTTATTTTTATTAAATCTTGTAATGAAATTGTCTAATTATTGTTGTGTACTTGTATATATTTTGCAGACATTGGATCTTTTGATGGCGAGGAGATGCCGGAACCACCACATGATCTAGGTGTGGATCCTGGGGATGATCAGGACATGGCCGATGCCGAGGATCATGATCAGGATGAGGCCGGTGCAGAGAGACATCATCCTGCTAGTGCACCAGTACTGCCTTTTGCTAGGCATGGTCGACCTGAGACTAGATATAGGATGGAGTTGGGCAACCAACTCAATACATTGATTTTTGAGGCGGGCATCAGGCCCGCTCATTATAGAGACATACGGGCTGATGATAGGCTATTACTGATGTGGAGAGCCATGCCTCATAACATGGACAACCTGATGCAGCATGTCGTAGAAGCTACGACTAAGGAGGACTGTTGCACATTATAGGCGTAGTCGAGCGCGACACGTGATGGACAGTTCGTGAGCAGCGGCTCATCATCGCATGATCGATCACCTCGCGTCGCACCTGATGAGCATGAGGCTCCACTAGCATCATCTAGCAGTCATCATGGAGATGAGGCTGGACCATCAGCCACAACCAGTCTGCAGCCTGCAGCATCCATCAGTACTAGTCATGATCATGAGCAACCAACTGGACCATCGACCGTTGAGGCTGCACTATTGACTGAGAAGGCCTCCAATACTATTGCTTATATTGATGTTGTACTACCACGAGCTGATGCATCCATCAATACTAGTCATGATCATGAGCAGGCTTGACCATCGACCGTCAAGAATACACCATTTACTAAGCAGGCCTCCACTTGAACTTCTATTGATGTTCTAGTACTACCACCAGGCGTTGATCCATGACATTTATATTACAGTTGTATATCTTTAACATTATTCATATATATATATATAGACATGGTCCATGTATTTTATGTTCATGTTGCAGTTGTACTTAATTTACATGTTGGTGATCATTATGATGTGCATATTGTTAGGTCATGTTAGATATGTTCATTTAATGTTTAGCTTGCAGATAGATGTGTATATGTGATAGCATGCGTTATTTGACATGAGAGGTATTTTTGATGTTTGTGTTGTGATGATGTTAATATATAATGTTAATTTGATGTTTGAATGTGTTTTTTAGTCAAATATGATGTTTGTACGATGGTTATCATGATCATGATGATGATTGTTAATTAATTTAATATTAAATGACCATGATATTTATTAAATATTATGTCATGATTGTAATTGAAATTTCAATTTTAATCGTATGTAAAATTGTAAAATTGTATTTGTATTTGTAATTGTAATTTTAACTATAATTGTATGTAAAATATTTGTAAATTTTTAATTGTAATTGTAAATGTAATTCTATGTAAATTGTAAATGTAATTGTATGTAAAATTAAAATTCTAATTCTAATTTTAATTTTAATTGTAATTGTATGTAAAATATTTGTAAAATTTTAATTGTATTAATGTGAAATGATTTTATTAAAATATTTAAATTTGTAAATTTGTAAATAATTGTAAAATAAAAAATCTAGAATAATATGAATTTTTGTAACATAATAAAGTTTAGAAAATAATAAAAATAAATTCATGTATTTTAGAATTATCATTATTTTATTATGATCTTACATACAAAAAAAGAACTTTATACAGTATGGTGTGCTTATCATCATAACACACACCGGTGCGTCGTATTACTCAGATGCACCGGTGCTTCACAACTCTTTCGCACCGGTCACGAATAAACGCAAATAAAAAAAACACAACTCTATTTTCATTAAGTGAAAAAAAGCGGAAATTTGAAAAATGGGCGGAAATATATTTTTTAAAATCTAATTTCATAAAATAATTCTTTAAATACTAAACACTCTTCATTATTTCACTATTTTTGCTAAAATTTTCAGCGAGATATTTGCAGGAGACAAACCTAGAGCAAGAGAGCATGAGGGCACCGTGGAGCAGCGAAACACGTTCGAACAGAAGTATTCGGACAATAAAAAACCAAACCTATGGTGATTCAAACCCTATATCATATAATTTCAAACCATCTCGTGATTAAATTTGATTTTTTTTAACTTTTTCTGCTGTTTTATTCATTTTTACCCTAAACCCTTCATTTTTTTTTTGCCCTTTCTTCTCCCTGTTTCTGTGATTTCAGAATTAGAGTTTTTAATTTTAGATTAACATCCAACCCACGGGGCGACTTGCATAGTCGGATCCCAATCCATTTTGCCATTTCGTGAATTTTGGAAGCAAATGGATTTTTCTTTATTAGTGTGCCCTGCATACCCTAGCGCACAAGTGCGCTGGATTATACAGTGCACTGCGTAAGTACTATGTAATAAAAAATTGAAAACAATTTTTCTAAATCAGTGCGCCATATCTGAAATAGGGCACCAGTGCTCTATTTTACGAGGATAGCACCGTACGGTCTATTACACTGTTTTTGCGGTGCGTTTATAATACCCCACACACCGTACAGTCAATTATACTATTTTGCAGTGCGTTTTTAATACCTCATGAAAGGCGCACCGATGTCTTGAGATTTATTTTGTCCTTGAAAATTTGAGAATTTATTTATAAATATATTAATGAATGATATGGTACAGGTTTCAGGTTGATAAAGAAATGACTGACAAGAGACGAAGTAACAAAAATACTTATAACACATCAAGAAAAGAAAAAAAGGCAAGTTCTTTGTAAATTATTTACAAAAAATATTATTTTTGAACTATATGTAAGTTTAACTAATATGTATTATTTACTGTGTATCACGCAAAGCCACAAAATGACGAAGCTCGATATGATTATTTCTGATCTAGGACTAGAAGAGCAGAAAAGCTTAATGGAAAAATTACAAAATGATGAATTAGGTGAATGAAAAAATAATATCGATCCAATATGAGTTTTTTTTTTAAATAACCATTAATAATATACTTAAAATTATTAGATAACATGTGTAAAACAGTCTATTAATTCACATCTGTTTAATGTTCTATAGAGACCAAAAACTCATAAAAGGAATGTTGTTCTAAGAAAAGAGAAAAAATAGAACATGCAAATGAAAATGAATTACTCCTTAGTTCATCTGGAGTGGTGCTGGAAATTAACGAAAGGGGCGAAAACTTTTAGAAAATTTTGAGGGATCTAGTGGAACAAATGTATAGAAGTTTTTTCTACTTATAATACAAAAATCAATCCAATGATTCCAAGAACCGAATTTTATCTAAACTACAGGACGAGTTTCCAGAGAATTGGTCAATGAGACATGTCAGAATTTTAATATAAAAAATGTACAACAACAAAAAAGAAGGAATGAAATAGTAATATTCCTTTAAATGTTTGTCTAGAATTATTTATAATTATCACTTTTGTTATATTTACTTTTCATATATCAATATAAAAATTAAATATTTTATTGTCATGTTACATTTTCAGGAAGATTATGAAAATCTCAAAAGATGAACGAGCTGATATTAGAAATATGCTAGTAGGAATGCCCAAAAGGGTGTACAAAGAGATGGTCAAAGAAATGGACAAAATTGCATCGCAGGAGGAGCCATCTCAACAACAACGTGCTTCAAATGTAAGATGTAATCATTGAATTTTTCGATCATTAGGTATAATAAATAAACAATTTAGCATTAAATATTAATTTTCAAGCATTTTCTTGCAGAAAGGAAAATAAAATGGAACCAATTGAACACATAAAACAGGACGACAAGGAAGAAAAGCGTTGATCTCTAAGTTTCTGAGTAATTGTTACTTCCTTATAACAACTTAACTAGATTTCATTTTTGTATTTTTTAAGTTGTTTTACAAAAATCATCATTGAATGTCTTCAAACAGGTGCTAACATACAAAGAAGAACCATCAGAAGAATTGATTGAAATTGGGTTAAATATGGGTTGTGAGTATATGTTGACATATCAGAAATTAATTGTGGAATTTGTAAGCATCTATCAATCTTGTTTTACTTAGCTTCGTCTATAATTAATAGAAAAAAAACATCTTTTATATTAAATATATGATTTGTTATGGGGTATAAAACTTGCAGGAAACAAGTATGGAACTGCGCCAACAGATGAAATTTTGAAAGATGGCATGGTACATGGTTTTGAAAGAATTTGTATTGTTTATGAGTCAATTGTTGCTATGGTATGTCATTTTTCTTTTAGATTTACATTGATGTATATTATTTAATATTGCAATTTTCATTATTCTCACCAATGTATATACACTCATTTCAATTTACTTTTATGTTTATATATGGAAGGCGAAGAAGAAGAAAATAATCAACGTCGTGAATAAAACATTCCTGAAAATAATCCAAGTCATGGAAATAGCTCTAGCAGTGACAGTAGTTCAAGCGAAGAATTATGATCACTATGTTTGGATATCAAAGCAAGATGTTTTAGTTTTTGAAATATATATGTCTGTGAAATCAGACATTTTGTTTAATGAAATGGACATAGTGTCCCAATTGAAAGACAAAGGGATACCAATAACTCTCTCATTTTATATGATAAATACTGTCTTATATATATAATCATAAAATATGTTTTAGTTTATTCTATTGTGTTCTCCATTATCGCTATTGCGTTCTCCATTGTTGTTCTCAAATGCACTAATAAAAATTTAATTCATATGAATATTGTTATAAGATATATATGTGTCAAACTTTGATGAATAATGAATTTTTAAAAACCACAATAATTATGATATGATATAACAAATTAATCCAAAAATCACATTCAAATGCATTAATAAAAATGTAATTAATATGAATATTGTTATAATATGTGTTGACTTTTGAAGAATAATGAATTTAAAACAATAACAATAATTGGACTGTCACACGTCGATGTTCTAAAAAATACAACATGAAAACTGGTGTGTGTCAGTAACTATACACCGATGCGTTTATGTGTCTATATGCATCAGTGTCGTTGTACGATGTATGGGCACCACACAAATACTGATACCAGTTATAAATATCAGTGTGTTTGTGTGATATTGTGCACCGGGGCGTTTACGTATCTATAAGCACCGGTGCATTTTTATGATCTATGGGCACCGCACGAAAACCGATACCAATTATAAATTTCGGTGCCTTTCTATGATACAGTGAACCGATGCATTTATATAAGTATACGCACCGGTGTGTTGATACGACCTATGGGCACCACACAAATCTCGAGGCCAATTAGAGTTTCCCCATGCATTGTATGACCAACACTATGCCCGGTGCAGATTTACACCTAAATGTCCCGGTGCATTGGACTGAGACCGCCCCGGGGCGCTGTCTGCATGTACGCACCGGTGCGTTAAAGCCAGAGTAGCACACCGATGAAAAAAACATCTGTAATAACCTCTCGTCGCCCATTTTTTTTAGTTGTTTTGAATTTTCGTTAAAAGCTTCGCCAAAGCCTCGGTAACCATAAACGGATGTTGTAGCAATTTTTTTTTTTCCCAATTTTGGCCAATTTTATAACACTAAAAACCTCCTTTATAACCTCCGCTAGAGGGTCTTTTGTTTGTAGTGTCATGTCATAGATCATGACCATTAGTTCTCAATGAGGGAGTTAACTATGGACCGTTAGGCAACTTAATACGGAGGATGTGGATGATATGTAGTATGATGGAGATTGCAATCAAACTAAATGATGAGTTGTCAAGGAAACATATGAATGCCCATATTATACATACTTCATGTTTTAACCTTGCTATTAAAATACATTTTTTCACTTTACTTTTTAGAACTTAACCTTTCATTTGTTGTTTTTTTTGGTGTCACTCCTTAGGTACCCTTTTAGCATGTTGGTCTTCAAAAAATAATCCTTCAATTCCCTTCAATCATCATGTGTCAAAACCTCTGAAGCGGTTACAGAATGGAATCAGCTGCAGAATCAAACTAGCTGCAGAATGGAATCAATTGCAGAACGTGATCAGTTGCAGAATAGAATCAGCTGCAGAATACAGTCAGCTCCAGAATGTACTCTGTAAAAAGAATGAAGCATGGCTATGGAATATGAATGTGAGTTGACATGGAAGTGAAATATGACTTTGAAATGGAATGAAAGTGGAATGACTTGTGAAATGGAATGAAAGTGGGATGACTTGTAAAATGAAATGAAAGTGGAGTGAGATGGAATGAAATTGTAAAATGAAATGAATTTGCAGATTATGAACTGCAATGAATGTAGTTTTGTGTCATACTTATACATTTTATTTATTTATTTATGTTTTATATATATATATATATATATTTTTTATGTATTTAGGAAAAATAAAAGCTAAGTTAGTGAGGAAGAATAATTCTTCTTCACTAACTTCATATCCATATTATCTTGGAAAATCTTGACAAACTCTTCTTTTGAAAGTGGTTTATGATATACTTTCAACTGATGACCATTCACAAGAAGAGGTACCTATTCTTCATCTATTGTTATTATCTTCACTGCTCCATTATCAAAGAATTTTTCAATCTCATATGGCCCAAGCCAATGAATATGAAACTTTCCTTGAAAACCTTTAAATTTTGAATTGAACAAAAGTGCCCAGTCGCCTACTTGAAACTTCTTCTCCTTGATATACTTATCATGCCATTTATCCCTTTGTTGTTGGACTATATTGGTTCTTTGAACTACATCTTTTCTGATTTCATCTAGCTTATTGAGTTGCTCCAATATATGTTTTAGTGCTTCTGATAAATCAAGTCCCAATTGGACTACCATATTGAAGGTTCTGATTTGAAACTCTATAGGGAACATGACTTTATTTCCATAAACAAGTTCATAGGGAGTATGTCCTGTTGTGTTTCTCCATGTAGTTATGTAGGCCCATAAGGCTTCAAGAAGCCTTTCTGCCCAATCTCTTATGTGTAGATGTACAGTCTTAGTGAGAATTCCTTCAATCACCTTATTGGAAGATTCAACTTGACCATTTTCTTGTGGATGATAAGGAGTAGAATTTTTGTGCTTGATCTTGTAATCTTCCACGAGTCTTTTCACCACCTTTGATGTAAAATGAGTTCCTTGATCTGCTACAATTTCTCTTGGAACACCAAAATGAGTGAAGATATCCTCAAAAATAAAATTAACTACAGATCCTTCATTAGCAAAAGGTAATGCCTTAGCCTCTACCCATTTAGTGACATAATCAGTGCATACCAAAATATTATTCTTTTGTTTAGATGGAGGATTGATAGGTCAAACAAAATCCAAGGCCCATTTTTCAAAAGGTTCAATGAGTACCTGAGGTTGTAATGGAATTTCATTTGAAGTAGCAGGTTTCGCTACCCTTCGATAGCCATCACACCTTTTGACATATTCTTTGGCATCTTTAAAGATGGATGGCCAATAATATCCTAAATGAAGGATTTTATAGGTTGTCCTCTTGTCAGCAAAGTGTCCACCATAAGGTTCATCATGACATGCTTTAAGAATTTTAGGAATTTCATCTTCTCGAACACATCTTCTGATAATGATATCTGGACCTATCTTATACAATTCATTAGTAATCCATGAGTATCTTGCACTTCATTGAATGATTTTTCTTTTCTCTCTAGAAAGCAAATGTGAAGGTAATTTTCCTGTAACTAAGTAATTAGAAATATCTGCAAACAAAATAGTTTTATTAGTTATTGAAAAAAGATATTCATGAGGAAATTTATCTTCAACTGGACTGTCATCTTTAATATTTTGAATTCTAGACAAGAAATCAGCAACTGTGTTTTGTTTTCTAGGTCACTCTAGAACAATAATGTTGAATTATTGCAGGAGTAATAACCATCTTGTAACTCTGCCATTAGTAATAGATTTATTCATTAAGTATCTAATTGTAGAGTGATCGATATGAAAAAAGGTTTCATAGCCTGTTATATAATGTCTGAATTTGTTGATAGAATGAACAAAAGGTAAGAATTCCTTTTCAGTTATAGTGTAATTTAACTCTATGGGAGTCAAATTATTGCTTGTGTAATAGATGACATAGGGGATCAAATATTTTTGTCCTAATACAACTTCTCGAGCTGTATCTGAAGTATTTGTTGAAATTTGAAAAGGCCAGTTTGGACCTCTTAAGATGGGTGATTCAGAAATTTTTGCTTTTAAAGTCTCAAATGCTAACTGACAATCAAGATTGCAACTGAATTCATAATCTTTGGTGAGTAGTTTAAAGAGTGGGGATGCTATTTTGGTGAAATTTTCTATGAATCTTCTATAATATCCTCTGAGTCCTAGAAAACTTCAAACATCCTTTTAACAACTTGGAATTGATAGTTTGGAGATGGCTTCAACTTTAGATTTATCAACTTTAATTCCATCTCCTGAAATGTGATGTCCTAAGACAATCCCTTCTGTAAACATCATAAAAAATTTGTCATGATTTAGTGAAAGGTTTGCCTCCTGTTGTGGCCGGCAACAACCCCCCTTCTTATTTAGTATTAGTAATAATACTAAATAAGTGGGGACCCTTAGTTTAAAAATCCAAAAAATTAATTAGTGCTTGTTTTCTTTTTTCAATAAAACTTACTATCATTAACTTAAGAAAATTCCTTGGAAAATCTATAAATAAACTTAAGTTTATCATAGAATAAAATCATTCTTTGAGGAATATCGCATCGCAAAAGGGTAATGAATGCCTTTTTACAAGCGAAATTTTAAAAAATTGCAATACAAAAACTAAGCGCTAAAAAGAAAATTCATCGCATCGCAAAAGTTTCAAATATCATATATTGAGAAACCTCAAATCACTGATGTGCGATAACATTTATCGCAAATCGCATTTCGCAGAAAATACATTAACGGATGTTTGTCATATGTTATATTTTGCGATATTGCAATCTTGCGATATTGCGATTTTGCGATTTCGCGATGATATAATATTCGCGCTATTATGATGTTGCAATTTTCCGAGATTGCGATTTGCGATTTTACAATCTTGCGATATTGCGACATTGCTATTTCGCGATGTTACAATATTGCGCTATTATAAGATTGTGATTTGTGAAGATTGCGATCTGCGATATTGCGATATTGCGAAGCAAATCCCAGATCGCATTATCGCAGATCCTTAAGGATCGTTGTACAAAAAAGCTCTCCATAAATCGAGACTCTGTTATGCGCTTTAAAGTTTAATCAATAAATTGATTGTCACTCAGTAATGAAAATGGTTTCGTTCTGATTAAAGAAGTTATTTCACGTAATGTGATATATTTCATAGCTCTTCAGCATTTAAAACTTGCCGTCACCTTTTTCTTATCATTACTCTCACTTAATTCGTAAAACGCGGGCACGAAGAACAGAGGACTATACAGAGCGATATTCAGAGTATTATGGGAAAGAAAAACAAAACTCCGAGTTCTGAAAGTAAAGAGATGGCGTCCTCGTACACAGACATTGCCTGCAACAAAGACGCTGGTATCACCACTTGAGAGGGCATGTATAATCTGCTTGAAGAAGAAAACCCCAGAGTAATGGAGGTTTCGGCTACTACAGGATCAGTTGGTTCTTCCGAAGCATCTCTTACAGATTTAGCTTGTTCATTTTTGCACCGGATAGCAGCAAGACCTAAAATTATTCCATACACAGACATGGTGAAATGGGTACTGGATAGCACTGATATTACGGACAGACAGTTCAAGACTGAGGGTCAAGAGCTCATTGGCTCATTTACTTCAGAAGATTTAAGGCTTATGTATCATTTGCCGGAGCCACAGGCAACGTACAACAAACAATTTATTGAAAAGTTTGCCAAGGAAAATGCAAACCTAGCAAAATTCACAGTACTGGTTCTCTCACTTCTCCGTATTGCTGTGCTGCTGCTATGCTTTGTAGGCTTTTTGGAAAAACCTGACATTAATAAGTTTTCGCCTGAATGACTACCATTGTTGAATGCTGTTGTTAATGCTAATATTATGGATTGGGCTAAGATATTGTCTGATAACTTGGCCATGACTATTTTGAATTATCGATCTAAACGGACTGTCTCTCAGAGGATTTATCCTCTTTTTTCCTATCTGCTTATGTAATGGATTCAATCAGTTATGTTTCTAAATTCCTGTAATGGGTTGGCAACGGACAATTCAAGATCCCCTACCCATTCATGTTTATCATAAAGAATTGTGGGATTCAAAGTTCATTTCCCATTTTTACAATATTTGCCATGGCATCATGCTGCCACTGTACAAAATGTTGTATAATAAGGATGCTCAATGGTTTTCTCCTGAAGCAGAAGTAGAAATTCTCCCTGTCACAAGATGGTTTGGAGAAGAATTGTTTACCTATGTTAGGGTTTTTGGAAGTTTTGCTTCTCCTCACGTTTTACCTTTGTATGTTCCAGATAAACTCCTGGCCCGGGAAATCGCGTATCAAACCTGCGGAAATGGAGGTTTGACCAAGGATTTAAAGGATAAAAATAAGGCCATCTGGCCACAATTTCCTTTGGCCTGCGGAGCATTTTCATTATTTGATGTTGGTCATGCATTTAAAGAAGTAAACAATGTTACATGTTTACAATTATTCAAGTTTCGAAGAAGGCTATTCGACCCATATGATGTTGTTAAGAATTTCACCACTACAGTCAAGGTAAGAATATTTTCTGGAGAAGATATTTTTGATGATATGTTTCAAGAAAAATGCACATTTAGTGAGATTCTACATTCAGCTCAAACACTTTTTTCTCCAGAAGAATTTCGAGAGTTTAAAATGTACAGAGAAAGAAGGTTGACCACTATCCCTTTGGATAATTTGCCCTTGGAACCCGCAAGGGAACCAACTCCTAGCATCAGTCTTAGTGGGAGTTCAGATACAGAAAAATCCAAGTCAAAGTCGGGGAAAGAAACTGATAATGACCAGGATAAAAGCGAAGGGTCAGTAAAGGATATTGCCCAATCAAAAGAACTTTTACAGCAACAGATTTCAATCTCTCCACAGAAAAATCTCCCCCCTCTCAATGAACAACAATCATCCGTCAGAATTGAGTTCGAAAAAGAATGAGAAACATTTAATGATTTGATTAATGTTGAAGGACAGAACATACAGACTCCTGTAACTAATGTACAGACAATAAAAAATATAGTCACAGGAGAAACTAGCAATGTCGCAAAAATAGAACATATACCCATTACCCCCTCTTTTGAGCTTGTACTTAAAATAGAGGAAATTCCTCCTCTGGATCCATTTTATAGTCCACAACATAAAGCAGTAGTAAGAAAACAAAGAAAGAAAAGGAAATTAGAAAGTGTAATCTCTCATGATGCAGAACAATTGAATGTTTTATGGCAAGATCCTACTACTAATCCAACTGAAAATCTTACTAAATTATCTCAGATTACAGGAGCATATGTCTCTGCAGCCATTGATAAAGCATCCGAAGTACGACAATTACTGAATGAAAAAGAATATCAAATACAGGTTCTGCAACAACAACTGCAACAAGACAATGCTAACAGTGAAGCACAAAAACAACTTGAAAAATTACAACAGGAGTTTCAACAAATGCAAGTTGGATATCAGAAAAGTTTAGTTGAAAAAGAGAAACAACTACAGGCTATGCAAGAGATACACAAAGATGATCCCAAGCTCACAGAATTTATTACAAAGTCTATTTCCTTAAATAATCAACTACTGCAGCAACAAGATATATTATGCCAAAAAAGTTCACAGTCGAACTCTTTTTGTCAAGAAAGTGATAAAATCACTAATCATGTCGTAGAATTACGACATGATTATGATTTAACTAATGAAAGAGTTACTGACTATTTGACTTGGCAAAAGACAGAGGATGGAAAAAGGGCAGGAGCACGAATCATCAATAACAGTCATAAAGAAATTCTCTTCAATAATTGGGATGCACAAATCAAAATTGCAGAACAAGCAGCGGAAGAAGCAGCTACAACAACAAGCAATATTACTGATTGTGTAAATAAAAATTTGCACAAGGCTAATTTGATTTCAGAAACTATTCCAGGATACCTACCACAAGCACAACAATTACAGAGAGAATGGAAACAGAACGCTGAAGAAAAAGCAGAATCGATTAAAGGATTGACAAAGTTAAATTGAGATTCTTACTGGGCATGTCTGGTAAAACCACACAGCCAATGTAGCACTCTCAATTGCATCATCAATTTTGCCAAGAAAATGGCGCCAGCACTTGCCGATTGTGTTTTCTCAGGACAGTTAAAATCTGAAGTCGGCCAGCCTCCTCTTCTCAAATCAACGCTAAATGCTTGCAAATTCAAAGATCAAATTCATAAGTAGTTAGTTGATAGTTTCAAATTTTAGATTTAGTATTAGTTTTACTTTATTTTTTCCTAGAAAAAGGACGGTCATTTAAACCGCATCCTACATTTTTGTAATAAGTTATTTTTAGATTTAGTTAGTAGTATTTAAACCCTTCTCATGCATTTAGAGAAGGGTCCTGAAATTTGTCAAAAACTTGTCCTCAGAACATGCAATTTTGCACCCTCAGAGGAGGTTTTGATAAATGAATGGAACATGATTTATTGATATCTGCGTTTAATATCTGCTACTGATGTTGCACTACTATACTCTTAGTGGATGTTGAATTAAGAAGAAATAATTCATTATTGCTTCTAGCTCATGAGTAGAACTAGTTATAAATGGTACTTTTATCTCTTAACTATTTTTGCCTCTGTGTTAAAGTGATATTCATGTTCAGTTATTTATACATTGATGTTTGAATGCTTGAGTTATCATTTGGCACTTTTATACGGTGATAGCTATTTATTTATGCTTAATGTATGAATAGCTTATTACGCGATATGTTTTTCACAACTGTTTCATCTAACTTTTTATATGAAGTGGTTTATCTTTACTGAATTCCTTTCTTATAATAGTTGAATGATCTTTATTATCAATTTTTATTTGAAATCATTTTAGATCGCATAAATAGAAAGATTATATCCCGGGTTAGTTTAGAATTAGATATTTCTGTTTAAATTAGAATACAATTTGCATATGATTAGATTAGAAATAGAATAAAAGCATTTCACTTAGGAACTTTATAAAGGAAATATCAATTCTCAACACACACACACATATTGGGAAACTGGTCCCATTATCCCCAGTCGGACCCACTACACCAAACGGAAAAGGAGCTGCTAACCAAGTCCGGACCGGGTGGGTATCCCCTTTGTTGCAAGACCTGATTATCAGGGCTTCAACACCTCCTTACATATTTTAAGAACCGTTTTCAAAATTTCTAAAGCTCCTTCAAATGTATTACCATAAACTGTAAAGTCATCCATATACACCTCTACATGATAATGTATTAGATCAGAAAAAATTCTTATTAATGCCCTTTGGAATGTTGTAGGTGCATTGCACAATCCAAAAGGAAGTACTCGGTAGGAATAAGTCCCCCATGGATAGGTGAATGTGGTCTTATCTTGATCTTTAGGTGCCACCTAAATTTGATTGTAACCACTAAAACCATCCAGGAATGAGAAATACGTTTTACCTGCTATTGTATCCAACACTTGATCTATAAAGGGTAAAGGAAAATGATCTTTTAGGGTGGCTTTATTCAATTCTCGATAATCAATGCATACCCTCCATTTACCATTATTTTTATGCACAATCACTAGAGGGGAAACCCACCTACTGTATGAAATTGGGTAAATGAAGTTTACGTTTAGCAACTTTTGCAACTCTTCTTTCACAATTTCCCTAAGATTTGGATTCATCCTTCTCTAAAGTTGTCTGATAGGTTTGCAATTTTCCTCAATTTAGATGTGATGTATACAAGTCGTAGGACTAATTCATTTCATGTCAGTGTATTCCCATGCATATGAAGAAGAATGTTGTTGTAATGTTTTGATTAGCTTTTCATATTGTAATTTTTCCAAGATATTGTTTATGCTTAAGGTTTTCCCTGGAAAGATTTCAACTGTAGAGCTACCAAAATCTTCCATATAATAAAGAGACATCTGCCTAGATGACAAATATTAAATATTGGATTTTTCTTGAAATTGATCATGTTTATATTCTGGAGACGATTCAAAATTTTATATTGTATTTAAGATTTGAAAATCTTCACTAATGGCTGAAATAGTGAAGAGATGTTGTATATCATTTTAATCATCAATCCATTCTTTATCATCTATTTCTATGATTGTTCTTGCTGGAGGATATAAAGTGAATTTCTTAATTGAGTTACCATTAGAAATATACATGTGACCAGATCTAAAGCTAATGAAAGCATTAGCTATAGCCAACCAAGGTCTTCCTAATATAAGTGGATGTCCTCCTAGATTTTTCTTAGGGGTTAAGATCATAAAATCAACAGGGTACTCCCAAGAATCTAAGGATACTGAGATATCTTCTAACACACCATATGGCTTGATTACAGATCTATCTACTAATTGCAGTAATGTAGGTGTATAAAGAATATTAGGAAGCTTGAGTTGTTCCATGGTTTGTTTTCTCATGATGTTTATTGCTTCTCCTAAATCAATCAATGTATTTGGAATTTCAACTCCATTGATATGTGTTTTTACAGCTAGACTTCCTGGATCTAAATATTTTTGAATAGCAATTTTTCCCATCATTATGTCTGCTATTTTTCCTACAAGCTGAATTGTTTTTATTTCTTTTGTTTTTCTTCCCGGTTTATTGATATTCAACTCCTTTATTGTTTTAGCTAAAATTGGAATTTCCTTGATGGCTTGTAACAAAGGGATTTTGATACAAACATTTTTCAATTCATCTAGAAAATCATAATTAGACAACATAATATGCTTATCTACCCCTCTATCAACTTGTAATATTTCAGGAAAAGGAGTTGTAGAAGTAGATACTGATGGTTGCTCTATGATAGGAGTTGAGTTTATTGGTTATTTTTGTTTTTATTTTTCAGAATTTTGGTTTTGAAGAAATGTTCCTTCTTCAAAAAATTTATTGGGTTGTAGAGAATCTTCCTCGGAATTGTCTTGTTCTTGAGTGATTACAGAAGGATTTTTCTTTTCTAATATCCTACCAGATCTAAGTTGGAAATCATTAAGATCTAGATGAGTAATCATGTAGGTTGGAAATTGCCTTCCTTCTATCATATAGGTATTCTAAGGATTTTTATTTTTGGGGTTTGGTAATAGTTGGGCAGGTAACTGATTTGGTCTCTCGGGGAATGGTACTGAGAGTTGTTGATTTTGGTTTTGGTTTTGGAGTTGGGGTTGCTGATTTTGTTGAAGAATTTGTTGGGGAGGATAGTTTGGATATGATGGAGGATATTGATAGTATTGAGAGAATATTCCATAGGGGTTTTGCATTCTTTGAGCCCAAGGTTGAGATTTAGATTGAGATTGAGGCCAAGGTTACTGCCAAGAATTCCAGTTTGGTGGGGGCTGAGTATACATTTGATTATTAAAACCTTGAGTTTGTGGCCCCTACCATGGTCTTCTAGAGACAAAGCAAAGAGATTATGTAGGATTTGAAGTTGTTTCTTCTTGAAAAACAACGTTTAGACCTGGAATTGAAGGACAAATCTTAGTTTCATGACTTTCTGAACAAATCGTACAGGTCTCAATGAATTTTGCATCAAGAGGACATTCTCTTAAAGCATGCTTCTTTCTGCATTTGGGACTGAAAATAGCTAAATCATCAATCTCATCTTTTTGCTTGTTTTGTAACTTAAGGGTGTCTATCTGTTCACTAAGACTCTCTAAAATGTTTGTTTTAAATTCATAAAACATGTTTCCAATTTCTGCCCTACTTACTGTTCTAGTTGCAGATTTATTTACCCTAGCAAGAGCAGGATCTCTTGGACCTTTCCAAGTTTTTAATTTTCCACTTGAGAGATGAATTCATAATTCCCCAATGTCAAGTAATGGGAGTTGAGAGATGTCCCCCTTCCCCATCATGTTAACGATGTCTATCCACTCATCTATAATGGCTTTCAACAAAAGAGATTTTAAAGTGTCTTGATCTGGATTATCCATTTTTGCTCTTTTGATGTTATAATTGAATCTTTCAATTAAATCCTCCAAATTTTTATCCTCTCTTTGCATCATTTTAAACACTTCATATTTGTGATTGATAGATATGCAATAATCCAAATACTTTCTAAAAATTCTCTCTTCATATCATTCCATGTCCTAATAGACCGAGTGATTAGACTCATGAACTATTTTAGAGCTGCTCCCTTCAATGTTGAAAGAAATAATTTGAGTTTTTGATAGTCTTTTAAATAACCATAAGTCCTACACAAGACTTCAAATTCAAACAAAATGGTTTCAGGGTCTTCACTTTTCAATTCATGAAAGTTTGGGAGGATAGAAGGTGAGCTATTTTTCATGGTGGCATTTGTATCTTCATCAACTATAAGGAATCCAAAATAACTTTCAATTACCCTATTTCTTCTGCCTCCTTCTACATTTCCTCTACCTCTTCCTCTATCTCCTCCTCTACCTCTACCTCTATCTCCTCCTCCAAATATTACATTTTCTCCATTTTGAATTTCTCCTTCTCCTTCCCCTTCTTCTCCTCTTCCTGCCATTATAGATTCTTCAGAGCTAATATAAGAGTCAACTTGTAAGGTTAACTGCTCCTCCTTTGGTTCTTCTATCAATGGTATGTTGAATAAAGGTTCTTCTTCTTCCTCTCCACTACGAATTTCTAACTCTTCAGCTAAAATGTGTTCTCCTGTAGAGGTGAAAAATGTTACTCCTTTTGTTGGAGACCTGAGATCTTCTTCTTCTAAGACTGCCTCAGTAGATGAAGTAGGGGATCCTCCTAATTGGATTTTTGACCTTAGAACTTCAGGAAGTCTATGGCTAGTGAAATATGGAATATGAGTTTGGGATGGAGGTGTATTACTTCTTATTCATGGTGGAGTGAGTGGTGTTGTAGGGATTAAATTCCTGTCTCTAGCTATGAATTTTCCCCTAGAGTCTCTTTCTCTACGCATATCATTTTTTTAGATGTAAGAAATGATGTTACCTAATTACACTTCCTCGACAACGATGCCAAAATGTATAGTCAATTTAATGTCTTAAATTGATTTCATTAATTATCAACCAAGGTTTGTAAACTAATGAAGTGTGATGCACTCTATGTGCTTAGTTAACCTATTTCTTACTTCGTTGTTTTGTATTTTATGTTGTTTTGGGGGGTTTTTTTTCTTTGATGTCTAAGAATGCTTTAACCTAAAAATATGAAAAGATTTAGATGAATCTAGTGAATTTTAAGAAGGAAGAAAAGGAAGTGCTCCTAAGTTAGTCTAATTCTCATAAAAATAAACCAAAAAATGTTGGTTAGTTAAGACTTAATTTGTAAAACAGAGCATCTATCTTATCTTATCATTAGTTCTATTCCATGGATCTTATTATAAAACTAAGATTGAAACTCCATTGCTTGCCTTAAGTAAAAGCAGAAAATGAAACAACTAATGTACTTTTGGTTAATCCAACATTCAATTATGAGGTATGACCTTATTGAGATGATGTTAATTAATTGTTTGTACTTTAACTTCTAATGTCCTAGAATAGTAAGCAAAGAATGTAATGAAAACATCTAATGTATATTTAGTTACTTCCAATATTCAATTATGAAGTGTGATCTTCTTGAGATAGTGTTAAGTAACCAATTATACCTATGATCTAGAAAACTAAGTAAATTATGCAAAAGGTACCTCAGTAATTGCACTCATTAAACATTCAACCATTCAGTCTTGAAACATGATTAAATCAATCTATTTTAGAATGAATTTTAGGAATATCAGTGATGCAATTAAGCGAGGATTTGAAAGAAAAATATGAAATAATCTAAAACTAACTAAAAACAACTAATGTATAGTTGACTTTTCTGCAACATTCAATGTGAAGTATTACGATCTTGAGATGCTATGTGAGAATTCAATTATGCCTTAGTCTCTAAGTTTTTAGAAAGCGAATAACAATGTGAAAAGTAAATTCAACCACTATTTGAATTAGACATTTAACCATTTAGTTTAGGATCATCATATTAAAATGGATTTTGAAAACATCTATTGACACAATTAATTGACAATTCTGTTCTAAGAAAATGAATGACAAAACAGTAAGGAAACTAGGAAACTGTGTATTCTTATTACTTCAATCTTAATTCGATTTGAAAATAGAGTTATCTATATTCACGAAATATCTTAGAAGAACAACGCTGCACAATTATGATTTAATGTTATGCTATTGATAAAAAATTGGAATGAAACATCAACCTAATTAGAAAACAGATTTGCTAAAAATAGAGTAATAGAAATTGAACTAAAAGCAACAAATGAAAAACCTTCTCCACTGCAAGGGCCCTCTGCAAATGATTCGGCTGAACTACTAGCTGGTTAAGGATGCACTTAAAAAATCATTGGAAACATGAACTTTGTATTGTGATAAAATGAAGTCTGAATATAGAGTATCAGAAAAAAGCTTAAACTTAACACTTAGTTTTTGAACTGTCTTCTCGGCCTTTTACAACCGATATTTAAAGGAAAATAACACAATTTTTTGTGATATAAACTTGCTACAAGTGGCTAATTCGAAACTATTAGGCTCTTGATTTTCTATGATAGAGAAAATCAAGAGTCCTGCTGCTTTCGGATAATGTACTTTGTGTTAGCCACCTATAAAAATTGTTATACCAAAATGTGGCTAAAACTGTTTGGAGCCTTCAAGGAACAAATTTTTATGGCAAAAAAGTGTTGGCTCTTGAAGACTCTTGAAGGCCTCATGCCTCTGTCCCAATTTCACTGTTGTGCCCATTTCCACACTCAGAAATCCTGCTCATTCCCAAGAAAGAATACTGCTGCAAGCACCATTTTCCTTTTCCCCCTTTTTCCAAAACTAACCTCATTTTAACCCCTTCATCTACCATGAAAAACTGTCATTTTCATGTTTTTCCCCTTTCCCTTCTTCAAAACCCTTTTTGGTAAGGTTTAAGACTCTTTTCGTGCCTTATTAGAACCCTCAAATTCCTTTGAAAACCATTGAAAAACCATTAAAATGCATATTTTATATATATTATGGACTTAAGCCCCCTTGGGCTAAGTCTTTAATCCTCCCCTCCACGCGTCTTGGTGCTAGAACCGAACGCCAGCCCTCCAAGCGCTTATCGCGTTGCCCAATTGTGATTAGCCCCCCCCCCCTCTTTAACCCCCCGGTCATATTACCCTTCATATAACCCTTGGCCCCGCAGTCGGGTGCCAGGCCGCGTTGAAATCAATATTTTAAACCTTTGTTTATATTAATATGTCGATTTTTTATTATTTCTTAAAAAATTTCTGCCAGTGCAAAATTTCAGTCACTCCGCACCGTCGATCTGATGTGAAGAATCGGACGGCGCGCGACCTATCAACCCGGTGGTCCCTGCCAACCACTCACCATTCCAAAACCGGGCGGTATCCATCGCACCGCCTTCAAGCGAAGGGCGGTTTTTTCCCGATCGGCAGCGATTCGATACGCTGGCTGACACGTATCCTGCGCACTGTTCATAAAACCACCGTCCATCGTGCGTTAAAGATCGGACGTGGACCCGGCGCGATATTGACATCCACCGTCCGATCTGAGGTTGTCCATAGGACGACGATTGCTCACCAAAGAAGCCCGACAGTTAACCAGGCTATGGCGCGGCATTTAAAAGATCTCCGCCGTCGATCTGATCTGCGGATCGACGACCCATATTTCATCGCCCAGTCTCCTCATCCACAGCAGTGCCGATGGTCCCAATGCCACATCAACATCCACGCGATAGATTTCTATTGGGGCGGGTCTCCATGGTATCCCGTCCAGTCAGCAAAGCCGGGTCCAGGAATTTTACTTAGCATGGTTTAATTAAATTTTGAAGTCCGGGCGTGTTTTTAAGGTTTATTGGCGTCGTCCTCCACCGTTGATCGTGTGGGCCGATCCCATCCGACGACCCACGTTTGTCCTGATTCCCAAACCTGATTTTATGGACATTTTTGTCCAAAACACAGGTTTTAACCCATTTCTCTATTTTTCCCCAAAACTGACTCCTTCGCTTTGACTTTTTGACTCCGTTCCTGACCGTCGATCTTTGCGCGATCGACGGCTTCGATTTAACTTCTCCCTTTTTCTTTTTTGACCCCTTTTGATCAATATCGACCGTTGGATGATGCCATCCAACGGCCATGATCTCCCCATATGTCCTCCCGCAACAATAAACCTATATATGCAATATTTTATGACATTCTTTTTATTTTGCAGGGTTTTAATGGTTTTTTCGGCATAACTCAAGAAATTTGAAAGGCAGAGGGTGACGATCTTCCTGCCTTTGATTCACCAAAGAAAATCAATCACAGGGTTTAAACTTCACGTTTCATCGATGTTTCATGAGGCATTGATGCCATATCACCCCTGCACAGCCCTGCATACCAGCAAAACACAGTAAATCAAGCACAGTCAAAGAGTATCAGTGCAGAAAACCAGAGATATGCCAAAACAGAAGACTGAAGACGGGCCTTCGGGGATTACGTCTAAGATGGTTTATCAAAAGCCTAATCCCTGATTAAAACATAGTTAAAGGAAGAAATCATAAAGGTTCATCGGACAAAAGGCCTCCACCGCCACATTTGAGGAAAATTGATTCCTCCCAGCTACCACAAAGCCACCTGTGTCTCGAAGCATTCAACTAGAGGCCAAATTTATTGATCAGGACCAGATATCTGCCTCATAACGCAGCCAAAGGATAAATTCTGCAGACAAAATAATGAAAAAATATCAGCAGAGTAAATTCGACATCACGCAGGGCCTCAAAGGTCAAAACGAGCTCCCACCGAGCTTAAATCTTTATGAAAATCATTTAATGTAGAAGACACCAATGTAAGTTTCTTCGTTAAGCCCCGAAAGGCCGAGAAGCCATTAAGTCTGTATTAATTGTAAATTGGAGATCTTTTATCAGATCTCACCTCCTCATTATTCTATATATACTACTGCAGAAGATGAGTGAGGGGTTGGTTGATTAGGTTGCTGAACATTGTAATGTAATTGAGCTGAAAAATTCTGATTGTAAATAGTATTCACTAGCTCTTGGAGCTCTGCTTGTGATAGATAAGTTAGGCTGAGATGAGTAGATGATTGCTAAACTAAAGCATTGGATTTAAAGCTGTAACTGGTTTGTAGCATCAATACAAGCTGATTTATGGGATCCTGGTCTATGTTGACGGTGATGTTTTTCTCATTGTAACTTGTTATTTTGTTTCTATTTTCACTGTGTTCATCTTCTCTTATAAAGAACAACATGCATAGATTTAGGACTTACTGTATATCAGTAACCTTCTCTAACTGAAAATATTTATCTGAATGTTTTCTTCCAATCTGTGTTATTTGGGAATGATTTAATTCAGTTTAAGCATAGGAATGCTTGCGTTCCCTCATCTTATTGTCTTAGTTGAATGTTATTCTTAAATGTTATTTTCAATTTATGTTAAGTGAAGATGAACTGAGGAAGATATGGCAAGTCCTGGTCCCAATTTTATCTCCACAACTTCCTGAATGTTTCCATTGGAATGTGTTAAAAGCTGGCTAGTTTAGAAGTACTTACCAGATCTTAGGCCATTTTGTGTTATCTTTGTGATTGTCTTGAAAGTAACCAAGTAAAGCAGAGCTAGGAGAGGATTTGTGGTGAGCCCGACCCGCTAGTTTATACCCTAACAGTTGCCTTCAAGTTTCCCTTTGTTTTTTATATGTTTTCTATTGAGGGTGTATCAAAGGCTGGCTAGTTTAAAAGTACTTACCAGATCCTAGTTTTCTTTCATGTTTTTCTTAAGTGTGTGTCAAAGGCTGACTAGTTTAAAAGTACTTACCAGATCCTGGGCTGCTCTTTGTTCTGCATATGTTTAATTTTCCTTCTTGTTGTACCATTTCATTCCATAAATCAATCTTCAAAGAGATCCTTAGACATAGATGACTTGCCCCATGGACCACTCTTTCCTCTTGTTGTTCCAATTAAACCCTATTATGACCCCATAGCCCAATGGACTAAAACCTGCAGTTAACTACCTTCCTGGTCAAAGCTTGTTCTATTTGTTTGCAACTTCACACCTTTGAAACTCTTTGCATTTAGAACTCTCCACCTCAGACAGTAATCATGTTCAACCATCCAAAAACAAAACAAAACCCTTGGCTTTCATAACTAGCCTAATATTATTACCCAAAACTTCAAAGAAAAATTCATCTTTGCACTTATTGGAGAGATCCCTCTCCGGATTCAGGAGGGCTAGATCCTAGAATCCCAAAGTGGTTGAAACGATGTTGTTTCTGTGATTAGACTTTGCCAATCTTACTGATTACAGATTCCTAACACTTTGACCACACCTTTGACCACGATCTTAGGCCTGCTTTTCTGTTGATATGGATCAAGTGAATAGGATAGAATCCATATAGAGATGATTCTAGAAATGCCCATGTGGTCCAATTCTTCATTTAACACCTCAAACTTTCCAGACCATGAGAGTAGCTATGGAATCCACAGTTATCTGAAGAACATGCTGCATTCTGTAGCTAAATTGCAAAAATTTATCGAAATAGAAAGAACATGAAAATATAATATGGAAATTATTTTAATGCATCCTTAAGACAAAATATAGCATTTATCATTGATTGGGATTTGTGACCTTATGAGAAAGTGAGGGAAAGTGGTGAGAAAAGCTGTCAAAGAGAGGTTAATTCTCAGGTTCAACAGTACACAAGTTCCAATTTTTTATCTCAAGGATGCACTGCTATGTCACCTGGGACACCTTTTTGTTCCTTCAAGTGAGAGTTCCAAGATGATTTGGGAAGCACATTACAGTTGAGTCGCTGCACATTTCAAGGTCGAGAAAGAAGTGGCAGTACTGCAGAAGTATTTATATTGGCTGAACCCTCGATAGGATGTTGGGAAGTACATTAGATCCCACACTACTTGCTCCATTTCTAAACCGACCATCAAGAAGAAAGGCCTCTATACTCTGCTACCTACCCCTAGTCTACCTTGGGATTCCATATCCATGGATTACATGTCGGGATTTCCTTCTACTAAGCATGGAAATGACTGTGTTTTCATGGTCGTCGATAGATTATTGAAGATGGCCATTATATCGGCCTACAAGAAGAATATCATAGTAGAAACCACTGCTAAAATATTCTTTGAACAAGTGTGGGTGCACTTTGGTATCCCACAGTCTATCATCTCAAATCGGGACATCAGGTTCCTCAGCACATTTTGGTCCAACCTCTAGTTAATGCTAGACACCAAGCTCACCAATTCCACAACTTTCTATCTCCAAACTGATGCCCAGATAGAGGTCATCAACAGGATCATTATACACAGTATGTGCATGTACAATTCAAAGCATCCACACACATGGGATGAGATCCTTCCCTATGTAAAACATAGTTATAATCGGGCTCCCCATAGCTCAATCGGCCACAGCCCCTTTCAGGTGAGCCTGGGGTTCCAGCCACTATGTCCCATTGACGTATCCATGCCATTTGTGGGTACTCAGGTCGATTTGGCTGATGTCTAGTCTAAATCTGACAAAGCGAACAACTTCATTGAGCACATTCAGCACATCCGCCAGCAGGTTCATGACATATTGAACAGAGCCATTGCTAAGTACAAGCAACAACATGATCAACATTGGGTGCCACAACACTTCCAGGTGGGAGACAAAGTGTGGCTACATTTGCAGAAGGAGCACCTCACTGGACCCCACAGCAAACTTCGTCCACTCCAATATGTGCCATACACCATCTCCAAGGCTTTATGGAAAAATGCCTTCGAGCTCAGTATTCCACCATTCCTTGGTCTGCACCTAGTATTCAATGTGGACTGCCTTCGGCCCTATTTCCCACCTCTACTCGACACATCTGACATTGCAGAACAATTCACACCAACAGAATTAAACCCAGATTGCATGGAACATGCCACCAAAAATTGTATCATGGACATGCAAATCAAGAACACTCACAAGAAGAAGATCCAACTGTATTGAGTGGTCAAAGCTGGCCAACTCCTACACCAAGGCAAGTGGTTCACAAGGGACCAAGTTTAGTAGAAATTTCCTCATCTCATGGAGGAACTCAACACAATGGGGACCATTGCTTCCTAAGTGGGGAGGAATGATCTAGGTGGATATTGGTGGCCACCCGCCTATTCCACTTGGGGCCCCACCATTATTTCTTTTAGTTTTTTAGTTTCATTAATAATAGCACAGTTTACTATTTTTAGAAGTTTTTCGGGTCCTGAACTTCCAGAACCGTTTTGAGGCCCTAAACGATGTTTTTTGGGCACCGTACGATTCCTATCCATAATTTATAATCATGGTTGGAGGTTGTACTCCTTGGATATATATTTCTAACGATGTATCATGTGCGTCAAACCAAGATACTATGCCAAAGTTACGACCCCGAGAAATTGATGTACCAATTTACCCCGACGGGGCCCATATTCTGGTGCTTCATCTCCCAGGGTTAGGTTTTTGGATGTTTATGGTTTTCCACTATTTCTCAATAATAAATAGGCCTTCGAGCCTCATTTTAACACAGATTTCAGAGGTCTATAGCCACCACATCTGTTCTCAGAGATAGGCTACCAGTGCCCTAGCTAGTTTATTTCCATTCGGTCTGTAAACAGATTTTAGTTCTTTGATTTAACGAAATGAAGTGTTATTTCAACAAAATTTTTATATTTATGGTTATATGTGTATTTTATTGTGTTTCTGCATAAATATGGATCACCCCCACATCTTTATCTGATGCATCTATGTGGATGTGGAAAGTCAGAGCCCAGTTTGGACCTCAAATAATGGGGGCAGTAGTTAGATTTTCCTTAATGAGCTCAAAAGATTCTTAACAGAGAATAGACCAGAAAAAGTTAGAATATTTGGAAAAGAATCCAAATAATGGAAAAGCCACTTTGTTGAAGTCCTTAATGAACCACCTCTATAGCCACCGAAACCTAGGAAAGTTCTGACATCTCTCTGATTTTGAGGAACAGGCACCATTTTTATGATGGTGATTTTGTTTGAGTCTACCTGTATTCTTGCTTGTGATATTGAGTGGCCTAGGACTATCCCTTTTCTCCTTAATAATTCACACTTTTCTGGACTCAGGGATAGATGCATTTCAATGCAATTTCTTAACACTTTTCCCATATTGGAGAGAGCTTCCTGGAAATCATACCCATTATGTGTGAAATTGTCCATGTAGATTTTGACAGAGTCATGGACTAGTTCAGAAACAATGCTCAATACTGCTTGCTAGAAAGTAGCAGGGGAATTTAACAATCCATAGGGAAGGACTTGGTAAGAGAAAGTGCCCCAGGAACATCTGAAAGTGCTATTGTCCTGGTCTTCGGGGCTAATTTGGATCTGGTTATACCCATTGAACCCATCTAGGGAAGAGAAAAACTTCTTCCCTATAAGGCCATCGAGGAATTGATCTATGAAGGGAAATGCGAAATAGTCCTTCTTAGTGGATTTGTTCAAGTCTCAGTAGTCAACAAAGATTCACCACTTTCCATTCTTTTGTGGGACTAGAACAAGAGGAGACACACACTCACTGGGTGATATGGGATAGATGAAACCTGCACCCAACAACTTTTAAATCTCATCCTTCACTATGCCCTTTAGATTTGGGTTCATCCTCCTTTATGGTTGGTGCACTGGCTTGCATCCTTATTTAATATAAATATGATGTGTGGACACCGAGGGATGCACCCATTTCATGTCTTTGAAGTCCCAAGCGAATGCATCAAGATTTTATTTCAAGAGCTGGCATAGATTCTCTTCTTATTTGGCTGAGAGGGATGAGTTAATCTTCATATATTTTGATGGGCTGAATTCCATAGCCCTCGTGGTTTTAGAGGTTGACTCAACTAAGTGCAGTTCCATCCAAGGGTGTCATTCAGATTCTTTGATTAGGCCATCGAGTGGAATGGAAGCGGGGGGCTGGTTTTGAATTATGTGGTCAATGAGATCATCCTGATCGGGTTTCCCCCCTCTAAGAATAATGTTTATAGTAAAAATGGGGTAGTGTGTAGAACTGTATACTTAATCTTATTCTTCTTCATCCTCCAGCCACAATGTTAGGTCATGGTCAATGGAAGGTCAGGTAGGAGGATATAATACTGTTGGGTCATGAATACGACCACTTTTTAACACTTATTTCATCCATTTTTACTCTTCTTTATCATATCATTTATTATAATTTAAATCCATTTTATAATGATTTATGCTCTTATGGATGAATATTATTTCTTCTCCTTTATTTTTAATAAATTGATGATTATTATGCATAATTTTATCAATGATGGTTTATTAATATATTTTGTAATATCACTCACCATTTTAGCCTCCAAGATGTTTTCCAGACTACAGATTTGATTTCCAAATCATCATGAAATATTCCAACTCAGAAATTCGTTGGAATAAGAAGTGATAGTTTTGCGGTTGCGATTCTGGGCAAATGAAGAAGAATATGGAAAATCCGGAACATGGGTTTTGTCCATAACGTGCCCAATTAACTTTTTTAAAGAATGGTTTGCCCAAATTCGACCTGTATTGAGAGAAACGTAGGGTTCTTTGACCACGATTTTCTCAGATTTGTTGTTGCGGCCGTCCTCCAAATCTCAGCTGCAAAGCCAAATTCACCTTGCTCTTGTTGGAAGATTGTTGGAAATATATATTCTTGTTGATCGATTTGTTGAGAACAATTCAATATTGTTATTAGAGATCCTGTTTTCTATTTAATTTCTCCTCCTTCTGATTATAAAAGGAGAGCATGTATTGTGTATTGAGGAGGATGGGAGAACAATGGATGATTATTGAATTCCCTTTGTAACATTATAATTCCTTGACTCTTGTGAGAAAAGAGAAATTGATGTAAAAGTTATTCATGTTTTATTAATGCAAAGAGGCGTTCTTGTTCTATTTCTCAAGCTTTGCAGTAGCCTAGCGGCGCTTTCACCGGCGGTTGAGGGCTTGGCCCTGGTGGAGCGAGCCGCTGTTTGTATTTCTATTTCTTTATTTTCTGTTGTGTGAAGTGTGTTTATTGCTTATTTCAATTACAGAGTTAATTGATTGCTTTGAATACATATCCATTAACGAATTACATTGCTATATACTTTGCTGTTCATTTATTCTGCTATCATTACAAAAGCTTTGCTGTTCTGTATTCAACTCTAAGTTATTATTCTTTGTGATTGATTGATTTGCAGTATTGGCCGGCGATAGATTAAATTATTGAGATTAGTGAAGTTCACAATTGTTGTTCAAATCATCTTGCTATTCCATTTCTAGTTACTTCTGATTTTTGATTCATAGCTATAGTAGTTTGGTTACAGTTGCTGTGTATGCGTAGGAGTTACAAGTTACTGTTCCTTTTTAAGTCTTTACAGTTCCTTTCATCAGCATGAAGATTGATTTTGCTTTCATTTCGATTGTTTTAAGATCACCAACTGTAGAGGACAGAGGTTATTGCTCCCAAGTCCCCAGAATTGGTTATCTTGCATCGATTTCTAACGGAAAGAGTTATTGCTACTGCATCCATGATCGATGTTTTGCAGATTGGTTTAATTAAGATTTCAGAGCATTTGAGTTTATTTTGTTGTAGTTAAATTTCTGTTTCAAGCATCCATTTACTCTTGTATCTCGAACACTGTACTACATATTGCAAGGCATTACTCTTAGATAATTTGCTTCCTCAGACTGAGTACACTCTTGAAATAAAAAATCGCTCCCGGATTGATAATTAATGTGAGATAAATAGGTGTTCAAAAGATACCTTTTTATGCCTCGACAAATACCAACTGTTTAGACAAGGGCCCATTCTTTATGGTCATTTTTTCAGCCCTGTAGCTGATATAAGAATCAACACTGGCTAACCAAGGTCTTCCGAAAATGGGAGGATATCCATTAAAATTAGTTTTTAGTTGGAGAAAAATGAAATCTGTAGGGTACTCCCATGAGTCGATTGTGACCATAAAATCCTCAACAATTCCTTCCTGAGCCACTGTGGACTTGTTTGCAAGTTACAAAATAGTGGTGGTCTTTCTCAAAGCTCCTTGGAGGTTGAGTTTAAGCATATTTTCTTTGGTCATCACATTTATGATAGCCCAAAGATCAATTAGAATATTGGGGACTATGAAAATATCGATGTGTACATATACTACGGGACAACCAAGGTCCAGGTACTTCAGGAATATCACCCTTCCCAACATTAGGTTGGACAACTATCCCACAACATTGATGATGGGGGTGTATTTCTTCTTTATCCTAGGTTCCTTAAAGTACTTTTCTTTCATGAGCTTATTGTAAATAGGAAAATCCTTAATGTATTGGAGAAGGGGTATTTTCACACACATTTTTCAGTTCTCCCAAAAGTTTAGTCTCTTCTGGGGTGTGCTGACTAGAGTGGGTCAAGCGCTCACGAAAATGAGGTTGTTGGATCTGACTGTTGCTTTCTTCGTCTTCCTCATTAGCATCTATAGGTGGATATGGAGGATGATTTTATGGGAGTACTATTCTCAACCTGAGGTTGATCTCATGTATCTCCACAACATAAGTTGGATAAGATGTTTCCCCAACTTGTTGTGCCTGCTTGTTGTTTGGGTTCGTATTGGGATGGGCAGGCATCTGAGGTAACTTAGGTGGATCAAAATGGGTGAGATGAGGTTTATGTTGGGGTGGAGGTAGTAAAGTAGGTGGTTGATTATGTTGGGGCCTCCACTCTTGTGATGAGTTACTCCACTGAGGTGGTTGAGGAACATATTGTTGGAATTGTTGGTTTAGAGTCTGAAGGTGATATGGAGGGTTTTAAGGCCATGTAGGAGGTGTATGCCATGATGTAGGATTGGATTTATATCAAGAATACATAGGTGCATTCTAGCTTGTTTGATAGTAAGATTAAGGCGCACCTTGCATACCCTACTGATATGACTAAGGCCCTTGAGGCCTCCTCTAACTTATGAAATAGAGTTGCTCAGGTCCTCCTTCCCCACCTTCATATGCAACCTTGAGGCTAGGTAAGGAGGGAAACTTATTTGTGGCATGATTATCTTCACAGACTAAGAAAACCTCTATGACATATAGTGGACATTCATTTCAAGGGTGTTTTCTAGTACACCTAGGGCAGAAGATAGCCAAGGCCCTCTCCGCTTCCTCTTTCTTCCTATTGATTTGCATTCTGTCCATTTAAAAATAAATGTGTGTAACATCTCACTTTTTAAATCTTCCAACATATTTCCAATCTCATGCTTGATGGGGGTGGAAGAGGAAGGAGTGTTGGTCATGCTTTGGATAGCTCTACCTTTCTTCCTAGATTCCCTAGATTGATTTCTAAAGAAATTTTTGATGTCCTCATAAGGCAGTTGGTAGATTTCTCCTCCAGACAAAATATTAAGGGTTTCTGTCACCTCTTCCCTGATCCCTCAAAGAAGTACCAATTTAAGTGATCTAGGATCAAGGGTGTAGTTGGCTCTTTTATAGCTCAGTTGGAATCTTGCTTCATAATCCTCCAGGGATTCACCAAGTCCTAGAGTCATCCTAAATATTTCCTCTTTGGTTTCCTTGGACCTACAGTAGTCTCAATTTTTTTGTTAAACGACTCTTGCATCTCTGCCTAGGTCATGATGTTGTTCTTAGGCAAACCCATGAACCAACGCAAGGTTTCATCCTTGAGGGTGGATAGGAATAGTTTTAGATTTTGGTTATCTGAGGAATAGTCATAGGTCCTCCAGACAACAACGAATTCGAACATGATCATGTCAGGATCCCCAGAAGTAAGTCCATGGAAATGTGGAAGGGTTGAGGGACTTATGTTCTTCATTCTAGTTTCCCTATCTATTTCTCTAATGGGAAAGAATCCTTGGGTCCCGGACTCAGCCATGCCTTGAATTGGTGAGGCAGGTTCCTTAGGTGAAGCAAGTTCCTCTTCTAGTTTCTTCAAAGTTTTCAACCGAATCATCTGTGGTGTTTTCAACCTCACAGTTACTAAAGCAGAGTGAAGGGTGACTGTGTAGGGATGTGGGGGTTTTTGGTAAAAAATTTCCTTGGTTATCCCTACACTTACGAGACATGAAAGTAAAAGTGTTTTTGTATTTTGCAATATTTTGGAACTAAATTCAAAAGAAAATCAGAAAAGAATACTAAATCAAAATCAAGGCATCTACTTAGACACCTCCCCGACAACGACACCGAAAAATGGTGAGACTTAGTATTGCTCCAAGAGTGCTGCAACTCCCAAAGGATACTATACTTTAATTTATCAACCCAGGGTTCGTACGAACTTGGAGGTGACAATGCTATATACACAGCATATGCATTCTACTCATGTCATCCTCTTCTCAGTTTTATGATGAATTGTTATTGCTAGGGTTAATTATAGGAAAGGAAGTCTGTCACACTTCTAAATGATAGCTAAGACTGAAAATAACTGATGACCATTACTCTATCAGCAAGAAAATAAACTATTCTAGATCATAATGACTCATCTAGCTATCTGCAAGAAAGGAAATCCACACATAGGATAATGCAAGAAATAACGTTAAACTAAGTGGCATTCATGATTTAAATTGATGTATTTGACTTGTAGAAAGAGAAAATAATCGAGGTACACATGTTGAACCAAATTATTGATTGAACTCTATCTATCTCATGCTTAACTGTTATTATGAACAATGCATCTATCGACCTAACTATGCTTGTAAATAATTTTTTTTTTAAAGAAAAAGAAGGAGGCGGTGAGGTGAGCTAAGAGGGTATTGAACTTAAGGCTTCAGTTCTGAAGGTGTCTTGGAGGCTATGATAGGTCTAGGTGAGGTGAAAGAGAGGTTTTTGGCTAAGGAAGTGACTAATTGGCACTACTACAGGATTTCCTGTAGTGCTACATGATGTCCTGAAACACTATAGAAAACAGTATGAGGGTAGTTTGAGGTTAGAAATTGTGAGGAAAGGGGTAGGATAGTGGGGATGAAGGTGGATCTAAGTGGATGGAGGGTATCCAACCCTTTTTCCAAGCTCAGAATTTCTATCAAAGCTTATCTTGCGCTTGGCTCTCGGTGTGGTGGTGGAGATTTCCAAAAAACATGGTGGAAGGTGATTTGATTGGAAGTTGGTTGATGAGAGATGGAAACTAAAGCTAATGGTGTTGTGTAAGCCCGCCCATGCTGCTCTACTAAAACCTGCAAGAAAACTACATTTTCATCCATTCATGATTGACAAATATATCATGAAAATGGCGGAAAATATGAGTTGAAATTAAGTAAACCTACATATGCACTTGAAACATAAAACTAACTCTACATCTACAACATGTTCATGATAAAAAAAGAAACTTATCTAACTTTTCCAAGAAATCATAAACTAAAATAAAGTTTTGCTATGTGGTGAAGATATACCCTCCTTAAGCTCCAGTGGGAGAGGTGAGAGAGGGAGACTTTAACACATAGTTTTGGAGTTTTGTATGCTACGACAACATGAAATGAAATATATTAACTACAACAATCATGAAATGTGAAGAAAATAACTATGACAACATGAAATTTAAAGAAAATAACTACAAAAACATGAAATGTAAGGAAAATAACTACAACAACATGAAATATAAACACAAATACACAATAGAGACTGAGGCCAATGAATTGGGCCCTAACCCACAAGCTCAACTCCCTGAAACTAACTCAGTGAAGAAAAATTTGAATACTCATCTTATTCATCACCAATCTTGTTACATAGCATATGAAAGTCACAAATGTCTATTAAAAAAGCTAAGAGTGCTCCATCTATCTCTAAAAATCGAATCCTAGTGAGCTCTTGCTCTGCCATATTTATCCTAAAGGGTAGCTACCAAAAACTCCCTAAAAATTAGGTGGCTTGTCTCCTTGGAACTTGAGAGAAGTGGAGTTTGGCTCCACTTGATCTTCCACTTGCTTAGTTTCCTTTGATTTCGAGTTGTTGGAGGAGAATCTCAAGGATCCCTTGGCCGCCTTTAGGAGTTAAGGAGTTTTTCAATCCCCTACACTCACTTCTTATTATCTACTCTAAGCCTTGATTGTGAAACCTTAAAAAAAAATGGAATATTTTCTTGACTTCCATGCATTTAAACCACATTAGGCCTTCAAAGTATGACATGCTTAATTCACCATCTACACTAAGCAACATATGACCATAATGCAATTAAATGTGTGAAAGAGAGTAATTAGGCTAAAAATGTGACAATTAACCCCTTAAAATGTACCTAATGATGGTGCTCATCATTTTTCTCCAGGACTGAGAAGATGGCTTTCAACGGACTCAGGCTCGAGTATGCTTTGGAAGGAACAAATTTTTTTTTAGCATGGAAGATCCACATGGAGGAAGTATTGAATGATAATGGTCTACTATAATACATCAAGACAGATGTATCAAAACCCCTAGCATATGATGCCCAAGATATTTCTCAGTGGAATATAAATGTCGCTAAAGTGAGGAGAATCATATTGGAGGGAGTTCGAGATCATATTGTCTCGAATCTCCATGGGAAAGAGACTTTGTTCACGATGTGGAAAACACTGACAGATTTTTTGAGAACAATATTTACTAAAGACAGTTGTCACTCAAGGACAGGGTTCGATGTATTAAGATGCAAAAGAATGAAACAATTCCATATTACCTTAGAAAGTTTAATTAGTTTCATTATGAACTTGGTGGGGTCAGTGTTACTGTCCTTGAAGAATATTTGGTAGGTCTAGCTCTTTTGGGCCTCCCAAGAGCTAGCATAGTTATCAAGATTTGGTAAATGGTAGAGATATACTACCAAGCTAGGAGAGCTTATGGTCCGATCTAGTGTAGGAAGAATTAAAGCGAGGAATGAGTGATGGGATCTCATCCAAGGTTGAGGATGAGGAGATGTGTGCCTTGGATTGAAAGGAAAATAAAGGAAAAGAGAAGAAATCCCAATCCAAAGAAGAATCTAGTCAAGGGGGAAAGAAGAAAGAATTGTCCAAGATCAAGTGCTTTCATTTTCATGAATTCAGGCACTATGCCATGAAATTACTACACAATACGACAAGCAAGAAGACCTCAAGAGCAACGACAGGTGAATCTATAGCTTAAAAATTCCAGCTTGATTTTACCCTCATTGCATACATGACAAGCACATTGATGGGAAGTGTTTGGTATCTCGACAAAAATGCCTCATTCCATACGATGGGGAGCATATATTTATTTAGTGAGTTGGAGGAGAAATACCTTATATGCACATTGAGATGGGAGATGATTGGAGGTATAGCGCGACCGATATCAGTATATTTACTTTTCATTGGGAGTCTTTCTCCCCTCTTGGGCTCAAGGATGTGATGTTTGTTTCGGGTCTAAAGAATAATTTTGTCTCCATTGGAGTGTTGGAATATCATGGCTACAATGTGATATTCAACAAAGGAAAGGCATTCCAGTGACACATCGGCACAGGACAATTGAAACATATCATGGTTCAGGTGAATAATTTCTACAAGTTCTATGTGGTAAATTTTGCTGCTTTGAGCACAAAGGAAAAGAAGGTGCAGAGACCAATTGTGACACATAAGACTTGAAAATTTTCATCATGGAGCTTTGAAGATCATTTGGCATATCATCACAAGCCTCCCTAATGGAGAAATAGAGTAGTAGAATACATGAAAAGGGTGTACCTTTGGAAGTACAAAAAATCCACCTTCAATGATCAGGATAGAAAGGCGAATGCAATCCTTAAAAGGATCCACTTGGATGTATGTGGAGCTTTCTTGACAACCTCCATGGCCAAGAACATGTATTATGTTATATTTTTAGATGATTTCTCACATAAGTGTTATATTTTCTTCATGCAGAATAAATAGCAGACATTCTCCAAATTTTTTGAATTCAAGGCACTTGTTGAGAAATAAACTGGAAAGAAAGTGAAGGCTCTCATGAGCGATAACGATGATGACTATGTGTTGAATCAGTTTAAAAATCCCTGTGCAAAGGAAGGAATTCGATGGGAGTTTACAACATCCCACAACCCACAACAGAATGGGGTGGCTTAGAGGAAGAAAAAAAGTATTGTGGGAGATGCACGGGCGATGTTCCATTGTAAGGGACTACATCTACACTTGTGGGATAAATCATGCAACAAAATAGTATATGTGCAGAACATGAGTCATCATTGGATTCTTAGGACGAGTACAACAAAAGAAGATTTTTCATGGAAGAAACCAGATGTGTCACACTTCAGGATATTTGGATCGTCAATATATTTCCATGTTTCCAAGGAAGTCAGGAAAAATATAGAGCAGACATCAGAGTTGGGTATATTTGTGGGGTACATTGTTACACCTGACAACTATCAGGTGTACCTGCCATCTCTCAGAATGACATTTAATCGTGGAGATGTGAAGTTCAATGAAGAAAATGCAATGAAGTGTTCCCTTGAGAGGGAGCTTCAGTTGCATGAAAATCATGAGCTTTTGACTCTAAAGGAATAACCTCAAGAAGATATGGAGGAGGCAAAAGAATAAGAGTAGAGAGTGGAGACAACCACTCAAGCAAAGACATCCAGGGAAGGAAGGAAGAGAACCAGGGAAGATGATAGATTATTGTAGGATGCTAAAAAGAATTTGGGAGCACCCACATCATAGTGTAGGTAGAGGAGGTCACAATATCAATACACTGAATACATAGCTCTGATTAGTATGGGTTGATGTTATGGTAGAGGAATATGATTCCATTATCGGAAACTATGTTTGGGAAGTGGTCCCATGACCTACATACAAGTCAGTGGTGGATTCAATGTGGCTTTACAAGGTAAAGAATACAATAGAAACAATAATATAGAAGAAGAAATCCAGATCCGTGGCCAAGGGGCACTCTTAGGTAGAAGGGATTGACTATGAAGAGACATTTTATTCTATAGCAAGGTAATCTTCAATTAGATCAATTATGGATATGGATGCACATATGGGGTGGAAAATACACTAGATGGAAGTGAATATAACATTCCCTAATGGAGTTACTGATGAGGAGGTGTAAATATAACAACGTGAAGGATTTCAGACCTTCTACATAGAGTCACATCTGTGTCGAATCAGGCCAGCATTGGATGGGTTGAAGCAAGCACAACATGCTTGGTACACCGGGATCGATAACTACCAAATTGGTTTGGGCTTCACCAAAAGTGAAGTAGATGAAATTCTTTACCACATTATGGTAGAAGGTAAATTATTGATTATAGTATTATATGTTAATGACTTGATTTTGACCAGTGATGGACATTTTATCACATATTACAAGGAGGACTTTGCAAGAGAGTTTGAAATGAAGTACATGGGGTTGATGTAGTATTTCCTTGGTTTGGAAGTATGCTAGAGAGAAGGGGAAATATTTTTCTCTCAGGGAAAGTATTCCCATGAGATACTGTAGAAGTTCCACATGGACAGATGCAAACCCATGGAGACTCCTCCAGAGATCAACTAGAAGAAAGATGATTCCACTTTATAAGATGAAGTGGATGCTACTGTGTACATGGGGTTGGTGGGTTCACTCAAGTATCTGGTGAACATACAGAAATACATGTGTTGTGTTGTTAATCAGTTAATCCAAGCCATGGTTCGAACAACCAAATTATTCGGGAGGGTTGATAAACATGTACTATGGTAACTCAGAGGAACCACTAGGTTTGGAATTTGTTATAGACGGACATAGGGAGTGAAGTTGCAAGGATTCACAAATGAAGATTGGGCAAGAATTCCATCAGATAGAAATATAAATTCATGAGTAATTTTCACTGTTAGTTCAACAGTAGCTTCTTAGTACAACAGGAAGCAGAGATTAGTTGCACTCAGCTCAGTGGAAGTAGATTACATGACTGTCAGTCAAGCAACTTGTGAAGCTATCTAGATCAGAAAGATTCTTTTTGGGTTATTTGGTTAGATGATGGATCCTACTGTTATTTATTGTGACAATCATATTTGTATAAAAATTTGTGAGAATAAAGTTTTTCATGATCGATCCAAGCACATTAATATCCGGCATTGCCGTCTACGATATTGTATGCAGAGGTAGATCATGTTGTTGCAGTACATTCCCACAGAGGAAAAGGATGAAAATATTTTGACAAAGAATCTATGAAGAGGAAAATTATGGTTCCATATAAGAAGGATTGGGATATCTGATAATACCTTTCTTACTGAGAGGGAGTCTTGAAAAAGTAGCAAGAAATTCCTAATTTAATTTTCCCTTGATTAAATTAGGCGAAATTTGAAATTCCACATCAATAAACAACTTGAATGAGTTAACTGATTTGTTATAGTTTTTATCATTTAGTTAAATTAATTAATTCGAGTTAGGGGCATGAACTTGAGTTGTGTACAATGATTCCTAAATTTTAGGAGTCTAGGTTGAGTTAATTTAAGTCACTAACAATTTAATTGAGTTAAATTCAATTATGGTTAGTTAAAAATAGTTCCAACTGTTGGAGGAACTAGTGGGAGGTCTAGAAATGGGGTATAACTTCAGTGTTTAACTAGCTAACTGATCAATCAACCTAAATTAATTCATGCATGCACAAAAATTGAGTTACCTAGTTAAGGATGGAGTTCAAGGGCATTGTACTATCACTTGTATAATATTCCAAGTTATACAGGTCATGCATGAAGTAAAAGAAGGAACTAATGGAATTGTGCAATCCAGATTGAGGAATTTCCTAAATAATAGGGGTTAATGCCTTGAGGAACAGTGCAATGAAATAGGAGCTTGGAGGCTCGATATTTTGGCTAAGTATTGGCCAAGGTTAGTTAGTTGGGCAGAGGATAGAAGGTACAAGTGTAGGTTGAGATCAAGGTTGAGTAGAGCATATCATATTCATCCAGATTCTTTGATTAATGCAAATAAGACAGTAAGGGGTTTTGAGTAGTTATTTTCCCCTAGATATATATTTGTGTATGTGTGATTAATCTTGATGCATGTTAATGATTATTGTTCTCGATCATGAATTTACTTCCCAAGATTGGCAGAGTAGATTATCGTCTTGTGATTTAGTAAATTTCATGAGAAATATAGGATTACACATTACAATTCTAGATGTTCACCAATTACGACTGGAGACAACATACACTAATACATGTTGAAGACTGAGAATACATTTTTTTTAATCATAATTGCATGGTAAATCTGCAGGTTGTTACAGTAATGCCAGGAGTTACGATTGCAACTAATACAAAGAAAAAGAGGAGGAAAGGGAGCAAGGGTGAAAAATTGCGATTCACTTCATCAGATGAGGACAAGGGGGGTGATGAAAATTCTCCTAATGCTCCCAACAATGTTGTAGAGAATGACAATGTGGTGGAATATCATGTTGTCCCGCCATCAACCATACATCCATTGTTAACCAAAATGCAAGGAGCAAGTTTAACAAAGAAGATAAATGCCATAAGAGGTTGGACAAAGGAAGACATGCTAGCCGTAATTGATGACATATATTCTATGGCATAGTCAACTCATACCTCTGCAAAAAAACACGTGATTTCTTCCTCAAAAATACATTATTGGATAAATGGCTAACTCATACAAAGCCTAGAGGGTATGTTATAGTTATGAATGGAGAGGAGGAGATTGAGGTGGTTGAGTGGTGGAAAGAGATGGCCCAATTGGGACATGTTTTAGAGCTAATACAACTTAAATACACAATAGCTAAAATTTGTGAGGGGAGATCAAACCCCTTAAAAGATGGGTTTCCTAGTAAATCGTGGTGGGGTGGGTTTAAAAAAATGCATCTAGTCCTTGTTTTATGTACAACTAAGGGCATGGACAAATGCATGGATTTAAATCTATGCCCTGTAGCTGTTTCCAAGTTCTATGACACTCCTTTTGCTACATATGAGCAACAATTATATGTCGTAAATCATATATGGAATTGTAACGAAACATACTTACATGAGGGAAGGAATTGTGCCATGTGGGTAGTTTCCAAGAGAGGAAGCAAAAACATTCCTAATATTTTTTCTAAGAGCCGGGAGTGGATAATTATGCTTTTTTATGCCAATGTAACTGGTTCTTCAATCCAATTTTTTTATCTATTCAAAGATAAAACTCAACTAAAAAATATATATACAAAATTGTGAACCAGGTGCATGCATTGTTGCACATCACCATGCATGGATGACAAAGGAACTATTCTTAAATTAACTTTGCCACTTTGCTGCATATGTTCCAGTGGTGTCTTGTATGGAAACAAACACCTACTAGTTTTAGATAGCCATGGAAGCCACATGGTTTTGTAGAAAATTGAGGAGGCCAACAATTTACACATTAACCCATTAACAATGTTGGTTCATACCACTCACAGATTGCAACCCCTTGATGTCCTCATGTTTTGGCCTTTCAATAACTATTTCAAGGTCGAGAAAGCTTCATGGATGGCTAAAACTCCAAGGGTGGAGGTAAAAAGGTTTCAACTAGATGAGCTTACAAGTAAAGCATTAAAAAATTCTCTCACACCTTCTAATATCAAGGTTGGATTTAGGAGGACTTATATATGGTCAGTGAATAGTGATGTTGTTATGCATGATACTAGTTGCAGACAGGAATTTGATGTTGAAGATCAAGAAGTAGAGGACTTACAAGACCATGTTGATGCCTAATAATATGAGGGTGGGCAGAAAGATGTTGTTGTTGCCCAAGGTATGATATCCATTTTTGAAGGGAAATTATATGGTGATGGTAATGGACATGTGAGTAAGACATAGTTTAGTCATGAACCAACTTTCAATAAGATGGAGGTTGTCACATCCACTAAACCAACTGCCAATTCTGCATGTGATATTCCATATGAGGTAGTTGATCATGTGAATGAAAATTCAAATGTGGTTTCAAATGATAATGAAAAAAGATTAAACAATGAGAAATTGAGCATGCCAACTGAGGTAACCACACAATCATGGTTAGTAGAGGCCATGATGAATATCAACACACATAATATATCATCCACCAATGAGGAAAGCATGGAAATGCCTTCACAACTAGCATAGTTGAACACTGAACTTCTTCATTATTTTGTGGAGATTCTACAAGACACACATCTTCACTTGAAAAATTGACATTATAGCAAAATTTAGAAACTAACTTATCCCATCTTGAATTTTTACTCTTTATTTCATCCTTTAGATATCAATCCTTAGAAATAGGTTCCAAGATATGAATAAATTAATGTACCCATAATTCAATAGGTACTTCATTCTTATTCCATTATGTGGTGCAGGCCTTAGCATATCTTTCAAGGCTAGTATGGTCTTCATACAACAAGACAGTACGAATTTTATTTTCTAGTTCAATAAATTTGCATATGAGAGCATATTTGGCCATTACCAAAGATGATAGGTGGGTGTGGTGAGCAAATCACCACCTAGCAGGAGTATCTTGAAGTGCAACATCTTTCAAGGGAAACCTTTTCTCCTCCGCAATAGTAAATTCAATTTCTCGTACAAAATCATCAACATGAAGAATATTATCAATAGTAGGATAATTCCTTAACTTTGTACCAATCCACCAAGCTAAACGAATAGTTTCACATCTCCTAGAGTATAATTCATGTTCTCGTTGCTGCCAATATTTTACTGCAACCTCTGAACCAACTTTATTATTATGCACACTTCATCAACTGACATAGACCTCTACTATAGGATTGATATAATCCTCCCTCTTCCCTTTAGTTAGCTGATATAGTTGATCCAAGAGTTTATTCTATTTTGCATCATCAATGGGATATGTGTATCTAGGACCTTGATAAGGATCCAGAGGTTGAATAAATAGACTCGATTAACCTCAAAAGTCATAGTCTTGTTCTTCAAATAAAATATGGCATAATTGCCAAAAGCTCAGTTAATGTCCAATAATCCTAGATATGGATATTTTTCACCAATAATATCAATGAAGTTAAAATTAGCATAAATCTTTACACTAGCAATGTCTACTTCCACACCTTCTAGACAACCAATAGGAATGATGCAATATTGGATATCCATCCTCAACTAGATCATCGAAAACACCAACTTGGGTTTCCCTAATACCTCCCAAGTCTTCGTCAGCAAAATATTAACGTTATAGCCTAAATATGACATAGTTTCTTTCATAAAATACCCCACAACGTGAGAATCAATGTCGAATTATCTTCGAGTCTAGAGTTTGTTGTGATGAACTATTCTACTATGTCACTCTCATAAATTTATGGAAATATCGAAGAAAATTTTGAATCACGTCATGATGGGTTGCACTGTTTCTTGGAACAACTGAGAACTATTTTCTTGTCTCTTCTACAGATATATGATTTTAGGACTATAAGAAGAAACTAACTATTTAAAAATATCAACAACATCATTATAATACTCCTTATGCTGATGGGTATCATACTTTCTTCCTGGAGATGCAACTTTTGTAATAGTAGGTTGTTTAGCAATATCTTTATAAGCTCCCATTAGCTTACCTCCTCTGGTAACTATATTAATATTAGGTTGTGGAAGTGGTTCTAGCTCCTATATCCTTACATTACCAATTTTTTCCCCTTTGATGGTTATTTTTCTTCCATCTAGTAATTAGTTGTGGAAAATATTTGGTAGCATGTTGGCAATTTGAACACAAAGGCCTTCTATGAAATGGAAAATATTGAGGTGCATGGCCTTCTTGGTCAAAATTATAATATCAAACTGGGCCTCTTCCTCCAGTCCTCCCTCCTCTATATCCTCCACCTCCTCTTCCACGAGAGGACTCATTTACTCAAAAATAAGTACGGTCTAGTAGATCAACCAAAGCATCCAAGGCTCTGCACTGGTTAGTATGATGTGTGGGAGGCCCAAAAAACTCACAAAACATAGAGTTAGGTGCATCTGAATAATTTTGTAATAGGGAAAAAAATGTTGAAAGTGGCCATAACAGCGAAATCTTTCATAATACTCACTTGACGATGCATCTTGTTGATTCGGAAATGTGTGATATTGAGTATGTTCTTGAAAAGGAACACTCGTTGACAATTGTGAAACTCTTCCTGAAGGTCTCGTATTAGGAGGAGGGGGTCCTAGAGGCACACTATAGAGTCCCACACCTCAAAACCTTTGAAATTCTATGACACAATTCCCCTTAGTGTGACATCCTGTGAACCAAACTTTCGGTCAACTAGGTTTTGGGAACATTCATTTCCATGAGCATTTCAGTTAAATCAATAATTTGATGACAACGAAAAAGTATAACAGGATCACTGGAAGAAATATAGTGACTAGAAAGTTGTTAGTATATCCCATCCTTTCTTCAATCTTCATGGCTTAATATAATGCATCCTGTATAGTATCAATTTTCCATTGTTTTAAGGGGATCATATTCAACAATAACAATGTTATAATAAACCATTCCCTCTAATGGTCTAAACGAATCGATTAAGTTAGCTTCCAAACATCATCCTTAATCCTTTGCATATACTCCCATGTAATTTTTTCTTCTCACTTCCTAATATCCGACAACTCGTTCAAGCGCTTGTAACACTCCCCTCCCACATTTACCCAATTTCACTGCCCTTCCAGGGTAAACATGAGCAAAGAGTTACTATCCAATTAAGGAAGTGGGGCCTACAAATGAGACTTACTGACCACAAACTAACATTCTATAGGGACTACAAATCACCCATGAGATGAAGAAACACCCCAGGTGGTCAATCCTGGAGTTGAAACTTTGTTTCTATTAACTGGACTCCCAACCACACCTTTGAAACTTCCTGAATGTGGTTGAAGGCCTCCAAATGCACTCACAAGCCTTTGTACATGTGGTTGTGGCCTAAATTTCTTATTTTAGTATCTGCAGTCTCAAGATCTGAGCCACAATTCTAGGCCAACCTCCATAACACTTCCCATAACTTCATGAGACTTTACAGAATGATAAGTAACTTAATCCCAATGCTAATAATACAAAAATTGAACAAATAATTTACCTAACCAAGCCTAACCATGACGGTCATTTCATAAAACATATCGTTAACATTTAAACTAGAGGTCATGAATGCATATCTGATCATAGGAGTATGAAACTTATATGATAAACACCAAGAAGGTCTAATGCCCTCTGATAATAGTTGCAATAACACTTGTTAGCACATGAATTCATTAACCATCAAATACTTATCAAATGTCGAACAAGTCATAACTATATAACATCAGAAATCCATGCTTATAACTAACATATAACCAGATTACTAATGATGAAAAAACAACCATCAAATCATCATAATAACAAGTATAAGTAATCATCAATTACAATAGGGATTTAACTCTTATTAACTTTTGTAGAAGCCAACCAAGTCAGGGACTTCCACGTACCACCCAACCATAGATTGTGAAAAAATAAAAGTTTATTTAAGTCAATCATCCCCGTTCCATATTCCAAGCATGAATGTGGGATATCAAGACATAAAAAACCAGGGCTTATCGGAGATTAAACCACCTCCACCCTCAGGCTACCACGATCTCGCCAAAAAAGGTAAAGAGATCACAAAACCCAAAACAAAACTCAATGGCTCAGAGTTTCTTCACCAATACCTTAAGTAATTTTCCTGACTCCACCCACCTATCGAGGGCTTCCTAGAAATTAAACCACCTTCACCCCCAACCATTGGGAATTTTCTTGAGACCACCTCACCTGATTCCAAAACCTTTCACCAATCCAAAATTCAACTAGAAAAGAATCCCATCACACCATGCCTATTCAGAAATGGAAATGAAATTCTAAAACCATTGTCACACTAGGAAAAATCCATGCAAATGATAGCAAAATAACCAAATGAACAAATGCATGTACCATGCATTCATACCTCAACTAGAAAATCAGACATGTAACATGTTACCTGCAATATCTTCCTGCTAAATATGTTGATCCACCTTTCTCCCTTCCTGCCTTGCTTTTCCTTGCTTTTCCTTTTCCTTCATTTTATTTCCTTACTTTTCCTTGCTTCCTTTCTCCTCTTGGTGCACGCTCTCTCTCTTTCTCACCAATTCCAAAATAAAACTGACAAAATCTAGAACTAACAGAAATTTGTGAATTGATCCTCATAAGCCTTTTATCACTGAAGCCTATATTTTCTTCATTTTCCTCTATTTTTCCTTCAATTTTCCTCTCATGCAAACCTGAGACCTTTTATCTCCCTTTTCTCCTATTTTCCTTTATTTTCATAGACAAGTGCCAATTAATGTCTCTTCCTTTTCTAATTCATTTTCCAATTTCCTTAGCCATAATAAACTAAAAGTGACACTCATTAGGATGCTTTTCCCAATATTCAATTTGGAATATGTGTCTGATGAACTTGGTCTTATTCTTTTGCCTTTATTAACTTATTACATGAACCTTTGACCTGGGGCTATTACAAACCCATCCCCCTTAACGGAACATTGTCCTCGGTGTTCTAGGACACCTTTGACCAAAAAATTGTTGAAAACAAAACATATTGCTTATGAATCTATATAACTTAGTTCGATGCAGTATTAACAATAACAATCTGCTGAATAGCCAAAACCAACATGACAAACATGACAATCAAATTGCTTATTGGGGCTTTATAACACAACTCATTGCGGTATTTACAATAACAAAACACATTAATTAATATTAAAATAATATGTTATTTGATTTGTGACTTAAACAAAATTCATATTTAAAAACAATGTAAACTTTGAAACGGGAATGGAAACGAGTACCCGCTTTTTTGAGGTAGCAAAAAGGTAATATGATTTTGAAAATTGCTCTTCGAGAATACACCTTTTTTTTTTAGCATGTTTTTGACACTTTCAATTTTCTTATGTATCAATTTTTTTTTTTTTGAAGTGTCAGTAATTTTGATGTTAATTTTAAAAAGTGTTGATGCAACATCGACCCTTTTTTTTAGAGGGATTATTTTTTACACTTTAAATTTTCTATTGTATTAAGTCTCAATATATTTTTTTAAATGTTGATGATTTTTATGCATATTTTGAAAAACATATACATTTATTTTTTTAAAGACATTATTGATACTTTAAATGTTCTTATGTCCTAGGTATACACAATTATTTTTTAAATGTTGATTATTTAACAAATCTTCAAGTTTTCTTACGTCTCTTGGTGCTTTTCATCCTAAGATATTAGTTTTTTAAGATTTTTTCAAACATATGCTTTTTTTTGTTTTTCTTTGAAATGTTTTTTTATAATATTTTTTTTTTTTTGCAAAATAAAAAAAAATAATAATAACATTATAAATATGTAAAAATTCAAATATAAAATTGTATATGAAAAGAAGAAAAAAATATTTAAAATGTTAAAAAAAATTACTTAGAAATTAAAAAGAAAAATAAAAAAATATAAAACATATTTCAAAACACACACAATCTAAAATAAAAGAAAATTAATCATTCATATATATATATATATAACAATTTTACATAATAAAAAAAAACCATAATTAAAAAAAAAAAATCTTAAATTTAAACTAAAAATATAAACAAATTATAATAAAAATTTAAAAAACATAAAAAAAATTAAAAGAACATATTTAAAAAAAAAAAAAATTAAAAATAAAAATCACACTTTCAAATTAAATTTAAAATAGTAAAAAAATTGAAAAAAAAAACTAGAAAAACAAATTTAAAAAAAAATTTAAATTTTTTTAAAAATTGTAACTAAAAAAATTAAGAAATAAAAGTAATTTAAAAAAACAAAAAAAATTATGCTTCCTAGCCCAGCCCGGTGGTCAAGCGGCCATAGTCGGCTGTGGTTGTGGCCGCTCGGCCGCCCAACCCGACGATTGAGCGACCACAGTTGGGTGGCCTTGCCTTCGGGCTCAGCTGCCCAGCCAGGCGACTGGGTGACCATAGGGGGCAGGTCGATTCTCAGAATCAACCTTCCCCCTTGTGGCCACTCAGCTGCTTGGCTAGGCAGCATAATTTTTTTTTTTGTTATTTTTAATATTTCTTTTTAGTTTTGTTTTTAATAATTTTTGTTCACTATTTTTAATCTATTTTTAAAGTGTGATTTTTATTATTATTATTATTATTATTATATATTTATGTTTTTAATTTAAATGTAAGGTTTTTTAATAAAAAATTTATGGTTTCTTTTTGCAATTATTCAAAATCGTTCTGTTTTTTTTTTTTGTTAATCTTCTATTTGTTTTTTTTTAATTAGTTGTGTTTTAAAATATATTTTGTATTTTTATTACATTTTTATAGTTTTTTTTAAAGTTAATTTTGTTTTTGGGTATTTTTTTGTTTCATTTGATTTTTTTTTGTCAATTTCACATATATTTTTATATTTGTATTTTTTTTGCCATGTTCATATATTTGTTTTTTTTCCATATATATATATATATATATATTTTTAATGTTCTAATAAGTTCGATAGAAGTGCATAGCTAGTTTTAGTTAGAGAAGCATCCAAGCATATTAATATATAGATAGAAAATGGCTAATTCTTGATCAATACAACTTTGGTAGAAGTGCGTAGCTAGTTCCAGTTAGGGAAACATCCAACCGTATTAATATAGATAGAAAATGGTTAATGCATGATACTCAATCAACTAAGCAGGGGTGTTATCTACTTCTTATTACGTTTTTGTGTGTTTCTTTTTGTTTTTATTTTTCTCAATAATTTTGTTTTCATGTTTTTTAATTTCTTTTTGTTTTAATATATATTTTTATTTAGTTATTATTATTTTTTTGTAAGTTGAGTAGAACTACATCTTCATCATCATGTCCAAATACATCACCCCGATCGGGGTGGGGAATTGAAGCGGTAACTTCACATCAAGGAGTGCGTAAACAACCCACCCAATCATCGTCTATTCAAGACCCCCTGAGCTTTATTTACTTATTATTATTTTTAAAACTTTTTGTGTGTGTGTGTGTTTTTTTTTAATTTTCAATGTTTTAATTTTTTTTCTCTTTAATATTTTTCATTTTTATATATTTCTTTATTATTTTGTTTTATTTAATTTTTTCTTATAGGTTCTGGGTCGATCCTCAGCTACCAACCTCATCTCATTATGTGTCATTTTGATTGTTGATTTTAAAGTTTTCGTTGTAAAAAGATCGAGTCCACCTACACAATGTGTTAATTTGATCGTTGATATTTAATTTTTCATTTCAATGGGTTGAGCTTGCCTATATTGTGTGTCAATTGCATGGTCGCCTTTATTTATTTTTTGCAATGTGTGAGGCTAAGATTTTAAAGTCAACATATTTTTATTATTTAAAAAAGGAACTCCTCTTGGAATACTCACTCTTTCATTCATGCATTCATTTTTTAAGGTTTTTTAGTCAAATTTTTTTTCCATAATTTCATGGTTGAAAATTTGTCAAAATTTAAAGGTTTTCTGAAATTATAGTATTCCAGCATCAACATTTTTTTTAGGTTGTTTTTCATGTTTTTTAGAATTTTTTTGGCTAGAGTTCCCGTTTTGAGTTTATAGTTCCCATTTCAAAATTTACATTTAAAAAAAAAAACTAATACGAAGCCTATATGTCACCATATGCTAAAAGCCAAACAAATATGATAAAAGCCATATATAATCCTACGCTAACCTTATTTCATCAACAAGAATCAGACAACGACTTCGAAGGTTTTTTTAAAACGAAAGATTTGATAGGAAAAGATATGCCAAGGTATGATGATATATGCCGAGGTAGTAAGGCATCGAGGATTAAGAAATATCAGAACTTGATTTTAAATAGGCCCCGATGACATAATATTCTAGGGTCTGATTACTAAGATTTATATGTCACCAAATTATGAACCATGCTCATACGATTAAAATTATTATAACAAATGTTTTGCATCAATCGCATCAGAGTTAAACAAAGGACCTCATGCATCAGAGGTTTTGTGATATAAAAAGATTCTTTTTAAAAGACCTTTGAAATTATAAGGTTCTAAGGTTTTATTTATGGGACCTACACGTAAACTTATATAACAATATACCAACGCTTATGACTAAACCCATCGGATTTTTAATTTTGGAGAGTTTTTAAAATATGCCTCTAAAATATATACATTCTGAAACAAAATAAATGAACCATCAAGAATTTAAATATCAAAGGTGTTTTATAAATGGATTTATGATATAAAGTTCTTCGAGGTACCAATATAACCTATGCCGAGGGAGCATTGGGAGGTTTGGATTTCAAAGGCATTTTAAAGTTAAAAGTTACAAAATTATATGTTTCGAGGTCTTGATGGAATGAGGTGCTCAGAGGTAGTATTTTCAGAGAGAGAATGAAATGGAGTTTCGATGTGTTAAAAGCTCTGAGGTCCCAAAGAGGGAAGAAAAGAGGAGAGGATTACCCGTGGAGTGGGACCCGACCTCCCTTGTATAAAATACAACCACTTATAACTAACATCTCCACGTTCAAGAAAAGTAAAATTATTTGGTAATTTTGGGTTTTCTGATCTTGTAATTTTTTGAATAGAATTCCGAGATCTGAAAACACGCAATTTTAATTTATCTACAATTTGGCTGTGGTGATTTTATAGGACCATTAGTGAAAAATGAATTAATTAGTAAAAATTAACTAAAAATCAATGTTTACAATCAATTTACAAAAATTTAAATAATATACATTGTGTACAAGTTTTTTAGCCCTCGTGTTTTTTTTTTGCTCTGCCTGAGCCTGTGCTGCTCTTGAGCCGCGTTGTGCCTGCGATGCCCTAGCAGCTGATCACTACTCCTTGCTCAATCATGGCCCCTCCGGAGTCCTCCCTAGAGGTGGTCGCTTCTCTGATACATGCCCAAGCCTTCTCTGCTCTTGTAAACTCTTTGGCCCCTCCTCGCCCTAGGCCGACGATCTCAAAATTTGTGAAAAATCTTGATGGATTACAGGAGGTTGTTCTTCCACCTTCTCTCCCTTGCATGGCCGCCCTTTCTCTTGTAGAGAAGGGCCTCATCGAACAATTCACCGGACTCTGGCTCTCGCCGAAGACCGTGCAAAGATGGGTCGAGCACAACTGGTCTGACAAGATCAATGGAAAAATTTCCATTCGCTTCTGTGGAAGGGGCTACTTCACCTTCCACTTCGAGATGAAAGAAGATAAAAACCTGATCTTCATAAATGGACCCTATTTAATGGACACCAGGGGCCTATACCTCAATAAATGGACTCTATATTTTGATCCAAAACTTGATGTTCCAAATGTTGTACCTGTCTGGGTGCGCCTTTCGCACCTCCCTCTAAACCGCTGGGGGGATGATTCTGTTCGAGCCATCGGGAACGCAGTTGGAAAATTCATAGACCGAAGTGAGCCAAAGGATAACATGCAAGCTTGTGCCAGGATCTGTATGGAGGTGGATCTGGGCAAAGGCCTTTCCAAGGTTATCAAGCTAAAATTCGATGAATGATCGCATATTCAACAACTCTACTTTGAGCAGATCTCGTTTAAATGAAAGGTATGTCATGAGTATGATCACTTTGCTAATCATTGTTCAAAAATTATTGACGTTGAAAATCCAGAGACTAATTCGCAATGGGAAACTGTGAAGAGAAAGAAGACCACCTCTAACCCTAATAATAACACCCCTGCAGCGCCTTCTTGTTGGCCGGATAAATCGATCTTGCGGACAAGATCGATCTCCCTAGTGTCAGAAGAAAATATAGCAACAAACAAACAACTAAGTTTGTCTTTCTCTAAATATATTCGTTTTACAAATAAATGTTATGAAGGTGTCGATCCTACCTTAGATCCAAATGCTTATTTGCGGTCGTAGTGCTTCCGTCGCATCAATAATCCTTCTATCGCAACAAAAGTTCTTTTGTCGCAACAATAATTCTTTCCGTCACAAAAATAGTTCTTCCGTTGCAACAAGAGTTCTTTCGTTGCAACAATAATCCCTCCGTTGCAACAAGAGTTCTTTCGTCGCAAGAAAGTGTCGTCTTTCGTCGCAACAAAGTGTCGCCTTTTATCGACCTGCAATAAAAAACAAGCAAATATTAAATAGCATCTGTATAGCAAATAATTATAAAACATACCTATCATAGTGATCAAGGAATCTATGAAATAAACGATCAAACGACAGCTTATTGAAATAAACAATCGAACGACAATTTATTGAGAAAAACAAAACTTGATTGTATTAATCTTAAAATAACAAAAGAACCTTACAACCTTAGCCTTGATGTTTGAAAGGCCTTCCCGGGGTCCGAAGCAGGAGTCTCCTCTACTTTGATAAGTCTTGCACTCTTCCTCCAGGAGCACATAGAGGTATGTGATCTTTCCTCTCAAAAGCTCAGCAGAAAGAAGTCTAAATCTCAACAACACTTCAACTCAATCACACATAAAGCTTGAACTCCCTTTGAGGCTACCCAATGCCTCTTTTTATAGAGCAGATGAGGAGGTTAGGGTTCCACCTATGAAGGGATATAATCCTCCTTCAAAGGGATAGGCTCCTCACATCAAGGGATTAGTTCCTTAAGGTGTGGGATACATGCACCTTATTAAAGCGTACTCATCCCCAAAAATTCTCATCTATAAGCTTCTAGAATTGACCTCAAATCAACTTTTTAACTTTTGTTTCTCGCTTTTTTGACTTTGGAGGGGGTATGCAGGCATAACACTGGAAAATTGCGTTCCAGAACGTAGTTTCCCTTCACATTACCTGCGTACCCTAGCCAAGAACGCAACCTCACATTACCTGCGTACCCTAGGGTTTTTGAGTTTTTAGGGTTTTTTCTCCTGTTTTAAGGCTTGACATGAGGAGTAAAGGTTGTAAGACTTGCAGAGGAGGTAAGTATGAGTTTCAATGAGCTCATACAGTCAGCAGAATGTCAGGGTGACAATTTTTAGTGCAACACTCCTCCTAATATAACCCCTCAACCTCCTCCTCTCTCAAGGTCTCGGATCCAACCCATCAAGCTACTGCACCTTCCTCTCTCCCCCCCAAATCCACACTAGACCTCTCCAATCCATTTTCCTCCATTTATCCCCCTGATGAGGATCCCCCCATTCTTACCTCTCCCCTCCCAACCTGACTCTCCTCGTCCCACTCCTTCCATCCCTGACCCTCCTTCCTCGTCCCCAGATCCTTCTTCTATCCGAATCACAAGAAACTCTGTGAAGGAGCATGGAGCAACGAACACTGTTACCGATCAAATAGGTAACCTGACCTCAAAACGGGAACTCTAGCACAAAAAGACTAAAAAAACATGAAAAAACACCCCAAAAACAAAAAGTGTGTATTCTAGACCGCACTTTGTTTTTTTTGAAGGTCAAATTTCAACATTTTATAAAATTATGGTAAAAACAAAATTGTTTCTTGAAAAAAGGATTGAAAAAACACCCTCAAAACAAAACAAGTTGATGCTAGAATAACCAAAAAAAAAATTATGTCATACTTTTGGCATTTTTAAAAATAGAAATAACATTTTTTTATTTTTAAAATTCAAACATTAAAAAAAAAAACTAAAATTTAAGAAAAAAAATAAATTTAAAAAATAAAAACATTTAAAAGCTTAAAATTTAAAAATATACGAAGATAAAAAAAAAATAAAAACAAAAAACAAAATAAAATTTTTAATTCAAACATTAAAAAAACCTAAAATTTAAGGAAAAATAATAATAATAAAATAAAATTTAAGATGAAAATTTAAAAAATATAGAAATTAAAAAATAAAAATAAAAACAAAATAAAAATATTAAATTAAAAAAAGAAAAGAAAAGAAAAAGAAGTTAAAAAAAAAGGAAATTATAAAAAATAAAATATAGAAATTAAATTTAAAAAAGAAAAAGAAAATGCTTATTAAATTTATAAAAAAAATAAAAATTTAAGGAAATATATTAAATTTTAATTTAAAAAAAAAAAAAAAAACCATTATTCGAATTAAAAGTAAAAAAAATGAAAAATGAATTAAAAATAAAAAATAAAAATAAAATACATGAAAATATTAAATTTAAAACAATATATATTAAAAAAACAAATAAACTATAAAAAATAAATTAAATTTAAATTATAAAAAATAAAATATATATATGAACTTAAATTCAAAATATGTATATATATCAGATTTTATTAAATTAAAAAAGAAGAAGTTAATATTAAAATAACAAATTAAATTCAAAAACAAAAATATTAAATTTTAATAAATAAATGAATAAACAAATAAATTTTGAAAGAAAAAATAATTTTTAAATATAAAAGAAAAAACAAAAACATTGTTAAAAAAAAACTTTAAAAATCAATTAAAAATGGAAAATTGAAAAAAAAAATATATTAAATAAAAAAAAAAATTAAAAAAAAAATTAATTTAAAAAAATCAACTTTAATTAAAAAAAATCTAATTTTAAATATACAATTTTAATTGAAATAAAAATATATAAAAATTTTATGTAATTAACAAAAAAAAATTAATAAAAAAGTAAAGCATTTAAAAAACAATATTAAATCCAAATAAATTTAAAAAAAAATACAAAATTTATTAAATTTTATAAAATTATATTAAAAAACTAAACGTAAAACTTAATAATAAAGAAAAATTATGAAATTAAAAAAAAGAGAATAGATTAAATAAATTTAAAAAATAATAATAATAATTATTAAAAAAAAAAAAATTGTTTTCAAAAAAAAAAAAAATCAATTAAAATAATAATAATAATAATAATAAAAAACAACAGGGGTGGCTGCATGGGCGCGCTGGTTTATGTGCATCGCGGTCTCGTTGGGCGGTGTCGGCTGGCCGCCTCGTGCGCTGGCCGGCTGAGCCTCTCAGCTTAGCCAAGCAGAGAGCTATGTTATTATTTTATTTTTTTGTTTTTAATTTTTTTTTTTAAATTTTTAATATTTTTATTTTAATTTGATTTTTTAAATTTTTTTTTTAATTTCAAAAAATTTAAAATTATTTTTTTTATTCCATTTTTTTATTTTATATTCAATTTGTTTAATTTTTTTTTTATTTTAATTTTATTTTAATATTTAATAGTATAGATTAATTATTTTTTTAAAATTTAAAATTTAAAATTTATTTATTAAATTTAAATTAAATTTAATTGTTTTTTAAATTTTTTCGTTTATTTAGTTTTTCATTTTTAAAATCTATAAATTGTTTCATTAAAAAAAAAAAAAAAAAAAAAAAAACAAAACACTAAATTTATGTATATTTGTTTTTTAATTATTTGCACGTGGTTTTTTTCATTTTTGAATGATAGTTTTTTTTTTTTTTTCTCTCAATTTTAATTGTTTTTTTAATTTTTTAATTAATTTATTTATTTATTTATTTTTTGTTAATTTTTTTTTTTTTTTAATCTAAATTTTAATTTTGTAATTTTAATTATTTTTGATTATATATATATATATATATATATATATATATATATATATATATATATATATATATATGGTTTTTTTTTTATAAGCTAGAAAAAAAAGTTTTTGATGTTTTTTATTTTTTTATTTTTTTGGTCGATTTTTGTTTTTTTTTTCCTTTAAATTATGTGTTTTTTTTTTTTCAAATTTTGTCATTTCTTTTGATATAATTTTCGAATATTTTTGTTTTTTTTTTTGTTTTTTTTGTTTAAATTTTTTATTTTTACGAGTTAATTTTTTTTTTTTTAACATTTTTAATGGTTTTTTTATTGAACTTATATATATATATATATATATATATATATATATATTAATCTAAGTTTTGTGTTTTATTACCAACATGAAAATCTCACTCTAAAAAAAAAGGTTGATGCAACATCAATACATTTCAAAATTAGCATGAAAATCATAGCCTAAAAAAAAAAAAAGTTGATGTTGCATCAATACATTTCAAAATTGGCATGAAAATCACTAACATTTAAGCAAAATATTCATACTTCATAAATAAAAAATATTGGAGTGTCAAAAATGTGCAAAAAAAAAATGGTGATTAAATCACCACTTTTCAAAATGGGTACAAATGCCTCTGAAAAAAAGTAGGTAACATTCTTGGTTACCTATTCCATATATATATATATATATATATATATGGTTTTTTTTTTATAAGCTAGAAAAAAATGTTTTTGATGTTTTTTTTTTTAATTTTTTTGGTCGATTTTGTTTTTTTTTCTTTAAATTATGTGTTTTTTTTTCAAATTTTGTCATTTCCTTCGATATAATTTTCAAATATTTTTGTTTTTTTTTTTTAATTTATTTTTGTTTAAATTTTTTATTTTTACGAGCTATTTTTGTTTTTTTTTACATTTTTATTGTTTATATATATATATATATATATATATATATATATATATATATATATTAATCTAAGTTTTGTGTTTTATTACCAACATGAAAATCTCCACTCTAAAAAAAAAAGGTTGATGCAACATCAATACATTTCAAAATTAGCATGAAAATCACCGCTCTAAAAAAAAAAAAGTTGATGTTGCATCAATACATTTCAAAATTAGCATGAAAATCACTAACATTTTAAAACAAATATTCATACTTCATAAATACAAATATTGGAGTGTCAAAAATGTGCACAAAAAAAAAATGGTGATTTTGCATCACCACTTTTCAAAATCGGCTACTTTTTATGCTACAAAAAAAAAGTAGGTAACATTGCGGTTACCTATTTCATCGGTAACATTGTTAACGCTGGAAAACACTAAAAAGCATGGCCCTGGAAAGAAATATTCAAAGCAGCACTGTGATGAAAACACACAAAAGGATATAGCATTGGGAACTTATAACCCCATTGAAGCTTACATATTGGGGCAAAATAGCAAGGATACAGGACAAAAGGAACAAGGAGGGAAAACAGCTCTCCAAACGACCTTTTTGTAATGATGAAAGTCCTCTCATGGAACAGCAGGGGTTAAGGGCATCCCTCCAAATTAGCAGCCCTAAGAGACTTAATAAATCAAGAGAAACCAGAAATTATGCTCCTGCAAGAAACAAAGTAGGGAGATCTGGAAATGAAGACAATAATGGACAGAATGAAACATTATGGTGGCACCCTATCTGAATCAAGGGGAGCCTCTGGTGGGTTAGCCACCCTTTGGAACCACAACATATGGAAGCATAAAGACACTACAGTAAACCAGACTTGGATTAAATTGACTCTAGAAAGTTACAAAGATCAAAAAGAAATTATTGTTTACAATGTTTACGACCCCAATCATTACAAAGACAAAGAGATTTGCTGGAACTCCATTAAAGAAGAGATAGATAATGAGGACAACAATAAAATTATAATGGGAGGAGATTTCAATTTAATCCTCCATACAAATGAGAAAAGGCGAGGCTGTTTCAATCTAGACCCTTCTCGAGATCAGCTTGAAGTCATCATGCAAGACCACGAGTTGGTTGACATTGTCCCAAAAAATCGTAGATACACTTGGAGCAACAGAAGAATTGGGAGAGGAAATATCATGGAAAGACTTGAAAAAATTCTGGTTGCTGTCACGCTCCTCTCATATTACTCCAATGCCGCTACCAGCGTTCTCCCTTTTTCAGCCTCTGATCACTACCCCATCACCCTCACTTTTGGTGACCATCACTCTCTTGGGCCCATTCCCTTCAAATACAATACGCTTTGGAATGACATCCCGAAAGCAAACCATCTGGTGCATAATACTTGGATGCAACACATCAAACACTCTCCCTCCTTCATATGGGAAACCAAGTTAAAAAAATAAATTGGCCTTGAATGACTAGGCTAAAACTCAATACAAAGAGCTGGAGAAGGCCAAGATCGAAATTAAGTCCAAACTGGATGATGTCCACAGCATCATCGATATTCATGGCCTTAACCAAGATCTCCTCATCCAGGAAAAATACCTCTATTGGAAACTCTACAGAGACAACAGAAAAGAGGAGGAGAAATGGCAAGTCAAATCAAGGAATCTATGGCTTCAAGCAGGTGATAAAAATATTGCCTTTTTTCACAAGCAAGCCATAGTTCGAAAAGCTAGGAATAATATTGCCACCATCATCGATGAAAAAGGTTACATGCAAACAGATCAAGAAGATATTAAAAGCGTTGCCACCAAGCATTACAAAGACCTCCTGACAGAGAGAAAAAATCTGGAATATTACTCTGATCTTTTGCAACACCTTCTAGCCATGATTACTGAGGAAATGAACAGTTCATTCAACAAAGAGATCGATGAAGAATAAGTCAAAAATGCAATCTGGGCCTTGCATCCGGATAAAGCCCCTGGGCCAGGTGGGTTTTCTATCAGTTTCTACAGAACTTATTGGGATCTAATAAACAAAGATGTTTTCAAAATGATACAATGGAACCAAAGGAAGAATAAAATTGGGGGCTACATCAATTCTACCTTCCTTTCCCTTATCCCCAAAGAAAATCGCCCCTCCTCCTTCTCTAGATTTGGGTCCATCTCTCTTTGTAACTCCTCCTATAAAATCGTCACTAAAATTCTTGCCATGTGCCTCAAACCACACCTTCATAGCCTCATTTCGGAAAATCAAGGAGGCTTCATCTCCCAAAGGCAAATTACTGATTCCATCCTCCTCATTCAAGAAGCCATTCACTCAAGCATCTCATGCAAAGAAAAAGGTTTTATTTTAAAGCTTGATATTGCCAATGCCTTCGATAGGGTCAAGCACTCTTTTCTTCTTTCTTTTCTCCAAAAAATGGGTTTTGACCCAAACTTTCTTGCCCTCATGAAATCTTTCATCTCTGGGCCTTGGATATCTCCTTTCGTTAATGGCAGACCAGGTGCCTCCTTTCAATCCTCTCGAGGTTTAAGGTAGGGATGCCCTCTTTCCCCCTACCGTTTCATCCTCATGGCAGAATCATTTAGTAAGGCCCTGGATCATATGAGGCGAGTTGGCCTCATTATGGGCATCAAATTCGGCAATAGTGTCAAAAATATGAATCACTCCCAATTTGCAGATGACACTCTTCTGATGGGCGGAGCATCCAGTATAATTGCACACCGATTTGAAACTGTCTTGGAAAAATTCATGCTCTATTCCGGAGGTTTGATCAATCATCAAAAAAGTTGCATTTATGGTTGGAATGCCACTAATCAAACCATCCATAGTATTGCTAACATCTTTGGTGTCCCTTGCAATCTGAATTGGTACCACTTCACTTACCTGGGCATGCCTATCAGCGATGGCCCCTTAAACTCTGAAGTATGGAATATTACTATTGACAAAATGATGAGAAAATTTCAACAATGGGGCTCATCATGGCTTAATCTAATGGGGCTCGTTGTCCTCCTTAAATCTGCTCTCTCATCTCTGTCTTTGTATCACTTCACCCTCATTCATGCCCCTGCTATCATCCACCTCAAATTTGAAGCTATCATTAGGCACTTTCTATGGCAAGGGGGAAAGAATGAAAAAAAATATATAATCTTGTCAAATGGAGACAAGTAATCCAAGATCAGGAGCATGAGGAATTGGAGTCCTCTCTCCCAAGCTCCTGAACAAAGCCTTTGGAGGGAAGATTGTTTGGAGGCTTATCAGTGGGAATCAGGCTTGGTGGAAAAAATGCATGGAGGTAAAATACCTTAATTCTACCTGGCAACACCTTTTTGACCATGACATTTCTAATAGACCTTGCTCTAAAATCTGGGTCCTCTGCAAAAAAGCCATTCCATTTTTAGCCCAAAATCTCTCTAAAGTTCCCATGGGAGGTAACTCCATAAACGTAAGGAAAGACTGAATTATGGGACAAATTCTCATCTTAGACAGGCCTGGCACCCAACGCATCATCTCTCACCTCAGCAATATGGGCCTCAACCTCTTAAGTCAATTTTCCAAATGGGATAGCCAAACACAAATCTGGACTAGTTGGCACTTCCCCAAAGTCCCAACCCATCTTGAAGGTGATCTTGGCACCCTCCAATCTCACCTTTATGGCTCAGCTCCTTTCAAAAAAGATAACATTGATGGATTTTGATGGGACCCCTTAGGCTCACCATTTACCATCAAGGCCACCTACCAGCAACTATGTAAGGACTATTATCCTGATTCTATTTGGCCCAATTGGAAAGCAGTATGGAAATCGGAAGCAATTCCAAAGATCAATATTTTCATATGGAATCTCTTGAAAGATAAAATTTTAACTTCAGAAAATCTCAAGAAAAGAGGTGTGTCCAGACCTTCAATGTGCCCAAATTGTCAAAGTGCTGAAGAGACAACTCTCCATCTCTTCATTGGGTGTTGAGGAGGTAAATCCCCTCTGCGGACAGAGGCGATCCCTACTAGCCCAGATCGGGTCTAGCAACAATCAAACACGCTACAGTGCAGGTTCCTAATTGTAAATAAACCGACTTGCGAGGAAGGCTTACCTGGAATCCAACGCTGTCGTTTGTAGAAGGGGTGGTGCTCCCGTTTCTTCGCCCTGGCAGATCACAGCCCTCACGATCTCCGTGATCGGACACCTGCACATGCAAGAAACAACACAAACATAAGCATAAAATCCAGTACATACAACTATATGCCAGTCGAAGAGGACATAACTCATGAACATGATCGAGAACAAGAGTGGAACCATAACCAATAGTCGCTTAACATTAATGAGTCAAAAAGAAGAATACAACCAAAGCTTCGACGCCGAATTCTCCTTTGGCGGGCGTCAGCACAACATGTCTCGATAAAGCCTATCAAGGAAGGGACAAGCCTCTCTCTCCGGATACTCGGCAATAGTCTCCTTGCTTGGATTTGGCCTTAGGGAATCAAGAAGGCTCTTGTAGCATAAGAATATGAAAGCTCTCGGGAACTTGGAGATTCTGGAACTCTTCAGCCCCCTCTTCAATGGATGAAGGCTATATTTATAGAGGAGAGGAGGAGGTTGGGATCCCTACAATAGTGGAAGGGAAGCCTTATCCTTTGGGAGGTTCCCCGTATGGTGGAAACAAGAGGCCAAAGGAGGAAGGCCGTGGTTATTCAGTCGAAACCACTCCTGATGACTCATCCACGAAGTTGTTGTAATCGAAACTTCGCCTCCTTTTTAAAAAAAAATTCCATAAACAGATTGGCGCAGGTGCAACACTGGGACAGAGCGCCAACTGGCGCGGGCTCAGTGTTAATTTTCCCCCATTGGCGCGAGTACATAACAGGCTACCAGCGCCAAGGCAAAAATAGGTGTTTTTAGGGGTCTGCTCAGGAAATGATCAACATAAGGAATGTTTTCCTCATGGAAAGGGATGAAATGATGGTATTTGCAAGGCTTGACACTGCTTATTGGTCACAGAAACGACCCTCCAATGGGCGAGATGGGAATTGCAGGGACGATGACAAATTAATGTGTAACAGATGCCCCCTAAAGCATGAGGCCTGAAAGAGAAAGAGGGGTGAAATGCTTTACGAGAACATGCCAACTGAAAACACTGCCATCGGAAAACCTGCAGAGCGAAGTACAACTGATGTCTCAGATACATGATATATATGCATGGTATGGGCGCAGCCATCCATAACAGAGTATACAATAATCTAGATCCAAGGTATGGACGCAGCCATCCAGAGAGGATCGATAAATAGACTTAGGTATGGTTGCAGCCATCCAATCAGTGAGTCATGTAAATAATCATAATAATCCACAATATCGCAGCCTGGATTATAACAGACAAAATCAAGGGTCTTGCGCTCCATCTCGACCCGAACAAAGTACAAGTTCAAGCATGCGAATATGTGAGCTGAAGTCGAACATGCAAGAACATCGTCTGATTACCAGCCAATGATGAAAGCTGTTAACAGACGCGAGAGGAACCACCAATAATGACAATGGCCCTCAAGGTACTGTAGGTACAATCTACGGCGTGCGAACAATGAGCTGGTGTCGAACACCCGCAGAATCACTCGATCGAAGGCCAATGATGAAAACCTCGCGTCGAATGCGAAGAACCTGCCATTGAGGCATGTAGGCTCCAAGGTACCGGAAGGAGTCTCTAGATCAGCTTCCCGGATAATGAGCTGAAGTCGACAGGAAGTGACCTTGATCGAAGGTGGGCCATAATGTTTCCCACATCATCGACGTGAGACAGAGGAACATAATTTTTTGTGAATCACGATCAGATGAGAATCAGAGGGAGGTTGATATTGCAGAGGTCAACTTCTCTTGAACATATTGACGACACGACAGTGGATTTGGCAGTATTTGACATCAAGAGATCAGAGGTCATAGTAACGAGGCAAAGAGTAGATGAGAGGTCAAAATGAATCACCCAAACCCACGGAGGCAAGTGAAAAATGAGATGAGATGTCCCCAACCCGACACGAATGCAGACAAGTGCCATGTTCAAGAGCGACATACTGCCGACACGACAATGATGATGGTTCCATTTTCCCCACCATTTCGGTGAGTACTCTTTTACACAAGCTTGAAGAGGATACCATATGCTTGTCATATAAATTCGTCCTTCGGACGAATCCATCCTAGTACGTTTAACGAGCCCTAGGAAGGAGGAACTCGAATATCGTCACGATTGACAATTTCCGATGTCATTTAGGTTTAACGAGTCTGACAAAGGAAGAACTCGACGTCTTTTCATGTTTAGAGAGTTTGAAAAGACAGCAGAAAAGTAAACTCCAGTGGTCCCTTTTCGTAAATAGTTCCTCAGATCCAAAAAGGTAGAAAACAATATCCGAGAAAACCTCCTAGTCGCGATAGGCTAGGGTATTCCTTTTTCGTAAATAATCCATCCCAGCCCGAAAAAGGGCTAAACGTATACTGGGTAGATGTCGATTCATGTCCACTTTAACGAGATCGAAACGACAAGGGCCTCCACAATCTTTTCATGTTTAGAGAGTCAGAAAAGAGCTGAAAGTTGACTCCTCCTGGAGGAATGAGTGGTATAAAGGGTAGCAACTGGTTCTGGTAATGGTGGAACTGCTCAATACAAATAAAGGTCAAGAGGCTGGCTAACAAAGACCACTCATCGCAGCGGTTCCTCAGGAACGGGTAAAACAACCAAGTGAAGGCATATGATCGGCCAAGCAGATAGTGACGATGGAGTGAGAAAACCAAGGCTCATCTAGCAAAACAGGCTGATAAAATGGCAATCACAAGAGGTAAAATGGGCAAGGTTTCATTTTTACACAAGCTTGAAATCAGAAAACTCTGCTTGAAGTTGGTTTCATTTTTACACAAGCTTGAAACGGAAACAAACTATGCTTGAAAAGGTAAGCATGCCCCCAGCATGGTGACTCAATTCGAGGTACATGCCCCCCAAGCTTCAGTCCATATGAAAGGTAGATGGAGTGAAGTTTCAAGTTACGAGATCAAGAGAAAGACTCGACTGGGATTTTACGAGATCCAAACAAAGACTCGAATTGAACGGGAACATGTTTCATTGTTTTAACGAGGTTGACACATTAAAAGAACTATCCTCAGGACACCTTGTTTCATGGTTTAAGGAGCTTGGAACAAGACAAGGAACTATGCTCCAACGACCTTGTTTCATTTTTTAAGGAGCTTGACATAGGAAAGGAACCATGCTCCGACGACCTTGTTTCATTTTTTAAGGAGCTTGACACAAGAAAATGAACTCTGCTCCGAAGAGCTTGTTTCATTTTTTAAGGAGCTTAACACAAGACAACGAACTGTGCTCCGACGACCTCATCATAATGAACAAGAAGTCATCGCTTCCAAGAGCTCCACTCGCGATGGAAGGAAAACATCCTGGAAGTCAGGACCCAATGCCCCCAGCACCTGATGCACAATAGAACTATCACTGGGTACAGGCACGGGGTAGGTAGCCACATAGTTGACCTGCGATGGGGCATATACAACAGGTGGATAAAAACCAGGAAGGGATGATGGCGGGGCAGCTGCCATATCAGGACCAAAGAAGGAAAGCTGATCAATGGTCACGATCCGTCCTTCATGTGGAAAACAGACCACACGAAAAAGGGAGGAGACAAGTGCTCCCATGGCATATGTGTAATCGCGCCCCAAAAGCAGATTAAAATCCAAGGGGCCTGGAACAATCATCACGTCCATGTGGACGGTTTTACCTCCCAAAGTAACAGGTAACCTTGGAAGGATCCCTAAAGGTTGACTCGTTCTTTTGTTAAATGCCAACAGATTCTGCGTAACAGGCACAAGCGGCGGCGAGCCAAAAGCTTGCCAAGTAGTTGAGGATAAAACACTAACAGACGCGCCTTCGTCTATAATGGTACTGGGTATGACCAGACCAAAAGCCTGTACTGTGATCTTGAAAGGCACATAAGACGGAAGGCGGTATCCTGCAAATAGACTCTAGTCAAAGGAAGCGACCAAACTACTCGGAGGGGCTACCATCGAAACGAGATGGTCTTCCCCTGGTGTTACGGAAGAAGAAGAAGAAGCATCCTCCACGACCTCCATCTCGAAGGTGGGAGGAGTATCCTCCGGGACCTCCATCACGGAAGGTGGAGGAGCAACTTCTTGAGGTATAGGGACAAGAGAATATTTCTCCAAGTCCGAGGAATCCGAAGAAACAAGAAGAACATGAGGGGTGTGAGGTCCACTCTCGATGGAAAAGACCTGGTGCGCCGTAGACGGGGCCAGCTCAACTGATCCCACGACCAATGGTTGGTCAGGGATGGATTCCTGAATTTGAATTTTCGAGGGAGCGGGATCGACCAAGGATGACTCTTGACCAATCATAGGATCAATTGGTGGAGGACTCAAAGAAATCCGATTATAACCAGCTGGAAGGCATGGTGTAGAACCAGTCGAGTTGTCCAAGACTCTCTTGGCTTCATCCATATAATGACAAAGGTGAATGGCATGGTGCCCTTCACACAACTTACAGGGATTGGTAATCTTACCCTGCTTCTTAGGAGCCTTACTAGCACTAATTGAAGACGTGCCCCCAACTTGACTCCCGGAAGCCAAAGGCAACGGCGGGCGACCCTTGGACCATACTTCGAGTACCTTGGGAATGCCAGGGCAATCTCGAAGAAGATGGTTTCCTGTGCACAACATGCAAGGGAACTTGACTTTCCGTGGAGGGTTGGGAGGTTTATCAAGAGGATACTTCTTAGGCGCAATAGCCACAGAGCTAGCCTCTCCTTTATCTGACTTCTTCTTCTTTGTCTTCTTCTTCTTCTTCTTAGCCACCTGGTTACTCGAATCCAGACTTTCACCAAGCGAAGTAGAAGAGGAGGACACAGAAACAGGCGAAGAAGGGGAGATTTCCACCTTAGAATCAACATGATGTTGTTTAAGCAGAGGAACTGATTGAACAGTAGCTGAGACATTCGGGACCACAGAGGTTGAGAACAACCAAACAGGCAACCCAACAGTTAACCCAGGAAGGGACAACGTTGCCATATAAGGAGCACCAACATTCCCAAAAGGAGGAAAAGGACCAGGATTCCCATCGGAGGGGATTCCTTGGTTGGTGAACTCTGGAAAAGTTGCCATCAGAAACAACCCAAAACAACACCCTAAGGAAACTAACTTTAACCAGGAATATTTTGTGGGCAGTTAATTTTTAAAACATTGAAACAAAACTCTACCATTTCATCTTTTAAGAGTCGAGAAACCGGCAAAAGGTGACTTTATCACTTTCAGATTGGAAACAAGCATGAAAGGACAAGCGCTTGATGATCTTTTCAAATTTAATGAGTCAGAAAAGATCGAAATGACTACTCTGGTAATCTAGGCAAAGGGTGTACCAAATATCCATGAACTGCAATATACACCTTGGTTTCAAAATGAAAGAGAAATCAACCAAGGACTTAACGTACGTGCAGGTAATCTCCCCGAATGTTGTGTCTGGTGTATCACGGGTATAGGGCGGCAGACTCGGCTTCCTATGGATAAAGGACAGAAACCTAGTGGAGTCTCCCTTTATATACGCGACGGTACGAGGAGCACAAGTCTGTACTAGCGCTGTCTAAAGCCAAGAGGCGAATGACAGCTACTAGGTTTAAAGACGCCGAAACACGTCTCTAGCCTAGACCTCTAAATGTGTTGTTAATGTTTCAATGCTGCCTTAGTGTAAATTGAGTAAATTTTAAGGTTTATCTTCAATTACGTTTCAGTTTTTCAGGCCCTACCGAATGTGATTTGACAATTTCCTGTATGCAGCTATATGAGAAAAGAAAACTTTTCAATTCGATGAATGCTATCTAGTTAAGGGAAGAACTTCAGACAATGATGAAACAAACAACAACACTGAAAACGAAAACTTTCCAAACTAGATGAATTTCACTATCCAAAAGTACTTTCAAACATTCAACGATGCGAAAAATGCAATGTAATCTATGCAAAATTCTCTTTTTCAAAAACTATGCAATTGTAATCTATGCACAATTTCCTTTTTCCTTTTCAAATTATAAGAATGCACTCAATGCATTTTTCGATGAAATGAGAATCTACTTAATGCATGCTTTCAACGAAAGAGAATGCACTCAAAGCGATTTTTAGTTTTCAATCATTAAACAATGTAATCTAAGTTCAATGATGGACCTCGAAAAATACTTTTCAATGCAATGTGATCTAATGCATTTTAACGAAAAGAAAACTATGAGACGAAAACTAAAAGAACGCAAATATCCTTAATGAAGAATGAATGCAAAAGAGATGTAAAAAAACACTAAGAATGCAATAGTTGTTTCAAACACTTTGTAACGAAATCCCTCAAAAGGCGACAAGACATATAAGGTCAAACACAAAGAGGAATTCCAAAGCAAGAGATCAAAACAAGGCATTCATTCCCTTTTACATCAAATAATCATGGAAAGAAGACATCCCAAACAATGAGCAATGTAATCTATGCTCATACAGGGAAAAGACCGGAAGGGAAAGACACACTGGTGAAGGATTTAGGGAAAAAATCTCAATTTTCATACACCCTGAAATTGGCTTGACTTGTACATTGACAACTAGAGCCAACTGGTGCGACTTGCACACTGACAACTAGCGCCAATGGCCAATTGGCGCAGGTTGCTAACTGACAACAAGCGCCAACGCCTGAAAATAAAAAAAAACAAAGAATTTATCCCAACCAAGACCAGACTCACCACTTCAAGCAGAATCTCCAAGGCTCAAATGAACCATGTGATCTAAGCTCAAAGCGAGACAGACACAGATCAAGCTCAGAAAGCTCAAAACAGAGTAAACCCTAATACCTTACAGGATTGGCGTGACTGTAAGGCTGAAACTAGCACCAGAATAGAATTGGCATGGGTAATACACTAGAAACCTGCGCCAATGGGCGCGACTGTCAAGCTGAAAAACGCGCCAAACGAGTTTACCAGTCAAAAATAAAAAAGAGCAATCCAACAAGCAGACCAGTGATACTCAAGCTATCCAAAATCCAAATTCATAGAAAGAGCTAGCCCAAAGAGCTGATCAAGCAAGGAAGGCCAAGAAATTGACCGAAAAGAGAAGACAATACTCCAAGTTGTTCAGTCCGTAAACTAAACTGGAGATTGACTGAAGCAGCGTTGATCTACTCCGCTAATGCAGAGCAAAAGCATTTCGAAGGCTATCTGGCTGTGCTTCAGACTCCGTCTATAGTTTACAAATCAAACAACAAGCTGAGTCCCCAGCGGAGTCGCCAAATTGCTGAGGAGGTAAATCCCCTCTGCGAACAGAGGCGATCCCTACTAGCCCAGATCGGGTCTAGCAACAATCAAACACGCTATAGTGCAGGTTCCTAATTGTAAATAAACCGACTTGCGAGGAAGGCTTACCTGGAATCCAACGCTGTAGTTTGTAGAAGAGGTGGTGGTCCCGTTCTTTTGCCCTCGCAGATCACAATCCTCACGATCTCTGTGATCGGACACCTGCACGTGCAAGAAACAACACAAACGCAAGCATAAAATCCAGTATATACAACTATATGTCAGTTGAAGAGGACATAACTCATGAACATGATCGAGAACAAGAGTGGAACCATAACCAATAGTCGCTTAACATTAATGAGTCAAAAAGAAGAATACAACCAAAGCTTCGACGCCGAATTCTCCTTTGGCGGGTCGTCAGCACAACATGTCTCGATAAAGCCTGTCAAGGATGGGACAAGCCTCTCTCTCCGGATACTCAGAAATAGTCTCCTTGCTTGGATTTTGCCTTAGGGAATCAAGAAGGCTCTTGCAGCATAAGGATATGAAAGCTCTTGGGAACTTGGAGATTCTGGAACTCTTCAGCCCCCTCATCAATGGATGAAGGCTATATTTATATAGGAGAGGAGGAGGTTGGGATCCCTACAATAGTGGAAGGGAGGCCTTATCCTTTGGGAGGTTCCCCATATGGTGGAAACAAGAGGCCAAAGGAGGAAGGCCGTGGTTATTCAGTCGAAACCACTCCTGATGACTCATCCACGAAGTTGTTGTAATCGAAATTTCGCCTCCTTTTTTAAAAAACTTTCCATAAATAGATTGGTGCGGGTGAAACACTGGGACAGAGCGCCAATTGGCGCGGGCTCAGTGTTAATTTTCCCCCATTGGCGCGAGTACATAACGGGCTACCAGCGCCAAGGCAAAAACATGTGTTTTTAGGGGTCTGCTTAGGAAATGATCAACAGAAGGAATGTTGTCCTCATGGAAAGGGATGAAATGATGGTATTTGCAAGGCATGACACTGCTTATTGGTCACAGAAACGACCCTCCAATGGGCGAGATGGGAATTGCAGGGACGGTGACAAATTACTGTGTAACATTGGGTGTCCCTTTGCTGCTCACTGCTGGATTGAGCTCATCCCTTCCTTCCAGACTTGTTGGGTGCTTCAAGGCACAATTGTAGAGGTTCTCCAATCTTGGAAGAACAACTACCCATGGGGGAAAAGAAGAGAAATATTTCGAAGAGGGTTTGGGACACCCTGCCATACGTAGTTTTATGGAATATTTGGCTTACTAGGAACAAGAATATATTTAGAAACAAAGAGCCTTATTTCAGGAAATTTTGCAGCAAGTCATGGAGCCTCACCCTTGAAACAATCTTTGCCAAATGAAACAACAGAATTGACTACAGTGAGCTCTGTGTTGAGGAAATGAGTTTCCTTGGGAATCTTTAGGACAAAACTAACAACTTTAAGCCTCCTTCAAATCAGCCCTCCAGAATAGACACAAGCTGGAAGATTCGACTCAAAGAAGCGAAATTCACTGATTGGATTAATAGCAGCGCAAGACCTGCTCTTTTCTTTGATGGCACTTCAAAAATTAATCTGGGCATTGCAGGGGCAGGAGGCATCATTAGAAGTGAGAAAGGTACCATTCTCACAACCTTTGAATGGGGTTTTCGTACCCTCTCCAACAATAGAGTGGAGGCCTTTACCCTTCTCCAAGGTTTGTATCAGCTAAAGAAGCTCAACATTTCAAATGCTATGGTTTTTGGCAATTCCTCCATTATCATCAACTTGATGAATCATGACTGTCCAACAAAAAACATAGCCCTCCACCACATAATCAGAAAATGTGGCAATCTTTTAGAAGGTATGAAAGACACAAACTTCTATCACATCCTCCAAAAAAATAACAAGGATGTTGATCTTCTTGCCAACAGAGCTTGCACTCAAACCTCAAGGTAGTTTTTTAGCAATAATTTCCTATATCACATTCCTCTACCATGATCTTGCTGCAGACTGTTTTCAGATCTTATCCAATCTCTCACTCAGACCTCTCTACGCTCCTCTCTCATTTTTTTACTCCCTCCATTCACCTTCCCGTGACCTTATCGTTTCGGGTTTCCCCTCGAGTTACCTCCCTCTCCATTCACTGTTCTATTTATTCTTATGCTCCCTGCACCTTTTTTCATCCCCTTGCTCTGTCTGCGTGGTAATATCCTCCCTTGCTATGCGCCTTTGATTAAATATTTGGAATCTCTCACCCTGATCCTTCCCATCTGTGTTTCTCTGCTATGCTTAGCTATTCTGACACTATTCCCTCCTTCTCCTCAGCCTTCCACCTTTGCAGTTGTTGTCCTTCTCAACTCCCTTCTGAAGCTGTGCCTTTGCAGTCCCTCCACCACTTTGCCTTCTGCGGATTACGCGCCTTCCCTCCTCTTAGAAATTGCCTCTAGCATGGCATGCAGTGAAGACTGACTCCACTGCGCAGATCTTCAAGCTGAGCTTGGACAAATCAGAGCTCACTAGAAAATCCTCAATGCAAAGCTGCAAACCGAGGTCAAAATATTGGGTGAAAAACATGAAGCAGATGTTAATTTATTTCTTCACAGGGTCAATTCTCTTCAAAACTAGTATAATGCACTCTCCAATCAGTGTTCTCACGCTGAAGAATCAGTTCAAATACTCAAATACATCTTGGAGAAGCGCACAGTTCCTAGCTCCAGCTCCAACAACATGAGGAATGCTGTCAATGAAGACAATAATGATGCCTCAACAGGGCGCCATATCGGCATTGATTAACATCCTCTCACATTATTGAGCATGTCCTTTAAATTTGTCTTTCTTCTGTCTCAGTTTGTCCGCATATATGCATTATCTGTATTTCAGCTCTTTTCGAAAATTAGAAACAAGGGAAATGTAGCATTTTTCTATAGCTACTTCCTCCACTACACTGCAAGCAATCTAGCATGTAAACATGGAACTTCTCCTCCTCTTTTTTGGAATACAAAATAGCAACCAATTATGTTAAAAAAAAATAAAAAATTTAGCCCTCGTGGTAAAAATAATGTAAATTCAAATAGGCACCAATTGCCAACTGTGAAACCAACTGAGATGAAATGAGAACCAATGGAAAGCTTGCGAAAATTCAAACGCAATGAAGTAATCAAAAGAAAAATACGAAGCAAATGAAGATTTGGAAAAATTTACGGACAATGAGAGATATTAAAAGGTGATTTAGCCAAAATTTACGAAAAGTGTCCCCATTATTTTAAATAAATAAGATAAAAATGGGGTTTTTGAGTTTTCACCTCAAGAATTGGCGACACACGGGGAGGAACCAGCTATCTCTAGTTAAAACGTGATGAACTTCGCTTTAGCCAAAGATTAAAAAAGAGGAATTTTATTAAGTCGTCAAATGGTAAAATATTTTGCAGGGGTCCCACGCTGATAAATTGAGTAATACAATATTGAAAGGATAAGTACTCAAATTAGACTGAGTTTAAAATCATGAATCCAAAATTCGAGGAAATTTTGATATTTAAGATTACCTCGTAAGAAGAAATAGAAGAAGGTACAGATAGGAGTGTTTTCATAAAGCAAATATCCATCGATATGAATGGTCTCTGACATTGCTTCGCTGCCAGCGAGCCTGGTTAGTACCCCAGTGAAGTTGTCATTAATTCCATAGAACCATGGCTCTTCTTCCAACGAGCGTCCATAGCCCTAATGGGTATACCTGTATTTCCCATGCTTCCCCATTGTGATCACCCTTTTCATAAATACTTTTTATAGCTTTAGTTTATGATGTGCCTGAATGAACGAGGTGGGATGGTAAAAGAGACTTATGCAAATGGATCTATTAGTTCCATAATGTTGACTCCAAATCTTTCCCTATGACTATCAGTCAAAGGTTTTTTAATAAAGTGGAGTAATGGGAAGGATTCATTGCATTAAACTTGAGATTAATTCTTTCCATGAAAATGTGAACTATATCACTTAGAAAGGATGTTTGTTCCTCCATGAAAAATATTTAAAGCAAGAGGGCTTTAAGGTTCCATAAAAAATATATCTTTAAGGTAAATTTAACTCATTAAAATAGAAATAGTAAACATTTCCCATGTCTACCAACCAATGTTGGGTGAGAAATAAATTCCTTTCACATGAATTTTGACGGTATCACCTAAATCAAGCCATAACCAATCGCGAAGAGGAAAAGAAATCCAAAATAACATGAAAAAGAAATCAAAAAAATATAAACATGTCAAAATGAGGAAAGGAAAAACTAAAAAAAAAGGCCCAAATTTAAAAGACAAACCCCAACAAGACTAATTATGAAATGTCTCAACAAAAGAGTAAAAAAATACATCATGTGTGTTTGTCTCATGTTAACATTTTAATAAAATTTATCTTGCAGAGTTACAAACAATTAGGCTCTCAAACTATAAGGTTAATAACAGTCATAAGGGATAATAATCTAAATGAGAAGTTTCTAATTTTTAAAATCGTCTCGTTTCAAAGAAAATCATGCATAAGAACATCTTAACAATTTTCATAATAAAAGCAATGCTTTATAAATAAAAATTGAAGTTTTAGGGACTCTCGAATTTAGCTGAGTGATACACATCATAACTTCTCTTCCAAAAATCGAAAGAAAATGATAAGGAGAATGAGAACCAAATCTAAGTTGTGTAATAATTTTTAAAGTGCTGCAAAAAAAAAAATTATATCAGCAAAAACTAAAGCAAATTTGAAACAAAAATGGAGAAAATAAAAAAGGATGAAACTTACCATTTGAACAATATCATTAAAATTTTACCTCAAAGATGTCAATTTTTTCCAACAAAAGATAACCTCTTCTTATAAATAGAACTAAAAGCATTAATAATTTCTACTCTTTGAAATTTTATTGACCCAAATTCATCATTCATTAAATCTAGTCTACACGGAGCAGTAAAGCTAGAAAAATGATGTCTCATGTTCAAGGAATTAGAAATAAACCAAATCCATCATAAATGAGAATGATGATGTGATATTTTATCAATTACAGTGGTAGTTTTCTCTTCTTGTCACTTCTAAGTTTATATTGGCCGAAAAATATTGATACAATCTCAAGAATTCAATTCAAAGTCCCAAACAATGTAACAATCTTGTATGTGGAGAGGACTTGAATTTTGTAGAATAAATATGGAGTGATATATTAAAAATAAGAGGACCACAAGAGAATTTGAAATTGACTAGGATCAATTACCTTTGTTGTTCCAAATTTACTTACCAATTTGTCGAGTTAACATAATGAATGCTTTAAAATGAAAATTACACCATTAAACTCGACAAACGATATGAAGCAATACAAATATATGAACATTCACATCAGTTAAGCATGCAGGTATTCGGGTGAAAGGAAAAAGTGGAGCCAAAATTCCATAGATATGAACAAGGTGAAATTGACGTCACTCAGAGGTCGGGTCCTAAAAAAGACTGCAGAATTAGATTTAAATCACATTTTCAAGATTCTAATATTCCAAGATGATATAGAAAAATGAGGAATTTGTAATGAAGAAAAATTGTGGGACATATCAATTAAGCAAGTGACGTAGAATTCAAATTCTTGGATCTTGTATTTAAAATGGGTTTTGTAAAATCTTCCAAGATTGCAATAAGGTTCATGGATTAAAGAAAAATGAACATAAAGAAAATTCAAGGCTCGAGGCTAAAGGAATGCATACCCAACCATAGCAATTCATGTGCACACATCATGAAAAATGGACATCCTTAAAGTCCCTTAGTCATCCCAAGGAATAAATGCTTGGTAATTTGATGAAATTATAATTAAAAAACATCCAAGCTCTTGAACACTAGGGTAACATGGAAGTCAAGATTGAATAAAGAATCGCGATATAAAAATGTAATCAATGAATATTTTCATGTGAGCATAGTGACAGGGCAGACCATCTAGCAATGCATGAATTAACAAGAGACCTATGAGAATACATGATCCAATACCACGAGGTTCTGAAATAAGAGGAGGCTTCATAAAATTTTTCTTGTAAAGTATTTAAATAAGAGTCTTTATAAAAAGGAAACATGATATTACCAATGGATAGAAACATAAAATAAAAAATTTGGGTACAATGATAATTTAATATAACATTACGAGATTCTGAGATTGATGAATTCAGGTGTGGATCTCAGACTAGAGACTTTAGGACATATTTTAAAATGCATCAGATTTATGAGGTACCGAGGTATTGATTTTTCAAATAATAAATCTTCGAAAATATTTGAAAATACTTCTAATTAAATACATACCTGAAAATCCAATAAGTCTGAAGGTTCGAATTCTAGAGGAAAATATCTCGGAAAATTAAAATAAGAGGATCAAGATTCCAAGATTTACTAGTTAGAGGCTCTAAGTCATTTCGAAAAAATGAAATTTGACTAAAGAGGATGCGAGACAAATGAGTGCAGTGCAAAGGTTCAACTTAACACACCAACTGTAAGATTCATAATGGGCTAAGATAAAATCATGGATAGGATCATTTTATAACTTGCTGCAAGATTATTGTACAATTTTTCTTTGCATGTGCATTCCTTTTTAATAAAATACGAGAATTTCTAAACCCACAAAAAATATGAGCAAGAAGGAGCAAAGTATTTTATTTCAGCTGCATGAATGCAAAGCAGAATATGATTATTGATTGATCTTGTAAATTTGCAAAGAAAGGAAAAATGAAGATAAGCACCAATACATAATACAAAAATTATGATGAGAAAGAAAATACTTCCCCTAACATGTTGCGGATTGGAAACGACTCACTGCTCAGTTTATTCTAAAGCTAAGTGAATTTTCTTGTAAAAATAGAATCTCCAAATCAAGCTAATGGATATCTACAAAAAGAAGCAAAATAAAAATAAGAAGTAAACTATGAAAAATAGATAATTAAAAACAGATAAAGATAAAAATATTTATGCATACATGGAAGAGTCTAATTGTAAGTTTATCTTATATATCTTGACATTCTCCCATGTATTATCTTTGATTTTGTATATGTTCAAAATCATTTATTAAGTAATGAGCTATTAATTTATATCAACTTCATATTAAAGTGATAGAGTGATGGAAGAGAAAGAATGACGAATAAGATCACTAAGCACTTCTTGACAAATTATTATTTAAAAAATGCCTAACTGTAATGGAGAAAGATATACATGTGCACCACAAGCATGAATTTGATCTGAAAAATACTAAATTCCAAATACGCTCTAAACCACTCTTTGAAAAAAATCAAGTGAATACTAAGGTAAATGTTTGGGTTTCATTACCTGTTTATTAGAAATCAACAACATTAAAATACATAAAAACAATAAAAATAAACATAACTAAACTAATTATATTCCTAATCTAGATGACTAAGCCATACTTTTAGTGAAATCATGCAAGCATTTTATTTCATGTGCACATGAATATGTCACAAATAATCAATAGGAATAAAATTGCAGCTAAATTATTAAAAGAAAAATTCAACCTACTATGTACATCTAACAAGTTCGACAAAATAAACTTATTTAAAAAAATCTTACCTTGAAATTATTCCAACCATGTGCCTACAGGATCATAAAAATCATCATGTATTTCAGTGAATGATTGAAAGAAATTCACATGAAGAGGAAATAACAGGCCTGAATTGAATGATAAATCTCTAAATGTCGTAGCCTACTAAAAACTGGAAATGTTATAAATCTTCTTCAAAACTGGAACTTCCAGACGTTTTTTCAATCAATGCTCTCTCAAGTGCTAGAAGTTGTGAAAAGTAATACATGTATTGACCAATCACGAACAAATAAAATTTCAAAATAAGGATTAGTTGAAGTTCATGCTTAAAGTTCTGGAATTGATTTTCATATAAGCTTACTATTTCACTTGATGCACGCTGCGAGTAATCATGTTCCAAGTGCTAGCGTATTCTTTTCAGAAATTCAAAAATGAAATTTGAAATAAAAGTAAATTCAAACCGAGAAAAATGAAGACGAAGCAAATTCAAATTTACATCAATGTTACAAATAATGATACAACATCACTGAGATTCGTCTGTAAATATTTCATTGCCAAAACTGTCAACATAAATTATGAAGTTAAAATTATTATTTTCATCTACTTGCGAAGATGATAAAGTTTCAAGGTTATGATTTAAAAAGGTTATCTCATTATCGTTTGAATCATAAATTGGAATGGAGTCACAGCTACTAAAATCACTAAGATTATTTTTAGAATGGAGTAAAATTGTTTCTTGATTAATATTCTTCTCATCTTCAAAAAGAGATTTTCTTAAGGAATGAGAAATATGGGATTTCGTCAAAATTGTTTTTGAAGAAAGAGAGAAATGAGGTTCATAATTTTCAGTTTTAAATTCATTATCACAAATAATTTAGTTAGTGTTTTGTTCTTTTGAATGAAATAAATTACATCCAAGCATAGAATTAGATGCATGAAAAGAATTTTCAGGACTGCTGAAATTATGGATAGTTAAATCCTCTCCATCCCAACTAGAATTAAATAGCAATTCATTAATAATGACAAATTTTCTATTTTCTAAAATTACAATGGCATAAAATGATATTGTTGAATAATTTCTAATGAATTAAAACTATTAAGATATCTAGGTAGAGGAAAAAATGAGAATTTGAATTTATGTGCCTGAAAATTTCCCTACTTGAAGAATTTTGTTCATTGTCCAAAATAGATATTTCAGATTCTTGTTGATTGGCATTGTTGCACACATTGAATTTTTGATCCATTTCCTCTTTTATAGAAAAACTAGATTTTTATCACTTGAAAGAATAGTGGGAGGAAGATCTAGTTGACCATCCTGCAAATTGCTGCTAGATTTCTCTTGTGATTAATTATTGTTTTCAGTAAAATAAAGTTCAGAATTTTCTAATGTAATATGTAGTTTAATTTGTTGATTGATTTGTTTATTGCTCCTCCTTGTTGGTTGAAATTATTCATTAATATAGTAATCAAAATTTGAGGCAGCATAACTATTCTAAATTGAAGGGACATTATTTTATTCCTGAGATTCTTCACTAGAACCTTTGTTTTTGGGAGATGATCATCATTGTCACTTTGAGAAATCGATTCCTCAAAAGTAGTACATATGTTTTCTTGTTCTTGATAATTATCGCATGATAGAGACACTAAATGTTTGAAGCATCCAATTAATTGGAATTGAGGAGGAAAATATTTGAACCAAAATTGCATTAAAATTCATTTAAATCTAATATAAAGAATATCGAATGTGTCACCTTTCATCCTACGCAATTATTCTCACTAATTACACACCTTTTCATAATCATATTCCTGAAAGGCGTGAAGGAAAATATTTGAAAAATCATCTCAGTTATGTAAGAGGCAACTGGAAGAGATAAGGACCAGTCTTTGGATTTTCCTATCAATGTGAGAGTGAAAATCCTGCAATTAATATCTTCATCAATATTGAAATTATTTCAAGTTAAAATAAATTGAAGGAGATTATTAAAAGTAGATGTATTACTATTATAATTTACCTTAGATGGGGTTTATACTGATTTTATTGGAGTCTTTGTTTAATGAGGTCCAATAAAACAACTCCAAGTAGGTATTTTAAGTGGTTTCATAGTAATAAAATAAAATTTTAAAGCACAAAATCATCAGAGATACAATTTATTCGTGCCCTCATTCTAGCGCCAAGAATGTTGATGGTCCAAAATGATCTCATCAACATGTAAGGGATACCACCTGATCAAGAACTTAAATATGCTCATTTTTCGTTTGGAATGGTGGTTCTAACTGGTTCAATTTGGTTCAGTTACCCTCTCTCTTTCTCTGCTGTATTATAGTATGTCTATTACTTATCAATAGAAAAGAGACATCAGATCTTTCCTCTTACAGAGCTCATGCAATAAAGTGATCCTTAAGTTGATTTAATGGCTCGCCTAGGCCACTCTAAAGTCTGCGCCTATGTAAGAGGACTTGTAGAATGAAATATTAAAACCAAATGCAGATCTAATCTAAGAAACAATATATATATATATATATATATATATATATATCTTGATTGAAAGAAGAATTAGTCCCCTCTCAACCAAGAGAAAGGTAAAAGGTGATTTGGACAACCTTTGAAATTGGAATACAAAAGAAGTCAATAAGTCATGGAAATAGTTCCAATACATATTACTAATTCAAGTAAGTATTTGTATTCAACTATCTGATGAATAGTAATAAGATCTCTGGTGCACTTACATCCAAATTCAAATAAAATGACTTCAAACTAAAACATATATGACTACATTAAGGAAATAGTTATCATAAAAAAATCATTATTAAAACCAAGATAAGCTTGACATGAATTTGCTAAATAGTTAACAAGTATGTCTTGTTTATCTATTAGAATTCACAATTTAACTTGATAACAATTAAATCCATCATTAAAATATAAATTTCAAATGATTAAAACAAGAATGTATTAAATGAATTTACGATAGTGAAATAGTTAGAAAACACATACTTATCTGGATCAAGAATAGCGTCAAATTATATTAAATGCAAGCCATCATTCAACCCCTATCTTCGATAATAGTGTAGAAGAATTAAATATATGATGAAAGCCTTTGAGTACATGAAATTCTCAGAAAATTTCATGATAGCATGAAATTTTCAGAGTTGAAATACATCTCTTTTAATCTCCATAAGTCTAGTCTAAACTAGCTAATTCTCAACAAAATTGTTGCTCTGTACAGTAGTGCAAAAATAACTCTCTTTGTAGAGAATTTACTCCCTAAGTTTAAAACATGGAACCCCTTTTCCATTCTACAGAAAACATACCTATAATTACAAAATAAAATCAAAATCAAAGACTTGTTGGAGAATAAATTTGCTCCAACAAATTTTAATTGGAAAAAATTATTATGTCTCTCTTGCTAGTGCAATTCCATTGTTCTAAGCCTTCTCTTCCTCATCTCCCCAACTGATCTCTTGCCAAAAACCAATCAAAATTCAGAAATTAAAAAAAAAGGTGCACAAAATAGAAATAAAACCACTTCTCAATAAATTCTTAAATTAAAAATAAATTAAAATCCAAAAAAATTATTTTGCTATGATTACTTCAAATGAATCATATTAGCGTTTGGGAATTGTTGGGAATGAATTAGTGACAATATTTCTCCAAACCCAATAAAATTTGCCCAAATCAATATAGAAAAAATATTTTTTGTTGCAAATTTGTCACTTTGCCTTATGTTGGGTCATTAAATGATTGAATCTACTAAAATTAACGTTTTCATATTATTATCCATTTTCTTATATTTCCAACAAATTATTGCAATCTTCATTTGGTTGAATGAATCTTGAGATATGCTTTTCCGAAGATGAAATGTCAAAAATATCAAAATTCTACAAAAATGTTTGCAAGTTGAAATTTTTTTTATTAAAAAACTTCATCTAAAATTAAATTAAAAATTATAATTAATTGTTAATTATTTATTTTCTTAATTAAATATATACAATTTATTAGAATTTTAAAAATTATAATTAATTGTTAATTATTTATTTTCTTAATTAAATATATACAATTTATTAGAATTTTAATGTATAAATGATACAAAAATATTTTTTATATTAATTAAATTATTTACAAAAATATAAAATTTAATTTTATAATATAAAATTAATTTATTATTAATAAAAAAACATTAATTAATATTAATATAATATGTTATTTGATTTGATAAACTGTCACTTAAACAAACTTCATATTTGAAACAAAAACTAATACGAAACGTACATTTCACCATATGCCAAGCCAAAACCCAAACAACTATGAGATAAGCCATATATAATCCTATGTTAACCCTATTTGATCATCGGGAATCGGAGAATGACTTTTTCAGAGGTTTTTTTAAAACGAAAGCTCTGATACCAAAATATATGCTGAGGTATGATGATATATGCCTAGGTAGTAAGACATCCGGGATTGAGAAATGTCGTTTAGAGTGTTTTTTTTTGAAATTATGGAAATTTTTGTAAATTTTGGTTATAGCTATTAAATATTAATATTTTGAGTTTTTTAGAGGGGTTTGATGGTTTTGAATCTACTTTCAGGATTAAAAAAATATGATTCAAATACTGTTATTGCAATATTTCTTAATTTTTTTTTCAAATTATCAGAAATTTTAATTGTCTGAAAAATTCCTCCACCTCCATAAACAACTCCTTAAAAAATATCAAAACTTAATTTTAAATTATCCCCGATGACATAATAATTTTCTGAAATCCAATTAATAAGACTTATATGTCACCAATTCATGAACCATGCTCATATACTTAAAATTATTATAACAAATGTTTTGTAACAAGCCCATCAAAGTTAAACGAATTACCTCGGACATCAGGGGTTTTGTGATATCGAAAGTGTTTTTAAAAGAGCTTCGAAATTATAAGGTTTCGAGGTCCGATTTATGGGACCTACACGTCACATTATATACTAATATACCAACGCTTATGACCAAACCCATCAGAGTTTGAATTTCAGAGATTTTTTAAAATGGCCTCCGAAATAAACATATTCTGAAACAAAGTAAATGAGCCATTGAGACTTTAAATATTCAAGGTATTTTTTAAATGGAGTTACGATATAAAGTGTTCTGAGGTACCAATATAACATATTTCGAGGGAGCATAACGGGAGATTTTGAAATTTCGAAGACATTTTAAAGTTAAAGTTACGAAATTATATGTTTGGAGGTCTCGATGGAATGAGGTGATCGGAGATAGGAATTTCAGACAAGAAATGAAATGGAGTTCTGATGTCTTAAAAACACTGAGATCCCAAAGAAGGGAAGAAAATAGGAAAGGAGGACCACATGGAGCGTGGGACGCTCCCTCCTTTTTATAAACTACAATCACTTATAATTAACATATTGACGTTTACGAGAAATACAATTATTTGGTAATTTCGGATTTTCGGATATCGTAATTTTTTTTAAATCGGGATTTGACAAAGATTTCAGACATTTGAAAAATAGTAAATTTAATTTAATTGTTTTATAATTTGTTTGTAGTGATTTTATAGAATTGTTAGTGAAAAATGAATTAATTATTAAAAATCAATATTTATAATTAATTAAAATATATATATATATATATATATATATATATATATATATATTTTGTATTTTTTTATATTTAGTAGTAAAAATCACTTAATTTCCAATAAGCATCATTTTCAAACCATGCAACCAAATGAGATGAAATGAGAAACAATGAAAAGTTTGAGAAACAATGAAAAGTTTGAGAAACGGTGAAGCAATGAAGTAACTAAAGAAAAAATCCGAAGTAAATTAAAATTTGGCAAAATTTTCAGACACTTAACCAAATGAAAAATATTAAAAGAAAATTTAGCCAAAATTTACGGAAAGGGTCTCCATTATTTGAAATAAAAAATAAAAAAATCCCATGGGATCTTGGTTAAATGGTGATGTTCAATTCTCTTCCCAAATCAGGGTGATGTAAAAGAGAAAAATGAAAGATACTACCAAACTTACAAAAAAAAGGAAAAAAAAAGGTTAAACATGGAGTTGCTAATTTATCTTTGGTTAAAACATGATGAATTTCACTTTACCGCCAGGTGTTAAAAATGACGAATTTTATTAAGCCGTCAAATGGTAAAACATTTTGCATGAGTCTCATGCTAGTAAATCAAGAAATATAATCTTGAAAGTATAAGTACTCTAAGTAAACTTAATTTAAAATCATGAATCCAAATCTTGGAAAAATTTTAATATTTAATATTACCTCATATGAAGAAATAGAATACAGTACAGATATAAGTTTTTTGATAAATCAGCCAAATGTGAACTATATCACTTAGAAAGAATGTGTGTTCCACCATGAAAATATTTAAAGCAAGAAGGATTTAGGATTCCATAAAAATATATCTTTAAGGTAAATGAAACTCATTAAAATAAAGAGACTAAAAATTTCCCATGTCTTCCAAAAAATGTTGGGTAAGAAAAATAAATTCATTTCACATAAATTTGGATGGTATCACCCGAATTAAACCATAAACATTTCCCATATCTTCCAACAGATGTTGGGTGAAAAAAATAAATTCCTTTCACATAAATTTGGATGGTACCAACCGAATCAAACAATAAAAATTTCCCATGTCTTCCAACAAATGTTGGGTGAGAAAAATAAATTCCTTTCACATAAATTTGGATGGTATCACCCAAATCAAACCATAAAATTTTCCCATGTCTTCCAACAAATGTTGGGTGAGAAAAATAAATTCGTTTCACATAAATTTTGATGGTATCACCAGAATCAAACCATAACCAATCATGAAAAGAAAATAAATCCAAACTAACATGAAAAATAAATCAACAAAATCTAAACATGTCAAAAAAGAGGAAAGGAAAAGATGAAAGAGAAACCAAAATTTAAATGATAAACCCCAAAAAAGATAATTATGAAATGTTCCAACAAAAGTGTAAAAAAAAGACAACATATGTGTTCATCCCATTTTAAGATTTTAATACAAATTTTCTTGTAGATCTACAAACAATTAGGCTCTCAAACTATAAGGTTAATAGTAGTCATGACGGATAATAAGCTAAGTGAGAAGTTTTTCCTTTTGCAAATATTTAGGTTTCAAATAAAAACTTGTATAAGAACATCTTAACAATTTTTATAATAAAATAAACACTTTATAAAACAAAGTGAAGGTTATTGGACTCCCCAACTTAGCTAATTTTATAGAGATTGTAACTTCTCTTCCAAAACTCGAAAGCAAATGATAAGGAGAATGAGTGTCAAATATGAGGTGTGCAATAATTCTTAAAGTGTTACAAAACAAAGTTTTATATCAACAATAACTAAAGTAAAGCTAAAACAAGAATGAAAAAATAAAATAGAAAATGGCCATATGAAACTTACCATTTGAACAATATCATTAAATTTTTAACTGAGATGTGTTGATTTTTTCCAACAAAAGATAACATTTTCTTCTGATTAGAATTAAAAGCATGAAGAATTTGTACTCTTAGAAACCTTATTGACCCAAAATTATCATTTATTAAATCTAAACTATAGTGAGTAGTAAAGCTAGAAAAATGATGTCTCATGTTCAAGGAATCAAAAGTAAACCAAATGCATTAGAAGTGAGAATGTTGATGTGCTCTTTTAACAATTGTAGTGGCGATTGTTATCTTCTTATCACTTCTGAGTTTATATCAGCCCAAAAATATTGATAAAATCTCAAGAAACCAATTCGAAGTCCCAAACAATGTAACAATCGTGTATATGGAAAGGAATTGAATTTTTGCAGGATAAATATGGAGCGATATATTAAAAATCAGAGGACCACAAGAGAATTTGAAATTGACCAGGATCCATTACCTTTGTATGTTCTGAATTTACTTACCAATTTGTCGCATTAACATAATGAATGATTTGAAATTAAAATTACACCATTAAACTCGACAAACAATATGAAGCAATAAAAATATATGGAAAATCACATCAGTCAAGCATGAAAGTATCCAAGCAAAAGGAAAAAGTGCAACCGAAATTCCATATATATGAACACTGTGAAAATGACATCACTCGGAGGTCGGATTCTCAGAAAGACTTCAGAATTAGATTTAAATCATATTTGCGGGATTCTGAGATTCTGAGACGATATAGAAAAATGAGGAATTTGTAATGCAGTAAAATTTTTGTCCATATCAATTAAGTAGGTGACATGGAATTCAAATTTCTGGATCTCGTATTTAAAATGGGGTTTGTAAAAAGTTCTGAGATTGTGAGAAGATTCGGGGATTAAAGAAAAAATGAACATAAAGAAAAATCACGGTTCCAGAATGAAGGAATGCATACCCAACTATAGCAATTCATGTGCACGCACCATGTAGAATGGATATCCTTAAAGTCACTTAGTCATCCCGAGAAATAAATGCTCGGGAGTTTCATGAAATTATAATTAAAAACACATCCAAAAGCTTGAACACCATGGTAACATGATAGTCAACATTGAATAAAGAATCAAGATATAAAAAGGTAATCAATGAACATTTCATGTGAGCATAATGATAGGGTGGATCATCTAGAAATGAATTAATTAGCCATAGGTCTACGAGAGTACATAATTCGATATCACGAGGTTTCGAACGAAGAGAAGGCTTCATAATTATTTTCTCGCAAACTCTTTAAATAAGAGTTACGATAAAAATGTAACTTGGTATTACTATTGGATATAAACATAAAATCGGAAACTCGGATAAAATGATAATTTAATATAACTTTACGAGATTTCGAGATTGATAAAGTGGGGCATGGATCTCACACTAGAGACTTCAGAATGTATTTTAAAATGCATATGATTTCTGAGGCGTTGAGGTATTTAGTTCTCAGATGATAAATCTCAGAAAATATTTGAAAATACTTCCGATAAAATACAAAACTGAAAGTTTGATAAGTCTGAAGGTTCAATGTCTAGAGGAAAATATCTCAGAAAATGAAAAGTGGAGGACTAGGATTCCAAGATTTACCAGTTAGAGGCTCTAAGTCATTTCTAAAAAATGAAATGTGAATAAAGCATATGTGAGATAAAGGATTGCGGTGCAAAGGTTTAACTTAACACACCAACTGTAAGATTCAGAATTGGAAGAGATAAAATCATCAATAGGATCATTTTATAAGTTGTTGCAAGTTTTTTGTGCGATTTTCCTTTTCTTGTGGGTTTTTTTTTAATAAAATGCAAGAAGTTGTAGACCCACAAAAAACATGAGTAAGAAGTAGCCAAGAATTTTATTTCAGCTCCATCAACACAAAGAAGAATATGATTATAGATTGATCTCACAAATTTTTGAAGAAAGGAAAAATTAAGAGAAGCACCAATACATAATATAAAAATTTTGATGAGAAAGCAAATAATTCCACGAACATGTTGCGGATTGGAAAGGGTTGACTGCTCGCTTTACTCTAGAGCTAAGTGAATTTGATTGTAAAAATAAATCCTCCAAATCATGCTAATGAATATCTGTTAAAAGAAGAAAAATAAAAATAAGAATTAAACTATGAAAAATAGATAATTAACAACATATGAAAATGAACATATTTATGCATATCTGGAAGAGTCTAATTGTAAGTTTATCTTACAGATCTTGAAATTCTCCCATGTATTATATTTGATTTTTTATATGTTCAAAATTATCTACTAAGTAATGAGCTATTAATGTATATCCACTTCATATTAAAGTACAAGAGTGATGGAAGAAAAAGAATGGCGAATAAAATCACTTAACATTTCTTGAGGAATTATTATTTCAAAAGTGCCTAGTTGTAATGGAGAAAGATATATAAGTGCACCACAACATGAATATGACCTGAAAATACTAAATGTCAAATATGCTTTGAACCACTCTTTGCCAAAAATAAAGTGAATAATAAGGTAGATTTTTGTTCCGCATTACCTACTTATTAGAAATCAACAACATTAAATACATAAAAACAGGAAAAATAAATATAAATAAACTAATTATATTCCTAATCTAATTGATTGAGGAAGCATACGACTAAGTAAAGTCATACTTCCAGTGAAACCATGCAAGCATTTGATTTCCTTCGCATATGAAGATGTCACGAATCATCAACAGGAATGAAACCGCAGCTAAATTATTAAAATAAAATTCAGCCTACTATGTACATCTAGCAAGTTTGACAAAATAAACTTATTTAAAAAATTCTTACCTTGAAAATTTTCCAACCATATGATTATAGGATCATAAAAATCAATAAGTATTTCACTGAATGATTGAAATAATTTCATAGGAAGAAGAAATAAGAGGCCTAAATTGAATGATAAATCTCCAAATTCCGTAGCTTGTTGAAAACTAACAATGTTAGAAATCTTCTTCAGAACTGGAACTTCCAGATATTTTTCAAAAGAATCAACAAGGTTTGGATGGGAATTAAATGGAAAGTTTAGAATATTTCCAGAAAAATTATATCACTAGTCAAAGTGTACTAATGCTCTTTTAAGTGCAAGAAGTTGTGAAAAACAATGTATGTATTGACCATTCACGAGCAAATAAAATTTCAAAATAAGAATTAGCTGAATTTCATGCTTAAAGTTATGGAATTTATTTTCATATAAGCTTACTATTTCACTTGATGCTAAGCTATTCTTTTTAGAAATTCAAAAATGAAATATGAAAGAAACACAATTTCAAATTTATGAATTTGAGACACTAAAAGTTTGAACTATCCAATTAATTGGAATTGAGGGGGTAAATCTTTGTACCAAAATTGCATTAAAATTAATTTAAATCTAATAAAAAAAAATATTTGAAGTCTCACATTTCACCCTACGCAATTCTTCTAATTGATCACACATCTTTTCATAATCAAATTTCTGAAACGCGTGAAGGAAAATATTCGAAAATTGATCTGAGTTATGTATATAGGCAACTGGAAGAGATAAGCATCAGTCTTTGTATTATCCTGTCAATGTGAGAGTGAAAATATTGCAACTTAAAATAAATCAAATGAGATGATTAAAAGTAGATGTCTTACCATTAAAATCAAATGTCTTACCATTATACTTTACCTTAGATAAGGTCTGTATTTCTTTTATCGGAGTATTTGTCGGATGAGGTCCAATAAAACAACTCCAAGGAGGTCTTTTAAGTGGAGCCATAGTAATAAAATAAAAATTTAAAACACAAAATTATGACAGATACAATATATTCATGCCCTCCTTAGAGCACCAAAACTTTTGATGTTCCAAAATGACCTCATCAACATGTAAGGGAGACCAACCGGTCAAGAACTTAAATATGCTCATTTTCCATTTGGAAAGGTGGTTCTGACTGGTTCAATGGGTTCCAATTAATCTCTCTCGTTCTCTGGTGTCTTATAGTATGTCTATTACTTACCAATACAAAAGATACATCAGATCTGCCTTCTTGCAGAGCTCATGCAAGAAAGTGATCCCTAAGTTGATTTTAATGGCTCATCCAAGGTACTCTAAATTTTTCTCCTTTGTAAGAGGACTTATGAATGAAATATTTAAAACTAAATGCAGATCTAATCTAAGTAACAGAAAATAAATCCAAAATCTATTTTGAATAAAAGGAATAGTCCCCTGCCAACCAAGAACAAGGTAAAAGGGGATTTGGACCAACTTTGAATTTTGAATAAAAATGAAGTCAATAAGTCCGAGAAATAGTTCCATGTTTTATTACTAGTTCAAGCAAGTATGTGTATTCATCTATGTGATGAATATTTATCATATCTCTGGTGCACATACATCCAAATTCAAATAAAATGAATTCAAATTAAAACATATATGACTAAATTAACGAAATAGTTCTCATAAAACACTCATTATTAAAACCAAGATAAACTTGACTTGAATTTGTTAAATAGTTAAGTAGTATGTCCTATTTATCTATTCGAATTTATAATTTAACTTGATAGCAATTAAATCTATCAATACAAGATATATTTCAAATGATAAAAGCAAACATGTATTAAATGAATTTACAATAGTGCAATAGTTTAAAAACACATACTTATATGAATCAAGAATTGCCTCAAATTTTATTAAATGCAAGCCATCAATCAACATCTCCACAATATTTCAAAAGAATTAAATATCTGATGAAAGCCTTTGATTACATGAAATTCTCAAAAAAATTCATGATAGCATGAAATTTTCAGAGCTGAAATAAATCTCTTTTAATCTCCATAAGTCTGGTCAAAACTAGTTAAATCTCAACAAAAATATTGCTTCCTATAGAAGTGCAAAAAACCCTCTCTTTATAAAGAATTTCCTCCCTAAGTTTTAGATCTAGAACCCCCTGTCCATTCTACAAAAACCATATTTTTAATTACAAAATAAAATCAAATGAGAGAGTTGTTGGAGAATAAATTTGCTCCAACAAAATTTAATTGGCCAAAATTCTTCTTTCTTTCTTGCTGGTGCAATTTCGTTGTTCTAAGTCTTCTCTTCCTCATCTCCCTAATTGCTCTCATTCCAAAAACTAATCAAAATTCAAATATTAAAACAAATTGTTGCACAAAATAAAAATCAAACCACTTCTCAACAAATTCTTAAATTAAAAATAAATTAATATCCAAAGAAATTCATGTGCTATGATTGCTTCAAATGGATCATATTAGCCTTTGGGAATGGGTCGGAATGAATTGTTGACAACAGTTTTCCAAAGCCAATAAAATTTTCCCAAATCAAAATAAAAAAAACTAATTTTTGTTGCAAATTCGTCACTTTGTCTTCTATTGGATTTATGGGTCATTACACGTGTGATTCTACTAAAATTAACATTCCCATATTATTCTTCTTTTTCTTATATTTCCAAGGAATTATTGCAAACTTCATTTGGTTGAGTGAATCTTGAGATATGCCTCTCTGAAGTTGAAATATAAAAAATAACATAATATTGGAAAAATATTTGCCTAAACTACAGTTGAGAGAATTTCAATTAAAAATCTTAATCTAACATTAAATTAAAAATTCTAATTAGTTGGTAATTAATTATTTTATTAATTAAATATATACAATTTATTAGAATTTTAATATACAAATGATAGAAAATTAATTTACAATTTAATTAAATTATTTAATATATATATATATATATATATTAATTAAAATTTAATTTAATTATATTAAAATAATTTATTAATAAAACAAAACACATTAATTAATATTAAAATATAATGTCATTTGATTTAATAAACTATGACTTAAACAAACTTCATATTTGAAACAAAAACTAATATGAAACCTATATTTCACCATATGCCAAAAGCCCAAAAAATATTATATAAACCATATCTAATCCTACGTTAACTTTATTTGACCATCGGGCATCAAAAAATGACTTTCTTGGAGGATATATATATATATATATATATATATATATATATATATATATATATATATTTTAATTAAAATTTAATTTAATTATATTAAAATAATTTATTAATAAAACAAAACACATTAATTAATATTAAAATAATATGTTATTTGATTTAATAAACTATGACTTAAACAAACTTCATATTTGAAACAAAAACTAATATGGAACCTATATTTCACCATATGCCAAAAGCAAAAAAATATTATATAAACCCTATCTAATCCTACATTAACTTTATTTGACCATCGGGCATCGAAAAATGACTTTGTCGGAAGATAGATATATATATATAGATTTTAATTAAAATTTAATTTAATTATATTAAAATAATTTATTAATAAAACAAAACACAGTAATTAATATTAAAATAATATGTTATTTGATTTAATTTACTATGACTTAAACAAACTTCATATTTGAAACAAAAACTAATATGAAACCTATATTTCACCATATGCCAAAAGCCAAAAAAATATTATATAAACCATATCTAATCCTACGTTAACTTTATTCGACCATCGGGCATCGAAAAATGACTTTGTCGGAGGGTTTTTCTAAGGCCGTAGTCTTAAAAAAAAAAAGAGGGGTAACATAAGACTTCGAATCTGACAAAGATTTTGAAGGAATCTCGTAAAGATTTTGAAAGAATTTTGTTTATAGTTGTTAAATTTCAGTATTTTGAGTGCTCTAAAGATTTTTGATAGTGTTAAATCTATTTCCACTATCAAAAATGCAATTCAAACACTCCAACTACTTGATTTTTTGAATTTTATTTTATCGGATTCTGGCAAAAAAACTGCCATCTGGGCTATTCTGTATGCTGGATAAACTACTTTTTTTAGTCCGTGCCTCCAACAAGACTTTAAAAATCGCTTGGGCATTGACCAAAAATTAGTTCAACTTTTGAATGAAATATTTTGCTCAAATTTTTCTCTTTAACCAAAGTTTAGGATGGGCAATTTCCCAAGGTTAATTTTTAAACCAAAGTTTTGATTTTACCCTCTTATTGCAAACTTGAGGTGCCTCGATGTTATTTTAGTCAGGCACCAAGTTATTTTATCCAAAGTTTTTTTAAATAAAGGTTGGAAAGTTTTTTATCCAAAGTTTTTTAAAAATTGAGCAAGTTTATGTTGGGTCAAATTAGTTTATCGAAAGTTTTTTAATACTAGCAATGTTCCATATTTGAATGAATGGTGATTGCACCTATAACTAACTGTTGGCTGCCATGATTATTTACACCTTGCACTAGCTCTCTACGATTATTTACACTTGCCACCAGTTGTCTACCACAGTCCCATAGAAAATTTGATGGGATGGCTTAAGGTCTTAGTGCTTGGGTGATGTTCACAACCGAGGGCATGTACACATCTTCCAATCTTCTCCAAAAAATAGAGGGAGGCACAGAGATGATTTTCTCTATAAAACAGGGGGAGTGACATAAAGGATAGGAATATTCCATTTCTGTTGCATATTTTTTGTTTATAACTGAGATGCCAGATTAGGAGACCTACTAGTGGTAAAAGAGACACTGAGATGCCAGATTCTGAGACCTACTGGTTGTAAAAGAGACAGACAGATATAGAGGAAGGATATCGTTCATGAATTCTATAGCTCAAGAGACAGAGAGAGGAAGGCTCTCGTTCATGAACTCTATAGCTCTCAGGGGAAGGCTTTCGTTCATGAATTATGAATACCATAGCTTTGAGGTACGCCTCATACTTACACTCAACAAGCTATCCAGCCGTGGCTTATCAAAGGCATGTATCAACTCTTCTACATGGCATGGTCTCCTCAGCATATTATGTTGCAAATAACCCAAATGCAAGACACTTTCAATTAGAAACTTTCATTTAGAAACACTTATACCTTACATACAAGTGCATATGATTGCAATTGAACTGCATATGATAAATAGCTTGGATATTGTTTGAATTACTATTAACAATATCGATTTGTTTTTTTCCTAATTGCCAGTATTTTTTTCAATGAATGCATTTTTATTGCATATGATAATTCCTTCTCACATATTATTTGAATTAATGAGAGCATTCTCATGAGAGCTATAGAAGTCACAATATCAATATGTTTTAGAATTCACAATATCAATTTGTTTTTATATTATTTGAATTACCATTCATTCATAATATCAATTGGTTTTTTTTTTTCTCTAATTGCAGTTATTTTTTTTAAATGAATTCAAAAATAACTACATATGATAACTCACTCAAATATTGTTTACATATCACCCTTCAAAATAATAATTTGTTATTTTTTTTACCTATTTGCAAATATTTTTTCAATGAAAGCAAGAAATAAGCTTCATTGGTTGAAATAAAAATGATACTTTTAGATGTCATTGAAATAATAAACTCTACTATGACATAGATACATTTTCTATAATCAAAGTGAATCACAACAATAAGTTCACGAAAGAACCAGATTACATGTAAAAATTGGAAATACAGTAGCCAAAAAGCATATTATGGACAATATATTCAACTAAATTTATAAAGCGCTCATCTTTGAAGTTTGAGGGAAACAAACCGTTATAAATTGTCACGGAAAAATACCATTATAAAAGGAATTTCTCTCACCGTCACAATGTTAATAATGTTGAATAAAATTCTAGGGATGCAGTGTATCTTTGAATGAATGTGTGGTGCAATATATAGGGCATAAGGAAGGGAAGAAAACAGGATCATGTTAGTACCCAATAAGAAAGAAAAATTGGGATGTTTGAGTGAAGACATTATCTACACTTCACTACCGTGAGATGCCCATTTTATAGATTTCCTATATATTTCCCAGATAAACAAAGACTAATGTCCTGTGTCATAATATATATACTCATCGAAGAAGTTGGTTGCTTGTTCTACCATCTTCCAGCATCTATTAATGAAAATCTCCCCTCATCCACTGCAAGAAACAACAACATTTAAACCCTATAGCTCACCTTTGCAAAGCTTCCCTCCTCCACTACAAGAATCCATCCAATAAGCATCCACCCAAATAGTTGAATCAACTTCCTCAGCCTTGGCAGTTATGTATATGGAAGTTATGTATATACTGTGTGAGACAGATAGCTTTTGATGCTCTCTAATATCTATAGTTATATTGACCACACCACAGAGAAAACAAGAGCCTAAACATATTACATCCTTTGTAAAGTTGCGCTAAAGAAACTGATTCTAAGCAATGGGGGCATGTGGCTTGGAGCTTGCATCCAAGCCGACATGTAACCCAAATGTTTATTTATTTCTATTATTTACATTTTTGTCTTACCATTGTTATTTATTGATTTATTCAAATAAATAAAAAATACAAACATATATTTAAATTTACTTAAATATAAAAAGTTAGTAATTAAAAAATAAAAAACACAAAACCAAGAATTACATGCATGAGAGCACATGTCTACGCCAAGAGGTAATATGTTGAAGTCTGTATTTGTATTAGAGATACCGCTCTATTCATGAGGTTTTCCCCTAATGGCTACTATTCATTTCTTCTCAGTGGTCACAGGGCTACTGCTAGAATCGATGCATGGCTATATTCTCAAATATATTAGGATATTTTTATGAAGTTTAAATTTCGAGAGGGAAACTTAAGCCACAATTTTTTTCCTTGCAGGATTGCAAGCTTACAAGAAACACAGAAACTGAGAATATATCCATATTCCAAATGAAGTCACCTGAACTTCTCAAGTTTGACTTCGAGTGACTTCGTTTTATTACTAGTACACCTGCATTTAAAAGTTCATTATTTCTTGAGTCGGAGGATTGTTTTTGGATAGTTGTTTTCACTGCTCAATTAGAGAAAATTACCGAAGAAATATTTAGTTAGGGCTCATTATTACTTGAATTTCATGTATATTCCCTTAGTTTTCTAGCATTTGATATCTTAAGCTCTTCTTCAGTGAAATTGATCTAAATAAATAGGTTGGCTTACTGGTTTAGAAATCTAATTTTGGTCTAAAAATTTCGAAAGGTGACTTAAGAGTCTTCTTCAGGATTCTTTTAGCTAAAAAATAGCTATATTCTATAGGGGATTATTAGTTCAAGAATGTATGGTATGTTAAAGAAATCAATTTTCCTTTAAGCTTCAGTGCATGTTTAGGTGATTTTAGTTTTCAAATTTTGGACACGCAGTCCTTCATAAAAGCATGCAATCCTGCCTAGTATAGGGTTTGCACTCCATGTTTTTGTGTAAAAAATGGAACTTATATTTTAAGGTTTTATACGAATGATAATGGAGCACGAATGGTCAAACCACTTTTGGTGTTCAGTGCTATGGAGCTCGAATCGGTGCTATGGAGATGGACTAATGGCTATAACTGATAGCAATCTTCCTCATCGTTCCTTGTTGTTGATAAGCTTGCAGAAGATCCAAACTATGGAAAATATGCAAATGCAGGACTCATATACAAGTACGACATCATTTTGTATGATTTATCCTTGAAATTGTATGAGGATATATATGGTCTCTAGAATTTTTAGATATTTTTATAATTGTGCATTTTCTATTACAGAAAGAATGTTAATAACCGATATCTCTAGAAATCCTCAAAATATGAAGAGAATAGTCAGGGATAAATTAGAGGGATTTTTTCCATTCTAACAATTACCGAAAATACCAAAAAATATCTTTGCAGCCCACAAATGGTAGTCCATGAACTGGGTATGCCAAACATACACTAGTGTTGATGAAATATTTGATAATTGACTTTCATTATGGTTGTGAAGTGTAGTGTTGTTTTTGTTTCAATATTATGCCTCTTTTGAAGCTCAATTCTCATAATGTTGGAAAACTATATGCTAATCTCAATTTTTGATTAAAAATTTTAAAAAGATTAAAAAAGGTAAATAAGATAAATTGAAATTAGCACCCAGATGGATTTGTAACCTCCTTGGTTCATATATTTACAATTATCCATAGATATAGTCTTTACATCTTCGTAAGCTGGTGTTATTCTAGCATAAATGCAAAGTTTCTTTGCAGATGAAATATATATTTTCAGTGACGTTGCATCCTAAAAATATAAGGACTAAGCTACTTTGTTATCATTAATTTTCCTTTAGACCAAGTACAACAAGAAACAAGTCATGTGTGCTATCGGTAATTTTCCTTTAGACCAAATAGAACAAGAAACAAGTCATTTTTCTCAATTCCTGACATTATCGATACTTGACATTCCTAATACCTACATATATAACATACTTGATAATCTAATAATCCTTAGTCCTTTATTCCTCACATTTCAAGGTTTCATCTAAAAGGTTTTATATCATATTTGACCAAAACTTTCATCAAAATTTATGCATTGAAGAAACCCAAATTTATCATATACCAATATCCTGAGAAACAAACTCCAACTAAAAATAAGATTGCTTGACTATACAGACGTGAAATTGTTTATTAACTAGAACAAACTTGTATTCAAATTTGGATAAAGTGTTCTATGGTGTGTTTGATTGCCAATATCATGATATACCAAATCATGGAAACCCATTGGGGCTAAACTGGATGAACCTCTGTCATATCATGTGTGTGTGTGGCATACTAAATAGTACTCTTAATTTGACTACATATTGGAAAATACCTCTAAAAATCACATTATTTAACCCCCTACCAATACGAGCCCAATACACCTTCCCAATTAAAAAGAATATACTTTCAATAGATATTGTAGGTATCAAATTTTTCATTAACATTTATTATGCCCCTTTATATTTTTTATTAACTTTGAGCTCCATTTTTTATACCTACCAATATAAAAAAAATCATCCCCTATTATATGTTTAATATATTATGTCATTTTTTCCTCAATATATATCGCCCAATAAGAACACACATGGTATGCAATTACTCCTTTAGTGAAGACCACATGTGACAACTAGAGATGCTAGTTAGAGGAGGGAGCATGATCATTTTCTATATATATTAGGACAACATGTAGTGGGGATATTTTCGAGGTGCATTGGTTCCGATATCTATATGAGTTAAAATTTTAATAATTAATATCAAAGATAATTTAAATTAAAAAGGATTAGCTTTGTTGGAGAGGTAAATCCCCTCTGTGGACAGAGGCGATCCCTACTAGCCCAGATCAGGTCTAGCAACAATCAGTCACGCAGTGATGCAGGTCTCTAGTTACAAAATGACAAAAAATAACGAGTTGCCTACCTCAGGTCCTACGTAATGGTCGTCGAAGAAAGGATGACGATTCTCGTCCTCTGCTTTGGCAGATCACGATCCTTCTGCTTAACACGTCCGAACACCTGCACAAATGCGAAGAAACACAACGATACATAACATAGAATCTAAATCTTGTAACCATACATCAGTCATAGAGGATGTAATTCATTGCATCAAAGACAAAGACACATGAATGAAACCATAATCAAAGTCGCTTATCATTAAAATAATAAAGGAAAGATACAACCCAAAGCTCTGACGCTAGATATTCCTTTGGCGGGGCTGACTGCGTAGCAGATCTCAATGAAGCTCGTCGGAAATGGGACAAAGCTCTCTCTCTTCGGCTTCACTCTCAAAGGATTTCTGGCGATAGTCTCCTTGCTACAGGTTCCACTCTTGCTTCTAGCTTGCTAAGGAAAAAAGGCAAGCTTATATAGATGGTGGAAGGGGAGTTGGGATCCCTAAAATTATGGGATTGGCCCTATCCTTAAGGAAGCTTCCATGATAGGTGGAAAACCACCTCCCATACATGGAGATCCGGAGCCAAACCTCCCAACTCATTTTAGAGACTCGTTCAGGAGTTTGTTGGAATCAAAATTCCACCATTTATTTAAAAAAAACAATCCTTATTAAGTTTGGCGCGAGCGAGACACTGGGACAAAGCGCTAGTTGGCACGCCCTCTATGGTGGATTTTCCCCATTGGCGTGAGGGCTGAACTGGCTAGTCGCGCCAAGGCCAAAAGATCAGTTTTTACTATTTTTCAAAGGAAAATTTCTTCAAAGGAATGATTGTCCTTGTCAAGGGGGATACCATGAAAGTGGTTTCAGGTTATGTCATTGCTCATAGGTCACGGGAAAGGCCCTCCAATGTGCGGGACGGGGAATTGCAGGGATGGTGACAAAATCACTGTGTAATAGATTCCCCCTAAAGCATGAGGCCTGAGAGAGGGGTGAAATGTTTTATGAGAATGTGCCCAACTGAAAACATTGCAGTCGGAAAACCTGCGTAGCCAAATACAACTGATATCTCAAATACATGATATATGGTATGGGCGTAGCCATCCATGATAGAGTACACGATAATCAGGATCCAAGGTATGGACGTAGCCATCCAGAAAGGATCAAGAAGCAGACTCAGGTATGGTCACAACCATCCAATCAATGAGTCATGTAACCAATCATAACAATCCACAAAATTCCAAGCCTAGATTCCATTAGACAAAACCCAGAGTCTTGCGCTCCATCTCGACCCGAACCGAGTACAAGTCCTAGCATGTGAATAAGTGAGCTGAAGTCGAACAAGCAAGAACATCGTCTGATTACCAACCAATGATGAAAGTCGTTAACAGACATGAGAGGAACCACCAATAATGATGATGGCCCTCAAGGTACTAGAGGTACAATCCACTGAATGTGAACAGTGAGTTGGCCTCAAACACCTGTAGAATCATTCGATCAAAGGCCAATGATGAAAACCTTGCATCGAATGCGAAGAACCTGCTATTGAGGCATGCAAGCTCCAAGGTACCTGAAGGGAGTCTCTAGATCAACTTCCTGGATAATGAGCTGATGTCGACAGGAAATGACCTCAATCAAAGGTGGGCCATAGTGTTTCCCACATCAATGATGCGAGACAGAGGAACATAATGTTTGTGAATTAGGATCAGATGAGAATCAGAGGAGGGCTGAAAACTGTAGAGGTCAACTTCTCTTGAACATATCGACGACATGACACAGGATTTGGCATATTTGACATCAAAAGATCTGAGGTCATGATGACAAGGCAAAGAGCAGATGAGGGGTCAAAAAGGATAACCCAAACCCATGGAGGCAAGCAGAAAACGAGATGAGATGTCCCCAACCCGACACAAATGCAAACAAGTGCCATGTTTAAGAGCGACATACTACCGACACGACGATGATACTGGTTTCATTTTTCCCCACTATTTCTAGCGAGTACCCCAATTATTTTTGAAAACAAGCTTGAAGGGGATAGCATATGCTTGCGATATAAGTTTGTCCTTCAGACAAATCCAACCTAGTACATTTAACGAGCCCTAGGAAGGAGGAACTCAAGTATCGTCATTACGATGGAATCTGATTGTCATCAGGTTTTAACGAGTCTGACAAAGGAAGAACTCAACGTCTTTTCATGTTTAGAGAGTTTGAAAAGACAGCGAAAAAGTAAACTCCAACAGTCCCTTTTTGTAGATAGTTCCAAAGATCCGGAAAGGTAGAAAACTTTGTTTGAGAAAACCTCCTAGTCGCAATAGGCTAGGGTATTCCTTATTCGGAAATAATCTATCCCAGCCTGAAAAAGGGGTAAACGTATACTGGGTAGATGTCATTTCGCAGCCAATTTAACGAGATCAAAACGACAAGTGACTCGACAATCTTTTCATGTTTAGAGAGTCAGAAAAGCGCTGAAAGATGACTCCAGTAGTGAATTTTTCGTGTTTTTACCGAGTCCGAAAAAGTATAAAATACAACTTGTATCATCGTCCTAGTCACATGAAAACTTGTTGCTGCACAAGAAAGCAAGCATAAAACCCATTTCTCGACAAAATATAATAAAATATTGGAAAAATAAGCTTCAAAACCTAATTTGATCTTGAAAAGTTATAAATATGACAAACATAGTAAAAACATATTTACTTTTACTTTTTACCTCTTGTGGAGAGCAACAGTGATTTTTCCTGTGCGAATTTGCGGCGACGATTGTGGACGATCCAATGCATCATTTCAGTTCTCGTCTTTTCCAGGTAAGAGGCACTTTCCTTAACTATGTTTTAATCCATTTTTATAGAATTCCACTCTGATTTAGGATCCCTGAGGGGATATTTGCAAATTTAGGGCTCGCCAAATTGGCGCGAGTATTGGGCACAGACCCGCGCCAATTGGGTTCTTTTTGCAAAGGGGTTGCACTAGTTGGCATGACTCTCAGCAAAACAGTCGCGCCAATGGCGTAACCTAAATTTCCACTCAATTTTTACAAAAAATGAACCAATCAACTGGAATTTTGAATGCTCAAGGGATATAATGAAGTGTTTGTGACCATTTTGGTGCAGGTACACAGCCACAATGGTGATCGAATGGAAATAAAGGAAGCATAGTGAAGAAGATGAAATGGCGATGGAGAACGAGCAATTTATGAACACTCTCTGGGATTGCGGCTTAAAAAAGTTCTTCTTGACACCATGTCTCAGGGCACAACTTGAATCACTGCAATAGTTAATTAGTATCTGGGACGAGAACGAAGAGAATTTTAGGCTTCGAGACCAAGTGTTTGAGCTCGAAGTATCCGATGTTTACTTCATAACTGGATTGTCTCGCAGAGGTCCAGTCTCGATCTTGACAGGTACTAGGCCATCTGGTGAAAAAATGTCAATGGTAATGGAAAGAGTGTGCCAAGAGCACGAACAGGATCAGGTAGCGGGAAGGTTGACATCCACACGGTTCCCAATCTAGCACTCAAGGTGGTGCTCCATACCATTACGCGGGCTGTGAGGTCGCAGCCGCTACATGAGGCTACTAAAACACAGCTCCTCCTAGAATCAGAATGCATGAACCTGACACTATTTGATTGGGCCACTTCCGTAACCATGAATATCAAACGACAGTTGACGAAGTGTAAGAAGACCAAACTAAAGAATTTTGGGTACGGATATATCTTGGTATCATTCATCCTCGAACGACTACCAATCTTCCAAGGCTAGGGGGCAATAGTCGCCGATCCACTGTTGAGAGAGCCACGGATGGCTCGATGGGCATCATTGATGCCCAGAGCAGGAGGGGGCCAGCAGATGTCATGGAGGCCCGAGTTCTTCGTATGGCTTTGGCAACAGTTGATCATCATAGAGGACTGGCTCTATGCCCGTACTGACTTCAAGGGAGACCCAGATCTTCCACTATCGGAGGGAGAAGACTTGGATGAGGAGCTGGGTAAGACTCTTTGTGACCTTATGTATTTTAATATTTTTTGGGTATACATGCACGTTCTAACAAACAATCCTATGTGTATGCAGATGTTGGTCCAAAGAGGCCCGCCGGGATGTCACCGATCGCATGGAGGACCCCTCTCGCCTATGACCCTCAAGGCGAGGGTGGCGAGGGGAGTTCATAACTTGGAGGGAATCGCCCGTGGGATCCCAGATTATGCTCGCCTAGCAGATGTCCCATTGGCTTATTAGAGGCACACCGTGGGGGTGCCTAGTTGCCTTCATCGTTTACTGAGGCGATTAGTGCGGACAATGACATGCTACCATGAACACCATGCTGATTAGTCATCTAGGCTTTTCATTTGCACATTTTTGAGAGACATGTTGTCTCCAGATATTATTGAAACAAACCTGTATATTTTTGGATTTTATGTTATGCACACAAACTGCAAACATTTCGACATATATATATATATATATATATATATATATATATTTCTGGATGCATATTTTTACATATGATGATGTTTTTACAAGTTGCGTAAATGTCTATCTAAAACCATGTTAGCTATTGTGTTTGTTAACACATTCATGTGTCTGGGTATATGCTGATATGTAATGTAATCAAAATTTCTTTCCAGTAAATGAATACGTAGATACAGTCGTAAAATGGATGGGTTCCTAACAGAATAATGACCATTGAGTTGTAACACTACAAGCTATGAGTCCATAAATACAAGTAATGCACGAATACTGAGGCTAATGGGCTCATTTAAAAATTCCAAAATGGCACTATATTCTGCGAAATTATTTGTGGTAGGCCCTAGACAAACACCTTGTAAATTGACTAACTCACCAACATGATTGTATGGATTTGACTGCTGAGTATAGGTATATCCTGGTTGTTGAAGGTAATAACCAGAACCTTGGGGCGGGTTGTAGACCGGTCGAGATTGACCTTGAAGGTAATAACCGCCTTGGGGTTGAGCGGGCTATTGGTAAGTGGGACCCTGTTGAGCCTAATAAGTTGGGCACATAGGCGGATTCGTTTGCGACATAAAATAAATCGGCTGTTGAGTAGGGTTAACTGGATGTGTAGGTTGTCTTGGTTGAACAGTTTGACCTGGCTGAGCGGGCTGCCTTGGTTGAACAGGTTGGCCCGGCTGAATAGGTTGTCTTGGTTGAACAGGTTGACCTAGCTGGTGAAGGACACCAGGTTGCCCCGGGTGAGCCAATTGGCCTGATGGTGGGAGAGGTCCAGGTTGTGCCTGATAACCAAGTTGACCTGTAACAAGACCATAATATGGCCCTCTCTGTGCAACATTTGGACCAATGGGAAACTAAGGTTGCTAAGGTTTCACCATAGGTTGATAAGGGTGGAGTTTCCCCCTAGGACCGTACAATGGTCCAAGTTGATACCCCGGTTGACCTGTGGGTCCTTGAGGTTTCCCTGGTTGGACCACAGAGTGAGGCTGTAAAGGTTGACCCTGAGGATTGTAGGACTGCCCTGGTGGACCATACAACAACCCCTGCTGGCCCGAAGGTTGGTCCTATAAGGGTTGTCCTTGCGGGTCATACAGATAACCAAGCTGGCTCGAAGGTTGACCCTGGAAGAGTTGTCCTTGCGGGTTGGAAGGTTGCTCAGCCTAGGCAGATAGAAAACCGTGAACATACTGATAAGCCTTTGGAGCAGGAAAACGAAGAGGGTTACCCAACTCATCATACTGATATGGAAAAATATAAATGGGGGTACCATCCAGTCCATAATGGGAAAAATAAGGATGTTTGGGATCTTAGGAGGACTGACCAACCTCGGAGTTTCACGGCTGTAATGAAAACCGACACTCCTCAGGAGAGATATTCTCCAGAATAGCAGATGCTATGTAGATGTCTTCAGGAAGTGACGAGGTCCTAGTGGACTGAGTAGTGACAGCGGGCGTAGACGTAGCTACACAAACAGTAGGCCTAACAGGTACTGATGTGACATGAGGATACAACGTGAGAGGTTTCGATGGAGACATCCCTAACGAAAAAATAACTGACCTCGTGGATGGAGTCGATATTCCCATAGAGGCCACAGCGGCCATGACCTGAATTAAGGACCTATATCCAGCTGGAAGCGAAGGACCAGGTGAAGACATGACAGAAGACTCGGGGTTGTTTTCTGGAAAAAGCTGGTAATCTTCACCAGATGTAGGAATTTCTTCACTAGGAGAAGGACTGGGTGAGTCCATATCTGACCCTGCTGCTAGATCTTCTAAAATATGACGAGGATTAGGAGGTATAATGGTAGCCAAGAAAGGTGATCCCGATGTAAGAGGAGGGAAATATTCCCCTACTCCAAATCCAAACCAAGCGTTGGATAAGGGCCAATTGAATTCAACTGGTCCACCAAAGGGAAGCTCAAATATGACCGGTCCCCCATCGGGAAACTTAGATACAATAGGTTGTTGAGGCTCAGCAGAGGACTGAGAGACCTCTGATGAATCGTCTGTGTAAGGACTACTAGTAGACGAAACTGAGGGTTCCGCCACTGTGACAGTAACAAAAAGAGGATGAAATCAAAACAAAGATACATGGGCAAAAACTAAGGCAAACAATCAAATGACCGAAAAGCAACCTCTAAAAGGGCGTGTGATTGTAGGTGATTAATTTTGCCACATTGAAACTTGGAAAATTTATCATTTCATGTTTTAAGAGTCTAGAAATGAGTAAAATATGACTCTATCTCTTTTAATTTGGAAACAAGCGTGAAAGGACAAACGCTTGATGATATTTTCACATTTAATGAGTCAGAAAAGATTGAAATGACTACTTTGGTAATCTAGGCAGATGGGTGTACTAGATATTCGTGAATTGCCATATACACCTTGGTTAAAAAATGAAAGAGAAATCAACCGAGGACTTGACTTACGTGTAGGTAATCTCCCCGAATGTTGTGTCCGTTGTATCACACGTATAAGGTGACAGACTCGGCTTCCTACGGATAAATGATAGCAACCTAGTGGGGTCTCCCTTCATATACGCGACGGTACGGGGAGCTCAAGTTCGTACTAGCTCTATTTAAAGCCAAGAGGCGAACGGCATCTACTAGGTTTAACGACGACGGAACACGTCACTAGCCTAGACCTCTAGATATTTCGTTAATGTTTCAATGTTGCCTTAAGGTAAATTGAATAAACTTTAGCGTTGATCTTCAATTATGTTTCAATTTGAGGCCCTACAGAATGTTATGTCTCAAAAATCCTCTAAATGCACACTACATGCCACAATATATCACTTTGTTCGATAAAGAGCTAACTACGGGAAGGTTGAGAGCTTTTCAAACAATAAAAAAATGATCAGAAAACATCCAATAATGTCTCTAATGCATGCTAATGAAACTAAAAATTTTTTCTTTAGAGTTATATAACACTAATAATGCATAAAAGCTTTCAATTTTCACTAATTAATCAAAAGCAGAAATTTTTATTTTTATTTTTTATTTTCAATGTTTTAGAGAGAAATGCACCAAACGAAATGAAAAACTAATAAAGAGACCAATTTGAGAAATGATAATGAAAGAGTAGAAACAAGAAAATTCACTCAATGCAAAACACATAACCAGAACTCAAACTGATGGAGAAATCCCTCAAATTGAAGAGGAATCCCAAAATACTCATACAAACCGTGTAATCTAGGCTCGAAATGAGACAAAGCGAAACTTGAATGAAAAAGAGAGCAATCACTCAAATAACTCAATGATACAATGGAAAGCAACTAAACGAATGCAAGGAAGCAAGAACGAAATTGATTGAACAAACGAAAACCAAAAACTCCCACGGTAGGCTCAGCGCACTATAGCATCTAGAAGCCCTAGGGATAGAATGAAAAACTGATGGTAGAGGGAAAACAACTGGATGGTAGAGGTCGAACACAGTCAACAAGGACTTCAAGGCACTTAGACCGTCGGAAAAATAACACCAAAACCAAAAATCAGACTCGGGGGGCTCAAAAACAAGTAAACCCTAACACCAAACTGGGTTGGCGCGACTATTTGGCTGTATCTTGCGCCAAAACAGGGTTGGCGCGGGGGCCTAACTAGCAACAACGCCAGTTGGCATGAATGTCAGGATAAAAAGCGCCCCAATCAATTTTACTAAGGATAGTAATGAAAAAGAGTAAACATAGAGTAGATCAGGTATGGTGGGGGCTGAACAGAGGTTTTACACCAGAAGGAGACAAACCAGAGGAGCAAATCAAGCAGACACAAGACAAAACAACTGAAAGATACAAGACAAACTCCAATCAACTCCCCAACAAAGTCGCCAGTTTTTTGGAGAGGTAAATCCTCTCTGCAGATAGAGGCTATCCCTACTAGCCCAGATCGGGTTTAGCAACAATCAGTCATGCAATGACGCAGGTCTTTAGTTACAAAATGACAAAAACATAACAAGTTTCCTACCTCAGGTCCTACGTAATGGTCGTCGAAGAAAGGATGACGCTTCCCATCCTCTGCTTTGGAAGATCACGATCCTTCCGCTTAACACGTCCGAACACCTGGACACATGCGAAGAAACACAATGATACACAACATAGAATCTAAATCTTGTAACCATACATCAGTCAGAGAGGATGTAATTCATTGCATCAAAGACAAAGACACATGAATGAAACCATAATCAAAGTTGCTTATCATTAAAATAACAAAGGAAAGATACAACCCAAAGCTCTAACCCTGGATCTTCCTTTGGTGGGGCTAACAGCGGAGCACGTCTCAATGAAGCTCGTCGGAAATGGGACAAACCTCTCTCTCTTTGGCTTGGCTCTCAAAGGCTATTTGGTGATAGTCTCTTTGCTACAAGTTCAGCTCTTGATTCTAGCTTGCTAAGGGAAAAATGCAATCTTATATAGATGGTGGAAGGGGAGTTGGGATCCCTACAATTATGGGACTGGCCCTATCCTTAAGGAAGCTTCCATCATAGGTGGAAAACCGCCACTCATACATGGAGATCTGGAGCCAAACCTCCTAACTCATTTTAGAGACTCGTTCAGGAGTTTGTTGGAATCAAATTTCCGCCATTTATTTATAAAAAACAATCCTTATTAAGCTTGGCACGAGTGAGACATTGGGACAGAGTGCCAGTTGGCGCGCCCTCTATGGTGGATTTTCCCCATTGGTGTGAGGGCTGAACTGGTTGGTCGCGTCAAGGCCAAAAGATTAGTTTTTAGGGTTTTTCAAAGGAAACTTTCTTCAGAGGAATGATTGTCCTTATCAAGGGGGATCCCATGAAAGTGGTTTCAGGTTATGTCACTGCTCACAGGTCATGGGAAAGGCCCTCCAATGTGCGGGACAGGGAATTGCAGGGACGGTGACAAACTACTGTGTAACAAGCTCCTATGGGTTAATGGAAAGGTTTACACACATTGTGAAGCATGCTAAGGAGTGACATATGACAAAGAGTGAAAAAATGAGGGATACAATGAACAGAAGTAAAAGGTCCTTGTTACATTAGTAAAACTACCTCAATTTCTTGGTGTGTTTGGATGGGAGAAAGTGGGTTCTTCGATTAGAGCATTCTCCTCATATTTTAATTACAACAAGAAGCTCCAACAACATAATTTTTTTTCCTTGACAACATGTCAACTTCAAGGGTTGGAAACAAAATGGTGGGGTATTTACAATATCAATGGATGAAAACAAAGCCTCCATATTTATAACTAAGGGGCATGATAGTTATCCACACTTGCAATGCCATCTCCAGATGGAAAAAAGATACATATCATGTTCATGGTGTTTTCATTTTCTTGTCCTTTCATTTTTGTATTTCAATTATTTTCATAAACACGAGAAATTAGCTACAAATTACAAATTGGAGATATAAGGGAAAAATTTTCAAAGTAAAAGATTTTAGAATAATCCAAGAGATGTTGCGTCAAACTATTCTAGTGAAATATCCATCATAGTTTATAGATTAGTACAAGATAATTTCGGATTCACATCTCATTATAGAGAAGTGCATTTCCCTCCTAAACTCTCTTTCAAGTATTAGGAACCCATTTAGAACAAAGGCTCTTTCTTCATGAGGCTCATAGTTTCTCTATAAATTAAAGCCATGGGAAGAATTTGGAGAAGAGAATAATTTTAGGGTTATGTTATAGGAATGTGATTGGAGATCAATTATTTACTCATCTCTACCATTAATTTCTCTCATGATTTTTGTGTTCTTTCCTCAGAAAATAAAGAAATATTTAATTACCATTGTTAAAAAGGGTTTTCAAGAAGAAAAAAAATTATCACAAGGAAAATTTTGGAGCCCATTTGTATCCCAACATTATCCCAAGGTGTTGTTACCCATTTTATTCTTTTCCACTAGACTAATATATGAGTATTGTTTTCCCTAGAATTTCCTATGTTTATATGGAATTTTGGTAGCTAAATTACATTTCCTACATGCATGTTTTCTGGTTTTAATTTTCTATATTAATACTCTTTGTTAGAGTAATACTCTTTGTCCTTGTACCATACCTAACCACCTAACCAATGTTTGTTGTTTAAATTTATGTGTATGTTGCACCAACACAATTGAAAATTATTGAGAAGGGTATGTGATGGAAAATGGTGGTGATTGCACATCACAATTCCAAGTGCATTGAGTGAATCATATCAAAAAGAGTGACAGGTTCCGCACACAGGTTCTATATTAATAACTTTTGATTTATATATTTTGATCCCGGTATACCCTCTATTACAACTTTCCAAATCCCTATCAACCGGACAGGGAACAAGCGAAATCAGCTTGGATTTTTTTTTGAATCAATAATATATATATTACTTTTACACATTCGCTTTTACTGTTTCGAGACAAGAATTTGTGGTTCTATTACGTCGCCGCCCTTTAATTGTTTTTAAATTAAATGAACTGGAAAGTTAATTATGTTTACGAAAGTATGTCATAATTCTTGTATTATATAAGGGTTTAGCTTCTGGCGAGTTTAAAAAACTAAAAACTAAAAATAACCGAATAAATGAAAATAAAGAGCCATACCTAGATATCTTCTTTTACACAGTTATAGCTTATCAAAACTCCACAAATAATTTTCTGGAATGTCTGTGTATTACTAACAAAATCCTTTCTTTTTTTGCACCAATTTCTTCTTTGGCATTTTTCTTTTATGTAACACCTATTTTCTCACTTATTCATAAATATGGGAAACAGTTCATTTCCTAAGTTATTTATTTTCGATGTTACAATAATCTATACAGTCTTAAATTTATTTATTTTCATAGTTAATATTAGCAGTTTCCCCAAAAGGTGCAAAAAGAGGCCGATAGGATTTTGAAATAAAAAAAGTTGTACAAGAAAATAACAATAACAATTGAGACGTTAAACTTAAATTTATTTCTTAAGTTTATAATATGTAACTAAAATATTCATGAATGTCAACAAGATACTAGAATATTAAATATTAAATTGATTATGTCATATTCAAAAGCAATCTAATTAATAGATGAGATGATATTTTAATTTACAAAAATTGAGTTTGTCAAAGGCACATTTATGCATGCTAAATGATCTATTAAAAAAAATTTATAATGTGGTTAAAAGTGTATTGTTAGATTACAATGAAAAATAACTATTTTATTTAGACTACACTATGCTTGCCGAGTCATATTGGTATACATCTGTTGAAGCTTTAGCAGTGCCATCATCATCTTCATATAAACCTGCGATGACCAGAAGTTTTCCATTGATCACAACAAACCCGAACGCTGCCTTAGTAGGACCAGGCATAGGAGGAAGAGTCTGCCATCGGCCATGGAGAGGATTTAGAGCCTGCCAGTGGGTTCCTTTACCCTTTGAATCTGCAGTTAGTACATAAATCCATTCTTCCATTGTACCGGCATGTTTTCTTACAACAAAGAACTCTCTGGTTTGAATAAATTTCCTCCATGACTTACAAACAGAACCCATTGACTGAAAATGCACACGGAGCACAAGTGCAAGGCAATGCTTAGAAACATCATTAGGGAGACCTGGAATAATGGAGCATCCAAATTCAGTGCTCTGAGATTCATTTTTTGTTGTTAAAACTTTCTTCTGAATGCAAGATCCCATGTGTATCCTGGTACCATCCATCCTATTGCTTTGTTTCACAACAACCTAGAACTTTGAAACACTTCTCAACTTGTACACAAGAGACTGTTCTACTTGCCTATTGTATTGATATGATTATTTCAATTGAGAAAGGTAATTTGCAAAGCTCTGCCATGGTAACACAGGTCATAACAGTTTTCACAAAAGCCTGTCTCTTATCTGCTTGAGGACTTGAAAATGGGAAGATTTATCAACCTTGTCTCTCTACTATTCATGAACTTTCCCTAGTCATCCAAATAAAAGTTAAAGCTCACTATAGAGAGGTCTTATGGTCATGAGAGTATTACAGGCCCCTTATTTACAGCATGTTGAAAAATAATAAGTCCCCTTGCTGCTACTGAAGATCTTAACATCTCAAACCGTTTTGAGAATCAATGCCATGCTAATAAGCATTCTCATATTTTCCATCAGTTTACAATGACTACATTCCAATATAAAAGCTTGATAGGTATCTACAGCTCCTCATGATCTGCCAAGAATGCAAAACCCATTTTTATATTGAGCAGCCTAGACATGCAACAAATTCAAGATATCTCACATTTAAAGACATGGGTTTTTCTGTAAGACCAGTCATTTTACATTTAGGCACAAACCCAATAATGTCCAGGGTTTTATTGCATGCAGAAAACGATGAACTGATATCAAACATATGATGATGAAAATTGGACATGTTATAATCAGAGATTCTTGGGATTGAAACAGTAAGTTACTTCATTAAAAAAAGGAAAACTTCTTGCAGAACATCAAGGACAAATGTAGACATCATCAAACTGACAAAAGGACAATGCTGATCCATAATTAAAAATCCCACAAATGGGTAATGATAATCCATATTGTTTCTTTTGCTATACTGGAAGAAATCCAGAAGGGATCAAGGAAACCACAAATCAGTTGGGCCAGGGCTCTGTCATAGCATATCAAACCAAACTGATCTAGCAGGGAACTGACAGGAAAAATAATCATCACTCTAATAAAACCATTTTGAACCATTAACAACCCAATATTTTCTTCAATGTCATAAAAAAACTTACATATGGCAGAAGCCTCTCCTGTCCAAAAATTGGGCTGAACGCAACCGATCTGCTACAGGTAAATCGAATACAAACACAATGCAGCAAAGAAAAACCTACAGCTCACAGAATTGAATTGGGATTTCGTGGGCAATGTAATGGGCACTTTGTAATTTGAAAATTCGAAGAAACTTCAGTGCAAAAAGTGCGTAACATCGCGTGCCTGAAACCCTTGCAATGGGTTCGATTTAACAGTCTGCACCGATCATTAAACGGAGTAAAAATCATATTACCCAAATTAGAAATGGAAACTCAGTATGATTTTATGATTTTTCAAAATGAATTGGTTGATTTTATGATTTTTTGCTTTTTCAAAATGAATTGGTTGATTTTATGAATTTTTTGCACACGTCTTACTAGTGACATGTGTCATTATCAAAATGAATTGGTTGACGAAAAAGCACCTGTATCAATTCAAAACAGAAGGCCTATCGGCCTAAATATATTGTTAAAATATTTATAATGTGAATAGAAATGACGAGACAAGTAGTTTTAAAGGATTAACAATTTGTTTTTTTCTAATTGGTTCCCAAATAAATTTAGTTATCAATTTTACTTACTTAAATCTAGTTATCAATTTTTATCGAAACTTCAAACGAATGATTCTCATCACAAAAATATATTCTACAATTGGAAAACTTTAGCGTTATTAATTTGAAAACTTTAGTGTTATCCTTCTAATATAGCCATCAGTAAAAAAATTCCCACAATTCCTTTTGGCATGGAACCATAGATTGTATTTCTTATATGCTAATGTGGAGCAATATCAAACATGAGCTAAATTCTCAATTCCACTGATAATTGGCAAGGACTTGTTGTTCCCTGGTTTATATAATATATTTATATAATTAGATTGTAACTCATATGAGTAACCTAGATCAAATCCTTTGGTACTTTATACCATTAAAAAAATGCATCTATCCTTAAAATCAAATTTTTATTATAAGTTCTATATTTTCAAAAGAAAAAAACTAGTTGGTATTTTATTATAGAAAAAAGGCAGTTGCATTTTACTATAGCATATTCCATAATTACATCATCAACACATAGTGACATCTACAAGCATAGGTAGAGAATTTTACTATCAAGTGTCAAAAGCTGAACAACTTGTGCTTCCAAAACATAAGCAAAAAATTTGAAACTATGTTTGCCAATACACCATCAAAATCTGAAAAAAGGAGCTCAGGTTCAAAAAACTAGCAAAAAAAAAGATCTTCCATCTATGGGATGGCAATACTTCCTTCTTCGCACACGTTACCATAAAAAATAGAGTTGTATTAGATGTATCCTTCATAATCAGGCACTCCTCACTTTATTAGTTCAGATGCAAATTTGTTTGATTCCCTATAGACGTGTGTCATGGAATAAATCCCAAAAAGGCTAATCAGATTCTTGATCCCTTCGATCCATTCTCGTAGTTTAGGAGGGCCGAAACAAAAAACACCAGTGAAGAAATCAATGATTCTTTTTTATCCCAAAAATATGTATATTGTGAATCCCCTCTTCTCTAGAAAACCATAATATGCCCCAAAGAGTAATCATCTTGGCCCTGGTGTTAGAACTAGTCCCACCCTTCCAATGAAGTTTGTAGCTAGTGTGCACATCAATGTGAAACCATCGAACACACCCACAGATGCCCCTCTGTGTCGTGCCATCAAAGAAACTTGACGACAATGTAATTAGTGGGTTTGAGTAATGTCTAGAGATGTCATGGATGTATATTCTCTTAGGAGCCATGAGGGAATTTTTGAAGAAAGAATATGCACACTAATCAACACACCACAGAATATGCACTGGTTGCAAGCCTTCCAAATTTCCCAAAATATAAACAACAGGATGTACCATTGTGAACCCTTACCACAGACGACCCACTGTAAACCACGTTCAATCGAGAGAAAAACTCGAAAATGTAACCTGGAGGATGTTAGAATTAAAGACCAAACATGTAATGCAACGTGAAAATGAATGAATAAATGAGTTACCGATTCATAACCCCCATGACACAGGATGCAACATCCCTGTCCATTCAAACCACATTTGCACAAATTGTCCCATGTCAGTATGTGATTTTTCCATACCAACCAAACAAACGAGGATGATTTTGAAAGGGGCGTGTGATTTCCAGATTGGTAGGAACCATGTACGAGGAGCATATTCAAAACCTTGATGTGAGAAGTGTCTATAATAATTAGCCACCACGACCATGTGATTGTGTAATCTACCTTCCCAAGTGAGGAATTCCCCTCTTGATCTTCGATATAGACGCTTGTTCCTGAAATTGTGTACAAAATATTTCTAGATTTGAGCATGTTTTCCTCAAAAACTAAGTTGAGCACCCTCCCTCCAGATTGATAGTACCCCATCACACCCATTTATAACCTGTCCTAAGAAGAAAATTCCACGGTGATGCAAAGTGTTAAGAAGAAGCATAAAAAATCTATATTTCGTATCCACACACATGATACAATCTCTTCCCATGATAATTTGGTTACCACCACAAAAATCCCACCTAATACACTGCAAAATGAGTAATTTCGACTTTTGAAAGCTTCTCCAAATGTATGATCCACTTTTAATGTTGATTTCGCCTCACGGAACCAGCCCACAAATGGCCTCTCTTTTAGATATTTGCCGTGAAATATATTATGCATAATTTCGTCGCCTAACAAGGCTCGCCACATGGATTTGATAAGGAGACACTTCCCAAATAATTTAGTGTTAAGGATACACCATCAATCAGGATCGCGAGGTCTAGAAATATAGTCCCATTTCATCAGATGGAACTTACCAACACCCTCTGGTCCTCAACACAAAAAATGAGAAAGAATAGATTGAGTCTTTGTACATATGGATGAGGGAAGAGAAAATAGGTGCATCCAATATCTGGCCATCTATTGTAGGACGGATTGAATCAATGTGAATCTACCACCCACAGAGATAGTCCGGTGAGTTTAGCATATTATTTTTTTTTCGAAACTTCTGCAACAACCAAGAGCAGTCATGTAACCTATAATTATTTGTCTTCAGCATATATCCCAAATATGTGAAGCCTTCCTGAAGTGGTTTGAAATCAACCCTGAATGTGGTCAAAATGTGACAAATATCATCCATATTTCCAAATGAATATATGAGAACATACTTTTGTCCCTTTGTGATCAGTCCAGAAGCCATACCAAAATGAAGAAAATGTGAAATCAATTCTTCCATTGTGATACAAACATCATACCAAGAGTCAAAATATCATAAAAAAAAATAGGTGTGTGATACAAACCTCAAAATTCATATGAACACCTCTGAATGTTCCAGCAGTGTTTGCCAATTTGATCTTTCTACTGATCTTGTCCATGACAAATATGAAGAGGAGGGGCGAGAGTGACCAGCCCTATCGCAAACCCCGCCTTGCTCGAAAGAAGCCAATGGGAAAGCCATTTATTAGGATCACCAAAAATGCATGGGACACACATGCCATTGTCCACTCAATGTTTTGAATTGAAAGTCCAATCTTATGAAGTATGATCCAGAGGAAGGACCAGTATACACAATCGTAAGCCCATTGCAAGTCAATCTTCATCACCAACTCCTCAAGTTTTCTGGTCTGAATAGAATGTATGCATTCTTGTGTGATTGTAATAGCATCTTCGATGGATCAAATGAGGAGGATGTTGGAATTTAACTCCCAACCACTGCCATAAATAAAACAGGCAGCAACCACACTTACAGTTTAATGTGTTTTGCATAAGAAGGAGAAAAAAAAATCCCATATTCGCAAGCTTACCTTACTTCACGCAGTTTCTTTCTCTTTCCATAAATGTTCAGAAAAAAAACAATACCTCGGCCACCACACTGCATTTAAATTTCCTTCTCATCGTACCTATCTTCTGCTCGTAGCTCCACATTCAAAATGTTTTAAACTTTTCCACTTAACGTATTACCACAATATTATATTACTGCCAATGCAATTTGGTGGGACCCGCATTACCTTTACACATTATCATTTCCATAGAAAACCTTGTATTTCTGCCCTTCCCTTACCTTTTTGATTTTTTTGCACTTATCGCCATTTAATGCTTCGCACTTCACATTTTTTTTAGGCCTTACCTTTTATGCTCCTTGTCGAACCTTGCGATGATGCGATGCGATATTTCCATCGCACATCACAATTGCAAGAACTTAAGTTTTCAAATTAAGTTGCCGCAGGTTATTTGTTTTATGTCGCGATGCGATAATGCCAGCACACATCGCAAATCACAAGCTTAGGAGAATAGCGCCCAGTTAAGACATCGCCAATATGTTATATGAGATGATGGCACGGATGCGACATATGGTGTTCACCACGGGAGCAATACCATAGCACGTGGGTTCACATTGGGGGATATAAAATGAGGAAAAAATGACATAATGTTTTAGGGGATATATAGGGGATAAAGGGTTTTTATATTGGCAGGTATAAAAATTGGAGCTCAAAGTTAATGAAAAAATATAATTGTGTATACAAAATGTTAATGAAAAAATAGATACCTACAATATATTGTAAAAGTAGGGGCTTTTTAAATTGGGAAGGTGTATTGAGTTTATATTGGTAGGGGGTTAAATAATGTGATTTTTATATGTATTTTCCAATATGTACTTAAATTAAGGGTATTGTTTAATATTCTATGATCACATGTGGTATGTTATAGGTTCATTGAGTGAAGCCCCTATGGGATGCGATGAGGTTTCACAGCTGAAACCAAAAGAATTTCAGGTCCGACAATTTATGCTTTGTACGTTGTTTTAATGAAGAATTCCAAAAACACAGTAGAAGGGTGATTTGCAAATATACGTCCGTCCAAGCATTGAATTTTCATTCAATTGTAAAGCTCTGCATTTTTTATTAAGCGAGTTGTTTTTATTATGTTTTTAGAGTGTTGGAAGAAGTTGTAAAAGTCTGCTGAAGCAGAAGAACAATATAGAAATTCTCTTTGGTTTCTGCCTCTGTGTCTGCGTGGCTCTGTGTTTTTATTTTATGCCATAACTGTGTTGTCATTGTTTATTTCTCTATTTCTGTTTATTACTGTCTAAACTGTGTTGTTGGGGACAAGAAATTCCCCTGTTCTTTTCAGCGTCTCTGTTCCTTCTAAATTTTCCAACATGGAATCAGAGCATTCCAAATTCTAACATGAAATCAGAGCAGGTTTAGACTCTCAGTGAAAGAAAGTGCCTTTAATGAAGAGTTAAAAGGTTTTTTTGAGAAGCAGATTCTCCTGCAGTGAGAAGGTTTTTTTTGTTTACACAGTGAAAATGGCAGAAACAAGCACAAGCTTGACTAATCCAAAAATACCACAGTTCAATAGCAAGAATTATTATTATTGGGCTATTACAATGAGGGCCCTGTTCTCTCACAAGATATTTGGGAGTTGGTGGAGAATGGTTTTCAAGAACCAGCAGATGCAATAGCATATAATGCTTTGACACAAGCAGAGAGAGATTTGTTGAGATACAATAAGAAGAAGGACTCCAAATCCCTCTTCTAAATTTTTCAAGCAATTCATGAAAGTAATTTCCCAAAGCTTGTAGTAGAAATGAAGTCCAAGGAGGCATGGGGTACCCTCCAGACAGCCTGCCAAGGCATGCCAAAGGTGAAGACAACAAAGCTACAAATTCCGAGAAGAGATTTTGAAAAATTATGCATAAAAGAGTCTAACAATATAGACTTATTATCTACTCATGTGATTAGGTTGGTTACCCAAATCATGTCTCATCGTGGGACACTTGAGGAAAGAAAAAAGGTTGTGAAAGTTTTAAGAAGTATGCCATCAAGGTTTGATTCCATAGTTGTGGCCATAGAAGAGACAAAGGATCTCTCATAGCTTTTAGTGTATGAGCTTCATGCGCCACTGATTTCTCATGAGCACAGATTGAGTAGAGAAACAAACTCCTCATTGGAGCATGCATTCAAGACACAAGTGTCTTTTGGTTAAGGTAGAGGTCGAGGAGGATCAAACTACCGAGGAAGAGGAAGAAGCCCACACAGGGGTGGAAGAAGAAGCCCTTCAAGCTTAAGCGGAAGAGGTAGCAATCAAAATATAAGTCAAGGCCCAAGCGAGAATCAAGCACAAGGCCAAAGATATGATAAGTCTCAAGTTCAATGTCATTATTGTAAGAAGCATAGTCATTATGAAAATGAATGTAGAAAGAAGCAATATGACATGGGTAGCAAGCCAAATGAAAATTTCGTAAAGGAAAATCAAAGCCATGATAGTTTTTTTTAAGCTTGTAATGTAGCAGAAGAAAAACAAGGGGATGTATGGTTCTTAAACTCAGGATGTAGCAACCACATGACTGGAAACATAGTAATGTTTTCCAATATAGATGAAAGTGTAAGATCTGAAGTGACAACGGGGACTAATAGCAAGGTCTTTGTCATGGGAAAATGAAGAGTAGACATACTAACAAATAAGGGAGAGAAAAAGTTCATGCCAGATGTGTATTATGTCCCTGGCTTGAAACATAACCTCCTAAGAATTGGACAACTTATGCAAAAGGGCTACAACGTATTTTTTAAAGATGATGTGTGAACAATATTGGATAAACCTCCAAGTAGACAACTCATTGAAAAAGTGCATATGACAAACAATACAATGTTTCCACTAAAAATGAGATCGGACTTGAAGGAAGGAGTTATAGGAGCTGTTACACAAGAAAAATTTCAAGAATAAGTCAAAGATGAGACTTGGTTATGGCATTTGAGATTTGTTCATCTAAACTTCAAAGGTTTGAATTTGTTGCATAGAAAATGCATGGTGAAGGGATTGCCACTCATAGAAAAACCAGACAGCCTATGTGAAGGTTGCATCTTGAGAAAACAACACAGAGAATCATTTCCAGTAGGAAACTCAATAAGGGCAAAGGAACCTTTAGAGATTTTCCACTCATATTTATGTGAACCAATGAAAACACCATCACTTGTTGGGAGCCACGATATTTTGAAATTCATAGATGATACACAAGGAAGAAATTGGTCTATTTTCTGAAACAGAAAAGTGAAGTGTTTGACTGCTTTCGCCACTACAAAGCTCTAGTTGAGAAGAAAAGTGGACACTACATAAAAGTGTTGAGGATTGATAGAGGTGGAAAATATATTTCAAATGAAATCCTACGTTTTTGCAGGAAGCATGGAATTCACAAGAAATTTACAGCAAGGTATACACCTCAGCAAAATGGTGTTGCAGAAAGAAAGAATAGGACTGTTATGGAAATGGTGAGGAGTATGTTGAAGGCAAAAATTTTTCCAAATGATTATTGGGCTGAAGATGTCTCTTGTGCAACATATATCATTAATAGATGCCCAACCAAAAGTGTAATGAATATATTTCTTGAAGAAGCATGGAGTGGAAGTAAGCAATTTTTCACTCACATGAGAGTGTTCAGATGTGTGCCATATTCACATGTCCTGGATCAATTGAGGAAAAAGTTGGACAGCAAGGGGGAGAAATGTATATTTCTTGGATGTACAGTGATGAATCCAAGGCATGCAAGCTCTACAATCCATTAACCAATAAGGTAATAATCAACAGAGATGTTTAGTTCATAGAAGAGGAAGCATGGGATATAAGTGTAGAGAAGACAATCAATGTGAAGACATGTATGTCACATGAAGAAAAAGAGGAATTGACTGCTGCAAGTAATTGCTTAATGGTGGCTCCACCTCCACCCACTGAAGCTCAACAATGCACACCACAAGAAAGTAATAGGACAAGATTGCGCAATCAACTAAGTGCTTCTCCAAGCACACCAAAAAACTCCGCAAATCCCTCTACTTCAATCTCAACACCAAGCTCATCTTCAACAAGTATAAGAAGACCAAAGTTTAGAAATTTAAGTGAAATTTATGAGCAAGAAGAAGTTGATAATAGTGCTGGTCTGAATTCTTTATTTGCATTATTTTTTCATGTAGATGATCCAATACATTTTGAATATACAGTCAAAGAAGAAAAATGGGTTGAAGCAATGAATGAAGAAATATGATCAATAGAAAGGAATGAAACATGGGAGTTAGTGGACCTTCCACAAGGAAAAGAATTCATTGGAGTGAAATGGGTCTATAAGACCAAGAGAAACATTGAAGGCAATATAGAAAGGCACAAAGCAAGGCTAGTTGTCAAAGGCTACAAGCAGCAACATGGAAGAGACTATGAGGAAACCTTTGTGCTAGTTGCAAGGATGGAGACAGTGTGGATAGTGTTGTCAATAGCAACACAACAAAATGGAAAGTGTATCAAATGGACGTGAAGTCGACATTCTTGAATGGAGTGCTGAAAGAGGAGGTGTATGTTGAACAACCTCCTGGCTATGAGGTAGAAGGCCAAGAGCACAAAGTGTGTAAATTTCGGAAAAGCTCTTTATGGGCTAAAGCAAACACTGCGTGCATGGTATGGTAGAATAGATGCTTACCTGATAGACAATGGGTTCGACAAATGTGATGGTGAAGCTACTCTCTACATCAAATAAAATTAAGGTAAGATTCTTATTGTGTTTTTGTATGCAGATGATTTGATTTTTACAGGCAGTGATGATTCTCTCATCGTTGATTTTAAAACAAACATGAAAAGTGAGTTTGAAATGACTGACTTGGGGTTGTTAAGATATTTTTTTGGGCATAGAAGTGAAGCAAACATAAAATGGAATTTTTATCTCTCAAGCAAAGTATGTTGTAGAGATTTTAAAGAGGTTCAATATCCAGAACAACAAGCCAACGCCAACTCCAACAGTCATGGGGTTGAAGTTGAGCAAGGAAGATTGCAACAGAAATGTCAATTCCACATTATACAAAAGCATAGTTGGTAGCTTAATGTATTTGAATACAAGTAGGACTGATATAATGTATGTAGTAAGTTTGGTGTCAAGGTTCGTGGAGACACCCAAGGAGACACATTGGCAAGAAGCCAAAAGAATTTTAAAGTATGTCAATGGAACAAAGGAGTATGGTGTTCTATACTCCGCAACTGATGATTTTAGACTGATTGGTTACACTCACAGTGATTGGGATAGAAGTGTTGATGACAGAAAGAGCACATCAGGATATGTTTTTCATTTGGGTTCGGGAGCCATTTCATGGGCTTCCAAGAAGCAGCAAATATTTTCATTATCAATAGCAGAAGCTAAGTATGTAGCAGCAAAAACAGTAGCATGTCAAACAGTTTTGATGAGAAGGATGTTGCGGGATTTATGTCATGAAGAAGACAAATAAACAACTATTTTTTGTGATCACAACTTAGCAATTGCACTATCAAAGAATTATGTTTTCCACAAGAGGAAAAAACACATCGATGCTAAATATCATTTCATAAGAGAATTAGTTAACAATGCTGAAATTGTGTTACGGCATTGCAGGTCAGAGAAAAAAATTGCAGACATCTTCACAAAGCCATTGGCACATAAAAATTTTGTTTATCTCAGAGAATGTTTGGGAATGGTCGATGGCGGCCATTGTGATTAAGGGGGAGTGTTGGAATTTAACTCCCAACCACAGCCATAAATAAAACAGGCAACAGCGATACTTACAATTTAATGTGTTTTGCAGAAAAAGGACCAAAAAAAACCCATATCCACAAGCTTACCTTACTTCACACAGTTTCTTTCTCTTTCCGTCAATGTTTAGAAAAAAACAGTGCCCCGGCCACCATACTGCGTTTAAATTCCCTTCTCATCCTATACCTACTGTGTGCCCATGGCTTTGCATTCGAAATGTTTTAAACTTTTCCACTTAACGTATTACCACAATATTATATTACCACAGATGTGATTTGGTGGGACCCGCATTACCTTTACGCATTATAGTTTCTACAACAAACCTTGTATTTCCGCCCTTCCCTTACCTTTTTGCTTTTTTCGCACTTACCGCCATTTAGCGCTTCGCACTTCGCATTTTTTTAGGCCTTACGTTTTATTCTCCTCACCGAACCTTGTGATGATGCGATGCAATATCACCATCGCATATCGCAATCGCAAGAACTTAAGTTTTCTAATTAAGTTGTCGTAGGCTATTTGTTTTATGTTGCGAAGCGATAGTACCACTACACATCGCAAATCACAAACTCAAGAGAATAGTGCCCACTTAAGTTTTGACATCACGGATATGTGATATGCGATGAAGTTTCATAGCTAAAAACAAAAGAATTTCAGGTCCCACAATTTATGTTTTGTACGTTGTTTTAATGAAGAAGGCCAAAAACACAGCATAAGGACGATTTGCACATATGAGTCCGTCCAAGCATTGAATTTGCATTCAATTTTAAAGCTCCGCATTTTGTATTAAGTGGGATTTTTTTCTTATGTTTTTGGAGAGTTAGAAGAAGTTGTAAAAGTCTGCTGAAGCAGAAGAACAATATAGAAATTCTCTTTGGTTTCTATATCTGCGTGGCTCTGTTCTTCTATTTTATGCCATAACTGTGTTGTCACTATTTATTTCTCTATTTCCGCGTATTATTGTGTAAACTGTGTTGTTGGGGACAAGCAATTCCTTGTTATTTTCAGTTTCTGTGTTCTTTCTAAATTTTCTAACATGGTATGAGAACATTCCAAATTCTAACCGAGGAAGCCAAATTGTTCTGCAGAAATGTGAACTAAAAGGAAAACTTTGATCCGCTTCGCTATAATCTTGGAAATGAGTTTGTATGTGATGTTACGCACAGAGATCGGCTAGAATTTTGAGAAGGTGGATGGGGCAGTACCTTTGGGACAAGTGAAATAAAGGTAGACTTGATAATACCCAAAATGGAGCGACGAATCCGAGATTCCTCCACCATCGCCAGCAACACATTTCATAAGATCGAAAAATTGTAAGAAAATATCCATCGTCCAGCCATCGAGGCCCGGACACTTGTCTCTGGAAAAATATTTTAATATAGAGTGGAGCTCATCCATCTAGACAGGTTATATGTATAATGTTTAGTGTTTCTCGGCATCAAATATAGTGGGATAGTCCTTTTCCCCAAAGTAGATCTTCAATCGGGATCCCCTTCCCAGCATCAACATCAGAATCCCCATGTAACTGCTTCCCTAATATATCAGCATCACAATATACAATTTCACCATCGACCCCCATGATATGCCATATAGCATTACGATTTCTCAGTTTTTTTGCATAGTGGTGAAAGAATTTAGTATTACTCAGTTTGTTTGCATAGTGGTGAAAGAATTTAGTATTACGATACCCTTCCAGATAGCCCATCTTTTTAGTCTCCACGAGTGTTGGAAATTTCAGAATTCCAGAACAATAAAATGTCCCTTCTTTAACACAGAGAATAATTCTAAAATTTGTAGACACAGTAACAAAATTTCCACATAAAAAAAAATTCTATTAAAAAAAAACTTGTTACAATCTTTCCTCACTGCAGAGGAATTACAAACTGTTGACTGCTCCTAACACAGTTCATACAGTAAATCTCTGTCTATTAAAAATAGCTCTCTGTTTTTCAAAACAGATATACACTGATGTGTATATTTTTAATTCTGCTCTCACTGTGTTTTTTATATCCAAAGCACTGCTGTGCGTTACATTCTGTGTGTAAAAAAAATTTACACTATATCTCTGTTCTATATATAAACAAAATATCTAAAACAATTAAATGCTATTCGTTGACAAACTTGCCAAAAACATCACCGCTTAAAAAAAATATTTATGGTGTCATAAATTTATGTCAGCACCGCATAAAAAAATTTATGGCAAATTTGATTTGCTGGCACTGTTAAAAATTTCTGCGTTAATTTCCAATTTGCATGGTGGCAGACTTTTCCCGCGGCGGTGGTGGCGGAACGGTGGCGCGCTGGGCGCATGTGGCGGAGCCACCTCAAATTGGTGGTTGCGGGGGGTAAGGTTCTGGCCGTACCCATCGGATGGGTGACCCCCCGCACTAAACGACAACCGTTGATCTCCCGGTCAACTCAGATCTGCTGGTCAACTACGGGGGGTACACTCCCGTTAACTGTCGAGCTGGTCGATCCCCCGCACACCGTTGATTACCTGTCAACGTGCTGCCGCGATAATCTTCTCCGCCATCAACCTGTTCGACGTCGATCTGCTGTGTGCTGCCGCCTGCAACTATTCCACGCAGTTGGAAATTACCTTCCAACACTCCCCCTTAATTTCAACTGCTGGGTTTTCCTGCATACCCAAGCATTTCCTGAAATGTTCAAAGCTTTTCTGCGCAAGTGGCTTTGTGAGGATATCTGCAAATTGATCCTCCGTTCTACAATGCTGCAAAACGATTTCTCCATTGGTAACCAATTCACGTATGAAGTGAAACTTGGTGTCAATGTGTTTTGTCCTCTTATGAAAAACAGAATTTTTAGACAATGCAATAGCTGAACTATTGTCACAAAATATCACTGTCCCTTTTACCTGTTCTTGACATAAGCTTCTCAACATTTTCCGCATCCAAACTGCTTGACACGCTGCTGCTGTAGCTGCCACATATTCTACTTCTGTTGTAGATAATGCTACAATGGTTTGTTTCTTAGAAGCCCATGAAATGGCTCCTGAACCCATATGAAAAACATAACCGGAAGTGCTCTTCCGATCATCAACACTTCCAGCCCAATCACTGTCTGTGTATCCAACTAAATCTGAGCATTCTGAAGTAGTATAAAAAATATGAAACCTTTTAGTACCTTTAACATACCTCAAAATTCTTTTTGCTGCTTGCCAATGTGTATCTTTTGGCTTTTCCATGAACCTGGAAATCAAACTAACAGCATGCATTATGTCCGGCCTAGTTGCAGTCAAGTACATAAGGCTGCCAACTATGCTCTTGTATAAACTAGGATCAAAATCCTTACTGTTGTCCTCTCTGCTGAGCTTTAATCCCATCACTGTGGGAGTGATTGCTGCTTTGCTTTCCTGCATGTTAAATCTTTCAAGAACTTCATTAACATACTTTGCCTGTGAGATGAAAATCCCATTTTCATCTTGTTCTACTTCTATTCCCAAGAAGTATCTCAGCAAACCCATATCAGTCATTTCAAATTCTTCCTTCATGACTGTTTTGAAATGTTCAATAAGGCAATTATCATTACCTATAAAAATAACATCATCAACATACAAGACTACAATCAATATTTTACCGTCTTGTTCTTTGATGTAGAGGGTGGGTTCTCCCTCACACTTCTCAAAACCATTTTCCAGTAGATATGAATCTATCCTACTGTACCACGCTCTTGGCGCTTGCTTCAGCCCATAAAGAGCTTTCTTCAGTTTGCATACCTTGTGCTCTTGGCCTTTCTTCTCATAGCCGAGAGGTTGTTCAATGTAAACCTCTTCCATTAACACTCCATTCAGAAATGCTGACTTCACGTCCATTTGGTAAACTTTCCACTTGTTTTGTGCTGCTATGGACAACACTGCTCTCACGGTTTCCATTCTTGCAACCGGTGTGAAAGTTTCCTCATAATCTATGTCATGCTTCTGCTTATACCCTTTGACAACAAGTCTTGTCTTATGTCTCTCTATTTTTCCTTCAGCATTACTCTTGGTCTTGTAGACCCATTTAACACCAATGACATCTTTACCTTTTGGGAGTTCAACCAAATCCCAAGTTTTTTTCCTCTCTATGGTATTTATTTCCTCATCCATAGCTTCTATCCATTTCTCATCCTTGATGGCTTCTTCAAAATGAACAGGATCATCAACATGACAATATAAAGCAAACAAAGAATTGATACCTTCATTAGCTATATCTTGTTCATAAATCTCTTTCAAACTTCTAAATTTCTTACCTCTTACAGTAGGTGTATTAGTGCTTGAAGAAGCACTTGAATTTCCTCCTTGTGGTGTGCTTGGAGAAGCACTGTCATTTCTCCTCAAAGGTGTACTTTGCTGCCCTCTTGTTGGTGTTGCTGTTTGGGGATGTATTTCAGCCACCTCATCATCATTGTCATCATGAGATAAACAGTGTTTAACATTCACTGTTTTCTCTATGCTTCCATCCCAAGCTTCCTCTTCAATGAACTGAACATCTCTGCTCACAAGAAACTTCTTGTTGGATGGGTTATATAACCTGTAGGCCTTGGATTCCTCACTGTATCCAATGAAAATACATTTCTCCCCCTTGCTGTCCAACTTCTTCCTTAGCTGATCCGGAATGTGTGCATAAGCCACACATCCGAAAACCTTCATGTGTGTGACACTTTGCTTTACGCCACTCCATGCCTCTTCTGGCACTTTGTTCATTACTGCTTTTGTAGGACATCTATTCAAGATGTACGCTGCACAATGTACAACTTCAGCCCAATAATCATTAGGCAAATGCTTTGCCTTTAACATACTCCTCGCCATGTCCATTATGGTTCGGTTCTTCCTTTCGGCCACTCCATTTTGCTGCGGAGTATATCTAGTTGTAAACTGTTTATGAATACCATTTTCTCTACAAAAACGTAGAAAATCTTTAGATATATACTCACCTCCTCTATCAGTCCTTAAGACCTTGATATGCAGCCCACTTTGGTTCTCAACAAGTGCTTTGAAATTGCGGAATTTTTCAAACACTTCACTTTTCTTTTTCAAAAAGTAAACCCAAGTTTTTCTTGTAAAGTCATCTATAAATGTTAAGACATAGTGGCTGCTTGCAAGTGATGGAGTTTGCATCGGTCCACATACATCTGAGTGGACAATCTCTAAGGGTGCTTTTGCCCTTATGCTTTTCCCGGAAGGAAAACTTTCTCTGTGTTTTTTCCCAAGAATACAGCCTTCACAAAGGCTGTCCGGTTTCTCTATCAATGGTAAACCACTTACCATTCCTTTTCTGTTCAACAAATTAAGACCTCCAAAGTTGAGATGACCAAATCTCAAGTGCCATAACCAATTATCATCCTTTGGTTCGCTTTGGTAAGTCTCCTGTGCAACTGCTGCTTTCTCTTCACCATTCTTCAAGTCTGCTCTCATCCTAAGAGGGAACATCCTGTTCCTTGTCATCTTCACTTCAGCAATACACTGTTTGCTGGGTGGTTTATCCATGATGGTACAAACATCATTATCAAAGAAAACATTATACCCCTTATGGACAAGCTGTCCAACACTTAAGAGGTTACACTTCATTCCTGGAACATAATAAACATCTGCTATGGTTTTTCTTGCACCTAATCTTGTCAAAACATTTACATCTCCTTTTCCCATAACATAAACTTTGCTATCAGTTCCTAGTGTGACTTGTGACTGCACACTTTCATCTAAGATAGAAAACATTGCTAAGTTTCCTGTCATATGGTTACTACAACCGGAGTCTAGAAACCATAAATCATCATTCTTTTCTTCAACCATATTACAAGCTAAAAACAAATTACTTTGGCTGCTATTTTCTTTTGTGAAATTTGCACTAGTTCCACTTCTCATATCTTGTTTCTTCTTTCTACATTCATTAGCATAATGACCATATTTCTTACAATTGTAACATTGAACATTGGATTTATCATACCTTTGTCCTTGATCATTCTGCTGGCTGCTGCCTTGGCCTTGATGCTGATTGCTGCCCCTTCCATTTGAATGTGAAGGGTTGTTCCTTCCACCTCTGTTTTGGCTTCTGCCTTTTCCTCTTCCTCTGCCTTGCCCTCTTCCTCTTCCGAAAGACATCTGGGCCTTAAAGGCTTGCTCAAGAGATGAGTTTTCACTCCTACTCAATCTCTGTTCATGGGTAATCAGTGATGCATGTAGTTCATCCACTGAAAACTTTGTGAGATCCCTTGTCTCTTCTATGGTGGTGACAATCACATCGAATCTTGAGGGTAAACTTCTCAAGAGTTTTTCAACAATCCTCTTGTCTTCAAGAGTCTCTCCATGAGATCTAATTTGTGTGACCATTCCAATCACATGAGTGAAGAATGAGTCAATAGTATCTGACTCTTTCATACAGAGAGTCTCAAAGTCTCTCCTCAGCAACTGAAGTTTTGTTGTCTTCACTCTTTCCATGCCTTGATAAGTTGTCTTGAGAGTTTCCCATGCTTCACTGGATTTCTTAGCTGCTGCTATCCTTGGAAACACACTCTCATGCACTGCTTGATACAAGAAGAAAAGAGCCTTGGCATCTCTCTTCCTATTGTTCTTCAGTGACTCCTTTTCTGCCTGAGTTAAAAGAAGAAACTCTACTTCATTTGCTGGCTCTTCAAAGCCATCCTCAACTAACTCCCATAACTCTTGGGAGATAAATAAGGCTCTCAGGGTTATTGACCAGTAGTCATAATTCTTTCCATTGAATTGTGGGAGATGGACATTTCTGACTATGCAAATGTGGCTCCACGACCATTACGCACTCTTAGCTATGACTCAACCTTGTTGTGTGTTTTAATTAACTTCTTGGTCATAACATTACAAAAAAGTAGCATAAGAAGATACCTTGAATTCTTCTTGGTAGAACCTTCACTGGCTATTTTGGAGAAGCCTATTTGCAAAAACGAACTCCTTTTTCTTCGGCTTATTTGACTTCAAATGTACAGATGAAAAATAGCTGATACTATGTTGGAAATTCAGAATTCAGGCAATAAACTGTCCTTCTTTAACACGGAGAGAATAATTCTAAAATTTGTAGACAAAATTTTCAAAATTTCCACATAAAAAATTATTAAAAAAAAACTTATTACAATCTTTCCTCACTGCTGAGGAATTACAAACTGTTGACTGCTCCTAACACAGTGCATACAGTAAATCTCTGTCTATTAAAAATAGCTCTGTTTTCATAACGGACTCACTCTCTTCTTTAATATATATTTTTAATCCTCTAACATGTTTTATATCAATAACTTCTTTGTACGTTACATTCTTATTAATGTAAAAAAATTTACACTATATCTCTGTTCTATATATAAACAAAATATCTAAAACAATTAAATGCTATTCGTTGACAAACTTGCCAAAAACATCACCGCTTAAAAAAAATATTTATGGTGTCATAAATTTATGTCAGCACCGCATAAAATTTTTTATGGCAAATTTGATTTGCTGGCACCGTTAAAAATTTCTGCGTTAATTTCCAATTTGCATGGTGGCAGACTTTTCAGCGAGGTAGTGGCTGGTATTCATGTTGTGAAGCATGTGGCCGAACCACCCTCCATTAATTGGTTGCGGGGGGTAAGGTTTGGCGTACCCGCCGGATGGGTGACCCCTTGCATGGCCGACAATCGTTGATGCCAGTCGCTGGGGATCTGCCAAGTGTCAACCTCGGGGTACACTCCGGGTGGCTGTCGAGCTAGTGACCCCCGCTGCCGTGCGGATTACTGTCAGCGTCTGCATGATAATCTTCTCATATCTATTTTATGCCAGCGATAAATCTCTTGTGTTCTTCCGCTTTCTTAGCTTGTTCCCCGCGCGGTTGAAGTACACTAACCGCGCGAGGATTCACGGATCTCAATATTATTAGGGCCTCAACTTTTTTGGCGATCTAATAGGTGTTCCATTCATTTCGGTAGTACACTTCAGTTAGGGCTTTCAATTTAACGTAATATGCTTATCCTTCTTTTGCCGTCTTATTTTTGACAGAATTTTAAGAAGTTTTAGACTATGTGAGGCGAAATCGATACACATTGATTATACGGAGAAGTAAAAAGTTAGACATCACAGCCATTCATTTTCTAAGAAGATCCACGAACTGAGGAAATTAAACTTGAGCGGGTACATCACACCTCACAAGCTATAATAGCCATTTTAATATAAATGAACAATGGTCAGAGAAATAAGACTATTCCACATGTCATAAGATAAGATCTATCTGGTAAATTAGAAAAGTGAGATATATATATATATATATATATATATATATATATATATATATATATATAATAAAAATATACATAGAAAAATATAGATTTGACTGATTTGTTGAAAAGGATCCATGTACACACTATAAACAAACCTTCCTCTTTTAATTAAGGGTACTAAAATGCCATTCTCACTTGAAAATGAAAACATGCATACTCTTTGTCATTCAAAAACATTTATATTAATATATAATGCGTATATTTTCGAAATTATAATGCATATTCTCTGTCATTTTTTTTTAGTAAAATAATGTATATTTTATGAAATTATTACGAGGTTTGGTAAAATTAAGCCAGCATGAATTCATGCGTGCTTTAATTCCAGGTTATTTGAAAATGTAAAATAAAGATGTAATAAGTTGCACGTCTTTTGTTTTGTGTAAAACCTGATATAAGTACGATATTGGAATGCCCGATGATTTTTGAAAAACAAAAATAAATTTCCCATATGGAAGCTTATTAAAGACACCATGGCTATGTTTATATTAGAAAAAACAAAAATATTTGAAGTGAGGAAATAATATTATAATAGTATCGCTTTATTTTATCGAGCGGAATAATCCGCTGTAAATAATGACAGAGTGACGTAAATGAAATGCGAACGACTCGCCAAACACTTTCTTGGCTGCCTTTCTCAATCGGATGATAGTTCCACGAAAGTTCATTACGTGACATTTTGATCGCTGGTCTTCTCTCGTGAAATTGAACTCCTTGGACCGAAGTAAAAAGTGACCGTAAATAACACGGTAGATATATTGGGGAATAAAATTAATCTCATTCAACGCTAACCATTCAAAAACCCTAACAATTTTCAGACGGAAAACATAAAATTAAAAACAAGGAGGACGATAACATCCATTTAAGGATAGAAGATAATCTTCTATAATGGTTCCCCCTAATTTGGTGACGCAAATCTGAGTCTCATGGCGGATATAAATTCAAGCATCATGGCCGGATCCGGCATAATTTCTTTCACTCTATCGGCCTCACAGATTCTATCAATCCACGCGCTTAACAGCGGCATCTTCTCCGCGTCTATTAAAACTGAATTAGTTGCCTTCTCCAGAGCTTTCACAAATGCTGACGAACCACCCAATGCGATGTCAACAACGCCGATCTCATCTCCTCCGAAATACGGTTTCCCCGAAAAGCAATGGTTCGTGCTCAGATTTTCCTCCAGTAAAAGAAAATTTGCCACCGATTCTTCCACCGCTTTTTGTTGTTCTCCGTGGCCCCTGTAAAGGTGGCTCCTGAAAAGTTCCTTAAGACATGGTTCCAGCTGAGGCCACCGATAAAAAGCATGACCCTATTAGTTACGGTAATACCAGAAACTGCAATTAAGACTTTCAAAAAACAAAACTTGGCAATAACGAAAGGAATAAGGGCGATTATAGTGGGAAGTTGTTACCTTATCGTCTATAAAGGCAGTCCAGAAGCGGGCAATGGCTCGGTCATATGGATCTTTGGGCATAAGATTCGGCCCCTTATTTTCCCATGCCTCGTCGATGTATTGCACTATAATCATCGATTCACAAACTGGCTTTCCATTATGGAAAAGCACTGGAATTTTCTGGTTAACAGGGTTTGATTTCAGCAGCAGCTCGCTCTTCTTGTGATTGTTCTCGTAAATATTCTCTCCGATGAACTCGTAAGCGATCCCTTTAAGAGCAAGTGCCATGCGGACCCGCAGCACAAAGGGACTTGTATTCCATCCTAACAGTTTCACTGGCACCTCCTCTCCACAGGCCTCCATCGAGATATTCTCAGAAATATATTGTAATCTAATGGTTTATGTTTATATGCATCTTTTCCTTCTATCTCCGCAACTCGGCCTTCCCCTAAATAAATAGGGGTCATACTAGCCAAGAGTCCTCAACAAACACGAAAGTCACGAAAGTCAGCTGCTTTGCACAGTGCGACGAGGCGTCTTTATCTCAGTTACGAAAGCAGAGTGAGACCAGGCATCTTTATATCGATCGTTGATTTTCAGAATATTGGGAAGTGAGTCGGACAAGACCCATCAAATAATTGATCACATGCATGCTTATATTTATCTAATTACCAAATATTTCGGTAATCAGTAATACATAAGCTTAAGATGAGTGCTACCAAGTACACAATTTTTTTTCTGGTTTAGAAGCAAACTTGCCCACTTAACTATTGGACGATATCCTCAACCGCGCGCTAAAATGATTAGTTAAGCAGAAGGCGTGGTCTCTGCTCCAAAGATTAGTCCGCTGTCCAGGACGAATGGTAAGATGTTGAAGTGTTTAAATTTATAACGTAACTAAACGTACGACGTGTCCAGTGCACAACTACGACATTCCCGCATCTTCAAAGTTACCGGTCCGATTGCATCTAGTTTCGCGACGAGTGAGGTGACGTTGAAAACGTCGGCCAGCACTTCGTCAAATGCGGGCGGCGTTGATTGCAAATTGCAAATGAGGGCAGCGTTGATTGAAAACTTTGACATCCTATTAATCCCTAACATTCTAATCAAGTTAGGTAAGAGTTTTAGTTTATGGTAATACAAGAATTAAAAATAGTAATATGTATGAATAAGTTAAGGTTGATAAAAAAAAAAGAGTTGATAAGGTATATATGTTTTAGAAATGGAAAAAAGAAAGTGTTTTTTATTTTCAATTTCTCTTTCTTTTCTTATTTCATAATTAACCAATTCTTTTATATCAAAATGTAACAATCAAGCCATAAAATAAAGTAATCTTCTTAATAAACTATCTCAGCACCGTTGTTAGGCAATATAATTTACATGAATCGGCGGAAATTCCAAATATATTTAGAGTTTTATTGCAATTCAAGTTTTTGTCTAACGATGTTATTTCAAATTTTGATTCAATCCCGATGATAAAAGAAAACCCTCGTAACTTCGTCTACATAGACTGAGTAACTGGCTACTTGATTACAGTCATAGCAGCCGCCGTGCATGGTTCTATTTTTCTCCTCCTTTTTTGGTTTTTCAAAGCTCTAAGTTGCTTTGCCGAATGATACAATTTAGTCAAGATCAACAACTAGAGTTGTATGTATCCTCGTAACCAATTATTTAATAGTCTTGCCCCACAATGGAGTCGGGTCTCTTTTGCCCATCCCACGCTTCATAAAACTCCGATGTTCACGGAGAACCTATGATTGTTGAATAGCAGATTATTAAATGACTATTTGAAAGGTTGAAATATAGTTAATAATTGAATTTAGGTTTTTGTGATTCATAAAAATTAATAAAATTTTAGGTATATATTACATTATCAAAATTTTATTAAATAATTGTTTGAAAAGTTGAAATGTAGTTAATGATGATGATGATGGTTACCGTCCACTAAAACCAATGCGGTCTATCAAACCTTAAGAGAGGAGAAAGAATCTAAGTTTGATTCTTCAAAGTCTTGTTTCTATGGTCAAAGAGAAGGGAAATAAGTGCTCCAAGATTGCTATAGGTGGGTTGGTTGGATTAATAGGTCAAGAAGATTGGAAGTGTGGCACATGGTGGGAAATTGAGAGCGAATGTGAGTAAGAGTCGGGCAGTCTAAAAGGGAATATTTTTCATCTTCCACCTACTCAAAATCACAAATCTGATAGATTCTATCGTTCCAAGGGGTCTTGGGAATAGACCATCGCCTGATTTCACTCTGAAGCTCATGGAAATTAGTTCTTATCTTAGCGATGTTCATTTTTTTCTTATTGCTGGACAACACTTAGAGATAATTCTGACTATCAAGGGTGGGGTTGATTAGTTCCTTATAGTATCTTAACTTCCTTTTACCCTCCAACTCCTCATCCTCCCACGACTTGTCCTTGAACTTGAACTCCTGACCTTAACTTCCTTCTCATACTGAGTTGCTCCTTAATTCCCCCAATGGTTGAGCTAAGATTGGGCATCCTTATGCCACCTGCGCTTGAGGCGAAGGTGAAGGTTTTGACTACAATTAGAGGAAATTTTAGGGAGCCTTTTCTATTCCATGTTGTCAAGCTTATTCTTATACATCATATATCTAAACATAGTCGTACTTTCAATTAGGGACAAACCAGATTCGATCAGGAGGATAGGATAGTGAGTATTTCCCTTGATCTTAAGGTTGTAGGTTATGAATTGGTTTTGAATCATCTCAATCTTCCTCCATGACTCTCTAGATATACTGCAACCCCAAACTTCACATTTGTATAAGACAACAGGGGTGACAAGAGTTTCAAAGAGGAACCTCTTTTTACTCCAAATGTAAAGATTGACTGACACAATTTTTTTCAAGCTCATAATAAGCTTTCCATCCCCCAATAATCCTTTTCTCGATGATATAATTTCAGTTCAGATGATGAGGGAAGTCAATGCCCAAATACTTATAAAAAGAAACCTGCTATAAGCATTGGTTATTATACACGAAACTACTATGGGTGATCTTTTTAGATTTAATGATCATGACTTTAGTCTTGTCGGTATTAAATGTCATACTCATCTTAGAGCAATAGTCCCGAAGAATCTGGAGCTGTTTGTCAAGGTCATCATGGCTTTTTGCAAGAAGAACAATATCATCAAAATAGAGGAGAAGAGTAATGAGAACACCAGCAAGCTCGGTGCCCTTGCACCTTGCAGATTCCAAACACTCGTCTAGCTTATTGATGTATATGCCAAAAAGGGTAAGGGATAGGGGACACCCTTGCTTAACTCCAATATTGCATTTAATGTCTTTAGACCACACCTCGTTGGTCTTAAGCTTGCCAGTGACAGTCTTGTAGAGACGGATCACAACAATCCTCAGCTCGGGAGAGACCATGATGTCTTTAAGTCTCTCCCGAAGTTTATCTCGAGGAATAATGTCAAAATATTTTCTAAAGTCCACAAAGCAACATAAGAGATCGACTTTACTATTGCGAAATTCCTCCGCAATGATTCTAAGAGTGACTAGATGGTCAATAGTCGAGTGAGGTTTCCTAAAACCAGCGTGTCCTTTATCTCTTTCTCCTTGGGTTTCAAGCCAAAGGAGACAAGAATTTCAGCATTGTTAACTAATTCTCTTATGAAATGATATTTAGCATCGATGTGTTTTGTCCTCTTGTGGAAAATATAATTATTTGATAGTGCAATTGCTGAGCTGTGATCACAGAAAATAGTGGTTTATTTTCCTTCTTCATGACATAAATCCCGCAACATTCTTCTCATCAAAATTGTTTGACATGCTACTGTTGTTGTTGCTACATACTCAGCTTCTGCTATTGATAATGAAAATATTTTCTGCTTCTTGGAAGCCCATGAAATGGCTCTTGAACCCAAATGAAAAACATATCCTGATGTGCTCTTTCTGTCATCAACACTTCTAGCCCAATCACTGTCAGTGTAACCAATCAGTTTAAAATCATCAATTGTGGAGTATAGAACACCATACTCCTTTGTTCCATTGACATACTTTAAAATTCTTTTGGCTTCTTGCCAATGTGTCTCCAAACTATAAAATTTAGAAAGAACACAGAAACTGAAAAGAACAGGGAATTTCTTGTCCCCAACAACATAGTTTACACAATAATATGCAGAAATAAAGAAATAAATAGTGACAACACAGTTATGGCATAAAATAGAAGAACAGAGCCACGCAGATATAGAAACCAAAGAGAATTTCTATATTGTTCTTCTGCTTCAGCAGCCTTTTACAACTTCTTCTAACTCTCCAAAAACATAAGAAAAAAATCCCACTTAATACAAAATGTGGAGCTTTACAATTGAATGCAAATTCAATGCTTGGACGGACTCATATGTGCAAATCGTCCTTATGCTGTGTTTTGGCATTCTTCATTAAAACAACGTACAAAACATAAATTGTGGGACCTGAAATTATTTTGGTTTTAACTATGAAACTTCATCGCATATCACATATCCGTGATGTGTTGAAACTTAAGTGGGCACTATTCTCTTGAGCTTGTGATTTGCAATGTGTAGTGGTACTATCGCATTGCAACATAAAACAAATAACCTATGACAACTTAATTAGAAAACTTAAGTTCTTGCGATTGCGATGTGCGATGGCGATATTGCATCCATCATCGCAAGGTTCGACGAGGAGAATAAAATGTAAGGCCTAAAAAAAATGCGAAGTGCAAACTGCTAAATGGCGGTAAGTGCGAAAAAAGAAAAAAGGTAAGGGAAGGGCGGAAATACAAGGTTTGTTGTAGAAACGATAATGTGTAAAGGTAATGCGGGTCCCAGCAAATCGCATCTGCGGTAATATAAGATTGTGGTAATACGTTAAGTGGAAAAGTTTAAAACATTTCGAATGCAAAGTCGTGGGCACACGGTAGGTATACGATGAGAAGGGAATTTAAACGCAGTATGGTGGTCGGGGCACTGTTTTTTTTGAACATTGACGGAAAGAGAAAGAAACTGTGTGAAGTAAGGTAAGCTTGTGGATATGGGTTTTTTTTTGTCCTTCTTCTGCAAAACACATTAAACTGTAAGTATCGCTACTGCCTGTTTTATTTATGGCGGTGTTGGGAGTTAAATTCCAACACTCCCCCTTAATCACAATGGCCGCCATCGACCATTCCCAAACATTCTCTAAGATAAACAAAATTTTTATGTCCCAATGGATTTGTGAAGATGTCTGCAAATTTTTTCTCTGACCTGCAATGCTGTAACACAATTTCAGCATTGTTAACTAATTCTCTTATGAAATGATATTTAGCATCGATGTGTTTTGTCCTCTTGTGGAAAACATAATTCTTTGATAGTGCAATTGCTGAGCTGTGCTCACAGAAAATAGTGGTTTATTTTCCTTCTTCATGACATAAATCCCGCAACATCCTTCTCATCAAAATTGTTTGACATGCTACTGTTGTTGCTGCTACATACTCAGCTTCTGCTATTGATAATGAAAATATTTTCTGCTTCTTGGAAGCCCATGAAATGGCTCTCGAACCCAAATGAAAAACATATCCTGATGTTCTCTTTCTGTCATCAACACTTCTAGCCCAATCACTGTCAGTGTAACCAATCAGTTTAAAATCATCAATTGCGGAGTATAGAACACCATACTCTTTTGTTCCATTGACATACTTTAAAATTCTTTTGGCTTCTTGTCCCCAACAACATAGTTTACATAATAATACGCAGAAATAAAGAAATAAACAGTGACAACACAGTTATGGCATAAAATAGAAGAACATAGCCATGCAGATATAGAAACCAAAGAGAATTTCTATATTGTTCTTCTGCTTCAGCAGACTTTTACAACTTCTTATAACTCTCCAAAAACATAAGAAAAAAATCCCACTTAATACAAAATGTGGAGCTTTACAATTGAATGCAAATTCAATGCTTGGACGGACTCATATGTGCAAATCGTCCTTATGCTGTGTTTTTGGCATTCTTCATTAAAACAACATACAAAACATAAATTGTGGGACCTGAAATTCTTTTGGTTTTAGCTATGAAACTTCATCGCATATCACATATTCGTGATGTGTCGAAACTTAAGTGGGCGCTATTCTCTTGAGCTTGTGATTTGCAATGTGTAGTGGTACTATCGCATCGCAACATAAAACAAATAAACTATGACAACTTAATTAGAAAACTTAATTTCTTGTGATTGCGATGTGCGATGGCGATATTGCATTGCATCATCGCAAGGTTTGACGAGGAGAATAAAACGTAAGGCCTAAAAAAAATGCGAAGTACGAACCGCTAAATGGCGGTAAGTGCGAAAAAAGAAAAAAGGTAAGGGAAGGGAAGAAATACAAGGTTTGTTGTAGAAACTATAATGTGTAAAGGTAATGCGGGTCCCACCAAATCGCATCTGCGGTAATATAAGATTGTGGTAATACGTTAAGTGGAAAAGTCTAAAACATTTCGAATGCAAAGCCGTGGGCACACGGTAGGTATACGATGAGAAGGGAATTTAAACGCAATATGGTGGCCGGGGCACTGTTTTTTCTGAACATTGACGGAGAGAGAAAGAAACTGTGTGAAGTAAGGTAAGCTTGTGGATATGGGTTTTTTTGGTCCTTCTTCTGCAAAACACATTAAACTGTAAGTATCGCTACTGCCTGTTTTATTTATGGCGGTGATTGGGAGTTAAATTCCAACACTCCCCTTTAATCACAATAGCCGCCATCGACCATTCCCAAACATTCTCTAAGATAAGCAAAATTTTTATGTCCCAATGGCTTTGTGAAGATGTCTGCAAATTTTTTCTCTGACCTGCAATGCTGTAACACAATTTCAGCATTGTTAACTAATTCTCTTATGAAATGATATTTAGCATCGATGTGTTTTGTCCTCTTGTGGAAAACATAATTCTTTGATAGTGCAATTGCTGAGCTGTGATCACAGAAAATAGTGGTTTATTTTCCTTCTTCATGACATAAATCCCGCAACATACTTCTCATCAAAATTGTTTGACATGCTACTGTTGTTGCTGCTACATACTCAGCTTCTGCTATTGATAATGAAAATATTTTCTGCTTCTTGGAAGCCCATGAAATGGCTCTCGAACCCAAATGAAAAACATATCCTGATGTGCTCTTTCTGTCATCAACACTTCTAGCCTAATCACTGTCAGTGTAACCAATCAGTTTAAAATCATCAATTGCAGAGTATATAACACCATACTCCTTTGTTCCATTGACATACTTTAAAATTCTTTTGGCTTCTTGTCCCCAACAACATAGTTTACACAATAATACGCAGAAATAAAGAAATAAACAGTGACAACACAATTATGGCATAAAATAGAAGAACAGAGCCACGCAGATATAGAAACCAAAGAGAATTTCTATATTCTTCTTCTGCTTCAGCAGAATTTTACAACTTCTTCTAACTCTCCAAAAACATAAGAAAAAAATCCCACTTAATACAAAATGTGGAGCTTTACAATTGAATGCAAATTCAATGCTTGGACGGACTCATATGTGCAAATTGTCCTTATGCTGTGTTTTTGGCATTCTTCATTAAAACAATGTACAAAACATAAATTGTGGGACCTGAAATTCTTTTGGTTTTAGCTATGAAACTTCATCGCATATCACATATCTGTGATGTGTCGAAACTTAAGTGGGCGCTATTCTCTTGAGCTTGTGATTTTCAATGTGTAGTGGTACTAACGCATCGCAACATAAAACAAATAACCTATGAAAACTTAATTAGAAAACTTAAGTTCTTGCGATTGCGATGTGCGATGGCGATATTGCATCGCATCATCGCAAGGTTCGACGAGGAGAATAAAACGTAAGGCCTAAAAAAAATGCGAAGTGCGAACCGCTTAATGGCGGTAAGTGCGAAAAAAGAAAAAAGGTAAGGGAAGGGCGGAAATACAAGGTTTGTTGTAGAAACTATAATGTGTAAAGGTAATGCGGGTCCCACCAAATCGCATCTGTGGTAATATAAGATTGTGGTAATATGTTAAGTGGAAAAGTTTAAAAAATTTCAAATGCAAAGTCATGGGCACACGGTAGGTATACGATGAGAAGGGAATTTAAACGCAGTATGGTGGACGGGGCACTGTTTTTTCTGAACATTGATGGAAAGAGAAAGAAACTGTGTGAAGTAAGGTAAGCTTGTGGATATGGGTTTTTTTTTGTCCTTCTTCTGCAAAACACATTAAACTATAAGTATCGCTGCTGCCTGTTTTATTTATGGCGGTGGTTGGGAGTTAAATTCCAACACTCCCCCTTAATCACAATGGCCGCCATCGACCATTCCCAAACATTCTCTAAGATAAACAAAATTTTTATGTGCCAATGGCTTTGTGAAGATGTCTGCAAATTTTTTCTCTGACCTGAAATGCTGTAACACAATTTCAGCATTGTTAACTAATTCTCTTATGAAATGATATTTAGCATCGATGTGTTTTGTCCTCTTGTGGAAAACATAATTCTTTGATAGTGCAATTGTTGAGCTGTGATCATAGAAAATAGTGGTTTATTTTCCTTCTTCATGACATAAATCCCGCAACATCCTTCTCATCAAAATTGTTTGACATGCTACTGTTGTTGCTGCTACATACTCAGCTTCTACTATTGATAATGAAAATATTTTCTGCTTCTTGGAAGCCCATGAAATGGCTCTCGAACCCAAATGAAAAACATATCCTGATGTGCTATTTCTATCATCAACACTTCTAGCCCAATCACTGTCAGTGTAACCAATCAGTTTAAAATCATCAATTGCGGAGTATAGAACACCATACTCCTTTGTTCCATTGACATACTTTAAAATTCTTTTGGCTTCTTTCCAATGTTCCAGAGACCACGCCTTCTACTTAACTAATCATTTTAGCGTGCGGTTGAGGATATTGTCCAATAGTTAAGTGGGCAAGTTTGCTTTTAAACCAGAAAAAAAATTGTGTACTTGGTAGCACTCATCTTAAGCTTATGTATTACTGATTACCCAAATATTTGGTAATTAGATAAATATAAACATGCATATGATCAATTATTTGATGGGTCTTGTCCGACTCATTGCCCAATATTCTGAAAATCAACAATCGATATAAAGATGCCTGGTCTCACTCTGCTTTCGTGACTGAGATAAAGACGCCTCGTCGCACTTTGCAAAGCAGCTGACTTTCGTGACTTTCGTGTTTGTTGAGGACTCTCGATAGTATGACCCTTATTTATTTAGGGGAAGGCCGAGTTGCGGAGATAGAAGGAAAAGATGCATATAAACATAAACCATTAGATTACAATATATTTTGAGAATATCTCGATGGAGGCCTGTGGAGAGGAGGTGCCAGTGAAACTGTTTGGATGGAATACAAGTCCCTTTGTGCTGCGGGTCAGCATGGCACTTGCTCTTAAAGGGATCGCTTACGAGTTCATCAGAGAGAACATTTACGAGAACAATCACAAGAAGAGCGAGCTGCTGCTGAAATCAAACCCTGTTAACCAGAAAATTCCAGTGCTTTTCCATAATGGAAAGCCAGTTTGTGAATCGATGATTATAGTGCAATACATCGACGAGGCATGGGAAAATAAGGGGCCGAATCTTATGCCCAAAGATCCATATGACCGAGCCATTGCCCACTTCTGGACTACCTTTATAGACGATAAGGTAACAACTTCCCACTATAATCGCCCTTATTCCTTTCGTTATTGCCAAGTTTTGTTTGTTGAAAGTCTTAATTGCAGTTTCTGGTATTACCGTAACTAATAGGGTCATGCTTTTTATCAGTGGCCTCAGCTGGAACCATGTCTTCCGGAACTTTTCAGGAGCCACCTTTACAGGGGCCACGGAGCACAACAAAAGGCGGTGGAAGAATCAGTGGAAAATTTTCTTTTAATGGAGGAAAATCTGAGAACGAACCATTGCTTTTCGGCGAAACCGTATTTCGGAGGAGATGAGATCGGCGTTGTTGACATCGCATTGGGTGGTACGTCAGCATTTGTGAAAGCTCTGGAGAAGGCAACTAATTCAGTTTTAATGGACGCGGAGAAGATGTTGCTGTTAAGCGCGTGGATTGATAGAATCTGTGAGGCCGATAGAGTGAAAGAAATTATGCCAGATCCGGCCATGATGCTTGAATTTCTATCTGCCATGAGACTTAGATTTGCGTCACCACATTAGGGGGAACCATTATAGAAGATTATCTTCTATCCTTAAATGGATGTTATCATCCTCCTTGTTTTTAATTTTATGTTTTCCGTCTGAAAATTGTTAGGGTTTTTGAATGGTTAGCGTTGAATGAGATTAATTTTATTCCCCAATATATCTATCGTGTTATTTATGGTCACTTTTTACTTCGGTCCAAGGAGTGCAATTTCACGAGAGAAGACCAGCGATCAAAATGTCACGTACTGAACTTTCGTGAAACTATTATCCGATTGAGAAAGGCAGCCAAGAAAGTGTTTGGCGAGTCTTTCGCATTTCAATATTTACGTCACTTTGTCATTATTTACAGCGGATTATTCCGCTCGATAAAATAAAGCGATACTATTATAATATTGTTTCCTCACTTCAAATATTTTTGTTTTTTCTAATATAAATATAACCATGGTGTCTTTATTAAGCTTCCATATGGGAAATTTATTTTTGTTTTTCAAAAATCATTGGGCATTCGAATATCGTACTTATATCAGGTTTTACACAAAACAAAAGACCTGCAACTTATTACATCTTTATTTTTACATTTTCAAAGAACCTGGAATTAAAGCACGCATAAATTCATGCTGGCTTAATTTTACCAAACCTCGTAATAATTTCATAGAATATACATTATTTTACTTTAAAAAAATGACATAGAATATACATTATAATTTCGAAAATATACACATTATATATTTATATAATTCTTTTTATCAAGAATGACAAAGAGTATGCATGTTTTCATTTTCAAGTGACAATGGCATTTTAGTACCCTTAATTAAAAGAGGAATGTTTGTTTATAGTGTGTACATGGATCCTTTTCAACCAATCAGTAAAATCTATATTTTTCCATGTATATTTTATTATTTATTATATATATATCACTTTTCTAATTTACTAGATAGATCTTATCTTATGACATGCAGAATAGTCTTATTTCTCCGACCATTGTTCATTTATATTAAAATGGCGCATAGAGTCGGTGAGAAAAGGTATATCGTTCAAGTTTAATCAGTCATGGTTTCAAGTTCTTTCTTTCAATAATTTGGTCATGGATGTCTAGAACTCTTTCAGACTCTCCGAGAACGGGTCGGCAATGGATTTCATCTCACATAAATTAAAACTACTTAAAATTCAGGTCAAAATATGGGAGTGGCAAAAGAAGGATGCTATATTACAGGAATTGAAAGCCCTAATTGAAGTTTACCACTTAAGGTCGAGCTGAACAACTATTAGATCAGCTAAAAAAATTGGAGGCCGAGAAAAAGGTTATATTGGAGATTCAGGAATCCTCGTGGAGACTAAAAAGAAGGGCTATTTGGAAGGGTATCGTAATACTAAATTCTTTCACCACTATGCAAACAAACTGAGAAATCAAAATGCTATATGGCATATCATGGGGGTCGATGGTGAAATTGTATATTGTGATGCTAATATATTAGGGAAGCAATTACATGGGGATTCTGATGTTGATGCTGGGAAGGGGATCCCGATTGAAGATCTACTCTGGGGAAAAGGACTATCCCACTATATTTGATGCCGAGGAAAACTAGCAATTATACATATAACCTGTCTAGATGGATGAGCTCCATTCTATATTAAAATATTTTTCCAGAGACAAGTGTCCGGGCCTAGATGGCTGGACGATGGATATTTTCTTACAATTTTTTGATCTTATGAAATGTGTTGCTGGAGATGGTGGAGGAATCTCGGATTCATCGCTCCATTTTGGGTATTATCAAGTCTACCTTTATTTCACTTGTCCCAAAGGTATCTACCCCATTCACCTTCTCAAAATTCTAGCCGATGTCTGTGCGTAACATCACATACAAACTCATTTCCAAGATTATAGCGAAGCGGATCAAAGTTTTCCTTTTAGTTCACATTTCTGCAGAAAAATTTGGCTTCCTCGGTTACAATTTGGAATGTTCTCATACCATGTTAGAAAATTTAGAAAGAACACAGAAACTGAAAAGAACAGGGAATTTATTGTCCCCAACAACACAGTTTACACAATAATACGCAGAAATAAAGAAATAAACAATGACAACATAGTTATGGCATAAAATAGAAGAATAGAGCCACGCAGATATAGAAACCAAAGAGAATTTCTATATTGTTCTTCTGCTTCAGCAGACTTTTACAACTTCTTCTAACTCTCCAAAAACATAAGAAAAAAATCCCACTTAATACAAAATGTGGAGCTTTACAATTGAATGCAAATTCAATGCTTGGACGGACTCATATGTGCAAATCGTCCTTATGCTGTGTTTTTGGCATTCTTCATTAAAACAACGTACAAAACATAAATTGTGGGACCTGAAATTCTTTTGGTTTTAGCTATGAAACTTCATTGCATATCACATATCTGTGATGTCAAAACTTAAGTGAGCGCTATTCTCTTGAGCTTGTGATTTGCGATGTGTAGTGGTACTATCGCATCGCAACATAAAACAAATAACCTATGACAACTTAATTAGAAAACTTAAGTTCTTGCGATTGCGATGTGCGATGGCGATATTGCATCGCATCATCGCAAGGTTCGGCGAGGAGAATAAAACGTAAGGCCTAAAAAAAATGCGAAGTGCTAAATGGTGGTAAGTGCAAAAAAAGCGAAAAGGTAAGGGAAGGGCGGAAATACAAGGTTTGTTGTAGAAACTATAATGCGTAAAGGTAATGCGGGTCCCACCAAATCGCATCTACGGTAATATAAGATTGTGGTAATATGTTAAGTGAAAAAGTTTAAAACATTTCGAATGCAAATCTGTGGGCACACAGTAGGTATACGATGAGAAGGGAATTTAAACGCAGTATGGTGGCCGGGTCACTGTTTTTTTCTAAACATTGATCTAAAGAGAAAGAAACCGTGTGAAATAAGGTAAGCTTGTGGATATGAGTTTCTTTTTGTCCTTCTTCTGTAAAACACATTAAATTGTAAGTATCGCTGCTGCTTGTTTTATTTATGCCAGTGGTTGGGAGTTAAATTCCAACACTCCCCCTTAATCACAATGGCCGCCATCGACCATTCCCAAACATTCTCTGAGATAAATTTTTTTTTTATGTGCCAATGGCTTTGTGAATATGTCTGCAAATTTTTTCTCTGAATTGCAACGCTGTAACACAATTTCAGCATTGTTAACTAATTCTCTTATGAAATGATATTTAGCATCGATGTGTTTTGTCCTCTTGTGGAAAACATAATTCTTTGATAGTGCAATTGCTGAGCTGTTATCATAGAAAATAGTGGTTTATTTATCTTCTTCATGACATAAATCCCGCAACATCCTTCTCATCAAAACTGTTTGACATGCTACTGTTGGAGTTGGCGTTGGCTTGTTGTTCTGGATATTGAACCTCTTTCAAATCTCTACAACATACTTTGCTTGAGAGATAAAAATTCCATTTTCTGTTTGTTTCACTTCTATGCCCAAAAAATATCTTAACAACCCCAAGTTAGTCATTTCAAACTCACTTTTCATGACTGCTTCAAAATCAACGATGAGAGAATCATCACTACCTATAAAAATCAAATCATCTACATACAAAAAAATAATAAGAATATTACCTTCATTTTATTTTATGTAGAGAGTAGGTTCACCATCACATTTGTCGAACTCATTTTCCATCAGGTAAGCATCTATTCTGCCATGGAATGCACGCGGTGCTTGCTTCAACCCATAAATAGCTTTCTGAAATTTACACACCTTGTGCTCTTAGCCTTCTACCTCATAGCCAGGAGTTTGTTCAACAGACACCTCCTCTTTCAGCACTCCATTCAAGAATGCTGACTTCATGTCCATTTGATACACTTTCCATTTTTGTTGTGTTTCTATTGACAACATTGTCCACACTGTCTCCATCCTTGCAACTGGTGCAAAGGTTTCCTCATAGTCTCTTCCATGTTGCTGCTTGTAGCCTTTGACAACTAGCCTTGCTTTGTGCCTTTCTATCTTGCCTTCAATGTTTCTCTTGGTCTTATAGGTCCCCATTTCACTCCAATGACTTCTTTTCCTTGTGGAAGGTCCACTAACTCCCATGTTTCATTCATTTCTATTGATCATATTTCTTCATTCATTGCTTCAACCCATTTATCTTCTTTGACTGCATATTCAAAATGTATTGGATCATCAACATGAAAAAATAATGCAAATAAAGAATTCAGACCAGCACTATTATCAACTTCTTCTTGCTCATAAATTTCACTTAAATTTCCGAACTTTGGTCTTCTTATACTTGTTGAAGATGAGCTTGGTGTTGAGCCTGAAGTAGAGGGAGTTGCAGAGCTTTCTAGTGTGCTTGGAGAAGCACTTACTTGATTGCGCAATCTTGTCCTATTACTTTCTTGTGGTGTGCATTGTTGAGCTTCAGTGGGTGGAGGAGGAGCCACCATTGAGCAATTACTTGCAGCAGTCAATTCCTCTTTGTCTTCATGTGACATACATGTCTTCACTTTGATTATATTCTCTACACTTCCATCCCATGCTTCCTCTTTTATGAACTGAACATCTCTGTTGATTATTACCTTATTGGTTAATGGATTGTAGAGCTTGTATGCCTTGGATTCATCACTGTATCCAAGAAATATACATTTCTGTATCCAAGGAATTGATGTGAAGGAAGCATGGCAGAAATTGTGGCATGCCTCTCCAAATGATAGGATTTGTAACCTACCTCTGCTAGTTGCATGGGGAACATCGATAGCAAGAAATATAATCATCTTCCATGAAAAATCCTTCCCTGTAAACCTCTTAGCAGTTGAAGGAGCCTCCATTTATGAATACATCCCTCTCTCGCCCCAACCCCACCAACCCTGAGTCATCAAACAAGAAAAAATCAGAGGGGATATTCTGTGGGCTTACTTCGACGGGGCATTGGACCCTCAAAATAGATGTGGGGAAGGCCTCTATATTCATGTACCCTCTAGGAAAATCCTTAAAGCTTCACTTGGTCTTGGTCACGGGACCAATAGTTTCACAGAATTAAAAGCTCTTCACTTACTGCTATGCTGGCTTTCATCCCTTGAGATGAGAGAAGTCCAAATTTTTGGGATTCTATGAACATCATTAAATAGTTCAATGGATCTTAGAGATGCCAAAATTTCATTCTATCTACTTTTAATGATGAGGTGAAACTTTTAAAATCCTATTTTAACCAGATAAATTCCTGTCACATTTACAGGGAACAGAACAGTGAAGCAAACCTCCTATCTAAGGGTGGCGCTCGTCAAGATATGGGGCACTAGGTAGCTGTAGCAGTCAATGGAGGTGAGATCTAAGGGATCGATCAACCTCATTTTCCTCGTTAATTTCCGGGTGCTTACTCTTACTTTTTATGATACTTCAGTTTTGCTTGAACTTTTAAGTTATGTCTGTTTATTTTCTTTCAAAATAATGAATATGTCTAAACTAAATATGTCTCTGTTTCGGATTGTTTTCCTCACTGAGGATATCTGGGAGACAGGGTTTTCTTTGTTTAAACATTATGCTATAGAAAACTTAAAAACTGGATCAGTGCCTACCATCGAGTTTTTGTTTCTTTTGATGATATCAAAATAGACATAGTCTGTTTTCATCCCTGTTTCGAGGTTTCTTGCCTAATAGAATGGGAAGCCCGGGGGCTGGATGGAGATGTCATTTTATGAATTTTGACAAAGCTGGGAGGATTGATGTACATATCCCCTCATCAATTGCAACTCCATTTTTCCTTTGTTTTAAAAGAGAAAAGAAAAACATGGTTCTTTGAATGCTACATGCATATACTATGTAACCTTCTACTTTTTAATAGATGGTTCGATTTTTTGTTTGGAAAAAAAAATATGAGATAGTTGAATATGATTTAGTAGTAAAATATAAAATTTACAAATAATTTTTTTAGGTTTTTAAGTTTATAATTCCAAAATCTTATTTAATAAATTACCAAAATTTAAAATAAAAAATACATAATATGTGTGTTTAATTTTTTTTTAGCAATTCTAAAATATTTATTAAAATGGAAATAGAAATCTTTATGTTACATATACATATATACATATAAAGTGTAGATATTCAAACTTGGAAAATAAAATCTCATATTTAATGAATATACGTAATGTATTTTTTAAATAAAGTGTTCATAAAATAAACTGCAAAATACATGAAGATTTCAATATACTAAAATTCAAAAATACATCAATTTTATCAAATAATATTTCAAATTTATAATACAACTAAGACTAACCATTTGATAGCACTAAGAAACCGGTCTAATAACATCATAATGATACTACAGATTATAATACCACATATATTTTTAATTTCATTCTCTTCTACTACTATTATTATTATTATTTTTTTAAAGTTTATTTTAATAACGCCATTACACTTATTCAGGAGATTTTAAGAATAGGATCAAGAGAAGAGAAAGTAAATTGTAGACATAAGGACAGGTACCCCTTTGTTACTTCACATTGATGCCTTTGTTAAGGTGAGCCACCCTTATCTCCCAAGCTAGGAGGTCTTCAAACCTTAGCCCTACTATATTGACAAATTTCAAAAGTAACTTAAAAGCATCCAAATTTTATAATAAAATGCAATTTAAAATATAATTTAGAAGCATCTACATTTTATGAGTGGACATTCGACCCATCATTAATATTCTTTGAAAATGGCTGTAGTTGACACATTTCTAAAATCCAACATAGTTTATGCTCTTATCTTGGGTGGAGTGTTAGTAAATAATACAATAAATGATAAATTGGAAATAAGTAATCTTATGAGCGGTGTTTTTAGTGATTGATGAAAAAAAGGTTTGAACGTAAAATATATTAAAATAAATGAGAAATACATGGTAAAAAATATTTATCCTAATTTTGTGTTAATTTCCTTCAATGTAGAATATAGATTTTTGATATATACAAACAATGATATATCCTATTTTGGTGTTGTTCATTCTTTATTTATTGGTATTAAAAATTTCATTTCTAGCTTTTGGAGCTAAGGGGAGAAAAAGGGAACATTGGCCCTTATATATCACATCCACAACAAACATCCACAATAATGATCAAGGCACCACCTTCATTAAATAGCTGTGTTGCAAAAGAACTTTCATATTTTTTGTAAACTCACGGCACCTCCTAAATTTACTCACAATGAGGATACTTCACATACCAATTTACAAAATCAGGTCTTGAAGTAGTAACAACAAATCATCATGCAACAAAAGATTTAAGTTATTTTAGGGTTGGAAGAGAAAATTTATGATCCAATTCTTCATAGATATTCGTCTAGATCCTTTAAAATGCATTGGTACCGTACAATAACTAATGCAATATCATATCGTCAAGGTCAACTCTTGACCTCTAGAATGTTGAGCAAAACTTCACTAAAGAGAGTAGGTTCCCTTAAGTTAAACTAGAATATAATATTATGGATTTGTTACCCCAAACCATAATGTAATCAATGTTTAAAGCTTGTGTTAGTCAATCGAAACAGCAACTATAATTCCCTCTGTTGGCTTGATCGCACAGCCAGAAGTAAAATCTCATACGTGGACAGATCCTCTGCTCCTTTCGTAAATAAGCGTCTGAAGGAGTTAAATTGGGATTTGAAATAAATGGGAAGATTCATTTTCCAAGTATTTATGTCACCCTTTAGGCATGATTAAGGGTTATCCACGATGAAGGAGAGACTAAACTATGTGAATTTAGGAGATTTGAGTGGTCAATTATAAGTCAATGATTTTAGTTCTAAAAACAGAAATTATATACATAGTTTGGTTGTAAGAGAATTGTGTGTTTATGATTTTGAGTAGTTCATGTATCTCTCTGATTAATGTGTTTGTTCTCTATTCAAATAAAAAGTAGCATTTTAAATGAAATCAATATCTCTTCATGTACTTAGATATTTTAGGATTATAATATCTCCTAATTCACAATTACATGTGTATTTATTTCAATATAAGATCAACCTCTACGTATGTATGTTATTTTATAATTTCGAGGTAAATATAAGTATTTCAATAGAAGGTATGTAATATATCAATTATTAGTGACCAATTTGGTGGTTTTCTACCATAATTCAAGGTTCCTAGAGTCATGTTCTCAATACCGAGTTAGGCCTCGCCTTACGTTTGTTTCATTTCAAACTTCTAAAGTCCTAACACCAAATACCTTAATTGGAATTAGATGGGAAATGATTCTTTTACATAACATTCTAATAATACTACAAAGAAACATATCCATTATTTTAATTAAAAGTTACGTTGTGAGTATCCTAACACCACATATGTAAACACCCCACCATATCCATCATAAAGTGTTCGCTTACAAATCCACCTCCTGCACTGTTAAGGAAGTGGGATATTTTTCTTTCTTTTTTTGAAAACTTTCTATCGAGTTGTCAAAAATCAATTTATATGTTACCATCACCTTCATCTCGATGATATATTTATGGTGATATAAAATTTCACCCAATTTGGACTCTTAGATCTCAAGTTCTACTCCTTTTAAGTTCTATTAATTAAAAAATTATGATTTCCGTCGTTTTTGCCACATGGTTCCCACGTTCCCTTGACGTGGCATATCAACCTGATATAATTATGTCTTGGTGTCAAGTGCGACCCATACGCACCTCCATTCACATGGCTATGTTGTAAAAGGGGTTCAATCACTATGCGACCCCATGCCATAAATTATAATTATACATCAAATGCTCTTATATATTTATGTTTGGGAACTCATAATGTTTTATATAATATATGATCATAGACCCATACCTATTTCATATGTGTAGTAACACGACTTATAAACATTTATGCTATATATCTAATTCATCGGTGCTCATATGTATCATATATATATATATATGGGGCTTATTACCATCCTCATTTGATAGACTTGAAGCAATAGGGAAGATCAATGCCGGGCAGGGGCTTGACTCCCCTTTCCTGACGTCACCGGGAGGGAGGCACACTCGGATGTACATCGTTCAAGATTGATGCTCATCCAAAGACTTTGTGGTAGTAGGACCCTACCCCTCCCTTGTTGGAATCATAGGGAAGGAGGCCCCACCATGCTGCCCTACCATCAATTTCTTTTTGTGATCCCCATTTTCCATTTCATTAGGTGATCACCCTCGGTCATGGTGTGAGGTTATATTGGTTATGAATACACACAAAAGGGTAGGTGAGCAATGCGACCAAATCTACCCCCATACTCATTGTTACAATGTTCAAGAATTTATGTATGTCAAATGTATACATATTGCAATCCAAGTATATATGACACAACCACCATGTCATGGTGTGTACATGTCCAAAGTGCACTACATATTCTTTACATATGAATTCAGATAACCGTTTTTCCATGATGGGCACATATCCCTCTTGCACCACATATAAATTTGATATGAATATACATAATTCTATATTAACCCTTAATCCATACCTTAGACCACACCATATGATATGGCGGTGACAAGGTTCGGAAAAAGTACGAGTCAGAGGTTAGACCAACCTTTGTTGATAGCCATCACCTTCGTCATGTCACGACTGACCCCGACCTCCAAACCCCATCATTACACATGCAAGTTTAGGTCAACCTCAACCATTTATCAAAACCGTGAGTTTGTCCCAACCTCCACTTACTCAACAGAACCATAGGGTCAACCTCAACCCCGTCCTTATTCATAAATATTTGGTTATGCACTTGGTCACGAAGGATGGAAGAAGGGAGTTAGAAAATGATAGGGTTCCATATAAAGGCACATCTTGCACGTCATTTCCCATTGTGACATTATGTGGCTGGGTAGTGAATAAGCTAAGGAAACCATCTAAGCATGGTTACCCCATGGACATGTAAAAGTTGTTTTATCTTAATCCTCAATTGCCAATTGAATTTTATTATATCCACTAAAACCACCAAGAAATGAAAATTATTTTTTCCCTCCTAAAGTATCTCGCACTTTATCAAAAAAAGGTAGTGGGAAATGATCCTTTAGAGTATCTTTGTTTAATTCTTGATAATCTATGAATACTCTCCACTTTTTGTTCTTCTTAGGAATAATCACCAAAGGTGAAACTCATTGGCTATCTGAAATTAGATAAATTAAATTCATGTTAAGAAACTCTTGTAACGCGTCTTTAACAATTTATCTCAGACTTGGATTCATCCTTCTCTAAGCTTCTCTCATTGGTTTGGAATTTTCTTCAATATAAATATGATTCATACATGTATTTGGATCAATTCCTTTCATGTCAATATATTCCTATTTAAAATGCAGAGGAATGTTTTTGTAGAATATTTATCAATTTTCTTCTTTTGAAATTCTTCAGAGCTATTACTAATGTTTAATGTTTTTCCTCGATAAATTTTTATCAAAGAACTACCAAACATTTCCATAGAATTCAATGATATTTTGGATTTTCTAGATGAAAAATATTCAATATTACAATGTTCTTGAAAAATTTAATCTAGCATGTGCACACAATAAATGTGTTCACAATATGAAAAAGAATCATGATTACTCATTAAATTTACTAATTGATCCTCCTCATCATTTAGTGAAATATTTAATACTAGTTGAATGTTTTCAAAGTCTTCATCATCATCATATTTAATCCAAAATTCATTTTCTACTTCATTTATTTTTTTTCCAGGTGGATATAATGTGAATTGATTAGTAGAGTTTTCATAAAAGATGAACATATCACCAGTTATATAAATCATGAATGCATCAGTTGTAGTTAACCATGGTCTACGAAGGATCAATGAGTGTCCTCCTACATTATTTTTGGGAGTTATATCATAAAGTCGGCTAGATACGCCCATGAATCTAAGGATAATGATACATATTCTAATATAACATTAGGTTTGATAACAAATATATCATCTAATTGCTATAAAGTTGGGGTATATTGAAGATTAGTTAACCTTAATTTATCCATGGTATTCTTACTCATGATATTGATAGATGCACCTAAATCAATAAAAGTGTTTGGAAGTTCAATACCATTGATGTGGAATTTTACAATGGGGCTACTTGGATCTAAATATTTTTGAATGATTGGTTTCCCCATCATAATATCTGCAATTTTTCTTAATAATTGAATATTTTTAATTCCTTTTGTTTTTCTTCCTAGTTTCTTGATGCATAACTCTGTTTTTTTTACACAAATGGGTATTTCCTTTAGAGCATGAACCAAAGGAATTTTGTTGCAAATAGTTTTCAATTCATATAGCATATTATAATCAAGTAAAATTATTTTTCTTTATATTCCTTTATCAATTTGAAGTCTTTATGTAAAGGGAGGATTTTGTAAAGAAACAAAAGGTTATTCAACTATAGGAATTATATGAGTTTTTTTACTTTGTTTTCATCTAATTGTGTAGGAATATATTCCTTTGGAGGTGTATTTTCTTGATTAGGAGATGCCTCCTTTTTAGTAAATTTATCCTCCTTATATTCCGGGATGAAAACTGGTGTTGTTTTCTTTTGCAAAACCAGACCAAATTTAAGTTAGACATCATTTATACTTAGAGAAGCTACCATAAAATCTTAAAAAATTTTACCCTCAACATTATAGATGGGTTTATGAGGTGTTTTATTATTCATATTAGGGAATGGTTATGTAGGTAGTTGGTTAGATTTATGAGGAGATTGAGTGGATGGTAATGGATGGGGTTAACTAGGTTGTGGTCGTTGGGGAGGAGAATAATAGTGAGTTTGGTATTGAGGGTATGGTTGTGTGGTTGTTATGAAAAACACCATCAAAAATTTTATCTACACTTGAATTTTGGAGGCTATTGTGGATCTTGTGATCGGTCGTTCCATGGTCACTTCTTGATTGGTCAAATTCACTTTCTCACACATGCTTAGATCACATTAAGTTGACGAGCACGTTATTTTACGGAAGATTGAAAAATCATGGCACATTCCATCAAGGCAGTGCATGTGTAATGTTAAACCCATGTTGATAGTCAGTGCACACCGTTATTGACAGTCCCTCACTTTTGGCTGCGTTTATACTTCTATTTTAGTGAGTTTTTCAAACTATCACTTTTACGCACTTTCGATTTTGCAAGTGTCACTTTCGTGCTTTAGAATATCACTTTTTATTTTATTTCACTTTAGTTAGTGTCATTTTCATGTTATCCTCACTCTAGCATGTTTCACTTTCATTGTCGTTCGCGTATCACAAGTGCCATTGACCCTTTTCTCTTCATATAGGAAATGTCGTCTTTTGGCATATGGAGTGTCACATGGTGCACATAAGCTAGTTTTGGTGTGTTTCAAGGGGTAATATTTGCGTTAATGAGTTATACTTACGATGTAAACATGTATTGCACTCATTCCCAAAGTTTCAAGCATTGTCATAGAAGTGTCGTCACGTTCGTCACAAAGTGTATCTTTGGTGTCACACTTGTCGTAATTTGTCGCAAAGTCGTCACACTGAGGGAAGTGTGTTTTGGATGATATATGTTGTGTCTTCAAGTGTTCAAAGTGTGTTATCACAATCAAGTCTTGTCACTCTTCACATAAGTTTCACAGATCCCACACTTAGTAAAATTTGGAAAAATTCCCAACCAAGAAAGCTAGCCTCATCCAACCCTCTTGAACTATGCATTGCATAGTCTCAACCTTGAAGTTGCAACCCTACCTCTTAGCATTGTGCAATGCACAGTTACTCCCTTCTAGGACTATGCACTATGGAATCACAATGCCTGACCCCTTGTGGTCCAAAATTGTGCAATCTTTCTCTTTAGCCAGGCCTGAGCTACACATTGTGGCATGTCAGTCATCAAGCCCAAACCTTGAGCTCTTCACAATTACACAATCACCTTGCCTCCTATGCATTCCGAAACTGCTCAGTGGGAAAAATCAGTACTCAAGTCAATAGGGGATTTTTGAGCTATAAAGTGGGCCTCCTAAGGAAATGATAAAATAATAGTGGAGATAATAAAATAAAATAAAATTACATCATCAAATTTTATAGGGAAAAAAGAAAATACTATTTTTTCAACTCGTATTTTCAACTTATCATCCAATGGGTTTACTTAAGTTTCGAGCGAAAACACTTGTTCGATTCAGAATTTGATTCCTCATCCAAGGAGTAACCATGTTGCATACTTTTGATGGACCCTACTACATTAAAAATGAGAAATACATGAAATACATGATTGAAATCATGTTTTTTCTTGTATTTCTTATTTTTCATGTAGCAGGGTCCATCGAAAGTATGCAACATGGGTACTCCTTCACTAAGGAATTAAATTTTGCATCAAACAAGTACTCCCACTTGAAATTTTAATAAGACCTTATGGTGATAAGTTAAAAGTATGAGTTGAAAAATTAGATTTATTATTTTATTATTTTTTAATATTTTTACTTTTCTTCTCCAAAAATTGTGAATAATCCCCCATGGTTGACATCATCATCTTGAATCCTATTGGTTCTTATAAAGTTTATTTTGGTTGTAAATTTTTCTTAGGAGGCCCATGTTAGACCTCAAAATTCCTCTAATGCCCTTAGACTAGTTCCCTCAAGTCCCTAACTGCGCAATATTTTTTCTGAGTCGTAGCCTAGAATATGCATTGCATAGTCTCAAGGCTCAGTCTAGGATGTTGAGCCCTTGAGTCCCTCAACTGCGTAGTACCTCTTTCCAAGCCTCTATAACTATGCATTACGTAGTCTCAAGGCTTAAGCCACCAACCTGAGTGCTTGAGTCCCTCTGTTGTGCAATAATTTAACCTTGGCCATCTTAAATTGTGCATTTTGTAGCCTCAAACCTTATTCTGGGACCTTCACCTCTAGAACCATGCAATCCCTGAGTTAGTCACTCAACCAGTCACCAATTCAAACCCTAACAAGTTATTTCATTAAGCATATTAGGCTATGGGTTTATCGGACTGATGTTGTATTTTCGTGGGTGGATTGCAGTCATAGTTATTCTATTATGTCCTGAGAGGATTATAATGAAGGAGATGGAGAATGAGTCCATGTTAGAAGACACCTAAGTAGTTGAGGGGATAAGATGATCATCAGGAAAGCAGACAAAGGAAAACTAGATTATAATATAATATCAAATATCAGGACCACATGAAGACTCCATCTGATTCACAACCCTTTGGAGGGAAGATATGAAGAACAAATCATATCTCTAATGAAGACAAAGTAGTAAGAAGAACATCATGGCACTACTACGTCATCATGCAATCCATGCCATCAGTGTCATGTCATGTCATGTCATGAGTCACCATGTGCCACACAATTTTTGTGTATTATTTAAATTTATATTTGAAAATTTATTGTAAATTGGAAGTCCAAATGATATGTATGGAATTTGAAGAGTCCTAAAAATTCAAAAAGTCATGGGAAGTCAAATAGTCATGAGGGTAGTCAAAGTATCACAAGGAAAGTGAAGCATCACCCCCTTCACTGATTATATATACACCCTCATTGTATGAACAAATGAATTTTCACCTTGGCTCCTCCAACAAGGATTTAGAGAGACAAGCCAGTTCTTTTGGGGAGCAAGGAGTGGCTCCAATGGTCCACTATTGGAGCTAGTTGTGTTTGTTGTATACATGTGCCTTCGAACATTTAATTAATATATGAAGCCTAATGGCCAACACGTCCTTTGATCTAGAATTATGCAGGAACACAATAAAATACAAAAATAAACATAAACGTGGAGATGCAGCAGGAATAACACTTCATTTCATTAATATCAAATACTGAAAAATTCTTACAGACAGAATGGAAAATAGACTATCTTGGGCGATGGTAGCTTATCTTTGAGAAGAGATGTGGTGTCTACATGCATATGAAATGTGTTACAATGAGTCTCAAGGGCCTTTTTATTATTGAAAAACACGGGAAAATCTTAAACAATGAAATCCCTAACCCCAGGAGATGGAACACCAAGAGTTTGTGGGCCACGCTGGGGTTAGTTGGGCAGCCAACTTCAGGGGGTCGTAACTTGGTCATATTATCTTTTTTTGTGCATATGATATATCGTAGGAAAAATATATATGAGAACTATAGGATTCGCCATAGGCACTTCTCTATGGCAATGGGTCTGCTGCAAACCTAAAAAAATGTCATTTTGCTTCAGAAGTTTAGGACCCCAAAAAAATGATAAAAATAGTAAATGTTATTATAAATAAGGAAATAAATGAAACCAAGTGGAGTTCTAGGTGGAATAGGTGGGTGGACACCAATATCCACCCAGATCATTCCTCCCCCCTTAGGAAGCAATGGTCCCCATTGCATGCAGAGCCTCCATGACGTGAGGAAATTTCTGTTGAATCTGGTCCCTAGTGAACTACTTTCCCTAGTAACATGGTTACTGATGAAATAGGTAACTGAACTGGTAACTACCTTTTTTTGGTAGCAAAAAAAACACCCGATTTTGAAAAGTGGTGATGCAGAATCACCTGTTTCTTTTTGTGTGCATATTTTTGACACTTTAATATTTTTATTTATGAAGTATGAATATTTGTTTTAAAATGTTAGTGATTTTCATGCTAATTTTGAAACGTATTGATGCAGCATCAACCTTTTTTTTAGAGTGGTGATTTTCATGTTGGTAATAAAACATAAAAATAAAATAAGAACCCAAGACAAACAAAACTCGTATAAAATAAATATATATATATATATATATATATATATATATATATATATATATATATATATATATATATATATATAAATAAAAAAACTAAATAAAAATGTAAAAAAAAACAAAATTAACTTGTAAAAAAAAAAAAAAAATTAAACTAAAATAAATAAATAAAACAAAAAAAAAACAAAAATATTCGAAAATTATATTAAAAAAATGAGAAATATTAAAAAAAAACACATAATTTAAAGAAAAAAACAAAAATTGAACCAAAAAAATAAAAAGAACTTTAAAAACATTTTTTTTAAGTTATTAAAAAAAAACCATATAATTAAAAATAATTTAAATAGAAAATTAAAAAATAATTTAAATTACAAAATTAAAATTAAAATACAAAAATTAAAATTAATTAAAATTTAAAAATTTAAATTAAAAAAAAATAATAATAAGAAAAATTATAAATATATATATATATATATATATATATATATATATATATATATATATATATATATATATATATATATATATATAATTGAAAAAGAAAATTAAAATAAAAAATTTAAAATAAAAAAAACTACCATTAAAAAACAAAAAAATGAAAAAAAACATTTGCAAATAATTAAAAAACAAATATATATAAATTTAATGTTTTTTTTTTTAAAATTGATGATGATGATGATGGTTAACGTCCACTGAGACCAGTCTTTGGTCTATCGGACCTAAAGAAAAGAGTTATTTAATTTGATTTAAGATTTTATTCCTATGATAAAAAAAATTGGAGAGAAGCCTCCCCAACTCACTATAATTTTGACATCTTAAAAGGTGGAGTCTGATGTTCTTTTTAGCACAAGGGGAGTTTCCAAGAGGAAATCCCACCCTCATCATCGGGGGACTTCGAGCGCCCATTTAGGAGAGGTTTTTTAGAGCTTCATTCCACTATCTGACATCAAATCAATCTTCCTCCTTCATCAGTAGTGCAGTCTCCCTAAGGAATTATGTTATTATGCAGGGCAGTTGTAGTGGAGGGTCAAGTACCCAAGTTGGTGAGCCTATTTTCTAGTGAGGGGAGCAACCCTTCATCTGGGAGACCTATTGGGAGGTTCCTTGAGCTTCATTTCCACCATCCGGCATCAGGCCAAGCTTCATCCATCTTAAATAGTGTAGTCTCCTTCATAAACTGCATTATTTTTTAGGGCAGTTGTAGTGGAGGGCTTAGTGCCCAAGTTTGTGAGTTGGATTTCCAGTGACGGGAGCAGCCCTTCATCTGGAGGATCTATTGGAGGAGTGTCAACAATTTTTATATCAGATCATCCACCTCCTAGTAGTCGCCTAGTTTCAATCCGTTATTCAGCCCTAGGGCTACAACTTTCATATGGTGTATTTCTGGAAGCCCCTTCTGGGTTGTCTTGGATTGGTGCTAGAGAGCCTAGATCTTTGATCCTGACATTTTCTAAGCATTATATCAGCAGTTATTTGTATTTTCAGTTTTACCCTGCAATTATTCTCCATAGGATTGCACAGTCATATGTCCTCCGACATTTTACGTAGCAGCAAGATTTCATATTTTATGTACTGGGTCAATTGAGGCTTGTTTTGCCTAGCATGAGTGTCATTTTCCTAAAGATCTTGTACTCCCGTTTCTGTTATAATGTGTAATAAAATGGCTCTATGATATGCTCCTATTTTTATGTTGAGATTCTACTTCATTTTTCCATTTTAATGTTCTATATTCCTGTTTTTCCTAATTTGTAATTTTATAGTGCTATCATAGTATAATCTTGGCTCAGCCTGTGTAGTACAAAAAACTATGTCATCATAATAAGGAGAGCCTCTCACAGAGCGGGAGAAGAAGTATCTTCATAGAAACCTAAGATATCATTATACCGACAACAAATAAGACAAAGGCAAAACTCCAATATCGGGAGAGATGGATGAAAAGGAGTTTCCCAAGCTTCTTCTCCAAACCTTGCAAGATATTTCCAGATAAATCAAGGAGATGAGGATGGAGAGACATAAAGATCCCCTAGAGGTTTTCTACATGGAGAAAGCTTCATAAGTTCACATTATTGGTATGAACAATAAGTAAGGCGACAAGTTTCCCAACGCTCCACTATGCCTACATTCCTAGCAATGGCGAATGGAGGTGGGGGACCCCAAGAACAGGAGACTCTTGAAGACTATTTTCTGGAGTATGATTCTCAATATTAGAGATTCAAAGATAATTTGAATTTTCAGAAGTTTGTTCAGATCGAGGACAATAGGAGACCTTGAAATAACAATAGAAGTGGAGGGTACATGTAGAAAAATTATCTGCAGTGTACTATGGGTAACTTTTTTCTGCCTGCTTTTGATGGGTCATCCAAGTGCACAACCAAGTTTTGGGAGGATAAAATAGACATGTATTTTAATTTGAACCCTGTATTGGAGATTAAATCCATTAAAATAGCAGCGTTACACCTTGAAGGTGAGGCAGATGATTGGTGGTTTCACGGTCTTTCTACAATGGGGCATGCCAATGTGACTGCATATTCAAAGTTCACTCAGAGGTTAGTATAAATATTTGATCGAAGAGACCCAGAGGAACCTTTTATTGAGCTAGAAAAGCTCAAGAATTCAGGTAACCTAGAGACCTAAATCTATGAATTTCTAAAACTTTTCGTCATGGTGCCAAATTTATCTACAGCTAGGAGGGTTTATATGTTCATTGATGGGCTAGCAGAGCCTCTGCATGGGTTGGTAAAATCCACTAAACCAACTACACTTCAAGATGCTATTGAGAGGGCTAGATATTTACAAGATGCTTTGGCAAGGGCAAGAGCTCTATTTCAGCAAAGGACCACGTTTCAGTCAAAGGGAAAAGATGTGAAGGTTCTTCCCTCAAATGAGAACCAGAACAAAGAGCCTCGTAGTGATGATGTTGGAAGAGACTTGAAGAGGAGGAAGCTTTGCTTCACATGCCAAGAAAAATGGGCATTAGGGAATCAATGTGCTATAGGAAAGGCACACTATATTGAGGTATTCTCTGATAGTGAGGAGGAGGAAGAAGAGGAGCCAGAAGGAGACATCAATGATGTGATAGTAGAGGAGGATCCACCACCACCACGGGGTGGGAATGGGACGTTTTCTCCATTTGGAGGGGCCCTTGAATCCTTGCGAGGAGTACCCAAGTATCTGACATTGAGAGTCTGAGGTACCATTCAGGGGCAGTGCGTATTAGTGTTGATTCACAGTGGGGCTACCCACAATTTTATTGATGCTCAGTTACTGGAAAGAAGAACAATACCCATTGATGATTTTGAGGGATTCTTAGTTTTGGTTCCAGGAGCTAGGATCATGCAGTGTATGAAGTATCTTTCGACATTGTCTGAAACCTTAGGGATAGACACTTTGAATTATCACTTCTTTGTGGTCGATATTATGGACACCAAAGTGATATTGGGTGTGTAGTGGTTGATTACATTGGGGAAGGTCACCATAGATTGGGAGACATTGCAGATGGAATGGGTAGATTAGAAGAGTAGTAAGAATAATATGATCAGGGTCCTACACACTTATCCACCACCAGAATCCACTCCACCAAGGAGGCCCCCGGACCAAGAGTTAGTTAAATATTTCTCACAACAGGTTGCACCATTCAAATATATGGCTAAGAAGGGAGCCTTGGGTGAGTCTAGCACAGCATAAAGGGCCTATGATAGGCTCAAGGGGGGGATGGATATTTTCTTAGTATCGGTATTACCAACTCTCACCAAGTTTCTTGCGTTGAGAGGTGATGTTTCAGGAGTGGATGATGGCACAATTTTGGTGCATAGGGACTGCTCCACAAACTTTGAGATGATTTCATATAATAAGGATATTTCCATATATGGTAAGGGGTTGTTGGCACTCATACATGCATTTTACAAACTCAGGAAGTTTTGGAGGAGCAATAGCTTCTAAGCAAATATTGAACACCATAAAATTCAATCTTATCTTGAGAAAAAATAGCTGCAAGGAGGGCATGAAAGGTGGAGTAGCAATGTACCGGCATGTGGCTTTAACATTGAGCATGTCAAAGGGGGGGGACATTGAGGAGACAAGTTCCTTATAACAAAGGCCAGTAACGGTGTCATTTTATAGGATGGATCTAGATTGGGAGTTCAAACTATTGGTGGAGTATTCCAAGGACCACTTCACATGTGAAGTGCTTGATGGGTACGTGAATAATGAGAGGTATAGAGTGATGGATGGAGTTATCTATTACCAAGATCAGGTCTTCTTGGCTAGAGGTTCTAAGATCAAGCAGAAGGTTCTACATGCAGCACATGATTAACTCCTTTCTGGTCACTAGGATTTCATCAGGACATATCAGGCCATTTGGGAGAGATTCTCTTGGGAGGGTCTCAAGGAGGATGTGCTCCAGCATATCAGGATATGTGTATTTTTCTTGAAGAATGAGGAGGGAGACAACCATCTGTAAAGGTTAAAACAACCACTTACATTTCCGAGAAAGAGATGGGGGATAACATCTATGGACCTCATCACAAGCTTGCCAACGGTGCATGGTAAGGTTTGTGCCTTGGTACTTATTGATCAACTAAGAAATAATTTTCATTCCTATGTCATTCATCTATAGTGAATTGATCCATAAGAGGGCAAGACTCTCCTTGGACTTCATGGACTTCTTGGATCCACAATCAGTGATGGGGATGGACACTTCCTAGAAGGCTTCAAGAAAATTCTGTCTTGTTTGGGGTGTACTCAGTTAACAACAAACATTAGTTACTACCCCTAGGCAGATGAGAAGATAGGGGAAGCAAGCAAGTGGCTAGGGAGCTACTTACCACAATGTGTTCCAGTGCAGCAAGGAGCAGAACTTCACTAGTTCTACTTGAGGGACTATTATCACCATCCAATATTTCATATGGAAGTGAGTGTATCTCTATATTTTCCATATGTTGATGATGTTTTAATCACTGTTGTTAGAATGGTTGGGGTAAGAAACGTTCTTTGAACCAAAGATTGGATCCTCTAGAGTTAGGATGTATTTCAGTCCCTTGAAGACAACATTACTACAACTCGAGATCAGCAGGAGTTCTACATAGATCATGGATGGGAAGAGAGACAACGTAGGGTGGACACCTTGGTCTATCCCCACTTTCAACCATATAGACCATTCATATTGCAGAAGAAGGAGATTGAGGAGTTTCTCTATGGGCCTCACATGGTGATCCATCTTGTTGGAGGAATAACACATGGGTTGGAGCTTCTCATTGGGAGTAAAACCTCCAACATTTTTCATGTCCCATGCCTCAATGAGGGCATTATATAGCATATAGTTGTCACCATCGATATTCCCCTACTTTATGATGTGAGCCATTCGGTTTTACCACCAAAGGCTAACTTGTACACTTGGGGGGGGGGGGGGGAACTAAGGGGTAGATTGATTGGAGAACATCTAATTCAGTGGAGGAGCTTATAGGATGAGGATGCCACAGGGAAAGGAGAAGATATTTTGCAACATTCATCCTTGTAGTTTCTTGAGGACAAGCAACATTTGGGAGGGGAGGATTGTAATATTTGTAATTAGCTTTCAACTAGTTGGAATATTAATTTTTGCTTTTGTCATTAATATAGATTAATAAGAGGGTAGGGAGACCCATAGATATCTTTAGTGGTAATAAAACCTCTTTTGATGTGAAAGTGGATCATCTTATCAGTTTAATTAAGCACTTTTATGTGTGAATAAGGTTGAAGCATGTGTATGGGGTCAAGTTTAACCAAATCAACAACGCTGGTATGGAGGTAGTGGAGAGTTATTAAGGGACAACACAGTGTTAGTGAGAGGGAGTCTCCATGAGAGTAACATCTTTAATGAGTGGGACCAAGGGTGAGGAGGCCTACAAAGCATATAAGGAAGGAGATGGCAGCCTTAGGGGGAATTATGATTATTATTTATGTTTGTTCTTTGATGACTTTCTGCATGCTTCAACTGTTTAGCAGAGTTTGTTGTGCTGTTTAGCACAAGGGTGTTTCCGAGCGGAAATCCCACCCTCATCATCGGGGGACTTCGAGTGCCCAGTTACGAGAAGTTTTTTAGAGCTTCATTCCACTATTTGGCATCAGGTCAATCTTCCTCATTCATTAGTAGTGTAGTCTCCCTCAGGAATTGCATTATTATGCAGGGCAGTTGCAGTGGAGGGTCAAGTACCCAAGTTGGTGAGCCTATTTTCCATTGAGGGGAGTAGCCCTTCATCAGGGAGAAATATTGGGAGGTTTCTTGAGCTTCATTTCCACCATTTTTCATTAGGCCAAGCTTCATCCATCTTTAGCCGCGCAATCTCCTTCAGAAACTGCGTTATTTTTCATGGCAGTTGGAGTGGAGGGCTTAGTGCCCAAGTTTGTGAGTTGTCTTTCCAGTGAGGGGAGCAGCCCTTCATCTGGAGGATCTATTGGGGGATTATTAGATTTTTTTATATCAAATAACCCACCTCCTATCAGTTACCTAGTCTCAGTGTGTTATTCATCCCTAGGGCTGCAACTTTCATATGATGCATTTACGGAAACCCCTTCTGGATTGTCTTGGATTGGTGCTAGAGAGCCTAGATCTTTGATCTCGACATTTTCTAAGCATTATATTAGAATTTCTTTGTATTTTCAGTTTTACCCTGCAGTTATTCTCCACAAGAATACGTAGTGATATGTCCTTTGACATTTTATGAAGCATCAACATTTCATATTTTATGTACTAGGTCAATTGCGGCTTGTTTTGCCTAGCTTGAGTGTCATTTTCCTCAAGATATTGTACTCCCTTTTATGTTATAATGTGTAATAAAATGGCTCTATGATATTATCATATTGTCATGTTGATATTCTACTGTGTTTTTCCATTTTAATGTCCTATATTCATGTTTTTCCTAATTTGGAATATTACACTAGGGCGGCGCCTTGGGAAAATATTTTTGGACCCTATTTTAGGTGGTCGGACTAGCTTATGGTTATGTGCATGAGTTTGCACATGGTTTTGGGGCATGATGGTTTTTGGCCCCTGGTATTTTTTAGATCTGTTCAAGGGAACTATTTTTTATCTTCTAATCTGAGGTTGATGAATTGGGGTTTATGGATGCTTCGACATGTATATATATGTGTTGTAACACTAAAAGGAATATAATGAAAAAACCAAGCTGGTAGTCCCAATTTGCGATCCAGGGAAAACTATCTGTATATATATTTTTTATGTTTTATTATCTCACTATTGTTTATTTTATGTTTTTAAGAATTCATTTGCAGATAATTTATGTACATGGTTAAAACCTACATTTGGTATCATAGTTGTTTCAAATTCAAGGGGACGCCTTTGCTGCTGAGGGGTTTTATTCTCAGGCATGTGGTAGACCCTGTTTAGTGCGAGATCTATGGGATGGATTCTTGCGGTGAAAGAAGATGATGAGCAGTGGAAAGATAGAGATCGAGAAATTTAATGGTCAGAGTTTTGAGTTGTGGAAGCTCAATATGGAGGACCTGCTGGTGGATAAAGATCAATGGAACGCGGTAGATCCGAGTACTAAACCAACAACAATGTCAGATGAAGACTTGGTGAAGTTGGATCAGAAGGGAAAGAGCACAATACAGTTGTGCATCTTAGATTTGATATTGTTGAATATATCTGGGGAAGCTACAACGAAGACTTTGTGGGTAAAGTTAGGGACTTTGTACCAATCTAATTCTCTAGTGAATAATTTGTTCCCGTGGAAAAAAAATGTATAACCCGAGGATGAAGGATGGTGACTCGTGACAGAGCATATGAATGCCTCCAATACTGTGGTAAGTTAGTTTTCATATGTTGATATTAAAATCGCAGATGAAGATAAGTGCATCAATTTGTTGTGTTCTCTACCAGATTTATAGGACAGTCTGGTTATTGCAATAGGTAGCAATTTTGATGAAATTGTCTCAAACTTGTTGTCGGAGGAAATGATATGGAGAAATATGAAGGGCCAGAATGGAGATGCCTTATATGTACTAGGAAGGTCCTAGAACATAAACAAAAATATGTTTTTTGAGTGGGATATCTAAATCTAGAGGGAGATATAAATCTTAAGGAAAGCACGTAAAGGTGTGTTGGAAATGTGGAAAGGAAGGGAACTTAAAAAAGGACTGTAGATCTAAATCTCCTGAGAAATGAAAGGGATTTGATGATTCTCCTTCTACAGAGGAAAAAATACCTCAGACAAAGGTGGGGATGTGTATTTGGCTTCTTCTCCAAATACACATGTAGATCATGAGGTATGGTTGATTGACTCAGGTGCATCCTTTCACTTCACTCCCCATAGAGAGTGGTTCTGCGAGTATGAGAATTATGATGGTGGTGATGTATTCATAGGGGATGATAGGAAGGCCATAATCATCGGCCGTAGAAAATTTAATCTAAAGCTACAATGTGGAAGGATTAGAACACTTCTTGGTGTTTTGCATATTCCTGCGTTGGCCATAAATTTGATTTCTCTAAGCAAGATGGATGATGCAGGTGTAAAAATAGTGTTCGAGAAATATACCAGAAAGATGGTTCATGGAGCACTGGTATTAATGTGGGGAGATCGGATTTGGAATCTCTACAAGATTCAGGGTTGAACTATTATTGATGGGTGCAATAGTTCCGTGGCCCCTGAAAGTGGAGCGAAAAGCCTAACGGTCTTTGGAGAAAATATCATGCTATGGAATCAAAGGCTTGGACATATTGGAGAGAAGGGCCTTTGGATACTGCATGGTAATGGTATGGTAGAAGGTATGCCTAATTTCTCTTTGGATTTCGATTTTTGTGAACATTGTTTTTATGGGAAGCAAAATCGGGTGAGTTTTCCTTCTCGTGCTAAGAGGGTGAACAAGATATTAGAGCTTATGCACAATGATGTGTTTGGACCTGTGTCGATTTCATCACTAGGAGAAAAGGACCAAATTAGATAATAAATCTGAAAGGTGTATCTTTATTGGGTGTAAGGATGGTTTAAAAGGTTACAAGATTTGGAACCCAGAAACAAGGTAGGTTATCTATAGTCAAGATGTGGTGTTTGGAGAGGTGAAAGATGTTGTTAAACATGAAGTCTTACCAAAGGAACATGACAAGATAGAGTTGGAGTTGAAGGAGGATGAATAAGAATCTACAACAGAACAAGATTCATAAGAGGAAGAGGCACAAATTCCAGCTGTGAGAATATTAGTTTGGGAAAGATGGAAGCCAGAAAGGTATAGTCCATCTTCCTTCTGTTCAAATTTTTCTTTAACTATCACTGATGATGATCCCAGAACTATCAGGGAGGCAGTGGATTCATTGGATGGAAAAATATGGAAGGATGCAATGGTTGAAGAAATGGCATCCTTGCACAAAAATGAGGCATGGGATCTAGTGGAGTTTCCAGCTGGAAGGAATCCCATCAAGAGAAAATGTGTGTTTAAGAAGAAGATAAATGTAGAAGGCAAGGTGGAGAAATATAAATCTCGATTGGTAGAAAAAGGTTATTCCTAGGTGCCGGGAATTGATTTTGGTGATATTTTTTCTCCTGTTGCCAAGGTTACTTTTTTTAGATTACTTTTATCTATTGGTGTTGCATTTGATTTTGAGATAGAACAGATGGATGTGAAGACAACATTTCTTCATGAGGATGTGGAAGAAGAGATCTACATGAAGCAACCTGAAGGATTTACGGTGAAGGGTAAGAAAGAACTGGTATGCAGGCTAGAAAAGTATCTGTATGGGTTAAAAAAGTAACCAAGGATGTGGTATCATATTTTTGATACCTATATACGGGGACATGGCTTCACCAGAAGCAAAGAGGATCGTTTTGTGTATTTTAAATTACTTGGTGACCATGTTATTTATTTATTCTTGAATGTGGATGATATGTTTCTGGTTAGAAATGACAAATAATTTATCCAGGATGTGAAGACCCAATTGTTGTCCAAATTCGACATGAAGGATATTGGTGCTACAAACTATATTTTGGGCATGGAAATTAAGATATATTAGGCAAAGAGGAAGCTCTGGTTAAACCAGAGGAAGTATGCCGAGAAAATATTGCAGAGGTTCAATATGTATGATAATAAACCAGTGAAGGTTCATATTCCTGTAGGTGTAAAGCTATCTACTGAACAGTGTCCCAAGATGCAAGAAGAAGGGGATGAAATGTCTCGTGTTCCATATGCAAGTGCACTGGTTAGCCTGATGTATGCAATGGTCTATACTAGACTAGACATTGTACATGCAATGGGATTATTGAGTAGTTGTACGTAAAAACTAGGGAAGGAGCATTGGACAACAATGAAGCGGGTTTTGAGATATTTTCATGGCACTAGTGATTATGGTTTGTGTTACCAGGCAAGACCAGGATTGGAGAGAGTTTTGGACATCTGTGGTTTTGTTGATGTAGACTGGGTTGGAGATCTAGGCCAAACAAGATCTACAAGTGGGTATGTGTTTAGCCTATTTGGATGTGCAACCAGTGGGATGAGTAAAATACAATATGTAGTGGATTTTAAATTACAAAGGCAGAATACATGACATCCACTCATGCAAGTAAGGAAGAAGTTTGGTTGCAGAGATTGTGTTCAAGTATGGAGTTGGTGCGGCGAGCACTAAGGATATACTGTGATAGCCAAAGTGCACTTTTATTGGCTAAAAATTGTGATTATCATTCAAAGACAAAGCACATTAATGTTCAATATCACTTTGTGAGAGAAATGGTTGAGGATAAAAAGGTGGTGCTGGTAAAGGTGGACTGTTTGAAGAATGTTGCAGATGCATTGATGAAGTCTGTGAGAAATCGTAATTTCTCTTCGTGTAGAGAAATAATGGGTCTTGCAGGGGTGGATTAATGACTAAGCTCTCTTGTGGGCCCCGTGGAAACAAAAAAACAAGTGGGAGAATGTTGGGTATAATCTATATTCTTTCTACGAATAGTCTCAAGCATGGGGGGGGGGGTCACAAGGGGGTGAAATCCCCCCTTGTTCATTGCGCCAGGTGCTGTGGGTGGGTCACAGGGTGGGCGGGAGCCCTCCCTGTCCAGGGGTTTACAGGGGGCAGGTAGCCCCCCGCATAGGGTCTGGGGCAGCGCCTAGGGGAAAATTTTTTCGACCATATTTTAGGTGGGCGGACCTGCATATGGTTTTGTGCATGAGTTGCACAGGGTTTTGGGGCATGATGGTTTTTAGCCCTTGATATTTTGTAGATCCGGTCAAGGGAAATACGATTATCGTCTAATCCAGGGTTAATGGATTGGGGTTTATGGATGCTTCGACAGATACATATATATATATATATATCTATCTGTGTGTGTGTGTGTGTGTGTGTGTGTTGTAACACTAAAAGGAAAATAATGGAAAATCAAATTGGTAGTCCTGATTTGGGATCTAGGGGAAAACCTCTGTGTATATATGTTTTATGTTTTATGCTCTTGCTATTGTTTATTTTTTATTTTTAAGAATTCATTTGCAAATATTTTTTGTACAGGGTTAAAACCTACATGTGTTGGACATAGGGGAGGCTTTCATCCCATGTACATGGATTATTTTAGTTTTACATACACATAATATGTACGATCATCCTATTGACGACCTATGTTTGGCCATCAGTTTGGGGGTGGAAATTTGTAGACTTAGTGAGCTTGGTGTCCAACATCGACCAAAGACATGACCAAAATGTACTAAGGAACCTGCTATCCCAATATGAGATAATGGAATTTGGGATCCAAAAGTGTACCCACACGCGTTCAAAGAAGCATTTAGAAGTGGCTTCTCCTGTGATATTCTTCTTACAGGCTGCCAAAATGGAAATTTTACATAATATGTCGATGACCACAAAAATTTAGTCGTTTCCATTCTTCGTAGAAGGAAGGCCCTGCATGTAGTCCACGGATATGGATTCCCAAGGTTGACTAGGGTTATGAAGTGGAGTATATAGGCCTTTCTTCTTGATGATTGTTTTGGAAATGCCACAAGTGGTGCAAGATCTGATGTACTTCCCAACATCATGTCGAAGGTTCAACCAATAGAAATACTTTTGCAGTACTGTCACTGTTTTCTCGACCTTGACATGTCCAACGACCGGGATATAGTGCACTTCCAAAATCATTTTGGCACACTCGCTTGAAGCAACACATAGGTTGTTGGAAATTGGGTTCAACACTCCCCTTGTCTTTCATGACATGAACTAATCACCTCTTGTGGATCCTAACTCTGGCGATTATAGCAGAGACTAATGCCTACGGGTTTTGGTCTAATGATAATCTTGGTTACAACAAGTGGTATCAGAGCGATAAGTATCGAGTTCAAAACTCACCCAACTCGTGCTGGGGGGGAGATTGTTGGACATTGGGTTTAATGCTCCTTGTGTGTTTCGCGACATGGACTAACTGCCTGTTGTGGATCCTAACTGCAGAGATTGTAGAGGAGACTAATGCCTGTGGGTTTTTGTCTAACGGAAATCATGATTCCAACATAGGTGTCCTAGGTTCCATAATAGTGCATCTTAGAGGTGAAAATTTGGAACTTCCTTACCCTCCAGGAGAGTCTGGTATGTGTTGCCTTATTTTGAGTAAGTATAGACCCAATATTATAGTTAGAGGCATCTCTCTCGATCTCAAATGGTTGCTGAAAGTTTGGTAATGTGAGCACTAGTGCAGAGTAGAGGCGATGATTTAACTCTGTGAACGCCTTTGGTTTAGATTTAGACCAAAATAAATTTTCTTTCACTCCTCCCTTGGTGACTTGACTCAAAGGCCAAGTTATATGAGAGAACCCCAACATGAACCTGCGGTAAAAATTTTCAAGACCCAGAAAGATGTGAAGCTCTGTTAGAGTGGTTGGGGGTGACCAATCTCGAATGAATTGGATCTTGGCTGGGTCCACAAGCACCCCCCGCTCATCTATAATGTATCCCAGATATTGAACCTGGGTCATGCCAAAAGTTCATTTATCCAAATTGGCACACAACTTGTGTTGCCATATTTTTTGGAGGACCTATCGAATGTGGTGGAGGGGCTCTTCCCAACTTTGGTTGAAGATCAGGATGTAATCCAAATACACCACCACAAATGATTTGGTGAATGGTCGCAAGATGTATTCTATTAGCGTCGTGAAGGTTGCGGGAGAATTCATCAACCCAAAAGGCATGACCAGCCATTCAAAAAGGCCCTCCTTGGATTTGAAGGTAGTCTTCCACACATCAGAGAGTTTGAATGGTACCTCATGTTACCTGAAATTTAAGTCAATATTTTTGAAATATTCCTCCCCTTGAGTTGGTCTAGAAGGTCATCAGTCCACATGATTGCGTACCTATTATGGAAAGTGATCTTGTTCAACACCCAATATTCAATACATAGTCCCCAAGTCCCATCCTTCTTCTGCACCAACTTGATCAGTCTCCCAAGTCTCTCTTGTAGTACCCTCATGACTATTTGACTTCTCTATGACCTTTTTACTTCCTACATGACTTTTCACATTACATGGATGACTCTTTGAATTCCACTTTACATTACATTGCTCCCACACAAAATTTAAATAATCCACCAAATGATGTCGAACATGATGAATCATGACACGACATGACATGACATTGATGACATGTCAATGTCAAGTCACCATTTCTTGCTAGTTTCTTTGTCTTCTTAAAATATGGTGCATGTTCTTCTTCCTCCTCCTCCTCATGACTTGAAGATAAGGAGTTTTAAATGTGATATTTTGTTTTGTATTTTGTATTAAATTTGTGTTCCTTTTTCTTTTTTCATGATTATCATCTGGTTCCTTTAGCTCCATAGGTGTCTTCTAGCATGGTCTCCTTATCCATTTTCTTCACCATGATCTTATCATAGCATAAAATAATACATGAAAATGCAATCTACTCATGACAAGATGATATTATTCTGATAAAGCCCTGATATAACATGTTTCATGAAATCACTTATGAGGGATGGAAATGGTGACTAATGGAGTTACTGAATCAAGGATTGCAATATTCCAAAGGCCAAGGCTCAAGACTGAGGCTTGAGATTGCGTAATGGTATTTCAGGATGTCCAGGGTCGAAGGATTGTGCAATTGATGGAATGAAGGGCTCAAGAGTCAGGCTTAAGTCTTGAAGTTTCCTAATGCATAGTTATGGAAGGATAGACCGAAATAACTGCACAATTGAGGGGCTTAGGAGGTCAAGCTTAAGGCTCGAGCTTTGAGGTTTCCCATTGTGAATTTTTGAGAGGCTAGGCTAGGTGATTGCATAGTTGAGGGGTTCAAGGGTGCAATATTGATGCTTGAGCATTGATTTTTCACACTTCTCAGTTCTGTAAGGATAGGAGGCCAAGTGATTTCACATTTACACAATTAAGGAGCTCAAGTTTGAGGCTTGAGAATTGAAACTACACATTTTTGTGTTCAGGTTGGGTTGGAGAAAAATATTGCACAATTCTAGAGTTCAGGGGCATCGCTTGAGCACTGAGATTGCGCAATTCATAGTTATAGCTGGAAGAGGATATGAATTATGAAATTCCTAGATACAAGGTTGCTACTTGAGGACTAATACTTCACAATGTGCGGTTCAAGAGGTTTGGATGAGGCTGAGTGACCCGGTCGGAAGTTTTCCTAGTTTTTACTAAGTGTGGGATTAGTGAGATGAAGCTAGGAAAGAACAAGAATTGAGCATGATCACATGCTTAAATCACTTTAAAACACAACACAGGACAATCAAACACATGAAAAACATACTTTCCTCAATGCGACAACATTGCGACAACTCATTCCAAGTGTGACATTAAAGATACACTTTGCGACGACAATGACGACACTTGTTTGACAATGCTTGAAAATTTGGGAATGAGTGCGATACATGTCTACATGGTGAGAATGAATAATTATCACCAAGGTTACCTCTTGAAACAAAGAAAAACTATATTTTATACGATAAGCGAGACTTTCCATGCCAAAAGATGACATTAGCTATATGAAGATAAAAGTGCAAACAACACTTGCAATATGTGAACAAAAGTGAAATAGAAACATGCTAGAGAAAATATACATGAAAATGACACTAATTAAAGTGAAAGTGAGAAAAAATGACAAAAAAAATCATGAAAAGGACACTAGCGAAAGGGAATTTGTGGAAAGTGAAAATTAGAAAAACTCGCCGAAATAGAAGCACAAACGTAGCCAAAAGTGAGATATTGTCAATGATAGTGTGCAATCATTATCGAGATGGGTTGTGTTGTTTAGCTACCTCATCTATCAAAAAAAAGGAGTGGTCATGTGGAAAAAATCCGAGAAGCTTAGAAGGGTGGTAGGCTGAGTAAATGGTGAAGGTCTTGGAGATAAATTACCTAAAGGATTGGCGTGTTGACTCACCCTACCGGGGTTACTACACAACAAGAAGCAGCACTCATGGCTCCTCAGTGGAAGCATGAGCCATAAAGCTTGTGGGAAAGGTTTTTCGTCAGCCTCATAGGAGCATGGCGGTGTTAAATATCGGGCCCCCGGAAAAGGTGATGTTATCTTTCAGCGAGCCAATCACAAGCATTCAGTGGGGTTAGAAAATGGGTTCTAAGACTCCTATGCACCCTGCAGTTCAAAGCAGGCCCACCAAAGACGACAATTGGTGTCGGTAAGAAAAGAGGTAAGGTAAGTCTAGGATGCGGTACGAAGGCCTGTACCTGCTTTTTTTGGCACATGGCTCTCACCAACCTGGCTACTGCCAGCCAATAACCCATCGCCATGTGTCCCATTTTCGACGTCCTTATGACGCTCAACCCTACAACTTTTACCCTGTCTTGTACTTCGTAAAAACAAGTCTAATATAAGCTCATTTTACCTTCAACTGTGTAAAATACTGGTTATTAACCAGCTTTTCACGCAGAGGAGGTTAAAACTCAAGTGCAAGGTCATTTTCAATCTTGCGTCGCTTTCCCCTTGTCTACCTCACTACTCTCAGGTATTTAGTCATTTTTTTCCGTCTCACTATTTCCCTTTTGTTTTTATTTTTCAAATGGCCATGGGGAAACTGATAACCAAAAATTCTGAGCCTGAAACCCCAAAAGCCCGCAAGGTCAGGACTGCACCTGGAGCTGAACCTCTCACTAATGCCTACACATGAATTCATGACCTAGTCTACTCATTTAGTGTAGCCCGCACCAGTGCCGAGATTTTCTATTATCATCGGAAATGTGAAGACATGTTTAGGATCGTCGAGTCGGGTCTATATTTCCAGATTTCTCCAACCACATACCATTCTCTTGAGTTCATTAGTTGGCTTGCGGAGGCCAATGATGAGTGCAGAGACATTTTTATTTTTTCCCGGGGCAATAAGATTTTTTGCATTACAACCCAGCTCATAAGGAAAGGCATTCACTACCCTCCCAATCAGGATTATGTTGATTTATCTAAGGTCTCTCTCTCCTCTCAGTTCTCAAAGCTACCTTGGGAAAAAAAAGGTTTCCTTAGCCTCCTCTCATATTCCCACCTGTCATCTTTCCCTCTCACTGACTCTATTCCCTTGTTGACTTTTCGAATCAATGTACAACCCGTCCTAGCACTCATCTCGGGGTTGTTAGGGTCTGAGGAGGTCGACTAGGTGACTAAAGAGGACATAGATTTTCTATGGATCATGATGCAGAAGGACATCCTTTTGGATATCCCCTCTTTCTTAGCTTTGACTATCCAAGCCCAGTTTTAAGAGATTTCCTCAGCTGGTTCTTTCAAGTATTGTTCCCTTGTGTTTTACCTATTCCTATTTGAGCATGCAGATAGATTTTAAGGTCTAGGCTTGAGTATATTCTCAAGGATAAATTCCCAACCCAGAACCATCTTCGAGTGGACTACGACAGTTCACCAGTAGCCAGAGGGGAAGTGGTATGCAAAATTTGTTAACGAGTTGATGTCCATAGCTTATGCCATTATACATGAAAACCCTCCACCTATAATCTTTCTTGAGTAGAAGGATTGGCTATAGTTTGATGAGAAATATTTCACAGGGGACTGGTACCTCTTTGATGACTATACCGAGATCAGAGTCTACAGTGTAGAGGTACCTCCCTACTGCCTGCCAGTGTTTCTAGCTATGTAAGTCTTTGCCCTCGAATTCATTCGATAGACCTTGAAGGCCGATCAGATCCACTTCGTACATGTGAAGAAAGGATACATCCTAAATCTCCCAACTTATATTGGTCCCTTCACCATAAATTCGAGGTATTCCCTCTCAATCGTGGAAAAAATGCTGCAAGAGATGAACCTCCCATAGGGAGAAGTTTGGCCCTATGACCCTAAGGGAGTCCTCACCAATAGGAAGAAGAAAATAAAATCAACATCTTATACACATGAGACTAGGCCCTTCATTGAATGGAGAGCTAACCTTGATTTGTGGCCTTTGGATGCACAGATGGAGGCCGAGTCCTCAGCTGCCGAAGGGAAAGGAGATAATGTTACTGTTGGGATAGAGGAACGAGGACAAGAAGGCTCCTCAGGAAGCCAGGAGGTCATGGACACTGATGAGGAAACTCATCCTAACAAAAAATAGAGGACTTAAGGGCCAGATGACATAGGGGTTGAGCTATCCTATGAGGAGATTCTTGAGTTTGGGAGTCCTGACAAGGACAAGCCATGTTTTCATGTTTCTTTTGAAAATGCTTCCTCATCGGCCCCCTCAGAGCTTTCTTAGGCAGTCACGGTCAACAGGAAAGAGAGAAGGGAGGAAATCAATACCAGAAACAGATCCGCCATAGAGAAACTAAGGGCCGAATTGGCAGGGTTTGTGGATAAGCACCATTCTAGGCTTTCTTCGGTGCTAGATATGGATAAAGAACAAATTATACTAGCTATTCAGCAAGTAGTGTTTCAACCCTCTGGTTCTAGAGCCCAATACTAAGCTTTGGAAATCATCCTCAACCTAACTAACATTCCCCTGCTAGATAAGCTATACTTACACCACTGTATCGGGGATATGTTATGGACCAAGGTAGTGAAACATGAAGTAGCCTTGAAGAAGCTTGAAGAGAAGTACAATCTGGTTATAGAGCACCAGAAGAGAGAGAAGGCTAGCGCCAGAGCCAACCATGCCCAGCTGGAAAGCCTCAAGAGAACGATAAGAGAAAAGGGGGTTGATAAGGATGCAACACGACAAAAAATTATTGCCAAGTTAGAAGTGGAAAACCAGGAGCTAAAATGAAAGATGAACATGTCTCGTGAATAACATGTATAGACGGAGGAGCTCGTCCAGATAGAGAAGGAGAAAACGGCTCTTGCTGACTCACTTGTCAAGCAACATGACACTAGAGAATTTGGCGGAAATTCCGATGGCCAATTCGTCGCTATTCCGACACATAGTCGTCGTAAGAGCGACAGTTCGAGGGCAGAAAAACCGTGGTTTGTCATGCCGTCGCCGTTCTGACGCACGTAAAAAGTGTCGCACTATCGACACTTTTTCCGTCGTTCCGAACAAGCGTCACTCTTCCGACGTCTCACAAACCGTCGCGCCTCCGACGTTTGTAAACTGTCGCACTTCCGATGAAATGTGGTTCGATGTTTGGAACGTCGCTCTTCCGACGCTTATAAACCGTCGCACTTCCGACCCAACGTGGTTCGACCTTTTGGACGTCGCTCTTCCGAAGCTTGTAAACCGTCGCAATTCCGACTAAACGTGGTTCGACATTTTGGATGTCGCTCTTCCGACGCTTGTAAACTGTCGCAATTCCGACTAAACGTGGTCCGACGTTTTGGACGTCACTCTTCCGACGTCTGGAAGATGTTGCAATGCCGACGATATGTGGTCCGACGTTTGGAACGTCGCTCTTCTGACGTTTTCATACTGTCTCTCTTCCGACGTTTACGGGTTGTCCATGGTTCCGACGTCTACAAGCGTCGGTAGACCGAGAGGGGTTCAATTTAAAAAAAAAAAAAATTAAATTTCACAAGAGCGAAAACGTTGTTTTGAAGATATTATATGAAGTAAAACAGTCCATGAAAGTGAAATAGCAGTATGTAGAATAGCAAAGCAACAGATAGAGTACCGACGTCCATTGTTCCAAATACAAATTAAAGTACCCAAAACCCTACAACAGTGAAGTAAAACAGTCCATGAAAGTGAAATAGCAGTATGTAGAATAGTAAAGCAACAGATAGAGTACCGACGTCCATTGTTCCAAATACAAATTAAAGTGCCCAAAACCCTACAACAGTGAAGTAAAACAGTCCATGAAAGTGAAATAGCAGTATGTAGAATAGTAAAGCAACAGATAGAGTACCGACATCCATTGTTCCAAATACAAATTAAAGTACCCAAAATCCTTGAACAGAGAAAAATGCTAATCATGTGAAGAGTGTGATATGTCCAAAATATAAAAAGACCATCAGACCATATCAATAAACCAACAACATAGACCAGCATCGCTAGTTTTGAAGGAAGAGTGATAAACATTAATAATTTTTTTTTCACATGAGAAAAAACGTTGTTTTGAATATATTATATGAAGTAAAATAGTCCATGAAGTCATTACATTTTCACATCTGAAGATTGGAACCCAAATATCCATCGAGAAAAGTGGAAGTCCCACCCCAAACAATGATAGAAAAATACCCCATGTCACATACAGGGACATGATATAAATTCTAGTAACGGTCCACATGGAGATTATCGACAATCTAAGAAAGCATCCAAATATGCTCAAGGCATCTATAAGAAAGTGAAATAGCATATGTAGAATAGTAAAGCAATAGATAGAGTACCGATGTCCATTGTTCCAAATACAAATTAAAGTACCCAAAATCTTAACGAGAGAAGAAAAACGCTAATCATGTGAGGAGTGTGATATGTCCAAAATATAAAAAGACCATCGAGACCATATCAATAAACCAGCAACATAGACCGGCATCGCTAGTTTGAAGGCGAGTGATAAACATTAATCATTTTTTTTTTCACGAGAAAAAACGATGTTTTGAATATATTGTATGAGTAAAAGCAGTCCATGAAGTCATTACATTTCACACATCTTAAGATTGGAACCCAAATATCCATCCCGAGAAAAGTGGGAAGTCCCACCCAGACAGTGATAGAAAAATACCCCATGTCACATATAGGGACTTGATATAAAACCCAGTAACGGTCCACATGGAGATTATCGACAAATCTGAGAAAGCATCCAAATATGCCCGAGGCATCTATAAGAAAGTGAAATAACATTATGTAGAATAGTAAAACAACAGATAGAGTGCCGACGTCCATTTTTCCAAATACAAATTAAAGTACCAAAAATCCTTGAACAGAGAAAAACGATAATCATGTGAGGAGTGTGATATGTCCCAAATATAAAAAGACCATGAGACCATATCAATAAACTAGCAACATAGACCAGCATCGCTAGTTTTGAAGGCAGAGTGATAAACATTAATCCATTTTTTTTCACAAGAGAAAAAACGTTGTTTTGAATATATTATATGAAGTAAAATAGTCCATGAAATCATTACATTTTCACATCTGAAGATTGGAACCCAAATATCCATCCAGAAATGTGGAAGTCCCACCCCCGGACAATGATAGAAAAATACCCCATGTCACATACGGGGGACATGATATAAAATCCGGTAACGGTCCACATGGAGATTATCGACAAATCTGAGAAAGCATCCAAATATGGCCGAGGCATCTATAAGAAAGTGAAATAGCAGTATGTAGAATAGTAAAACAACATATAGAGTACCAACGTCCATTGTTCCAAATACAAATTAAAGTACCAAAAATCCTTGAACAGAGAAAAATGCTAATCATCAACGAAATTCGAAGTAAAGTTAATCTATTAACAGTGGGAATAAAATTACACCGAAGTCAAAAACATTGCCCAGACTCATGGCAAATTTGTCATCAAAAAATCAAAAAATTAAGAAGACCGCCCTCATACGGGGAAACCAGTCTTGAACGTTTAATTTACAGAATTCAAAAATATTACTTAAAGGTCCAGCACAGTAAAATAAACTAAAAGCAGCCCAATTAACTGGGCCTGCTAAGCAAGAAAAACAAATAAACCAAACTAATCCTCTGCTGGTTCCTCCACGATTCGGCACCATCCTTCGGAAGGTCCAGGATCGCTAGGTGCTACCTCCACATGCATGCCATGGCTCCCCTCCTGAAGGCCCGAATGTTGGCCGGCTTTTTCCGAGCTCAGACCCGCCGGACGGGTGCATTCTTCCTCCGTTTGGGCCTCCTCGCGGAAGACCACAGTGACTACAGCTGTGATTCGCGGGCGGTTGAGAGTGCAATCAAAGGAAAATTGCGCAATGCGCGTCGTGGGAGAAGGTGAACTAGCGGTGGGGAAGCCAGGAGCAGGGGAATCCATACGGTGGCCAGATGCTACAAGCCGACCCCGCCCACTCCTAGTATTTGGATATCGACCTAAGTAATAATCACTGGACTGGCCGGAAGTCATCTCTGGTGAGGTGCTGGAGGGAGCGCGCCGGGATTGACCTCTAGTGCTCCCCCTGCGGCAACGCATCCTATGACGCACGCGAGGCATGGGTGCAATCGCAGTGGGCACAAGAGACGAAGAAGCAGAATTCCAATTAACATAGGAAGACAGACAGAGACAGAACCGAGAGAAATGGAAATATGCAGCAAAGTCTAGGCAGAAGTTCCGCTGGCCACTTCTCCTTATCGTCACAGTTACCAGGCAGTGTAATCCAGCAACCGGCTTGTCTGAAAAACCATGGCTAAACGCCATTTTGTCGACCTGTCTGCAATGCAATCAAAGGACGCCCGTCATAATTAATCTCCGATCATTAATAATGAGAGCCGAAGGCCGGATCAAATTGGAGCGTGCGGAATCGCTCAGAGGAGTGGAGGTCTGATCTTGAACAGTGTTAAAAATTAATTAATGCAGATTTGATGTGAAAACTTAATTGAACAACATTAAATGTTAATGCGATTGATATGAAATCGCCATATCCATGTCCCATCACCTTAAACGCCATCGAATGCACCCGCAGCCGGGAGCAGGGCAAGTTTTTATTGAGGACATGTGGCAGCAATTGATTGGAGCGGATCTTTGTTTGGGCTGCTCGCGCAGTGGAAATCCGGACCCGTAAAATATTAGGGCGAATTTGATAAGAAATTCACGTCACAAAATTGGCCGACGTCAGCAGGCTATTTTGGAACGCAAATTTGGTTTGAATTATGGTTTATCGCCGTTTGAAGTCCGGCGGGCTCGACTTAAGAACAATTTTGTTTGATCCCATCTTATAAAATTTGTGTTGGTTTTCTTTGATAATACACATATTAAAATCCCGCTTAATAAAGAGACAAAATTGTTGTGCTTTCGGAACCTGACCTGAGGATTGGACATGAGTTAACAAACAAAAGGATAGCGGAACCAGACATGCACCCGTGGTCAAGCCCTCTACCAAAACCACGAGCGGAATCACAAAAGTGGGTTGCCCATATCGCACCGCTTTTGCGGAGTAGGCGGTATTTCCTATTCGCGAGCGATTCCATAGGGAATGCGACACGTGGCGAAGTGACCTCGGCAAACAACCGTTTAACCCACGCCATCGCACGTTAAAGCCCGACGTTGGAAGCCGAGCGAAATTGCCAAGAGTCGTTGATTTGGAGAAGGGCCATCGGACGGTGGTCGCACGTTGAACTTGCCCAGAGGTTAACTAAGGTGTGCGAAGGATAGCCAGGTACGATACGAGTGTTTGATTGGTTATTGATATATATAGGTGGGGCCGGAGTATAATGAAATTTTTTAATTAAACGATTGGCGGATAATTAGCATAAGTCTAGAGCGTGATTGTTGTAAGGCCGGGTGGTGAAATATAGAGCCGAAAGTTCATTACAAGTTATTTATTTAAAAAGAAACGTGGAGTATAAATACAAAGTGTTGAAAGTTAAACATTGGTTATAAGGATTGGAGATAATATAAAGTCGGGAATATAAATTAAAGTCCAACCATTGTGGATAGTATTTATTTATCAAATTCTACGAATTTGATAAATAAACCCGAAGAAAGAAGTCAATTAAGACTCAGGCTGGAGGAAAAGAACGGGGTACACCAAGGGAAAATGCTGACACAGCGATTGTAGACACACCAGCTCTCCTTGGGGGTCCAATTTCAGTTTTGTTGCGTCACACGATGATCTCTCTTCTCTGGCATTTACTTGTATTGAAGATCACTAATCTAGGAATAAGGAGTTATTTTCTCCAAAAATAACCCTAGCCAAACATTGACAATGCATCAAGGATATCTTTCTATGCTTCATAAGCACATTTGTTCTACTTCTAAATCATGTCTTGGAAGTGGTTGTTTTGCTGGAAATTATTCACCAGCTGGTTTCATACCAAAGTCTTTTTCACATTTTCAACATCCAATACATGAAAAAGATAATGGTTTAAAACAACATAAATATTTGAAATTTTGCAAGAATTGTCTGGCACACTTTGAATATGAATTTTGAAGTCAAGTGCATGATGCTGTATAGGATCAAGTGTCATTTTGAATACCAAATGTTTCACAAGAAACTTCTCAACATGCTACCCCGCAGTAAGGATTAAATGACAATATTGCATCAACTATTTCCATAATAAAAGTGCACCTCAGCCATAAGACTAAACAACTACAAATGTTGTAGATCTAACAAGACCACACAATCAAATGTATTCCACAAGGCCAATACTGTATGAAAAATGAAAAGGAGTTTCCAACCAAAAATACCTTAGGAAACTAATTCAATTAGATACACCAAACCATCAGCAAAAAGGAAAACCAGCCTACTCAAAAGGCAAGCGTTTACCTCCTTTGACAAAATTTTGAGTTCCGAAACAAGGGCCTTTATTGTCTTGTCAATGCCCCTAGTAATTTGAATGGGGCTTGCACCTGCTGCAACAACCTAAACAAAAAGGTTTCATTTCAAATTATTTTCCACAAATTTAAGATACAACCATTGTCAGTTTTGTATTTCCTAACAAGCTCATAAATTTTGACAAAAGAACCAAAATTTTTTAATACCCGATAGCAATTTTTTCACTCAAAAACTATCTTAGACTCAATAAGCCCAACCCAAAACTAAAAAACCAAACACCATAAGACCCTACAAAAATGAATAGATGATCTTAATCCAATACTATCGACAAAAAGTTACCTTTACACCCTCACTTATTAAACCCTGTGCTGTTGAATTTTAACTTCAACTGTTGCAGTAGAAGGACGGATGCAGCAGCAACATTTTTTTTTGGAGGTTGCTTGCATGCCATCTAGAAATTTAATTCAGCATTTAAAATTCCTGCAAGTTTTTTTTGTAGACGGCCGCAGCCATATTTCTGTACAGGATTGTATTTAAACACAACAACCAGCATTAACGCAATTCACCAACCAGAAATTAAACAAACAAAATTTACCCCCCAGTTTTGTAAATTCAAAAGGAGGACACGTGGAGCATTAATATTGGATCGCATGAAATTGAAGGGAATCTGAAAACCTGAAAACCGGACCCGAATTTTTTATAAGGCACATTGGATTGAGAATTCACGTTACAAATTAGGCAGACGTCAGCATCCCATTTTGGAACGCGAATTTGGTTTGAAATTCAATCTATTTAGACTTTTGAAGTCCGACGGAAATGGTTCTTTAATGTTTTGATAGTTTAATATATACATATGTTATATATATATCATATGCGAAATGAAAGGTGGGCCATAGAATTTAGTTTTAATTTTATTTTTTTTAAAAGAGGGTTTATTATAATATATTTTATATGTTACGGCATATAAAAATAAAAAGGACAAAAAAGCTTGGTAGTTTTTTTTATAGACAGTACGTAAATTTTTTATTACACAACAGTGTGTAAAAAGTGAAAGACTGAGTGTAACTTTTTAAGTGTGTATGCACAGCAGTGCGAAAGGGAAAAACACAACAGAGTGTTTTAGAGACAGAGTATGTTTGTTTTGAACAGACAGTGAGTTGGTTTTATGCACTGCGTTTTGTAGCAGTCATAATTTTGTAATCCTTCTCAGTGAGGAAGTAGTGTAATAGTTTTTTTTTGAGTTATTGAAGGGAATAGAAGTTTGTTTTCAAAGTATTGAAACTCTGTCTCCTGTCAAAGAAATTTTTATTTTCTCTATGTTAGAGGAAGGGAGATTTATGGGTGGTTCTTATGAATCAACCAACCATTCAGAACATGCTCATCAATCCAAACCATAAGTATTATGTGACAATATTCAAGCAGGCACTGAATCGGATTTCTGAAGCTATGTTAGAGAAACCCTAAACTCTCACTGAAAACAGGTGAAATGTGGCACCACTCAGAGATTGACATGTGCCAATTGGTACAAGTGGTAGACAATTGGCATGCTCAAACAACGAGGTGATGAAGGAATGACATGAGGGAGAAAATATCAGAAAAGCCCCAAATCTGGAGAACTAAAGCTCATCACCAACCTGAGATTGACAACTTTACATGATGTAACCTATGAAATCGTAAATGGAGAAATCATAGTAACAATAAAGTAACCTATGTAACAATAAAGTCAGATTCATCCCGGGAGTGGTAATGGGAGAAATCATAGTGAACAACAGGAAACATGCAGAGTTGCTTACAATCAAATAGATGAAAAAACACATACAAAAAACCTAGATAATAATCATGAACAAGCTTAATATTGAACTATGAACTATAAAGGAACTTACAAAATGTGACATTATGAACCCGGTCAAGCGCACAAGCAAAAATATCCTGGATATGACCCTAGTTGACAAGTTGTATTTCTCATGATGCAAGAGGATTTGTACCTGCACTGCCAAGTCAATCAAAATCCATCATTATCTATACAATAAATACAAGTAATTGATGTAGTATTTTTTACTCTAAGATGCATTCTTATGATAATGTTAGAACATATGTTGAAAATGTCAAAACATACCCGAATAAGCTCCTCTTTGTTTCAAGAACAATTTATTGGAGTCGCATGAACTTGGAACAAGCCTCCCACGATCTGAAAGAGTAGCAACTAAGTCAACAGTGACTTTTTTGTTGCTACGCTGGATCGAGGGAGGTTTGCTCCAAGATTAAATCGCTCCAATAAATTATTCTTTACTAAACAGGGCCAACCACGTGAAGGTGGAAGCTCTTATGGCCCCTCCCCCCCCCCCCCTCACATCACTCTCAATTCCCCAATACCCAATCTATATTTCATTTTTTACTTTCATGAGCATAAAAAAAAAATTCAATAACTAATAAAAAAACAATTCAACAAAAATTACGCAAGGAAACATTGCAATTAATGCTTGACATAAAAATAGTATGATAAATGAGTTTTTTATATAACGCAAAAAACGTTCCAAGTATGGTAAGTCTTATAATAATACAATATTTTAGATTATCAAATTTTCTTTTTCTTCTTCTTATTTCTAAAGCTCCTAATTACATCATCAATATCATCATGCTCTGCTCCTATTTCATGCCTTTCGACCCGCACTGCTGACCTAGTTGCGTAGTCACGATGTCTAGTCTCATCTAGTGACGGGGCATTGCCTACAAAAACAGATAATATTAAATTTTAATTGTCAGTTTTTAAATATCATTGAACTAGTTCGGTAATATTAATATAAAAAATTGCAATGAGATTATTTACCTGGTGCACCAGTTGTCGCCGCTGACCTAGTTGCATTGTCACGATGTCTGGTCTCATCCAGTGACGGGGCATCGCCTCCAAAAACAGATAATATTAAATTTTAATTATCAGTTTTTAAATATCATTGAACTAGTTCGGTAATATTAATTAAAAAACTTGCAATGAGATTATTTACCTGGTGCACCAGTTGTCGCCGTTGGGACTGTTGCCCTGTCTTCCTCTCTGGTGGTAAGATCCTCAAGGGAAACATTCTCTGTCATTTAAACAAAAAACGTTATAAGGAAAACCATCAAGGTATAATTAGCAAAAATTATAAGTGGAAATTAATTACCGTCACGACCCTCACTGATAGCAGCATTGTCGGCCTGGTCCCCACTACAATGATCAGGTTGCACGAGAGGATCATCTACATCTGGCTCTAAAACTGGGTTATTTACCTTGTCGGTAGTGTTTCTCCCCTGATTTAAACAAAGTTGTTAGACATTAAATTTATGGACGAAAACAAAAATATTGAAAGGTTAATGTTTTACCTTATCAGGCATTGTAGATCTTGGGACCTGCCCCAAGCTTCTGCGACGTTCAACTACAGCTTGATAGCCAAAACGAAAAGCGATATTTTTATCTTCCTCTGTAGTTATTGTTCCGAAGTCATCACCCTACATTATATATGATTGTGTATTTTTAATCATATCTGATAGGATTACAAAAACGTTGGAAGGCGATACAATTAATTATAAGATGTTTAGCTACTTAATTACAATTCTTGCAGTTAATTTCAAGTAGCCACCCTGGCCGAGCTTGTGATGGCCCTTTTTCTCTATCCTAGCTTTGGTTGCCTTTGAGGTGTCAGGCAACCTAGCATCAAAAGATTGAAGTCAGATATTACGTAGCACACTTTTATTTTAGACATAAAGAAAATTAAAGCTATTGAATTAAAGTTGTAATTTACCTTGCGGGTCCAGTTGGCATTTTTCCTTCTTTCTTTGCCCTTTTCTCTTTTCCGTCATGGATGAGTGCTCTCCACTCACTCTCTGAAATTGCGAGAGGATGCTCATATCTAGGGTTAAATTGCAATTGCGTCCTATAGGTGTCCCTGGTATATTTCAAATATTTGTCGGCTACCTGAGCCACCGCTTTTCTGTCAAATGTGCCGACCCCAAAAAGGGCTTCTAGATAATCTAAAAGTTCTTTTTTCAGGTTGGAATTCTGGGAATTCCACCCCGTACGTATGGTTGGGCCAAAAATTACCAACGCATGGCTCTCCAGAATCCTGTAGAACTCATTGTTTCCTACACAGAATAAAACCAAAAAAAGAAGAAGATATTATCATTAATTTAAAAATAAAAATCATGATAAATATGTTATAGATAAAGTACATGAAATAGTTAAAATATTAAAATTTACCTGGGAGTTGTACATGCTTTATAGGGACACCCTCATCGTTCACCAACAACGTGCCATTAATGGTCCCTGTGGAGCTGACACGTATAGCTCCAAGAAACGCAATAATTTAGTTGGCCATATCAGCCTCATCATTGCCAACACGTTCAGCAGTTGGCTAGGTGTCAGCTTGGGCAGGGTGTGTTTCTTGGCTAGCACCTAAAGGAGTAGAAGGTGTACGAGATGGTTGTTGGGCAATCTCTTGCCCTTGTGTCCCACTACCACCAACATCGGGTTCAGCAAATGCCAGAAACGCTACATACAAAAAAACTTTTTGTTAGTTTAGTCAATGTAAAAATTAAAAATCAAACTATCACAATTCATCTCATGCAGAACAAAAAAAATATCCTTTTGACTTTTTATTATTACCTGATATCTATTTAGCCGCCTCATAAGATTTTGTATCCTCTCTTCTGTTTTAGGTGTTTGAGGCGCGTCTATCAAAGCATTAAATTCCGACCTTGCATCTCGTGCCTTTTTTTGCAACAACAATACTGGAGATAGGGATGAAGAAAGCTCTTCCTCAAAGAGGGAATCATCAGGCGTACCATGGCTAGGTGTCTGCATATTTGAACAAAATTAATATTATTTCAATTATGTAAATAACTAAAATACCTAAAGATAGAGCAATGCTGGCACTTTACATGTTTTTCCGCTGGCCTCTTTCCGCGATCATCCCGTCTCGGGGTTGTTCCTGCACTGCTCTGATCAGTCTGCCACATTGCAATAAAATTATAAATGTAAAAACTTGAAAACAATATCTAACTTGAAAACACAAAATGAAAACTGAAATAATTTCTAATAAGACACAGGAAGACAGAGTTAGAGTTTCAAATATGCCTTGCATTGAATTCAGTCCTGGAAACATGTCATTGCACATTAAGGCACCCAAACATTCAATCCACAAATGATATATTTAAGTAGGCTCCTCCTATTCTGGGAAAACACCATACCTATAATGCATTCACTTGCATGTATAAAGGGAAAGGAAAACATGTTTTCATACAACGGTGACAAAGGCATCTTGGGGAAAGGTATCTTCACTTTTTATTTATGTTGTTCACCCACACCACTCTCGTGTTTTCACTAATCCCGTTTTGTCATTTTTGGATTCAAATTAAGTTAAGGCCTTAAGTATTTTTTGACCTTTCGGTGTAGTTTTTATAAGTGGCATGTATGGATTTTCCATTAATTTTGCACTTTTTCTCTTCATGCGCATGTTTCCCTGGAAATCAAATGCATGATTTAGTCCCATACATTTAACAAGTTGTTGGATCATCTCCATAGGAAATATCATGTTTCCTATTCAATCAAAATTTATCTCAGTTAGGGTAGGTAGGAAGGTTTTCCCTTTGTATTAATAGGGCACTTCTAGCTTGCATTTTTATTATATCTTTCAAATTTAGTGTCGTTTCAATTAGGGCATGATTTTTTTGCAACTTTCAAGGTGAGAATGAACAAAGACAAATTTTTGTGATGGATGACTGTATATGACTCCATGGCCAGAGGAAAAGGCACTAATCTACTTCTTCAAATATCTATAGTTCTCATTCACCTCATACGAAGATGGTCCCCGATTTTGAGCCAAATGTTGCAGCAAAAATTTCCCCCCCTCCATAATTTGATATTCAATGGAAATTTCTTAAATTGATGATGGGGCATGATTATGGAACATTGGCACATACATATGTAATGGAATTCCAAGATCATGATATATGTTTGCATATGTTTATGGAAATGTTCCACCAAGTCCCCTGGAGGTGGGAGCGAGGGGGCGAGGGAGCGCAGGAGCGGCCTATGCAAAAGCTCCCTACCAATTTTCAGGAAACGTGGGGGGACGTCAGGGTCATAAAAATTATAAAATTTAATATTTAAAATGTAACTATATTTTTGCAAGGAATGTATATACAATCATCATACACTTGCATCATGAAAGATAAATCATAAATGATAAAATTAAAAATCGATGAATGATGAATCATATAATTGAAACAAATTTAAAAGTTAAAAGTTAAAACATACATCATACAATCATGCATGTAAGTTTGTAAGTTTGTAACTATATAATCATTAATGTAACTACTAACAATGTACAATGAAAATAAAGTTTAAGATATCATATGACATATTATATCAAGATTCAAAATAGAGTTTAAACCGAAGTTTACAACTCAAGTCTGAAACATAAAACTTAAACGCAAATAAGTTATGTCTGAAACATAAAACATAAAACATAACATATGAATATCAAATGATATCATCATACCGATAAATGAGCATAAATGCTCAAGTTAATGCCCCACTAGTCTCTGCATCCAACTTCTGCACGAATATATCAAGATCAACCATGTCACCATCTGAATCAGAATCACTTGGATTCTCAAATATGCTAAGTGGCACATCAACTTTTAACACAAAACCATAAACTAAAAGGGGCGGTGAGGGGACGTGAGGGGGCGTGAGGGAAACATCCCCTAGAAGTCCCCAAGACCCCGGAGCGCGAGGGGGCGAGGAATCTAGACCCCTAGGTGGGGGGGCGAGACCCTGTGTAACACTGGTTTATGGAGGTGGTGGAGCAAAAAAGAGCTCAAATAGAGCTGAAATTTTTCACATAAAAAGGACTGTGGGCTTTAATAATGGTTCCATTTAAAAAATGATATCTAGACAGAGAATAAGTGTAGCATGCAAACATGCATTGAAAATCCATCTGAGTTTGCATTGTATTACTTATGATGGATTCAAATTTGGGTTTCAAAATGCCAGTTTATGGCATGATTTTGTCGAGAAACCCTTAGTTGGATTCTCATGTTGGTTTAATTTATATTTTAAGTTTGTTTTGCAATCTTTGGGTGATAGTAACTCATGAACTAGGTTAACAATGTGTAACAATCATATTTCAAGAATAAAGTTGTGATTTTTTTATATTATTATTATTATCTATTAGCTACGAGTATTGACACCTAATGCCTGGAATTTTGACATCTTGATAGCATGGATAATTTCTAAAATGTTTCTAGTAATGTTAACATAATAACTATCATTACGTGTCTTCACTTTTTTCACCATAATAGACCTGTGATATGGACTCATCACACAACTTCATATGCTATGTCCCAACAAGTTCAAACTCGTTGAACCTACCTCATAGTGTGGTTATTAAGGACAAGTTGCTTGATATATAACTTGATAGCATAGACCACGTTGCAGTTCTAAAAAGAATCCTCAAGTGTCAAAAAAAATTCACAATATGTTCTACTATAAAGCCTTTTGGGATACCTGAAATAATATATCTATCATTGATGACTTTTAAAGTATGACAAGATCCAGAGGGAAAGGAAATCAATGGAAGAGTGATCCACCAATGAGAACCTAGAATTTAGCATCAGATGAGTTAGAGTCTAGAAAATTGAAACCCTATAATTTTAATTAGTGATGAAGGACATCACATAGGTAATTATATTTTCATGTAGAATAATCTGTTAATTCAAATTTAAACTACATAATATGAAAGGCATACCATAAATTTTTCCACGTAAGTCCAAACAACCTATAAAATGGGAAAACCTTCTTTTTCCATGGGAAATAATTTACCTTTCCTTTTTCAAGATAATCTAAATCACAAATCACAAAAAATATGAACTATACTGCACACATTCTTGGATAATGTGAAAGTGGAAAAGGAATACCCTAAACAAGTGATGCACACATGTACATTTGAACACTAATAGATTTTTGTAGTTGAAATGCAATGCTTGTTTTCATTTAAATGTAGGGTTTTTAAAGCAGGGAGAAATAATGGCTGCCAAATTAATAAGCGTTTCTTTGGGAAAAATTTAAATCTTGTATTTGGTGATGAAGATAATAGAGGGTATTGACTCTTGATTCTTGACATCTAGAGAGAACCATACAGCCTAACACAATCCATTAGAATTGAAACAAAAAACCCAAATAGAGTCAACCCTACTATAGGAGGAAGGTCCTGCAGTAAGAACTTACCATTTTGCAAGAGGGGCGAGGAGAACGGCGAGGGTGAATGCGAGAAAATGTTGTTAAGAGGCGGGGGGACGAATGCGGGGCGAATGTACGTACGAAAGAGGGCGAGGCGAATCCGGGCGAATCTTTACATTGCGGGAAGCTCGGGCGAATGCGAGGGCGAAGCTGTTCTGCCAGAGCTCGGGGCGAATGCGGAGGGCGGCGAATGCTGTTCTGCAAGAGTTGAGGGCGAATGCTGAGGGCGAATGGTGTTCTGCAAGAGCGGAGGGCGAATGCGCGCGTGATATCGGACGTTAATGTAGCACACATGTACATTTGAACACTAATAGATTTTTGTAGTTGAAATGCAATGCTTGTTTTCATTTAAATGTAGGGTTTTTAAAGCAGGGAGAAATAATGGCTGCCAAATTAATAAGCGTTTCTTTAGGAAAAATTTAAATCTTGTATTGGGTGATGAAGATAATAGAGGGTATTGAATCTTGACTCTTGACATCTACAGAGAACCCTACAGCCTAACACAATCCAATGGAATTGACCAAAAAAACCCAAATAGAGTCAACCCTACTATAGGAGGAAGGGCCTGTAGTAAGAACTTACCATTTTGCAAGAGCTGAAGGCAAATGCTGTTCTGCAAGAGCTGAGGGTCAACACTGAGGGCGAATGCTGTTCTGCAAGAGCTGAGCGCGAATGCTGAGGGAAAATGCTGTTCTGCAAGAGCAGAGGGCAAATGCGCGCGTGATATCAAACGTTAATGTAGCTATTGCGACAAATACGAAACAATAAAATCATTTTTATGTAGCGCGCATATAACTTTCGAATTTTTATGTAGCGCCCATATAAGTTTGGTATTTTTATGTAGCGCGAAAATAACTGTCGCTATACCGACGATGGAAAAGGCGTCGCTATTAGGACGGGTGCCTCCAAACGTCGCAATGGCGACACCTAGACATTGTGTCGCAGTTGCGACGTTTAGAGTCGTCTCAATAGCGACGCTTTGGGCCATGGTGTCGCAATTGCGACGTCTTCCTTTAAACGTCGCAATTGCGACACTTGTTTAAGTGTCGGTATTACGACACTTTTCTATAGACGTCGGTATAGCGACGGTTTCGGGCGGGATGGAAAAAATTTGGGAAAATTTCCGACATTTGGTCAAAAGCGTCGGAAACAGGTGTCAGAATTTCTGCCAAATGTAGTAGTGTGAAGAGAATGCCAGAAGGAAACGAAGATCGTGTGACTTAAACAGAGGCTTTCATAATGGCAGGTCAAATGGGACTAGCATACATGCCTGATCCTTGTGTGGGTTGAGCATGAGATAGCTCCTGAATAGTTCACCAAAGCCCTGTTTGATCTAAAGGTGTTAGAGTATGAGACCCACTCGATTCACCAGCTCCTAAAGGAGACTGAGGCCGCTCTAGAAAAAAACCAGAAGGTGACAGCATCCCTAAAAAAATAGGTGGAAAAACTACACGAAGAAAGCCACGCGTAGGATAATTCCAACAAAGACTTAAAGGGGTAGATCAAGGAAAATATATCAATCATGGAAGCAAGGAAACTAGTTTGGGCAGAGATCATAGCAGAGGTCAAGCTACATTGGGACCTCCTTGCATTGATAAATGACAAGAAGATCACGATCAACCAGTTCAAAGCCCAGCTACAGGATGGATGCAAAGACGAAGAAGAAAAGGCCACCATAACCAGGAAGTATCTTTGGTACCTAAATTAACTCTCACCTGATGAACTGTGTGCATGATCCAAATGGAAAATGGCATCCACCCATGGTATTCATCTACCCATGTTATCCATCCACCCATGGAATTTACCCATGGTATTGTAAATGTCATTGACCCATGTTATTCATCCACCCATTGTATTTGTTCACCTATGGTATTGGAAGTGACATCTATCCATGATATTCATCCACCCATGGTATGTATCCACACATGGTATTCATCCACACATGGAATTTACCCATGGTATTGTAAGTGGTATCTACTTATGGTATTGACCCATGGTATTGTAAGTGGTATCTACTCATGGTATCAACCCATGGTTTTGACCCATGGTATCCACCTATGGTATCTACACATGGTATTGAAACTCAAAAAAGGCTATAAATAACAAGCCTTAGTTTGTAAAAGGACAAATTTTCCACCATAATGTAGCTTCTACAGTTATTCTCTGTTTTAATAAAACCACAAAAACTTGTTTTATTAAAACAAAGAATAACTGCAGAAGCTACATTGTGGTGGACAATCTTTCCTTTTACAAACTAAGACTTGTTATTTATAGCCTTTTTTGAGTTGCAATACCATGTGTAGATACCATAGGTGGATAACATGGGTCAAAACCATGGGTAGATACCACTTCCAATACCATGGGTAGATACCACTTACAATACCATGGGTAAATTCCATGTGTGGATGAATACCATGTGTGGATACATACCATGGGTGGATGAATATCATGGATAGATGTCACTTCCAATACCATAGGTGAACAAATACAATGGGTGGATGAATACCATGGGTCAATGACATTTACAATACCATGGGTAAATTCCATGGGTGGATGGATAACATGGGTAGATGAATACCATGGGTGGATGCCACTTTCCATTTGGATCAGTGCGCAGGGAATACTTGACCGTTTTAGGACAATTATGGAGGTCGGGAGAGTAATTGAGAAAAAAGCTGCACGTGCGAATGTACTAGGTTATTTGGTGCTAGTCTCGAAGGGAGTGGAGAAGTTCGACCAAGAGTGTAGCAAGATGGTAGACGTCAGCCTCCCACCATGCTGGGATCCAAAAATAGGCGCATTTTCTTAGCTAATGACCTATGAGAAAAAGATGTCAGAAATTATGGGCAATGTAGACATATAATTGGAGAGAACAACCCAGCTAAAAGTAGAGACAATAATACCTGTGCTACGTAAAGAGTTCTTCCTTCTCTGTCAGGTAAATAAATTCCTTGTTGTCCGTGTGGATTATACTGAGCTTACTAACATGCAATCTTTGTTCGAGGCCTAAAACACAATGCCATAAACAGGGGACAGGTTGTGGCAAAAGTGTTGTGACTATGCGAATCCTCCGGTCTCTTTTGCTTCACAGCAACTGCCACTTCCTTTGGTTCGTCCACCTGGAACCTCTTCATCCTCAACTCGGCCATGCCATCCACAGTTAGGCACTCCTTGGTGCAACACCAAATGATGAATCTCATGATTTGGCCCACGCGACCTCTTTTTATTTTTATTTTATTTATCATCTATGTAATGTAAAAACGAGTGAAATCTTGATTTCACCCTACGCACTCTCCTTATTTCCTATTTTCTGTTATGTTTTTGTTATAGTTTGTGTCAGACTATACTCTTTAATATGAGAGGTCATTTTTCCTTGTCATAATTTTTGATTAGGATTGGAAACTAACATATCTCCAGAGAATATTTTTTCTCAAAAAATATCTGCTCTGAACGTTCATGTAAAACACTATAAAAGATCAAACCACAGACTTAAAAAATGTTTTGAATTTTCTGGCAGAAGAAGTTGTATTCGGTGTGTCATATTTTGTAATTTTGAGGTTTTTCTCTTAATGCATATATGAAGAGCCATTTCAAAGAATAATATAAAGTCTGTCTGTTGTGATTATGGATTCCTACTGAGATGGATGAACAATATGTATTTCCTGGATGTGTTTGTTCAGCTTAAATGTTTCTTGCACTTACTTTTTTCTTGTTGTTATCGCTGCTTTTGGAATGTGGGTGTTCTATGATTTAAGTGTGAATTTATCTTTTAATGGCACTCACTTCATAATTCATAGTAACATCTTAAATACAACTCGAGGCACGATTTATGTTCCAAGTTCTCTTTAAATGTCATTTTTCTACTAAGGTCTCTAAAAGGGTGGATTCTTATACTTCTTTAAGCCCATCTCGCTTATAATTTCTCTAACCTTTCCACATAGTTCCATAACCCGATTAAGCATTATAACTGTTCATTTGTTTCACATTTGGCCCTTCTTGCAACAAATTTATTTCATGACTGCTTCAGGCCCATTTTGATCAGGCCTTTCTCCCTGCAACTGAAGCTCCTAGTTACCATTCTTCTTTATCCCAGATCCAGGACCACCTTTCAAAAGTATTTTAATCCATTTGTTATCAAGAGGTTCCCTTTTATAAGCATGCATAATAACCTCAAAACATCCTGACCTAAGATGTCTTAGGCAATGGTCTTTGGCAACTCAAGGTTGTCTCTAGGAGTGAGAACATATTTTTGGTGCAATTTCGAGGATGAAGTTGAAAGTATTTTCCCCAGAACACGACATTGTATCCACCCTTCAATCAGGGGAGCATGAAGGTTTGAGAGTTGCACAACCCTCATCTTGGAGACTCCGCTATTATCTAAAGCCCAATCACTCACAATCCTAACTTACACAAAGCCACATCTAAGGTCAGACACCTCTCAATTGAGAACATCGTCAATCTCTGACCCTGAAAAAATTATATTCAAGAGAATTTGGAAAGAAAAGAAACCAACTCAGTCTGACATACCCACATCCTCATTATAAGACTCCCCATCCACATCTCAGAAGGCTCAAGTCCACGACCTTGGTTCCACAACCCGAGTACTTGAATATCCCCCAGATAACTTTTTTCTAGACCATACTGAGATTAGAGACGAGGCCGAATCAGTGAATACATCTGGGATATCTTTGCACCCTACCCCCGAAGCTGAGGAAGTTAAAAAATTCACCATACTCCAGAGCTCTCCTCAGATAAACTTGAAAACTTCTTCCCAACATATACCTATTATCATCCATCAGAACCCTCCTTTGAATCCACCACCTCCCATGGCTGTACGAGGGTTCTTAATTAATAAATATGCCCCACTGGCCCTGCCTCAAGTCTTAAATGATATGCCTCAGGATTACTTGAAGCTCTTGCCTCGATTCATAGGGGAGGATGGTGGTGTTGCTCAGAAAAATATTGAGGAATTTTGTGCTTTCACTGTAAACTTCAATGTGGAACAATTGGATGTAGTGTTGAGGCTTTTCGTCCAATATTTGAACAGAGAATCCTGAAAGTGGTTTAAAACTCTGGATGACCACTCGGTAACCACCTGGGAGGAAATGGAAAATTCTTTTACACAAAATTGGGGGGAGAAGAGGGATCATGGTTACATTCTTACATAGTTCAATGCATTAAAGAAGAATCATAACGAATATGTAATCGAGTGCATCAAGAGGTTTAAAAAGTTGTAAAATAACCTACCTGCCGATATGAAACCTCCTCAAATAGAAGCCAAGGTAGTTTTTGTAGGAGATTTTGAGTCTGAGTTTGGCTTAACTTTGAGAGAGAGGAAATATGCATTCCTAGACTAGGCCCAGACTGACGCGTTAGAGGTGAAGGAAAAATTCGCCTCTACAAGAAAGTATAAGGGGAGAAAAGATCATGATTTCAGGAGAAGAGGTAAATAGGAAGCTTCTTCCTCTAACCAAGAAATGGAAGCAACAAACTACATGATAGAAGAAATGGACAAGATGATTAAAAACCTTTCTAACAAGCTGGTGAAGCTGGAGTTGGAGACTAAAAGCTCAGCTTCCCGACCCAATCAAATGACTCCTAACCAAGGTTTCAACCCACAGTACTGGAAACCTCCATTGCAAATATTACAGCGAGATAGAAAGGAGCAGCATGATCATATCTAGCCTCCTCTATATTTGGAGCGACAAATGGAACGACCAACCGAAGGAGTTCCAGACTGTCAGGAGGATTAGTTTCTAGCTTATTCAGAGGATGAAGAGGGAGAAATTACCTTGCAAGAATAAAAAGAAGAGAAAGGGAAGAAAGACGTGTCTACAGAAGACCCAGATATTGATGACTATTGCAGGGAGTTCGTAGACTTTATGCAAGCCCAGTTGCATAAGAAGTATGAACTTAGATCCTCTAGAAAGAGGACACGTGTACAAGAGCAGGAGAGAGAATCCCCATCAAAAGATCCTACTCAGTCAAATACCATCAGCAAAGGCAAAAAGCCTATAGAAGAGCCTTTGCACCAAAAAGCCGCTTCTTCTTCCTCCTCAAAGTTAGTCCCTGATTCCCCTATAAATCCTAAGGCTACCATAACTGTCATGAAACCACCAGTTCCCCCTAAATAACAACCAAAGGAGGCCATTACAGAAAATAACCCTGCTATTTTCAACCTTAAAAAAGAATTAGAAAAGGTTAAGATTCCAGTCCCCTTAGTCGAGCTTTTGAAGCAACCTTCTTATAAAGCTCAAGTATCCCAATTCATGCTCCCTCATGGAGTGGTTCCTCTCCCTCGCAGTCTTAACCTCCAAGAAGGGAGACCCATGGTAGTTTTTGGCCTACATGTGGAAGAATTGGACTCAACAACCCCCCCATTCTATGTATCCCTAGTCATCCATGATCTATTGTTACACAATTGCATGCTCGATTTCGGAGCTTCACACAACCTACTGCCATTGTCTGTTATGGAGCAACAAGGGTTGAGGATTACTTGTCCATCTAAATATTTGTATTATTTTAACTCCAAGAGGGTCAAGTGTTTGGGGATGATTAAATATTTAGTAGTGAATTTGGCCCAGATCCCAGCCAAAAGTGTGGTGATGGATATTGTGGTTTCCGATATCCCAGCTCGTTTTGGGATGCTGCTCTCTAGATCATGGGGTTCAAATATTGGTGGTTCAATTAAAATCGACCTCAATTATGCTACCATCCCAGTATTCAGAGGAGAGGAAATGAGGTTATACCGGGAGTCTAGATTCGTAAATATGGTTACTAAAGCTAACGGTTTAGTAAATTCCCCTGTGTATAGAAAAGAAGTTGAGTTCTCTTGATTAATGTTCGAAGAGGACAAAAATTTCCTACAGGAGGCAACGTTCCATCCTCTAAAAAAAAGTAGTCCTCAGGAAAAGAAGGGAAGGATATATGGACTCTACACCTTTATGGGGCCAATTCGAGAGAACGAAATAGAGCTGGGGTGCTTTTAATCTCACCCACAAGATATTTGGAACCCTTCTCATTTAAGCTAGAGTATGAAGCCACTAACAATGTGGCCGAATATGAAGCACTACTCCTAGGGTTGTAGACTGCTAAAAATATGAATATTCAGAGCCTCGAAGTCTTCCAGGATTTAGAGCTGGTGGTGAGACAAATCAGGAATCGGTGGCAAGCTAATCACCCTCAGCTTAGAGCCTATAGGAATGAAGTATGGGATCTAGTGGAGAATTTCTTCTTGGCCTTTAACATATAGTTTATGCCAAGGGACCAAAATTGGATGGCCGATTCACTTTCCGTTGTAGCTAGAAATTTTCGCCCACCGCAGAACCCACTGCTCAGGTGTGAAGTTGAAGTACGTTATCATCCTTCTATCCCAGATAACGTTAAAAAAAGGAAGGTGTTTAAAGACGAATAGCAAGTTAAACGTTTCATAGAGACTGTTGGGGAATTCTCTAATCTGGTGATTGATGTTGTGGAAGAAGAGCTTGAGGAGCAGCCCCAAACTAAGTGGGAAGAAACAATGGCAAGACATCACATGCTGCAACTAAAAGGGAATGTCATCCCCAGAGGCCTTCTACCCTTGGAGAGTTTGTTTGACAAGAATGAAATCCCAATTAATCCCACCAAGTTGACACAATATGATCAGGTGAATGATATAAACATTGGGATGGAGGGAGACTCAAAGATAGTGAAGTTGTCTGAAGGAGTCCCGGAGGAATATCAAGACCAATATTTCCTGTTTTTTTAGGCCTATAAATATGTTTTCGCATGGTCGTGCCAAGACCTGAAAACTTTTGACGTGGAGGTCATATAGCACAAGATCCCTCTCAAGGGAGATGTCAAGCCTCATAAATAAAAACTGAGGAAAATAATTCCATTGCTGCTTCCATATATTGAAAACGAAATCAAAAAGTTGTTGTGGGCCAAAATTATAGTTCCCCTAAAGTATTCAGAGTCGGTGGCCAATTGGGTTTCGGTACAGAAGAAGAATGGAGAAATAAGGTTGTGTGTGGATTTCCCAAATTTAAACAGGGCTCCCCTCAAAGATAATTACCCCCTTCCCAAGATGGATCACATTTTGCAGAAAGTAGTAGGATATTCCCAGATGAAAATGGTGGGTGGCTTCTCGAGATACAATCAGGTGGCAGTCCTCCCTAAGGATCACAAGAAAACAATGTTCACCACGCCATGGGGCACTTTCATGTATGCCCAAATGCCCTTCGTCTTAATCAATGAATGCACCACTTTTCAACGAGCAATGGATATTGCTTTTGTGGGGGAACAAGATAAATGTTTGGTGATATACCTGGATGATATCACTATGTTTTCAAAAAATGATGATGAGCACATCGAGCACCTATGCCGGACCTTTGAGAAATGCTGCAGGTATGCTTTGTCAGTGAATCCTCAAAAGTCTATGTTTTCTTTGGAGGAATGGAAGTTGCTTGGAAACATAGTAACAAAAGAGGGGGTGAATATTGACCCCAAGAGGGTAGAAGTAATCAATGGTATCTCACTGCCCCAAAATAAAAAAGAAGTTCAGGTGTTTCTGGGAATAATAAACTTCTTAAGGAGGTTTATCCCAAACTATGCTGAGATAATTCGACACATCACGGAAATGCTCAGGAAGAACAATGAAGTAAAATGGAATCCTAAGTCGAGGAATGCTTTCAACAGAATTAAACAATATTTTGCAGAGGTGCCAATATTGGCGAGCCTTCACTACAGTAAGCCTTTCATGATATTCTCTTTTACCTCACCTCATATGATAGCCATAGTGTTACTGCAAAAGAATGTGAATGGGCATTAACAGCCGATTTCCTTTTTTAGCCAGGTGTTGTGGGATGCAGAGCTAAAATACAACATTCTGGAGAAGCAGGCTTACACCTTGGTCAAATCCTTAAAATATTTCTCGATATATGCGCTTTAGTCAATGGTAACTGCCTTCGTCCCCACAGCTACAGTAAAAGATATTTTAATTTAGGGAGATAGTGAAGGTAAGAGGGAAAAGTGGATTGCAAAAATTCAAGAGTATTAGCTGGATATAAGGCCTATGAAGCTCATTAAAGGATAAGGGTTGGAAAAAATATTATTTGAGTCAAATTGCCAGGCATTGGGTATAAATTTGTCCATGGAGGGAGGAGAAGTACCAAAGGGTATGGAAGCATAGCCTGGAGTAGAAACCACGGCACAGAAGACACTTATGAAATACCTCCTCAACGCTTGGTACAAAGATGTCATGGAGTACCTCCTTACTCTAAGATGTCTCCTAAATTTTGACAGAGAAAAGTACCGTACCCTGAGATTAAAATCTCATAAGTATGTTGTAGCTAATGGACGACTGTATTGGAGAGATCCCTTTAGAATTTTTCTGCTATGTCTTACATAGCAGGAAGTGGAGGAGGTGATGGTTGAATTTCACGAAGGCGTATGCGGGGGACATTACAGCTGGTGGTCCATGGCCCATTAAATCTTGAAGGTTGGTTTCTTCTGGCCTTGATTATTCGAATATGTTCATGCTAGTGTTTGGGCATGTGAAAAGTCACAGATGTTTGCAGAAAAGAAAAAGTTTTATCTGCCAATGATACCGGTGCATATCGAAGAGCCATTTCGACAATGGGGCATCGATTTTATTGGGGAGATCCATCCCACGTCCAGCAGTCAACACAAATGGATCCTCACCACTGACTATTTCACTAAATGGATAGAGGAAATAATTTCTAGAAACACCATGGATGCAATCGTAATTAAGTTCATGGAAGAAAATATAATATCAAGGTTTGATTGCCTGGTCAAGATCATCACTGACAACATTCAGGCCTTTAATTCCACCAAGTTCATTAGTTTTTTTCAACAGTATAACATCACTTTGGGGCACTCTACGGCCTGTTATCCTCAGGGGAATGGGTTAGTCGAGTCTTCAAATAAAACCTTGGTGAGGGCGCTGAAGAAGACCATAAATGAAAACCAGAAGAACGGGGATGCCCAACTAAAATTTTCACTATGGGTGAATCGTATTACCAGCAAGAGGTCTAGGGGTAAGTCTCCCTACAAACTAGTTTATGGCTGAGCAGCGGTGTTTCCCATCCAACTTGCCTTGCCTGTTGCCAGGTTCCTGCAAGATAGTCAAGAAGAGCCAAATGATCTCATCAGGAGGATGAATCAGCTGGTCGAGTTGGAAGAAACTCGAGCCCAAGTAAACAATAGGTTATCAGAATACCAGGAGAAAATGAAAATCTAGTTTGATCAATGAGCAAAAGATAAGGAAATACAAGCAAGACACCTGGTGCTGAGGTGGGATGTCAAAAGGGCGGACAAAAGAAAAAATGGAAAGTTTGACCCACTATGGTTCAGACCCTTCAAAATTACTGAAGTAAAAGGAAACAACACTTTCATATTAGAAAATTTGGAAGGGGACCTGATCGAAGAACCCATGAATGGGAAATTTTTGAAGCCTCACTTCCAATACTCATAGTGGCCTCGACGGCCTGTTGTACATATCCTCCATATTGTATATATATATATATTCCATTTTATGTTTCCACATATGTTTTTGTTGAATTCATCATAGAAACTCTTGAAATTTTGAAGAATCCCCAGATATACTAACTAATGCACACGTAGAGGGTCTGCGAAGTTCTCGACGACCTCGAGAACAAGCATGCCATCCCCAGGTGGAGCCAATTTTGTTTAGTTACCTCATCTATCAAACAAAAGGAGCGGCCACATGGAAAAAAATTGAGAAGCTTAGAAGGGTGGTAGGCTGAGTAAATGGTGAAGGTATTGGAGAGAAAGTCCCTAAGGGATCGGTGCATTGAATCAACCTACAGGGGTTACTACACAGCAAGAAGCAACACTCATGGCTCCGCGGTAGAACCATGAGCCATAAAGCTCCTGGGAAAGGTTTTCCGTTGGCCTCAAAGGAGCATGGTGGTGTTAAATATCGAGCCGTTAGAAAAGGTGACATCACCTTTCGGCGAGCCAATCACAAGCATTCCGTGGGGTAAGAAAATGGGCCCTAAGGCTCCTATGCACCCCACCGAAGTTCAAAGCGGGCCCACCGAAGATGAAAGTTGGCGCCAGTAAGAAAAGAGGTAAGGTAAGTCTAGGATGGCAGTATGAAGGCCTATACCTTCTTTGTTTGGTACATGGCTGTCACCAACCCAGCTGCTGCCAGCCAATAACCCATCGCCACATGTCCCATTATCGGCGTCCTTATGACGCAAACCCTACAGCTGTTACCCTGTCTCGTACTCCGTAAAAACCGGTCTAATATAGGCTCATTTTATACTCAATTGTGTAAAATACTCGTTATTAAATGGCTTTTCATGTAGAGGAGATTAAAACTCAAGTGCAAGGTCATTTTCAATCCCACGTCGCTTTCCCCTTGGCTACCTCACTACTCTTAGGTATTTAGTCATTTTTTTTGTCTCACTATTTCCCTTCTATTTTTATTTTTCAAATGGCCATGGGGAAACTAAAAACCAAGAATTCTGAGCCTGAAACTCCACAAGCCCACGAGTTCAGGACTGCACCTGGACCTGAACCTCTCATTGATGCCCACGCACGAATTCATGACCTAGTCTATTCATTTAGTGTAGCACCATAGCTAAGCTTTTTGACTATCATTGGAAAGGTGAAGACATGTTTAGGGTCATCGAGTCGGGTTTGTACTACCATATTGCTCCAACCATGTACCCTGTTCTTGATTTAATTAGCTGGCTTGCGGAGGCCTATGATGAGCGCACATAAGTTTTTCCTTCTGCCCGGGGCAAAATGATTTTTTGCATTACACCCCAGCCCATAAGGAAAGCCATTCGCTACCCTCCAAGTTGGGATTATGTTGAGTTCTCTGAGGTCTCTCTCTCCTCTCAGATCTCAAAGCTACCTTGGGAAAAAAAAGCGGTTTCCTCAACCTCCTCTCAGATTCCCGCCTGTCGTCTTTCCCGCTCACCAACTCTATTCCCTTGTCGACTTTCCGAACCAATGTAAGACCCATTCTAGCACTCTTCTCGGGGTTGTTAGGGTTTCAGGAGGTTGAGCAGTTGACTAAAGATGCCACAGATTTTCTATGGCTCATGATGTAGAAGCACATCCTTTTGGATATCCCCTCTTACTTAGCTTTGGCCATCCAAGCCCAGTTTCAAGAGATTTCCTTGGTTGGTTCTTTCAAGTACCGTTCCCTTATTTTTTACCTATTCCTATTCGAGCATGCAGATAGACTTGAAGGTATAGGCCTGAGTAGATTCTCAAGGATAAACGCCCAACTCAGAACCATATTCGAGTGGACTACGACAGTTTTCCAGCAGCCAGAGGGGAAGGGATATGCAAAATTTGTTAATGAGTTCATGTTCATAACTTATGCCATTATACATGACAACCCTCCACCTAGAATATTTCCTGAGCAGAAGGATTGGCTACAGTTTGAAGAGGAAGATTGCATAGGGGACCGGTACCTGTTTGATGACTATACTGAGATCATAGTCTACGGTGCAGAGGTACCTCCCTACCGCTTGCAGGTGTTTCCAGATATGCAAGTATTTGCCCTCGAATTCATTCGAAAGGCCTTGAAGGCTGACTAGATCCACTTCGTACCTGCGAAGAAAGGATACGTCCTCAAACTCCCAACTTCTATTGGTCCTTTCACCATAAATTCAAGGCATGCCCTCTCAATGGTGGAAATAATGCTGCAAGTGATGAGCCTCCCACAGGGAGAAGTTTGGCCCTATGGCCCTAAGGGAGTCCTCACCAGTAGGAAGAAGAAAATAAAATCAACAGCTTATACACATGAGACTTGGCCCTTCATTGAATGGAGAGCTAACCTTGATGTGTGGCCTTTGGATGCACAAATGGAGGCTGAGTCCTTAGCTATCGAAGGGAAAGGAGATAATGTGTCTATTGGGATAGAGGAACGAGGACAGAAGGCCCCTTAAGAATCCAGGAGGTCATGGCCATTGATGAGGAGTCTCACCCTAACAAAAAACAGAGGACTGAAGGGCCAGATGACATAGGGGTCGAGCTATCCTATGAGGAGACTCCTGATTTTGGGGGTCTTGACAAGGACAAGCCAGGTTTTCATGTTTCTTTTGACAATGCTTCGTCATTGTCCCCCTTAGAGCTTTCACAGGCAGTCACTGTCAATAGGCAAGAGACAAGGGAGGAAATCAATACCAGAAATTGATATGCGAGGGAGAAACTAAGGGCCAAATTGGCAGTGTTCGTGGATAAGCACCATTATAGGTTTTCTTCGGTGTTAGATATGGATAAAGAAAAACTTATAATAGCTATTCAGCAAGCAACATTGCAGCCCTTTGGTTTTGGAGCCCAATACCGAGGTTTGGAAATCATCCTCAACCTAACCAAAATTCCCCTACTTGACAAGTTAGACTTACACCAGTGTATCGGGGATATGCTACGGACCGAGGTAGTGAAACATTCTGTAGCCTTGAAGAAGCTCGAAAATAAGTAAAATCTGGTTATAGAGCACCACAAGAGAGAGAAGGCTAGCACCATAGCCAACCATGCCCAGCTGGAAAGCCTCAAGAGAATGATAAGAGGAAAGGGGGTTGATAAGGATGCAACACGACAAAAAATTATTGCCAAGTTAGAAGTGGAGAACCAGGAACTAAAGAGAAAGCTGAAAATGTCTCATGAAGAACATGTACAGATGGAGGAGCTCGTCCAAGTAGATAAGGAGAAAATGGCTCTTGCTGACTCACTTGTCAAGCAACAGGAAGAGAATGACCATAAGGACATGGATATCATTGGACTTAAACGAAGGCTGTCAGAATGGTAGGTCAAATGGGACCAACATACATGCGTGATCCCTGTGTCAGGTGAGCCTGAGACAACTCTTAAACAGCTCACCAAAGCTCTGTCTGATCTAAAGGTGTTAGAGGATGAGACCCGATCGGTTCGCCAGATCCTAAAGGAGACTGATGCCACTGTAGTAGCAAACCAGAAGGTGACAGATCCCTATAAAAAGAGGTGGAAAAAATGTGTGAAGAAACCCAGGCACAGGATAAGTCTATAAAAGACTTAAAGGTGCAGATCAAGGGAAATATGTCAATCGTGGAAGCAAGGTGACTGGTTTGGGTAGAGATCATAACAGAGGTCAAGCTGCATTGGGACCTCCTCACATTGATAAATGACAACAAGATACCAGTTCAAAGCCCAACTACAGGATGGACGCAAAGACAGAGAAGGAAAGGCCACCATAGATAGGAAGTATATTTGGTACCTAAAGTAACTCTCACTTGATGAACTGTGTGCATAGGGAATAATTGACTGTTTTAGGACGATTATGGAGGTCGGGAGAGTAATTGAGAAAGAAAATGCACACACGAACACACTAGGTTGTTTGATGCTAGTCTCGAAGGGAGTGGAGAAGTTCGAACAAGAGTGGAGCAAGCTGGTAGACGTTGACCTCCCACCATGCTGGGATCCACAAATAGACTCATTTTCTTAGCTAACGGCCTATGAGCAAAAGATGTCAAAAATTATGGGCAATGCGGACATATCATTGGAGAGAAAAACCTGGCTAAAAGTAGAGACAATAATAGCCGTGCTACGCAAAGATTTATTCCTTCTCTGTCAGGTAAGGAAATTCCTTGCTGTCCATGTGGATTATACCAAGCTAACTAACATTCAACTATTCGAGGCCTACAACACAATGCCATCAATAGGGCACAGGTTGTGGAAAAAGTTTTGTGACTATGTGAATCCTCCAGTCTCTTCTGCTTCACAACAGCTGCCACTTCCTCTGGTTAGTCCATTTGGATCCTCTTCATCCTCAGCTCGGCCACGCCATCCACAGTGAGACACTCCTCGGTGCAACACCAAATGATGAATCTCATGATTTGGTCCACTCATCCTATTTTTATTTTTAGTTTCTTTATCATTTATGTCATGTAAAAATGGGTGAAATCTTGATTTCACCCTATGCACTCTCTTTATTTCCTATTTTTTGTTATGTTTTTGTTATAGTCTGTGTCAGACCATACTGTTTCAGATGAAAGGTTGTTTTTCCTCGTCATCATTTTTTATTAGGATTGGAAACTAACATATCTACAGAGAATATTTTGTCTCAAAAAATATCTTCCTTGAACGTTCATGTAAAATACTATAAAAGATCAGACAACAGAATTAAAAAAGGTTCTGAATTTTCTGGCAGAATAAGTTGTATGCGGTGTGTCATATTTTGTAATTTTGAGGTTTTTCTCTTAATGCATATCTGAAGAGCCATTTCAGAGAATAATATAAAGTATGTCTATTGTGATTATGGATTCCTACTGAGATGCATGAATAATATGTATTTCCTGGATGTGTTTGTTCATCTTAAATGTTTCTTGCACTTAATTTTTCTTCTTGTTATCGCTGCTTTCGGAATGCGGGTGTTCTATGATTTTATCTTTTAATGGTACTCATGTCATAATTCATAGTAACATCTTAAATATGGCTTTAGGCATGATTTCTGTTCCAAGTTCTCTTTAAATATCGTTTTTCTACTAAGGTCTCTAAAGAGGTGTATTCTTATACTTCTTTAAGCCCATCTCTCTCTTATATTTTCTCTAACCTTTCCACATAGTTCCATACCCCGATTAACCATTATAACTGTTCATTTGTTTCACATCTGTCCCTTCTTGCAATAGCTTTATTTCATGACTACTTCAGGCCCATTTTGAGCAGGCATTTCTCTCTCCCACTGAAGCTCCCAGTTACCATTATTCTTTCTCCCAGATCCAGTACCACCTTTCAAAAGTATTTTAATCCATTTGTTATTAAGAGGTTCCCTTTTACAAGCATGCAGAATAACCTCAAAACCTCCTGACCTAAGATGTCCTAGGCATTGGTCTTTGGAAACTCAAGGCTATCTCTAAGAGTGATAACAGGTTGAAAATTGCCTAAGCACTATATTTATGGACTTTGCCAGGCTATTTAATGCTTGCGTGAGGGAATGCATTTACGAATTCATTATGGACTCAGAATGTGTAAGAAGGTAACTTCAACACTTAAAATCCAAGGAGGTACCTCAAAGACTTAAAAAAGTATCAACTGATCAATAAGTTACTATGGAACAATTGATCATAAGATTCAAACTAGGCTCCAAAATTCAAGTATAGGAAACATTTTGGAGGGTGTTTATCACAACGACAAGATTTTGGTGACACACTAGTAGAACTCCAGCTTCTTAGCGTTGGTAAATTATTCGTGCAGGATATAGTTTTTTAGTGAGTATTGATCCATCATTCATATCACACCAGCTTCCCCACTTACTCCATATGTAAACATACTCCCCTTCATTCCTTCTAAGTGTAACAAAAACATATGACTAAACATATAAAAACATTTCAAGACAAGAGAATGGTAGTTTAGCACGTGATATTTATATTTTAAAAGTATAGTTTTTCATGTTTGGTTTTCTTTCTATACTAACAGGCCTAGACAATACCACAACAGAGTCAATTCAGGAACACAAACATTGCTTTGCTGGCAATGAGCTCGGATAGTGCCTTCGCAGAGTTGTTTGCTTCACCTTCTTGCATATGAAGTCTTTCTCTCCTTTCACCCTTATTTATTTATTTTATATAGGATTGTGCGTTGGTACTTATTAATTTCATGGGAAAAATATTGGATCCTAACTTATTTATAGAAAAATAGGTTGTCCCTTCATATAAGTATCTACAAGACCTCTGATATTGGTTTTCTCATTTATATTTTCCCCTTTTCCTTCTCTACTTCATTGAATTAACATGGAAAACACTGAAACATATAGAAGTAATCATAGGGATGATGTTTCTATAATAGACATAGATATCATGGTCAGACACATAGATTTCATCATGCAAGGATCTTATTTTACATTAGAACATCATCGACCAAGGGATAACCAAGGTGGAGAAGGAGGACTAAAGGTTATCCAAATGTTACAGTCTCATAAAAAACTCTTCTATTTTGCGACATTGTCTTAAAGCCAAAGGGAACATCCTTCATGCAAAGTATTATTTAAAAAAAACATGAAAGAAGAGACAAGATACAACAAAAAACCAAAACCAAAAGGACAAAGAAAATTGGGCGGAACCAGAAAGAGTATACAAGCCAAAAGTTAGAAAACACAAGAGAGACTACAAAAAATGAGTGCAGGATGAGTGCAAAAAGGGGGAAACTAAATGAAGCTAGGCTTACTTCTAAGCTGACCAGCTATAAGGTCAGGTTCAAGTGTAATGAAAATTCCAGTGAAGCCACTCTAGTTTTCTCTCGACCTGCAATCACAAAGATATGACCAATTAAAACTGATATAAAGCAACACGTGACAGAAAAGATAAGGGTTTTAATAATATTCACAACAAATTGAAGGTCTTTCATGTCATAAAAATTATGTTCCATAGTCACTACTCCTACCCAACTTGCGATATTACCTTTTCATTGAAAATTATAAGTAAATAAACCTCGAAAGCTTCTTGTGAATGTATATTCATCTACATTGTATTTCTTAGAAAGCATGAGGAAAGATTGAAATTTTTTATTTGCAACGTAGCTTTCCAAATACGTTTTCTCCCACCATTCATCGATTGGATTGTAAAATTTGAAACAGTCCTCTTGAGAACATAATTTTCAATTAAAAGTGCGAGATTAGGATGAGAATATTATAAGGGAAAATGAATTTGATCATATTCATAAGGCTTGTCAAGATAGTGAGGACCTAACATAACCATAAAAGAAGGCTAAAATGCCTTCGCTTATTGACAAGTATCTGAATAGTGAGAGAAACCATAAATATTAATCGATGTGAAACAACAGTCATCTGATGTGTCAATGAGAAAATGGTAAGTTTAATGACAATAATATGAGCCAAAATGATGATAAGATGAGCTAATTAGCATCAAATTTCAAATTCTTAGTGAATAAAGATAAATAAATTTGAATAGCTCTGCAAATTCTCTGAAGAATACAACCAACTTCCTCAGATGTTGAATGAGACAAAATATTTTCCTATAATAGGTGACAAACTGTATAAGCATCATAGCCATCGAAAGAATTGAACAAAAATGTTAGTGCATAAGATATATGAAACCAATCAGGATGTAATAAATGAAAAAGAGGAACCTGATTCAACAAATAACTTGAGAAATCACTAACACTCAATATGATTTCTGGTGTCATGAAGACATTCACAAGAAAAACTAGGAGCTGATTATTCACCATAACACTCAACATATATGAAATCTATGGCGAAAGGTGATCTTCAAATTGATAAAATTCATGAATATGCACATTTATGAAAGTTATACACTCGAAACCCATATTTGATACAAGAGATTTTCATGAGGATGAATTCACTATAACAATATGATCAGAAAATCAATCTCGATAAATAGGAAAATTGTAATGAGAAATCCAAAACCCAATCAAGAATGACTTTGCATCTAATGAAATAGAACAATTGACAAAATTCCGTGAGAAAATCCATATCTGACATGGTTCAAGAATTTTACCAAGATCACGAGAACTTTCCATAACCATTAACAATATTTGAAGTGCCTTGACTTCCTAACAAGTTCTGGAACTTCGAAATATAGATAAGAACATTTTATAAACTGAGTCAGATTGCAATTTACATGTGGAAAACTATTACCAATTGAGTTAACAGGATCACCATTATCTTTACGGAAGCTATCTACATCACCTATTTGATCATATTTTTCAACTTCAACAAATATATTACTCAAGTCATAATATTCCTCTAATTGCAATTCTGAGGATGTATGAGTCAAAAAATCTCATGATCACCCTGATTTGTAGAGTTTCACCCATAAAAAAGAAGAGATGATAAGGTATGGAAAGGATACTCTATAATTTCATCACTTTATTATTCATCGTGTATATTCTCACTATACTGTGTCATTTTAATATTCAACTCATGAGATAAAAAACTTGAAAATCATGGAGAGTCTCCATCACATGTTTATGCATTGCAAACAATAGAGCATAAGGGAGAGGGAGGTGAAGAGGAAGTGTTCATAAGAAAATATTCTTTGACCAAAACATATTTAAGATCTAAATCTTTTGAAATTGAAAGATTACTAGATTCATTATCATCCAAGAGTGAGGAATCACCATATTCACGCGGCATTTTGAAAAAGAGAAGAAATATTGAAAGAAACTTCACCTTGTTGCTCCTCTAGCTATGAAATTTGACTACCTTGCAACTATTCACTGCTTGGATTTGGAAGAGATTGATTAGGAATATCAACGGAAAAGGGATCATGAGAAATAGATGGTAGAGGATGAAAAGTATCCAAATAAGATTTAATATTTTAATTATGAGTAATCATATCATATTGAGGAATGGAGAATTTAGTCTTCAACATAGGCGTCATGAACGATTCTGAGATTTAATCCATGAGATATAAATCATGAAAAACATAAGGAGGGTGACAAGATGGATTAGGAATTTGATTTGTAGATTTCCCAACTTTATTATCATCACAAGGAGTCACCCACACTAGAATTGGAAAAGGAGGAGGACAAGGAAACAAAAGAATAAAATGTTCCTCCTCTCAAATTAGGGGTGTATCATGGATTACAATAGTTGGGGAAGCAGAAACATTAGGTGGTTTGGATTATCCGTGCAAAGAGATATTAACCAAACGCTCAAAATTTTACTTAAATAAATCCAAATTCATTTCTCGTCAAGAAGCATATAACACAAGTGAAATAATATATTAGAGAAGCCATCAATTGTTTCATTAGGTTCTATTCTAAGCTCATTGATTCTTTAACAAAAATCTTGGTAATCATACCTATCAAAGGCTTGATTAAGCTCCTTGAGGAAATAATGAAAATAATGGATGGAAGAATATGGTAAGGTATGAAAACATTGATTAACACAACCTTCTAGGTTGGGGAATAAGTGACACATGAAAATCTTCATCATCAATTTTGTAATATTCACAAAATTTAAGAAAATTAGAGATGTGACCAGTTATGGATGTTCCATCCTCACAATCAAACTTAAATTGATACAAGAGATAAAGAGGCTCATTAGGGACAATTTTTTTACCAAGGGATAGGTTATAAAAACACCTTGGGAGTATGATTTCAGGATGATCCATTTAATATAAGAGATTCAAAAAGCACTTAGTGGGCATAAGTTGTCATCTCGCCCTCATTTTAGCACCATTTTGTTGATGGTGCTGGAAATTTGTCAACCAAGGGAGTCTCCCAGGTGCAAATTCCTAATTATACCTAAAACAATTTACAGTAGGAGCCTCATCCAGAGTATCAGGCCGACTTACTTGTATCCTTGTAGATTTTCCTTGGTTAAAAAGTTCATCACAAGAGAATAATACACATGTATCCTTGTGAAATGTTCAGTTGTGGAAAGTATCAAGGTACTTCTACCGAAATGGAAGAGAAAAGTGACCCCTTTAAGACAAGTAATAATAGTAATCTAGAAAATGCATAAGAGAATAGACATGAGAATGAATTGTTGATCAACCAATAGAATAGTTCACAAGGAGGAAATGATTGATAAAGCAAATACAACACACCTTCAACATGATAAGTACCAAACCCAACACTGTTACCGATCAAATAGGTAACTTGACCTCAAAACGGGAACTCTAGCCCAAAAAGACTCAAAAAACATGAAAAAACACCCCAAAAACAAAAAGTGTGTATTCCAGAATGCACTTCGTTTTTTTTGAAGGTCAAATTTCAACATTTTATAAAATTATAGTAAAAACAAAATTGTTTCTTGAAAAAAGGATTGAAAAAACACCCTCAAAACAAAACAAGTTGATGCTGGAATAACAAAAAAAAAATTGTATCATACTTTTGGCATTTTTAAAAATAGAAATAACATATTTTAATATTTAAAATTCAAACATTAAAAAAAAACCTAAAATTTAAGAAAAAAAATAAATTAAAAAAATAAAAACATTTAAAAGCTTAAAATTTAAAAATATACGAAGATAAAAAAAAATAAAAATAAAAACAAAATTAAATTTTTAATTCAAACATTAAAAAAAAGGAAAAAAAATAAAAATAAAAATAAAAATTTAAGATTAAAATTTAAAAAATATAGAAATTAAAAAATAAAAATAAAAACAAAATAAAAATACTAAATTAAAAAAAAAAACAAGTTAAAAAAAGAAGGAAATTATAAAAAATAAAATATAGAAATTAAATTTAAAAAAGAAAAAGAAAATGCTTATTAAATTAAAAAAAAATAAAAATAAATTGAAAACAAAAAATTAAATTTAAGGAAATATATTAAATTTTAATAAATTTAAAAATTTAAAATAAAAATTAAAATAAAAAAAATTATTTAAATTAAAAGTAAAAAAATGAAAAATTAATTAAAAATAAAAAATAAAAATAAAATACAATGAAAATATTAAATTTAAAACAATATATATTAAAAAAACAAATAAACTTAAAAAAAAAAAAATTAAATTATAAAAAATAAAATATATATATGAACTTAAATTAAAATATGTATATAAATCAGATTTTATTAAATTAAAAAAAAAAGTTATTATTAAAATAACAAATTAAATTTAAAAACAAAAATATTAAATTTTAATAAATAAATGAATAAACAAGTAAATTTTGAAAGAAAAAATAATTTTTAAATATAAAAGAAAAAAAAAACCATTGTTAAAAGAAAAACTTTAAAAACTTTAAAAATCAATTAAAAATGGAAAATTGAAATATATATATATATATATATATATATATATATATATATATATTAAATTAAAAAAAAATAAAAAAACAAATTAATTTAAAAAAATTAAGTTTAATTAAAAAAAATCTAATTTTAAATACACAATTTTAATTGAAATAAAAAAATATAAAAAATTTATGTAATTAACCAAAAAATAATAATAAAAAAGTAAAACATTTAAAAAACAATATTAAATTCAAATAAATTTAAAAAAAATACAAAATTTATTAAATTTTATAAAATTATATTAAAAAACTAAACGTAAAACTTAATAATAAAGAAAAATTATGAAAAAAATCAATTAAATAAAAAAAAAGAGCAAAATTTAATAAAAATTATTAACCAAAAAAAAAAATACAAATTTTAAAATTAACCAAAAAAAAAAAAAAACAGTTAAAATTGAAAAAAAAAAAAATAAAAAAAATAAAAAAACGGGGTGGTGGAGGTGGGGGCGGCGGGCGGCTGTGAGGCCTGCTGGGCCGCCCCCGTGGCATCGCCCGGCCAGCCCCCGGCGCCTAGCGGGCGGGCTGCGCGCGCAGAGCCCACCCGCTGGACGCCGGGGGCCGGCCGGGCGGTGCCATGGGGGCGGCCCATCCGGCGCCCGCTGGGCGGAGGGCCGATTCCCTGTCGCCCAGCAGGCGGGCTCTGCGCGGGCAGCCCTCCCGCTAGGCGCCGAGGGCGGTCCGGGCGGCGCCACAGGGGCGGCCTAGCCGACCTCACGGCTGCCCGCCGCCCCCACCACAACCAACCCGTTTTTTTTTTTTTTTTAAATTTCAAAAAATTATTATTATTATTTTTTAAATTTATTTATTTAAAATAAAATTTGTTTTTGTTTTTGTTTTTTTTGTTTTTTATTTATTTATTTTATTTTATTATTTTTTAAATTTTCTTTTTCAATTTTTTTTTTTTTTTTTTAAATTTGTTTTTTTTTGGTTAATTTTAAAATTTATATTTTTTTTTCTTCTTCTTATTATTTTTTTTAATTTTTTTTTTTAAATCTAAATTTTAATTTATATATATATATATATATATATATATATATATATATATATATATATATATATATATATATATATATATATATATATATATATATATATATATGATATAGTTTTAATAAGTTAGAAAAAAATGTTTTTGATGTTTTTTTTTTTTTATAATTTTTTTGGTCAATTTTTGTTTTTTTCTTTAAATTATGTGTTTTTTTTTCAAATTTTGTCATTTCCTTTGATATAATTTTCAAATATTTTTGTTTTATTTATTTATTTTTGTTTAAATTTTTTATTTTTACGAGCTATTTTTGTTTTTTTTACATTTTTTTTTTTTTATTGTTTATATATATATATATATATATATATATTTATGTAAGTTTTGTGTTTTATTACCAACATGAAAATCACCACTCTAAAAAAAAAAGGGTTGATGCAGCATCAATACGTTTCGAAATTAGCATGAAAATCACCACTCTAAAAAAAAAAGGTTGATGCAGCATCAATACGTTTCGAAATTAGCATGAAAATCACCGCTCTAAAAAAAAAAAAGTTGATGCTGCATCAATACATTTCAAAATTAGCATGAAAATCACTAACATTTTAAAACAAATATTCATACTTCATAAATAAAAATATTAGAGTGTCAAAAATGTGCACCAAAAAACAAAATGGTGATTCTGCATCACCACTTTTCAAAATCGGGTGCTTTTTATGCTACTAAAAAAAGGTAGGTAACATTGTGGTTACCTATTTCATCGGTAACATTGTTACCCACATAAATAGTTTTATTTCCTTAGTACATATGAAACAACATACATCGCAAAAACTAAAATTATAGTATTAAAATATTCACGACATATGCATGAAAACGTGTTGGCTCAACGAGCTTCTGAATTAAGTAAAAGTTCAGAGATGCATCAATATAGTGAACAAAACTAGCCCCAATAGTGGAGAATTAGAGCAGTCACCCACACCTTGAAAAAAAATATCTTCATCTCCAACGCCTGGTAGGAGGATCTAAGGTCAAAACTATTTTTCCTAAAAAATGAGGGTGTATATATAACAAATGGGGTGATCATTCACCTGCCTTGTAACTCTTGGACTACCCTCATGACTGTTTGAATTCTCTATGACCTTTTGAATTCCTACATGACTTTTCACATTACATGGATGACTATTGGACTTCCACTTTACGTTAAATTTATCCAATATATAATTTACATAATCCACCAAAGGATGTGGCACATGATGACTCATGACACAACATGACATGACACTACTGACATGGACTTTGTGATGACATGGAAATTTCAAGTCACCCTTTGTTGCTAGTTTCTTTGTCTTCTTGAAATATGGTGTGTGTTATTCTTCTTCCTCTTCCTCATGAATTGAAGATAAGGAGTCTTCAATGTGATCTTGATATTTTGTCATCTGTTGTAAACTTGTGTTCCTTCATATTTTCACTTGACGATCATTTGGTTTCTTCAACTCCATAGGTTTCTTCTAGCATGGCCTCCTTCTCTGACTCATTTATCATTATCCTTTCATAACATGAAAGAATACCTGCGACTGAAATCTACTCATGACAAGATGAAATTAGTCCGATAAACCCTTAATCTAGAACTAGTGACTAATGAACTCACTAACTCGAGGATTGTGTAGTTCTAGAGGCAAAGGTCTAGGACTGAGGCTTGAGATTGTGCAATGCATAGTTCATGATGGAGAGGGTCAAAGTATTGTGCAATTGAGGGGTTCATAAGCTCAATATTGTGACATACTTAAGGAATTTAACAATTGAGGGACTGAGGAGGTCAGGCTTGAGACTTGAGCCTTGAGGTTTCCCAATGTGTGGTTTTGAGAAGATATGCTATGTGATTGCAAATTTGAGGCCTCCAAGGGCTCAAGCTTGAGGCTTGAGCACTATTTTTTTGCATTGTGCAATTATGGAAGGGCAAGAGGATAATTGATTGCATAGTTTTTCAACATGAGCTCAACGCTAAGGTTTGAATACTCAAACTGTGCAATGCACAGTTCAGGTTGCATTGGAGATAATTATTTTGAAGTTCTGGAGGTCAGAGTCTGCGATTGAGCACAAATATTTCTCAATGAATAGTTCTAGCTAGGAGAGACTATGCATTGCACAGTGCCAAGGGACAAGGTTTTTTCTTAAGGACTGGGACTGTGTAATGCACAATTCAGGAGGGTTGGATGAGGCTGAGTGGCCTGGTTGGAATTTTTTTCTAGTTTTGACTAAGTGTGGGATATTTGAGATGAAGTTGGGAAAGAAAAATAATTAAGCATGGTCACACACTTATATCACTTGGAGACACAACATAGGACACTCAGACACATGGAAAACATATTTTCGTAAATGTGATGACATTACAATAAGTCATTCCATGTGTTACACTAAAGATATGCTTTGCGACGAAAATGATGACACTTGTGTGATAATGCTTGAAAATTTGGGAATGAGTGTGATACATCTATACATGGTAAGAATGACTCATTATCCCCAAGGTTACCTCTTGAAACAAACCAAAACTACATTTTATATGATAAGTGACACTTCCCATGCCAAAAGACTACATTAGCTATATGAAGAGAAAAGTGTGAGCGACACTTGCGATATTAGAGTAATAGTGAAAGAAACGCATGCCAGTGTGAATATAAAATGAGAAAAAAAATAATTAAAGTGAAATAAATCAGAAAATACATTCAAAAGACTGAAAATGACACTCATGAAACAAAAGGTGTGCAAAATCGATAGTTGGAAAAAATCACCGAAATAGAAGAACAAACATAGCTAAAAGTGATAGAATGTCAATGAAAATGTGCACTGACTATCGAGATGGGTTGAACATAGCACAGGAAATATATTGATGGATTTTTCTAGGCTAGTTCAATCTTGCATGAAGGAATGTGCTCATGAATTAATTAAGGACTCATCATGCGTGAGTAGGATACTTCGACACTTACAATCCAAGAAGGGAGCTAAAAGACTTAACAAAGTATCAACCCACAATGAGGTGACTATGGAATGACCAATCACAAGATCCATAGTAGGCTCCAAAATTCAAGTATAGGAAAACATTTGGAGGGTGCTTATCACAATGGCAAAAATGGGTGAGATATTTATAGCTTCTCTTACCTCATAACCAACCTAAAAGGAGCTATTTATACTAACATGATACAATAAGAGATTTAGGTTGATATCAACATGACATTACCCTTCACACATTATTCTTCTAACAACCATCATATGTCACATGCTAAAGATAATGTCTCTATATACAACATTGATTCATCAAAGAAGTACATGTTATTAACTAAGCATAGTTATACATTAATTCCAACCCTTCATTCATATATATTCAAAACAATATCACAACATTGTTCATCTAATCATTACAATCAAGCATAGTAATTGGCATATCTGATCTGGATTTGTGAAGGAATGCAATAGAATGTGCATGTAACCATAAATAAAAAGATGCAGCAGAAATAACACTTCATTTCATTAATATCAAAGAACTAAAATTTGCTTATAGACATAATGGAAATAGACTTGCTAGGGCGCTGGTAGCTTGTCTCTGAGAGGAGATGTGGTGGCTATAGACCTTTGGAATTTGTCATACAATGAGGCTTGAAGGCCTATATATTATTGAGAAACAATGGAAAACACTAAACATCCAAAAACTTAACCCTAGGAGATGAAACGCCATAATATGGGCCCCGTTGGGGTAAATTGGTACATCAATTTCCCAGGGTCGTAACTTTGGCATACAATCTCTGTTTGATGCACATGATACATCATTAGAAGGATCTATCCAAGGATTAAAACTACCAATTGTGAGTATAATAGAATGGAGTCATATTTTTGGACAAACGATGCCCAAAAAATGTCGTTTAGTGCCTCAAAACGGCTCCGAAAGTTTAGGACCCGAAAAACTACTAAAAATAGTAAGTTGTGCGGAAACTGGAAACTTAAAGAGACAATGGTTGAGCCCTAAGTGGAATAGGAAAGTGGCCACCAATATCCACCTGGATCATTCCTCCCCCCTTAGGAAGAAATGGTCCCCATTGCATTGAGTTCCTCCATAAGATGAGGAAACTTCTGTTGAACTTGGTCCCTGGTGAACCACTTGACTTGGTGCAGGAGTTGGCCAGCTTTGACAACTTGATACAGTTGGATATTCTATTGGCGAGTGTTCTTAGTTTTCAAATACATGATACAATCTATGGTGGGATGTTCCATGCAGTCCGGGTTTAACTTTGTTGGTGTGAGTTGTTCTGCAATGTTAGAGGTGTCCATGGTAAGTAGGGACGAAGGTGGTCCACATTGAATACTGAGTGTAGAACAAAGAATTCTGGAATAATGAGATCGAAGGAATTTTTCCCTACAACCTTGGTGATGGTGTATGACCCATATCGGAGCAGGCGAAGCTTGCGGTGGGGTCCAGTGAGGCGCTCCTTTTGCAAATGTAGCCAGACTTTGTCACCCACTTAGAAGTTGTGTGGCACCCGATGTTGATCATGTCGTTGCTTGTACTTAGAATTGGCTCTGTCAAATATGTCATGAAACTGTTGGTGGATGTGCTGAATGCACTCAATGAAGTTGTTCACTTTGTCAACTTCAGAAGAGACATGAGCTGAATCGACCTGAGTAGCTGCAAACGACATGGATACGTTAATGGGACATAGTGGCTGCAATCCCAAGACCACCTGAAAGGGGATGTGGCTGGTTGAGTTGCGGAGAGCCCAATTATAACTGTGTTGTACATAGGGGAGTCTTTCATCCCATTTTAATGGATGCTTTGAATTGTACATGTGCGGAATGTGTACAATCATCTTGTTGACAACCTCTGTCTGGCCATCCATTTTGGGATGGAAAGTTGTGGACTTGGTGAGCTTGGTGTCTAGCATTGACCAGAGGTTGGACCAAAATGTGTTGAGGACCCTCCTGTCCCAATATGAGATGATATACTGTGGGATCCCAAAGTGCACCTACACTCATTCAAAGAAGAGTTTAGCAGTGGCTTCTGATGTGATATTGTTATTGCAGGCCTCCATAATGAACATCTTCGAGAATCTGTCGACGACCATGAAAACACAGTTGTTTCCATGCTTAGTAGAAGGAATACCCGACATGTAATCCATGGAGATGGATTCCCAAGGTTGAATAGGGGTAGGTAGCAGAGTATAGAAGCCATGCTTCTTGATGGTTGGTTTGGAAATGACGCAAGCAGTGGAGGATCTGATGTACTTCTCGACATCTTGTCGAAGGTTCGTCCAATAGAGATACTTCTGTAGTACTGCCACTATTTTCTCGACCCCAAAATTCCCAATGACTCGAAGGTAGTGTGCTTCTCGTGTCATCTTGGCACTCTCACTTGAAGGAATACAAAGGTGTCCCAGGTGACATAATAGTGTATCTTGGAGGTGAAAATTTGGAACTTGTGTACCCCTCAAGGGTGCCTTGTATGTGTGACCGAATTATGGATTTATTTTGAAGAGAAGCGGCCAATCAGAAGTATCATGCCCACAAGAGTTGAGAATGGTGGTTAGCACCACGATAGGTGGTAGGCTAAGGTAGTGTGCAACATTATTGGTGCTACCCTTCTTGTACTTGATGTTGAAATGAAACTATTACAGATATGTGGACCACTTCTAATGGCGATCGTTCTGCAACTTCCCTTGTGTTTGTATGAACTGCAGGGGTCAGTGGTCTGTGTGGATGATTGTTTCCTTCCCCAAAATGTAATTCTTCCATTGTCAACAAGCCTGAATAATGGAATACATTTCTTTGTCATAATTTGGATACTTGCAGACTGTGCCAGACAATGTCTCATTGTGATATGCCACTGGATGCCCCCGTTGACTAAGAATTGCCCCAATAGCATAGTCAAAGGCATCCGTCTCGATCTCAAATGGTTGTTGCAAGTATGGTAATGTGAGCACTTGGGTAGAATAGAGGCGATTTTTCAATTCTAAAAACACCTTCTGTTGAGATTATGACCAAAAGAATTTTGCTTTCGATCCTCCCTTGGTGACTTGATTCAATGGCTAAGTGATATGAGAGAATCCCACCATGAACCTATGGTAGAAATTAGGAAGTCCCAGAAAGTTGCGAAGCTCTATTAGAGGGGTTAGGGCTGGCCAATCCTGAAAGACTTGGATCTTGTTTCGATCGACATGTACCTGCCTTTCATTAATAATGTATCCCAAATATTGAACCTGGGTCATGCCAAAAGTGCACTTCTCCAAATTGGCACACAAATTGGGTTGCCACAATGTTTGGAGGAATTGTCGGATGTGGTGGAGGTGCTCTTTCCAAGTCTAGCTGAACATAAAAATGTCATCCAAGTACACCACTACAAATGAGTTGGTGAATGGCCGCAAGATGTCGTCCATCAACCTCATGAAGGTTACGGAAGTTTTTTTCAACTCGAAAGGCATGACCAACCATTCGAAAAGGCCCTCCATGGATTTTAAGGTAGTCTTCCACACATCAGAGGGTTCGATTGGTACCTGGTGATACCTAGACTTCAAGTCGATCTTGATGAAATATTTCGACCCTTTGAGTTGGTCTAGAAGGTCATCAATCTGTGGTATCGAGTACCTATTCTGGACAGTGATATTGTTTAGCACCCAATAGTAAATATAGAGTGTCCAAGTCCCATCCTTCTTCTATAACAACATGATCAGGCTCCCACAGGGTGATGAATTTAGTCGGATGTGACCTTTATGCAGTAGCTCCTAAATATACCTATTGATTTTATCGTTCTCCAAAACAAAGCGCCGATAGATCGGTCCATTGGGTAGCGGTGCACCTGGGGTCAGATCAATGGGGTGCTTGACCTGATAGTGTAGAGGCACCCTTGTGGGTGAGGTGAAGATGTCCTAGTACTCCTCCACAACCTTGTCTATTTGTTTTTGTCGTGTAGAGGAGCCTTGTTTATAGGTCGTGGCCACAGTATTCTTCTTTCCCTAGGGGCACATCATCAGGAAAGAAAATTTCATGGTTTTGGAAATGACCTTACTGCATTGTTTTGCAGTAACCAAATAGATAAAGGAAGGTGGTGGTACCTCTAGTATCCTGTACAACGTATTCCCCAAAGTAACAATAACAGAACAAGGCCGAGACTCATACACAACATGTAGCTTCCAAAGGTATGGTTGGCCTAATAATACATCACAAACATCAGGAGGAGAAATGTCACATAATACCTCATCTATGAAGAGCTTGATGTTGTAGGGAAGGCGACACTGCTGGCTGACGCGGTGATACCATCCTTAGTGAAGCCACCCGATGGTGTATGGTTGTGGGTGTGTTGTGGTCGGCAGGCCCAACCACTTCACGAAGTTTGTTGAAATGAGGTTATTTTAGCTCCCATTTTTGACAATTAAATATAGTGGGGAACCCTTTACCCACATCTGGGAGTGGAAGAGACGCTCCTCCTCCTCTGGATCTTCCGGTTCCTCCTTCTAGATCTTCACAGTGGAAACATTGGTGTTGGGATCCGCATCAATAATTAGTTTCCCTTTGTCATTCCCCTTTTCAAGTTTTCATTCAGAGTCGGAGCATGCATCTAATTCAGAAGCCCTCATCTCGGCCACTAGCTATTGCTTGGCCCAACACTCACTTGTGTTGTGAGTGGAGCTCTTGTGGAACTCACACAACCTTCCTGTATCCTTCTTTGGCTTCGTGATGTTGTTCTTTGCTTACGGCTTTGATAGTTTGTCTTGCAACGCCATGCCTTGGATTTGTCCTTTGGTCTGTGGTTTGGGGGCACCTTTCCCTTACTTTTGATTCGCAGATCCAAAGTCTCGCTTCTTCTGTTTGAATTTCTGCTCAATCTTGGTAGCATACCGATATGCCGAATCAAGCGAGGAGATGTCAAGAAACTCCATTTCCTCCTGAATATATCTGTGCAGACAAATGTGATACTTTAGCAGCAAATGCTTCTCTGAATCTTTGATACCCAACTTTGTGTGCAAGGTATGGAACATATTTGTCATCTCATGCACATCTTGATCCCTTTGTTGCCGCAGCATGGTCCACTATATTTATTTGTCCTCATAGCTCCCCACGGGATAGTATTGTTCCATGATGGCATATCGAAAATAATTCTCATCCTTTTTCTCATCCTTTTTCTCGAAAATAAGAACGGAGAGGGTTCTGTCTCATCATTTTTCTCATATTAGGTTTCCCACCAGTCCTTGACATGGGGGATAGCTTTGATGGGTACAAAAATAATCTTCTCCCGGTCGGAAAAGTCATGAACCGAGAAATATCCTTCTAATAGATTCAACCATCTATCTATGACATATGCATCTATTTGAACCTCAAATATGAGAATTTCAAAGTTTACTTGTACCTTAAAGGGAGTCGTGCCTCCAAAGTGGCAATTGGATGTAGATGCACCACTGGCGGGCATTCGTTGAAGGATCTGGGAAAAGTTATCCATCATCGCATTTTTTTTTTTTTCAAGGGCCTCCTCAAGCAATATTTTGATAGGATCTCCTACTCCCTCATATTTATTTTCATCCCCCATGTGCGGCTGTCGGGGTCTATGAGGCTGATCTTGAAAAGGTTCAACTAGATCGAGCCCTAACTCCTTATACCCCGACCTCGTTGGGGACATGCAAAGAAGGATCAAGAAAAAATGGACCGCTTTGATACCACTAGTCCGAATTTATGCAGGAACACAATAGAATGCACATATAACCATAAATACAAATATGCAGCGAAAATAACACTTCATTTCATTAATATCAAAGAACTGAAATTTTCTTACAGAAAAAATGGAAATAAAATAGCTAGGGTGCTGGTAGCTTATCTCTAAGAAGATATGTGGTGGCAACAGGCCTCTAAAATATATGTTACAATGAGGATCAAAGGCCTATATATTATTGAGAAACAATGGAAAACTCTAAACATCCAAAAACCTAACCCTAGGAGATGAAACACCAGAATATGGGCCCTGTTGGGATAAATTGGTACATCAATTTCTTGGGGTCGTAAATTTCGCATACTATCTCTGTTTGATGCACATGATACATTGCTAGAAATACCTATCCAAGGAATATAAAGACTGACTACAACAATATATTTCCGGAACAGAATCATATCTTCCAGACAAATGATGTCCAAAAAATGCCATTTAGGGCCTCAAAACGGATCTGGAAGTTCAGGACCCAGAAAACTGCTAATAATAGTAAGTTGTGCCGAAACTGAAAAAATTAAAGAGACAATGGTGGGGCCCTAAGTGGAATAGGTGGGTGGCCACCAATATCCACCTGGATCAATATCAGTGTTCATAAACCATTGAAAAATAGTATCATTTCATTAATCAACAGAAGATACACTTATTTGTTTCACTTAAACTTGTTGAAACTTGAAGAAAGGTGAGCTACTCTTCAAAAAACCTTAGGATCAGCTTCCCTATAATATTTCTTGCACCTAGACACCCTCGAATTAGATTTTTATGCCTCATGAGAAATATTCACTTAGTCCTTAGTGAAGTTTCAAGTTAGGGAGAAGACATGAAAGCTATTCTCCTTCACATACAATATTAAATAAATTTTAACTTCAAATGCTAAGCCAGGGCCTACACAACACAAAAGGGATCCCTTCAATGAGTTATTAATCCTTTTACACTTCCCAAATCATCAATTCCCTATGTTCCTCAGTCAGGAAAATAATTATAAATTTCTATCAAGCCCTTGTTTCTTAGGTTGAAGGCATGGTCACTAATTCCTTGTCTAGTTCATTGAATATTTCAGTTCCACACAAAAAATTTGTGACTCAAAAGGCTTTCAATCCCCTTCTGTTTGGAGTCATACTTTCACTACCCACATGTGGATCAATTTTATTTCATAGAATTCATGGGTTCACTATTAACAATAATTTTTGTTTTCTCACACTTATGTTGATTTTCTATTCACTCTTTGTTTTTTTTTCCTTGTCTAGTCAACATTCACATGGCTATACTTTGTTCTCTTATCTTTCATGTGTTTTACCCTGGAATGAGAATTCGGGGCCCTCCTTGGGATGCATGCATTTATAAGACTCTAAATGGTATGAAATTAATCCTATAGATTCCTTGAATACCCTTTATCCTATTCTCTCATATTTGTTGATAGTTTTGGTATTTCAGTAGCCACATCATTGGTCTGGTTAAATTAATTTTGGTATTTAGGAAGTTTCTTATCTCCATATATCTTTCTCCCTAATCAAGCTTCCCTTTGAGATATCTGTGTTGGCTACCTCGTTCTTAAGTTTTAGATATATATATATATATCCATGTTGGTCATTAAGCGTTATCAATCTTAATTAGATTTTCCAAAATATGGGAATTAAAAAAAGAGATAGTACAAACATCAACTCTAGATTTTCTTTTGAATTTGCAAATTGATGCATTATACTTTGACTTAGATATTTTCATATTCCCTTCTAAATATTTTCATTTTTAATTTCTTTGTCACCTCCATTGAGATACTATTTATTTAAATATGAAAGTATTCAAATTTGTAATCTCCATCCATCTAAATTAATTTATATATTTTTAATTTATTATTATTTCATTACACTTCCTAATTAATTATTTAATTAATTAGTTATTTTTTTTCATCTATATAATTTGTTATGATATACACATGAAATCCTAATTATTTTTGGAAATTCGTTATTATCATCTATATCTAATCTTCCTTCATCTGTTCGAAGTAAATTGCATTGAAAGAATACAATACAAATTCAAAAAATAATATGGAAATGCATTTTGATGCAATGTTAAAATATTGATATCCATGTAATTTAGACATATCAGGTGGTAACTTGAATGAACTGTGATCACAACTAATACAGTTGAAGCGAATGTTTAAGATTCGTCCATAAATTTGATTGTAATTGAGATATTGTTAATTAAGAAAATTTTACTAGAATTATTATTATTATAAGAAATAAAATTTTGTTATCTACTTGTTTTTTTATGAGAAATATTTCTATATTTTATATAATAAATATAGATGTTTTTAGTTTTAAGGGATTGTTCAGACTCAACAAGCAGGTTTGAATCCATTACAACAAAGCTCATTATTTCACTCGTGGGAATCAGACTTTAGTGAGGAGGATAAAAAACATTTCTCCAATCACCCTTGAGTTAAACTCTATTAACTAATTTTAATAACTACTTATTATCAAAGAAATTTTCTTAATATTATTTTTCTTTAGATAAGGTAACTAATAAAACTAACCTAATTCCATCTTAACCCTAGATCTATGAAGCGCTCAGAGGGATCGAATCTCTCTAGGTGAAAAACTCTTTTTTGAGTGAAAAACCCGAGGAAAGGTTTGCGCCTTGAGAGATTTGATACCTCTCGGATTTTGATGGATCTGGGGTTAAGATGGATCTAGGATGGTTTGAATCATGTGCGACGAAGGAAAATTTGTTGAACATATGGTTCATATGATCATTTTAAATATGTTAAATACATATATTATTAGTCTGATAATTTTAATACGAGCATTAAATACAAATTTTGAATACAAAGTTAAAACATTGAATGATGAGAAAAAATAATAATAATATTGCAGTAATTTGAAAATAATTTACAATGTTATTAATATCAATATCTCTTCTTTTCCTTCTCTTATAGACACACCTGCTACATTTTATATATTTTCACGTTGTTAATATGAAACCGAGTTTCAAATAATATACCATTCAAATATTTAACTCAATATCTCATTGTAAACATCATATCATGTCTCTCATGCTTCCAAATATTAATAATATTTTTATCCAAAGTCATTCTTTGTGACTTATGGATTGCTAATCCCCAAGCAAGTTTCGAAGGAGGTTTTTTTCTATTACCTCTTTCAATTGGTGTAATAGGAACTATTTGAGCGGATAATTCATCCCATGTTAATCCCATGTAATTATCAAATCTTACTAAAATATATGTGATAAATTATGATTTTGAAAGTCCAGGGTTAAACACAATCTTTTCGACAATTCCAAGAGCACCATTTACAAGTCCTGCATCATTCCAAATGATTTATATATGCACCACTCAATCTCTAACTACAATAATTGAATAAAGTTCCATTTCTTCCTCATTTGTTTACATGTAGTTTATTTTCCTTTTGTATAAATATTGGCTACAATGGGCTCGAGAATTTAGGTTTCTTAAAAAAATATTATTATGATTTTGTACATCATCATTTGTCACAAAAAAAATTATTTCCTTATCAAAGGAATCTATTGAGGAAGGATCCAAGTGTGTCTTTGTATGAGCCATAAGTAATTTCTAGTCTTCCATAGTTGGTATTTCATCCCTGACATTCATCAACAAATAATGTAAATGTCTTTGTTGATTCTTATGTCCATGTCGTCAAAACAAAGTATCAAGGGTGACAAATTTTGTGAATGTGTTTCATAATTATTTTTCATGACCATGACATGCATATAGAGGTTTATCCATAAAATTTGGAAAATTTCCCAAATCACTAACCAATATAATTGACCTCCCACTTAAAGGAATATTACCATTTTCTGGAAAAGTTTCTCTATGTCTTGAATCAATGTTTGTTAATATATTTCTTCTAATGAAACTCATTTCATATATAAGGATATATTACCTAGGTCTCATTTATTCTTATAATGTAGTTATATGTGATCCTTTTTGAGGCTTTATGACTTTAACTGGAAATTGAAGTGTAAAATGAATTGTTTTTCCAGATATGTTGAAATTTGCAACCCATGTAGGAGCTAAAAGAAATAATTGATTCTTCTTAGGAAAGGACTCGATTTAAAGTGCATTTTTAATAGCTCCAACAAAATAAGACTTTATTGTACTCGTATTTTCTTGTATTGTCATGCACAGTGGATCAACCCTTGATCTATAATGGTCAAGGATAATATCAAATGCTTTTCTTTCCTCAACACCAATATATTCAAAGGACTAAGAATTTCCATGTTAATTATGGAAAATGGAATTCAAATTTTGTTTCTCATATATGAAATGAATAGCATGATTGGAAGTGACTTCATTAAAAATTTGTTTTTCCAATTATGCACGTTATCATTATCTATATGTCTTAGAATCTCAAAATCATTGAATTTATACATTATTCATATACAATCCACAAAGGATATCTCATTCACTATCCCTAGAATCTGCAAGTAGATTTTGAACTTCTTCTTTTTCAAATTCAATTAGATTAATTGGATGCAACATATAGCATTCCATGGTTGGTATTGAAATTTTTCCCAAGTATGCACTATCTCATCAACTATTTGATCTATATCTCTATGAAAATAATGAAAGGTCTTGTATAATACGAACTCAGAGCAACAAAATTCAACAAAATTGTCATCTTCTTAATCAGAAATTGAGCTAAATCGATGGAACACATGTACAATGGCTGAATTCTTCCATGATAACCATTTATCCTCATGTGAAAATTGGTCATATAACCATGATTATGTGACATCTATTAATGTAAGTGAAAAATATCGATAAGTCACTTGTTATATGTATCAATAAGGGAATTATCATTATCAACATTGTGTGTGTCAACTAATACTTATTTTAAAACCTTCATACCAACATTTAGAACCAAAAATTGGTGGCTACATTAAAAAAGAGTGAGATCTAGAATAAAATGACACGTCTCTTCTGCACCTATATCCTTGATCTAGGGTAAATTATTGATACCCTTAACCAAGACCTTTTACTTCAGATGATAAATTAGAATTGCATTAATTAAAGCATTAATGAACATAAATGAACAACTATCTGCTGCAAAGAAGAGGAACATAACATGTCAAGATCAACAATCATAAGAACACAACGTTTGATAACAGAGTTTGTCCAGGAGGGACTATATCTCTGGGCCTCAGTGTCAAGATGGTGTAGGTCGCTGCATAAATTTCTGTAAGAATAAAATGTACATGGACGTATTTTCTCTAACATACAAGGAAAATTCCCTCACGCATGAGTGGCTAGACCTCTCTACGAGATGTTACACTGTGGAACTCTTATGCATAAAAAGGGACTCCTATCAGTATGACAATGGCTCATGCATAAATATTGTGAGTATCCCGATAATATGGCATAAAAGCGATCTCAAACAACATACATGAGTATCCCGCCAATATGGCATCAAGGGATCTCAACATAATACAAGTCCATGATAGAAATTACATCAATAACAAAACAAGACAAGATCCCACGACTCATAAATCAACAGGGATATGTACAACACTAAGCATCTCAGGAACACAAAAGTGCATGAAATCAACTCATAATATACCTCACGCTGAGGATGACTGAAGAATGGTTGTTGCTGCTGCTAAATTTGAAATCACCATCATAATGGTGGCGTTGAAAGGTGTGAAATCGACTCCTTACTTGCTGAAAACTAACTCCTGCAACTTAACTTCAGAAAGTGACCGAAAAATATGAAGCTCAGATGAAAAATATGAATATTCCATCAGATTCATGACGTCGAATAGTGAAAAATTGACTGTCTATTTTTTGAACTTTGAGAAAGTGAAGTTCTGGGGCAAAAAGGAATCTTTTAGATTCCCCCTAGATTCCTCCACGTAGTTGCTCCATGGGTGGACTGGAAATCTACAACTTAAAAGGAGAATATTACCTCTCCATTATGTTCCTTGCAAAAAACTGTGAAAAATGACTGTAAACTTGACTATATTCTGACATGGAGAGAAATTACCTCCTCGAGAAAATTTCAAGGCTCATGGTTCCACTTCCATAATTACTGCTCCACGCTCATGGTTCCACCTGAAAATTTGCCTTAATATGTGTGCACGCTCTCCTTCTCTGTCTAGCCTGGGGGCGCTTGTAAAAGACGATTTTATATGCAACTTGGTGGATGGAGTTACCAACGTATGCAGTTGGTGCAATGGTAAATTTGGGAAATTAATTAGGGGAGGTCGGGGTATTAAATCCCGCCTCCTCCAAAATAAGTTGGATTCACCTGTAGTATTAAATTTTAGAAACTTTTTGTTTTAAGTTTACTGTATAGTGCGTTTTGTTGGGGTCAGGCCTGCATTGGGTGGCCGCCCCATGATCCCCGTTGACTATGATGGCATATTGGGTTTAAGGGTTGGCGGTGGGAGTAATACCCCTGCCACTCACATATGTTTGGCCAAAAGTCTTTGGGTCCACATAATTTGGGGTTTGGTTGGGCGGTGGTGTTCAAAACCCCTGCCCACCCATATATGCTTTGTGTTTTGTTGATCAGTGAGGTTGCTGCATGGGCGGGGTCGGCGGGGCAGGTCGTGGGTTCAACTCCCGCCAAATTCAAAATACATATGGAATATTTAATGATATATGTTGTGGATATTGCGTGGGGTTGGGTGGGGGTCATGGCTCGCCGACCCATTTTTTAATATATATTTTTTGTTTTATATTAAACTAATTGGCCTTTTAAAATTACTCGATTTTTGACCGTATGAGACAAACTAACAGTCCCAAAAATTTGCCTAGAATCTGGTCGAAGCTGGCCAGAATCCAGTGGCCAGGTTTTCTCCAAATTGCAGCCTGCTTAACCTACTGAGTCATCCAAGTCAACCCAAAACTTTGATTGCTCCTAACTTTCGCATACGGGATCGGTTTGACGAACTGTTCACACCACCGCGATCAAGACGACGAGATATAAAACTTGAACCTAGTTCGAGAGTAATCCACACACTTTTATTTTTGAGCCCTCTTTGTCATGTGTGTGTCTCTGGAGCCACCTGGATCAATCCTTGTTAACAATGATTTCACAAAAGAAAATCTTGTATACATGGGTTGCTAGTTGATTTGGTTTTTGAATAGAGGAGACACACGTCAACATATGATTTAATGTTTTCGATTATAATTTATATTTTTGAACATATTTTTATATGTAGCTAATGATGCATGTTGAAAGAATAGGTTACCAATCTAAATTTTCCTTCCATGTCAATAAATTTTCATGATTGCGTGTATTCAATCTATCATAATTTCATCTTGGTTCATACTTATTTTCTTCATTCTCATCAACATAAAGTTTTGACCCATCACATAGATCACACGGTGCCTTATATCGACATACCAATATTCCTACTTTATTTGTTATGAAAACAGCTCCAAAAATAGAATAAAAGAGAGATCAATGGCTTAGAAATAAGGCACTTCGAGGGGGAAACCTCCTTTACATTTTATAAATGAACAATTCTTGGATGATACAAATGAAAAAACCTCCTTCTATATATAGGAGTCCATGGGGTCAAAATATAATCCTAGCTGACCTAACAATAATAATTTAAGGGCACAATAATAACAATAAGGGGGCTAAAGTAACAACAATAAGGGAATACACTAGTAATATAGAGAAATGAGATGCCCATATCATTCAAAAAAGTGTTGTCCTCAATGCTTGAGTAGCTCTGGATGATTCTGTATAAAATTCTCATCCTCCCATGTAGAATCTTCAATGGGTAAGTTCTTCCACTTAATGAGATACTCTGAAATTGATCGATTTCGTAGCTCTCGAGTAATTGTTTCCATGACTGTGTCAAGTTCCAATATTATTTTTCCTTCCTCATCAAGTTCTAGAAATATTGTTGGAATAGGAAGTTTTTCACCTATAACCTTCTTTAAGCATGAAACATGGAAAACTGGATGCACTCGTGAAGAAGCAGGAAGCTCCAATTTGTATGCCATAGTACCAATCTTTTGCAACACCTTGTAAGGACCATAGTACTTTGGCGATAATTTATTATCTTTCTTAGCTTGCTTGAGGGACATTTGTTTGTATGGTTGTAGCTATAAAAATACCCAGTCTCCTACATCGAAAATTTTGTCACTGCAATGTTGATCTGCCTGTTGTTTCATTCGATTTTGTGCCAAATTTAGGTTATCCTTTAAGATTTGGAGAACTTTTTGTTGATGCTCAATGTGATATTCCACTGCTTGAACCTTAGAATTTTTTCTTAAATATGATGTGATGGACGGTGGATGATATCGATAAAGTGCCATAAATGGGGTCATTTTTGCTGCAATACGGAAGGAAGTGTTATACCACCATTCAGCGAGAGGTAACCACTTGACCCATTGTGTTTTTTTATCAGATACAAAACAAAAAAGATATCCTTCCAAAAATTTATTCACTATCTCTGTTTGACCATTGAATTGAGGATGATAAGATAAACTATGAGCTAGTTGAGTACCCAAACAAGAAAATAATTATGTCCAAAAATTTCTAGTAAAAATGGGATCTCTGTCGCTTACAATAATCTTTGGGTTTCCATGTAGCTTTTGAAATTTTTCCATTAATGTATTAGCAACTGTACTTGCTTTAAATGGATGAGATAGTTCACAAAAGTGTGCATGCTTGTTAAGTCTATCAACTATCACCATGATGATACTCTTTCCTTTGGACTTAGGTAAACCTGTGATAAAATCCATTAAAATCTCCTCCCAACGTTGACTTGGAATGGATAAAGGTTGTAGAAGACCCAAGGTATTAATTGTCTCAACTTTATTTTGCTATCAACCTAAAAATTCCACAATAAACTTTTGAATATCAGCTTTAAGGCCATCCCAAAAAAATTCTTTCTTCACCCTATGGTAAGTTTTTAAAAATCCTAAGTGTCCTCCTAAAGGAGAAGTGTGCAATTCCAAAAGAATATTTTGTTTTAGTTGGGAATTCTTAGAAATATATAAGTGATATTTGTACCATAAGGAATCATTTTTCCAACTAAATGTATCAAATGTACTAGGATTTTGCTGCAACTTTTGAATGAGTGTCCACACTTCTTCGTCCTTCTTCCATTCATCCCTTGCTTCATTTATCCAATCTGGTTGGATAATAGAAATGGAACAAAGCAATGCTTCCACCTCTTCATCCTTTCTTGAGAGTGTATCTGCAACAAAATTTAGCTTCCATTTTTTGTAGATGATTTCAAATTCATAACCCAACATATTTGTGACCCATTTTTGTTGCTCTTCTGAAGATAGTCTCTGTTCCAAAAAGTGTTTAAGACTATCATGATCATTTTTTACCTTTAAGTGTCTTCTCATTAGGTAAGGTTGCCATTTATTTAGTGCATGTAGTATTTCCAACATTTCCTTCTCATAAATAGCATTCTATAAATAATTTCCCTTGATTGGATGACTTCCAAAAGAAATGGGTCTTCCTTCTTGCATTAAAACAACACCAATTCCATTTCCTTAGGCATCAAATTCCACAGTAAAGGTTTTTGTGAAGTTTGGCGTAGCTAACACCGGTGCTACGCACATTGCCTCTTTAAGATGTTCAAAGGCATTAGTTTCTTCAGGAGTCCATTAAAATGCGTATTTTTTCAATACTGTTGTTAGTGGTGCTTCTATTCTCCCATAATTCTTAACAAACTTGCGATAATACCCTATTAACCCGAGAAATCCTCGCAACTACTTTATGGTTGTGTGGAATTTCCATTCCTTAATGGATTTAATTTTTTTAGGGTCTACCTTTACACCCTTGTGCAATACAATATGACCCAGATATTCTACCTCTTGTACGCCAAAGGAACATTTGGATGTTTTTTCATTTAATTGTTTCTCCTCCAATAGTTTGAGCACCTTGTCAACATGTTGAACATGATCCTTCCAAGACCTGTTGTAGATTAGTATATCATCAAAAAATACTAGCACAAATTTTCTAAGGAAGGGTTTGAAAATGGAATTCATCAACCCTTGAAATGTAGAAGGTGCATTGGTAAGGCCAAAGGCATGACCAAAAATTCATAATGACCCTCATGAGTTCGAAATGTTGTTTTCGGAATATCTTCAGTCTTCATTCTAATTTGATGATATCCTGAATGAAGATCCAACTTGGTCAAATAAATTGCTCCATGTAATTCATCCAATAATTCATCAATCACAGGAATGGGAAATTTATCTTTAATAGTGAGCTTATTGAGCTCCCTATAATATGGAAACATGCGACATGATCGATCCTTCTTGTGCACCAAAACTACTGGAGCAGAGAAATAACTTTGACTATGTTGAATTATACCAGTCTCTAACATTTATGCAATCATACGTTCAATTTTTCTCTTTTGGATATAAGGATATTTGTAAGGCCTGATGTTTGGAGGAACACTTCTTGGAATAGACGGGAGTCCTTTGGGAGTTTCAAACGTGTTGGAATGATTTTCCAAGGCTTTTTGGAGATCTCAAGAAATAGATGAATTTGATGTTGGAACTTCTAGTGAGCATAATTGTGAAATTACACCATGTTGTTCTTTCTTTAGAAGATTTGTCATGACATTAGAGCTTATTATGTTTCCCATCTTCCCTGTGATACCCCATAATTCAACTTTCTTTCCTTCCAAAAAAACTTTGAAAAACAATTCTTGAAAATTAAAAGCTATCGTCCCCAAAGATTGTAACCATTGTACTCCTTGTACAACATCAACACCTCCTGTTGGAATGGAAAGCATTAGACTATTCAATACATATTACCCCATGATTATCTTAATATTATGACATTTTCCAAAGCAATTAATAGTTCCTCCATTTGCAACCATGACTTACATTATCGTGTTGGGTATAGGAAATAATTCAATTCCTTGGCTACCTTACAATGAATAAAGTTTTGGGTACTACCCGAATCAATCAACACTATTACCTTTTTCTTATTGATATGTCCTTCTATCTTAAGAGTTTGAGGAGTGGTAATTCCTGCCAATGGATTACACGATATGGTCAGACTCATTTATTCTTCTTCTAGGGTTGGTTCCTGGTGTATATCATCTTATTTTGAAGTTTATTGTTCATTTTCTTCCTCTTCACAATCTATGTAAAATAATTTATTCTCAGCACACTTATGACCTTTCGTGTATTTTCTATCACAACTGCAGCAAATCCCTTTTTCTTATTCTTCTTCCAATTGTCGTGGTGTCAATCTTATAGTTTGTGGAAGTCTAGGAGAAATGACACTTCCATCTTTATATATGTGAGTGGTAGGCTTCCTTGTCGCCATAACTTTACATTCAATTTTTCTTTCCAACCTGAATTCATTCTCCAATGAATCAGGTTCCCTAACGTGAACCTCATGGTGGATGTTATCCTTTGAATTCCCTATGAAGACATCAATCATGTGTTCCTATGGAATATCATTTAACCTTATATTCAATTGTTGGAAGTCCTCAATGTGCTCCAACATTGAACCCTTTTGTTTGAGATTTATCAATTGGCTAAATAAGTTGTTTCTCTTTATATCCTCATAATGCGTTATCATTTCTTCCGTAAAAATTGAGCAAATGAGAATTTGTTTACGAGAGAAAAGCCATTGATACCATACAAATGTATTTTTTTCTAAATATAAAGTTGCAATGCGTACCTTTTGTGTGTTTTTCACATTATTGAGATCAAAATATTTCTCCATCTGTAGTATCCATGTTACGAGATCCTTTCCATCAAACTTCCTCATATCGATCTTTGGAATGTGGTGGGTCTTGCATCCAAAATTCGAGTTTATGAAATAACGATTAATATTTATTTTGTTCTCATAATGAGTTTTCTCTAATATTTTCGCCATTAGGAACCATTTCTTGTATCATCTTTTTCAAGCCTTCCATGTCTACTTTTATTATCATTCTTCATGCCTTTAATTTTTTTATTCCATGTCCTTCATGCCATTCTTCATGCAATCTATCTTAGCTTCCACGACTTTATTCAAACCCTCAATATTATCTTCCATGCCTTTCTTCAAACCATCCATCTTCACTTCCATGTCTGTCTTCAAAACTTCAATTTCATTTTTTGTTGCTCTTTGCGAGAGCGAAATTTGGTGCACTTGCTCTTGTAATTTTTTTATATCATGTTGCACTTCTTCATATTCATGAGTCATAGTAGTGTATTCTGAGGGCTTAATGGGTGTTGAATTTTTCTTAGGGGGAATTTTAGAACCCAATAATGATATCTATGCTCAAATATGCCCTTCGAATCACTTCAAACAAAATTTTCAAACAAGACTTATGCAACTTGAAAAAAATATGCACTTTTTTCTTGCTTTTGAGGAGCTCGATATTGAAACTGAATTATCTCTATCAGTCCGGATCTTCAATATCTGAAAATCAGTGTTGTTGTATCACTCTGAATCTTATTTTTAATGGCACATGTCTGAATTTATTTGGATGCTTCAAGACAAAGTTATGCCCAATCTCCCACAATGGCTTGATTATGGACTAGTTCAATAGAGCGAACTTGTACGACATGCCACATGTCACTTTTTCCTCCTTAGGCTCTGAAATTGATATACATGAAACTATAGTCCATGTAATTTCGGTCACTTTTTACATAATTCCAATCTGATTCTCAGATAGAGAGTTATGATGATTTTCCCATGGTTACCTAGTTTACATGAAATTTGGGAGCCTGCAAAAACCCTAACTTCCACAGAGCATATCTCCGAAAATATTGTGAACCAAGATCTGAAATTTTTACATGAAGTTCCTCAGGATTTCGGCTTCAGGTGATACGAATTTCAGCTTCTGAACCTTTGTAGAAAAAATGTTATAGCGAAAATTCCATGATGACCTGTTTGGAGCAGCGAAACCCTAGAATCCAACGATCTGATACCAAATGTTATGAAACCAGCTCCAAAAATAGAATAAAAGAGAGATAAATGCCTTATAAATAAGCCATCTTGAGGGGGAAACCTCCTTTAAATTACATAAATGAACAATTATTGGATGATACAAATGACAAAACCTCCTTCTATATATAGGAGTCCATGGGGTCACAATATAATCCTAGCCGACCTAACAATAATAATGTAAGGGCACGATAATAACTACATTTGGGTTATAGGTGTACAAAAATAAAAATAATGGGGCTAAAATATCAACAATAAAGGACTACACTAGTAATATAGGGACCTTACATATATGAAAAGGGAATTCAACTTTTGTTTCTCATATATGAAATGAATAGCATGATTGGAAGTGACTTCATCAACAATTTGTTTTTCCAATTATGCATGTGACCATTATCTATATGTCTTAGCATCTCAAACTCATTTAATTTATATATTATACTTATACAATCCAAAAATTATATCTCACTCACTATCCCTAGAATCTATAAGTAGTTTTAAAACTTCTTCTTTTTCAAATTCAATTAGATCAATTGGATGCAATAGATTTCAATTAGCACTCCATCGTTGGTATTGAATTTTTTCCCAAGTATGCACTATCTCATCAACGGTTTGATCTATATCTCTATGAAAATAACGAAAGGTCTTTTATAATACCAACTCAGAGCAACGAAATTCAACAAAATTGTCATCTTCTCAACCAAAAATTTAGCTAAATCGATGGAACACACGTATAATGGTTGGATTCTTCCATGGTAACCATTTATCCTCATGTAAAAATTGGTCATATAACCATGATTATGTGACATCTATTAATGTATGGTGAAAAATATCGACAAGTCACTTGTTATATGTATCAATAAGGGAATCATCATTATTAGCATTGTGTGTATCAACTAATACTTATTTGAAAACCTTCATATCAACATTTAAAACCAAAAATTGATGGCTACATTCCAAAACAGGGAGCTCTAGAAGAAAATGGCACGTCTCTTCTACACCTATATCCTTGTTAACAATGATTTCACATAAGAAACTCTTGTATACATGGGTTTCTAGTTCATTTGGTTTTTGAATAGAGGAGACACACGTCAACATATGATGGAATGTTTTCAATTATTTTTTAGGTTTTCAACATATTTTTGTATATAACTAATGATGGCTCATGTTGAAAGAATAGGTTACCAATCTAAATTATCCTTCCACGTCATTAAATTTTCATGATTGCGTGTATTCAATCTATCATAATTTCATCTTGGTTCATAATGTTTTTCTTCATTCTCATCAACATAATTTTTTGACCCATCACATAGATCGCATGGTGTCCTATATTGACAAACCAATATTCCTACTTTATTTCAGAGGAAATATCTTTCATTGCATGTGATGTGACACTCAAAAAACTTAAGAAGTTCTTCATAATAAATCATAGGATTAGATTGAAACATTTTTTTGTATATTTTAATAATGTCAATCACATGGATTCATTTCATGTAAAAATCCATCAAAATATTATTTTATAAAACTAACTTGTGTAGGATCATCCCAGTTCAATGTGTCCATATTAGGAGTATCTTTTAACCATAGAAATTTATTCACATGTGGATATCCATGTTGTTTCCACTGATAGTGACACCAATACTCTGTATCTCAATGAAAACAGTAAAAAATTTCATCTTTAAACATTGTATGCCTTAAGTGCATATAATGTGTTGCAATATGAGGATTATCAATCACAATATGATGTCTCCATTTTTTTTGCTTCTGATGGATCTATAGGATATGCCCAACATTAATTTATGAAAATTGTTCCATTGCATGCCTGTTGCACTTAACGTAAATAATATTGTAGGAAACCCAATGAAAATTATCCCAATATGCACACGTCTCTTAGTACAACTCCAAATCTCATTAATGTTTTTCTGAGTCGCGATTCTAGAATATTTTGTAAATGTTCTCATAATTCCTCCATTGTTTTTGGTATATTTGTCATATTCTTGTTTACAAAAAAAGTCGAGGAAGCCTAAGCATGATGGCTCATGATGACATTGAGTAAAAGGTATCTAAATTGTGGATGCATTCCAAAAATTTTGTCGCTATAGTAGAGAGGATTTTTTGCATACTCATGAATATAAAAATTTCTCTTTCATGCTTGCAACCAATCTCGTTCACTCTTTTGGAATAATTTTGGAAATTCCATATCGAATATTCCCACAGTGCTATCTTCATTGACTACAAATGAGCCAATGTGATGCAGGAGCATCCGGACTTAGCCAGCATTGTGATTGTGTGTTCACATGTTGTGGCTAAAATGAGGTGGAAATACATTGGTTATTAATATTTTATTTAGTTTAAATGAGAGGAGTTAGTCTGTTTTTGTTTGCTATATTAATTAGGAATAAAATAGAAATTGGTTTCTCCCTGTGAGGAGATCAAGACAAGTAGGATAAGAGCTTAGAAATAGGGTAGGATTTGTTTGTTAAGAATGGTTCAAACAGAAATCTATTTAGAGACGAGAAGGACCGCTTCAGATATATATATATATATATATATATATATATATATATATATATATATATATATATATATATATATATATATATATATATATATATATATATATGGATGTATGAGATATGTGTCAGATATAGGGAGAAGAGTGTGGAAAAGGTGTGAAATAGGTATGCGAGAAGAGTGAGAGAGGAGAAAACAAAGAGCAGAATTAATTGTAAAAACCATCCATTCAAGGGCTTGGCACTGTAATTCCATTTGTTATTAAATTCCAAGTGTTTTTTATTTTTGATCGGACTCTTTGTTTTAAACTATCTATTTGATTTCCCTGTTGAATCGCATATGTATTAATCATACAGTGGGAAGGAAAATTGGATTTGCAAGCACAACAAGGACCGTATATCCAACATTGATCAACGACGAGAGATGGAATCACAGTCGGAGGACATAACACATCGCAAAGAATAGTGTTTACAATTAGAAAATTCACAACTTCAATATTTCATTTGCGACGCGAAGTGAATCGATGGAGATATAACTTGGACCGTCAGATCCAGTAAAGGGTCAACGATGGAGATCGCAATGCACGGGAAGCGTCTTTGCAGATCGCAAGATTTAGAAGTTAAAGTTAAATCCATCATAAGGTAAAATAAATTGGTTGATATGCGAAGTGGAGAGGACACGCGTTGACACAACGCAACTTCAAAAATTGCAGCAAATAAGTTTTAGCGTTAAAGTTAAATTGTAAATACGACGAAGTGTGATTGACGGTGATTGGTCGACAGTGTTGTGGGATCGGCGGTAAGAAGTTCTGCTTATATGGTTTTCTTTTGGGTTTATATGTGTCTGTTAAAAAGCGCTCTTGGTTGCTTCGCGTATGTATGTTGGTGAATCTGCAAAATTGAAATCTGCTATGAATAAAGAATAATATGAACCCATAAAATATATAGTTTCACATGTACTCTGAGAATTCTGCATCTTGTCTGCATCATTTGGTATCAGAGTAGACTTGAGTTCTATTATTGAAGGTTAGAGCAAATATTCCACTGAGGAGAGGAGCTAGCATAGGTCGTGGAAGACCACAAGCAAATGAAATTCTCCTGGATGAAATTCGACATCTTCATACGAGAATGGAGACAGTAGATGTTGCTTAGAGGAGAGCACTTTAAGAAGGAGATGTCAGTGGAGTAGAGGAAACTTCAGAGGAAGAAGCGGCAGAAGACGAGGAAGCTAAAGTTTTTAAGATATTGCAAAATGTTTGTGGAAAACCGATAATGAATATTCCTTCATACGAGGGGAAGCTTAATGTGGATGAGCTGATGGATTGGATTAGTTCAATGGATAAGTATTTCTATTTGGAAGAGATCGAAGATAAGAATAAGGTAAAGTATGCAACTACTAGTTTGAAGGGCCAGGCATCTATCTGGTGGGATGAACTACATACATCCAGAGTTAGAAAAGGAAAACCTAAGATCAAGTAGTGGGATAAAATGATAAGGAAGTTGAAGAATAAGTTCATGCTTAAGGACTATTAATTGAATCTATTCAAGCAATTACAGAATTTGAGGCAGAAAGGAATGACTGTCAAGGAGTATACAAAAGAGTTTTACAAGATGAGCATTAGAGCAGGACATGCAGAAGATGTTATGGAGAAAGTAGCCAAATACATCAATGGATTAAGGTATGACATATAGGATGAAATCAGTTTGTTGAGTCTAAAGACAATTGAGAATGCCTATCAAGAAACTTTGAAGGTGGAGGAGAAAATTTTGAGGAAGGAAAGTTAGAGGAATAGAGGTAAAAGTCCAGCAAGAGGATGAGGAATTTTTAGAGCAAGAATTCAACACTCTCAAAATGAAAAAACAGGTTCGAGTAGTAGAAAACCACAAAGAGGAGACTTTGGTAGAGGAAGATTTTCACCTAGAGGTAGAGGTCGAGGGAGAGATATTCGATGCTACACATGTGGAGAATGAGGACATGGATCATGGGATTGTCCTCATAGTAAACTAGAAAATCAGTGGAATGTGAATGTAGCTGAAGAAAAAGAAGAAAACCCTCAGGTCACGGGAAAGGAAGAACAACCTAAGGCAGGAAAGTATTTATTACCCAAAAGAGTATTGTTTAAAATAAATAAGGAAGCAAATGAGACAGCGCAGAGGAAGAGTTTATTTAAGACTGTATGCAAGTGTAAATAAGAGTGCTGCAAAGTTGTGATTGACAGTGCAAGCAATGGTAACCTTGTTTCCAGAGAGATGGTTGAGAAATTGGGGTTGAGTAAAGTGGTACACCCTACTCCTTACAAAGTGTTGTGGTTACAAAAGGGACGTCAGATTTTGGTGATAGAACAGTGCAAAGAAGAGATACAGATCGGTAGCTACAAGGATGGAATATTGTGTGATGTGATGCCAGCGGACATGTGCCATGTATTGCTGGGAAGACCTTGGCAATTTGATTGAAAAAGCCATTAATGATGGAAAAATGAATACGTACACTATAGAGAAGGATGGAAAGAAACACACATTGCTACCTTTGAAGGATGAAGTAGATAAAGGAATATATGAGAATAATGTTATGCTGATTAGTGGAAAGGAGTTGCTGCAAGATTTCAAAAAGGAGAAAGAAATGAATTTTGTTGTTGTGGGTAAGCCCAAGGTAATTCTAACTTATACTAATTTATACAATCTTCCTGTGGAAATTAAAGATCTGTTAGATGCTTATGCTGATATAGTTGTTGATGAATTACAAAGTAAATTTCCACGAATCAGAAGTATCAGTCATCACATAGATTTAATACCTGGTGCAAGTTTACCAAACAAAGTAGCATATAGAATGACTCCTCGGGAGAATGAAGAAGTTGGAAGACAGGTACATGAGTTGTTAGATAAAGGACTAATCAAAGAGTCTTATTCCATGTGCAGCACCAGCCGTGCTTAGTCCAAAGAAAGGAGGTGAGTGGCGCATGTGTACTGATTCTAGAGCCATAAACAAGATCACTATCAAATATAGATTTCCATTGCCATGCATAGATGATTTGATGGATTGTTTAAGTGGGTAAAAATATTTTACTAAAATAGATCTGAAGAGTGGATACCATCAAATAAGGATTAGAGAAGGTGATGAATGGAAGACTGCTTTTAAGACAAACAATGGATTGTATGAGTGGTTAGTGACGCCTTTTGGGCTCACTAATGCACCAAGCACATTTATGAGACTAATGAATGAGGTTTTGAAAGAGAATGCAGGAAATTATGTGATAGTCTATCTTGATGAAATTCTTATTTTTAGTAAGAGCAAGGAGGAGCATTTGGAGCATGTCAAACTGGTGTTAAGTACTTTGCAAAAGAATTTTTTCTCTTAAATTTGAAGAAGTGTAGTTTCATGCAAAAGGAACTCATTTACTTGGGATTTATAGACTTAGCTTGAAGATGTACCAAAAAAAGATTTAGGTAATACTGGATTGACCAACTCCGAGAAGTATATTTGAGGTAAGGAGTTTTCATGGTCTTGCAAGTTTTTACAAAAAGTTTATAAGAGGTTTTAGTTAGATCTGTGCACCAATAATTGAAAAAATAAAGGAGAGAAACCAACCATTTAAATGGACAGAAGAAAAAGATCATAATTTCAAGTTGTTGAAGAAGAATATCTCTGAAAGACCTGTTTTTTCTTTGTCAAATTTTGATAAAATATTTCAATTTGAGACTGATGCCAGTGGGATAGAAATTGGAGCTGTCTTGTGTCAAGAGCAAAGACTGATATCTTATTTTAGTGAAAACTTAAATGAGGCCAAGAATAAGTATTCATCTTATGATAAGGAGTTATATGCTATTGTGCAGGCTTTGAAGAAATGGAGGCATTACTTGTTTCCTAAGGAATCTGTGTTGTATTCAGATAACCATGCGCTACAGTTCATAAACAATCAACCGAAGTTGAACCAAAAGCATGAAAAGTGGGTGGAGTTTTTACAGAGTTTTACCTCTATAATCAAACATAAAAGTGGTAAGTCAAACAAAGTTTTTGAAGCTTTGAGTAGAGTAAATTTGATTATGCAAGAATTGAATATTGACATTTTGGGGTTTGAAGAAATGATTGAAATGTATGAGGAAGAAACAGATTTCAAAGAAATATATGCAGTTGTTAAGAATCCAGTGATTCATAATAGAAGACAGTGGTTAGATTCCTTGATTCAAGGAGGATTGTTGTTCAAAGATAATAAACACTGTATATCTAAGTGTTCCATGAGGGAGAATCTGATAAAGGAAAAACACAATAAAGGACTGTTTGGACACTTTGGACACCATAAAACATTTTCTCAAGTAAGTGATTTTTATTATTGGCAAAATATGAAAACTGATATCAAAAAGTTTGTTCAGAAGTGCAGGATTTGTCAACATGCCAAAGGAAGAAGCCAAAACACTGGGTTATATCAGCCATTGCCAATACCCAATAGACCTTTGGATGTTGTCATCATGGATTTTGTTTTAGGATTGCCGAAGACTCAAAGAGGACATGATTTTATCTATGTTCTTGTAGATAGATTTTCTAAAATGAAACATTTTATTGCTTGTAAGAAAACTAATGATGCAGCTCACATTGCTAAATTTTTTTCTATGAAGTTATAAGATTGCATGGATTGCCTGCGAGTATTGTTTCAAATAGGGATACAAAGTTTGTAAGACACTTCTGGAGGAATATATGGAAGACGTTGGGTATAATCCTCAGTTTTAGTTCAGCCTATCATCTTCGGACAGATGGATAAAATAAAGTGGTGAACAAGAGCCTGGGAAATATATTTAGTTTGGTTTAAAAAAATCCAAAGCAATGGGACTTAGCACTTTCTCAAGCTGAATTTGCCTATAATGATACTCCTAATCGAAGTACTGGAATGAGTCCATTTTAGATTGTTTTTAGGATGCATCCAAGAGGGGTATATGAACTTGGATATTTGAGACAACAAGAGACAAGAGTGAAAAATTTGAATAATTTGTAGAACAGATACAAAAGTTACATGAAGATGTCAAGCACAACTTACAAAAAAACACCCAAAAGTATAAACAAAGAGTTGATATGAAGAGGGCTGAAAGGGAGTCTCAAGTAGATGATCTGGTCATGGTTTATCTAAGGAAGGAAAGGTTTCTAGTCGGGACTTATAGCAAATTAAAAATGGAAAAGATAGGACCATGTATAATTTTGAGGAAATTTTCTTCAAATGCATATGAGATTGAATTACCACGATGAATTGGAATATCACCTATCTTTAATGTTTCATATTTGTACCTATACAAAGGAACATAGGAAGAACTAAGAGAAGAATCTACAACAGAGGAAGACTAGACTTTGAATTGGAAGGAAGAGATGCCAAAGACAACAAAGAAAGAAGTGGAAGCCATTTTCGAGAAAAGAGAAGCCAAGAAGACCAGAGGAAAAACCTACAATCAATATTTAGTCAAATGGAAAGGACATCGTGTGGAAGATTCCAGTTAGATGACACCAGTAGAATTACAAAAGTTTAGTACAGATCCTGAAGAATTGATGGATCAATATTTTCTTCCCCGGTAGTCTGATGTAGGAGCATACGGACTTAGCCAGAAATGTGATTGTGTGTTCACATGTTGTGGCTAACATGAGGTGGAAAAACATTGTTTATTAATATTTTATTCAGTTTAAATGAGAGGAGTTAGTGTATTTTTGTTTGCTAAAATAATTAGAAATAAAATAGCAATTAGTTTCTACCTGCGAGGAGATCAAGCCAAGTAGGATAAGAGCTTAGAAATATGGTAGAATTTGTTGGTTAAGAGTTGTTCAAATAGAAATCTATTTAGAGACGAGAAGGACCACTTTATATAGATATATATATGTATGAGATAGCTTTGAGATATAGGGAGAAGAGTATGGAAAATGTGTGAAATAGGTGTGCGAGAAGAGTGAGAGAGGAGAAAACAAAGAGCAGAACTAATTGTAAAAACCATCCGTTGAAGGGCTTGGCTCTGTAATTCCATTAATTATTAAATTCCAAGTGTTTTGTATTTTCGATCGGACTCTCTGTTTGATTTCTCTGTTGGATTGCATATGTATTGATCATACAGTGGGAAGGACAATTGGATTTGCAGGTGCAAAACGGACCGTATATCCAACACCGATCAATGATGAGAGATCACATCTCAGTCGGAGGACATCGCACATCGCAAAGCATAGTGTTTACAGTAAAGAGTTTCGCAAGTTAAACTATTTCACTTGCGACACGAAGTGAATCAGCGGAGATATAACTTGGACTGTCAGATCCAGTAAAGGGTCAACAGTGGAGATCGCAGCGCACAAGAAGCGACTTTGCAGATTGAAGATTTAGAAGTTAAATTTAAATCTATCGCAAAGTAAAAAAAATTGGTTGCGGTGCGAAGTGGAGAGGACACGCGTCAACACAACCCAACTTCGAAAATCACAGGAAATAAGTTTTAGCATTAAAGTTAAATTGTAAATGCGGCGAAGTGCAATCGATGGTGATTGGTCGGGAGTGTTGTGGGACCGCCGATAATAATTTATCGATATATGGTTTTCTTTTGGGTTTATGTGTGTTTGTTAAAAATTATTGTTGGTTGCTTCGTGTATGTATGTTGGTGAATCTGCAAAATTGAAATCCGTTGTGAATAAAGAATCGTATGAACCCATAAACTATATAGTTCCATGCATACTCTGAGAATTTTGTAGCTTGTCTGCATCACAATGCAAAGCCAACTAAGCACTTCCTCTACATTAGGGATGTGTTCCTTTGTGTTAGGGTTCTCTTTCAAATCTCTAATAATAACAATCACTCTTCATGCATTTGGAAGATTTGCTGCAAAATAATATGTTTGTAAGCCATGTAATGCATCATCAATACATAGAACCCCCTCCAAAATTTCAAAGTCTATTTCAATATCTATTTCTTCTAAAGGAACAACATTAATCATATGTAATGCATATAATGAAATTTTAGGAAATTCTCCGATTGTACTATTATCAACTTGATATCCATGATAATATAGATCATTATCAATATTATAATATAATGCATGCAATATAATATATTTTCTAATAGTATTATCATAACTTGATATTTTTCCACCTTTTTTTCACACAGTAATCATCAAATCCATGTCTTTAATAAGTCAAGGTAATCCCATGGAAAGATTGATCACCTCTTGTGTAAAACTAATGGTGTTTTATTTGTATTTGTAATTTCCACCTATTGAATGCATAACCTACAAAATTAGAATTACACATAGTATCATCATCTCTTCAACTTGTGTTAATGCTTCAAGAACTTCATATTGTCTTCCTAGATTCATATGGTTATCAGTCGTAATTTTGTGATGAGTTAATTCTCTTCTACATCACATACACATTGGACCTATATTTGTATTAAATACCTAAATTCCAACACATGAATCTTCACACACATGATAAACTTGAATTCGAGTCAATCAATTAACCATATCATGAAATTTTTGATGTTGAATATGCATATTAGTGATAATTACACGTTGATCTTGGGCGTACATATATTTTAAACATATTTTTCGTTGATCTTGGGCGTACATATATTTTAAACATATTTTTCATAGGATTTTGTTTCTCATGTTGTACCATCTTGTAATTAAAACTATAAAAATAATTATATTTTCACTTTTGAGTCTGAAGAAGCTATATAATTCTTACAATTTTTTAAATTATTTCAACATAGGACTTAAATAAACCACTTGAATATCCATGTTAATTAATATATATCAATATCAAACTTTATATATATGCATATACAAAGAGAGAAATTTCTATAAAACATTAACTTAATGTTTTCCATACAAAAACATTTTAATATGTGAAAATAATAAGTAATTCAAAGTAAACAAGTTAAATTACTCTTTAATATGAAGGAGATGTGTAATTCATTCACTTCTAAATATAAAAAATTCAATATGGGTGATAGCTAAAATTTTTCAATATAGTTGCTTAAATAATGTTGACATACATTTTAAAATATATAAATAAAATTATTAACATTTTCATAGAATAATGTGATTCATAAATACTAGCATTTAGTAAACACTGAGAATGATGTTGCAATTCCAATAATTTTTTGCTAAATTTAAACAAAGTTAATAGCAAAAATATATTTAAAAAACAACCAAATTGTAGAATAATTAAAGTACTTGTCATATTTTAACCATAATTTATTATTATTGTTTTTGTTTCAATTGATATATACATATACAGTTGACATTGAAATATTTTATTTCCATATAGTCCACATTAAAATGTCTTTTTAGTTATTAATTTTTTTTTTTTTAAATATACATCAATATTACTTAAACTTAATGTTAAAATTCTTTATTTATAATATTTTTCTATTTTACATTCAAATATTTTTTTATACTAAACACACATTTAAAATTATGTTAATTCATAATATTTAATTAATGACTTGAAGTAACAATGAAATATTTTCACCACACATATGCACTATAATTGCAACAAGACTCTAACTAAGCACAATGATAGTAGTATTATTGCTGTTTTATTATGATTTTACTTAAAACTAACCAAATATGTATACTCATTTTTTATTTTTTAACTATAGTCGGCATTGTTTTACTATTTATAAAATATTTTATTTTTATTTCAAAAGGGACACTTGTTAGCTCCAAGTTAAGCACAAACAGAATACACCTCACTCATCAATGTTCATGTTAGATAAAATATGTCAACTATGCATATATTATATATGGTTTAGAAAAATTAAATCTATTTACAAATTATATAAAGCAATTGAAAAGAGAAATGTTATGGTTAAAACATTTCAAGTTGTCTTATTATTCTATATTTTGGCCCCATTTTATATATTTTCTAGTTTATTTTGTCTAAAATTTATCAAATTGCAAGTTGTAATGTACAAAATTCAAAAGCTAGTGAGTATTTTTCAAGACTTCAAAATTCAATTTAAGATTTTAATAGATTTACACATTCAAAATACAATTTAAATAATGAAAAATTACATATCATATATGTGTGACAAATCTATTGAACTGTAATCATTTTTCAAACTATACACTCTAAAATAATTTTGCAGGTCAAAAAATTTATCATATATATATAGTTATTTTGTGGTTATAAATACTATTCTTTTTTCTAGTCCAACTAGATTGCTTTTTAGTCCTGAAAATTATGGTAAGATTTTAAGAAAATCTGGCAGGGATTTCTGTAAATCCACTTTATAACTATCAAACTTTAATATTTGGGTGTCTTAGAGTAAATTTTTTTGGCTCAGATTCAAGCCAGTTTTGACTGTCCTGGCACTTCCTCCCCCTCCTTAGACAACTCCTTGTTCATATAGTGCAGCTTTTAAACTTATTTTAGACGCAAGTTCCAATGGAGTCTAAAACGAAAAGTAAGTTATCTTTCTGTGCTCACGATGGGTTTTGACGTGCTTACATAGAGAGCACGCTCTCAACCTAGACATTCATAGGGAGAGAGAATTATGATGAATACATTCTTTTTCCTTGACATCTTTGATTATTCGTTTAGTTAACATTTGAAATCTGGTCGAATCTACTGTATATAAAAAAAATAAAAGAACGGAGACAAATCTCTTTGGTAATGGAAGTCACCATTTGAAATCTGGTCGAATCTACTGCATATAAAAAATAAAAGAACGGGGACAAATCTCTTTGGTAATGGAAGTCACCATTTGAAATCTCATCAAAACTATTAGAAAACAAGAAAATCAGGAGACAAATTCTTCTGAATATTGGCAGTGGCAGTCGGTAACCTTAGATTTCAAATTTTTCAAATTTAAATTGTATTTTCCGGCAGAAATTGTGGTCTTTGATATGGTTGAACTTAGGTCATAATAGAATATTTATAAATTATGCGTTAAAACAGTGGAACTTGTCTATATCAAATTGAAAAAATAAATCAAAGAACTTGTAAATTACAAGGTAGCATTGAATTGGAAACAAAAACGGCTTACGTAGAAGTAACATGTTATCTAACTGCTGGCTATGATCCAGGATTATGAATTATCTTTTCCCTAAGTTGTTAATTGATCATCACTCAATTGTACAGATAATTGACAAGATTGGTTTGTATATATTTATGTTTTTTTTAAGTAAACGTTTTATTTTTTAATGATTAAATATGAAAATATTTTTGTTAATTGAATAAATATTATAGATATTTACACCATTATAACATCTTTTTCTTTACTATACAAAAAAATCCGAAAACTTTTTTTCAAAAAAATTGAATTATTATTTTATTAAATAAACCTCTTCATACATCTTGACTTTGTATGGGTTATCCCATGAAAGAAATTTCTCTAACCTCTATGTGAAATAATTCAAACGAAGGGTTAACAAGGACATCATAACATCTTTTTCCTATTACATACTAACTTATATAGTATCTCGAGTTAATTAGAAATTTCTTTATTTTACAAAGAAAATCCTAAAACTTATTTCCAAAAAAATTGAAATATATGTATTTTGTTTAATAAACATTTTCATAAATCTTAACTTTTAATTTGTCTAGCGTGGCTTATCCGAAGAAAGAAATACATCTTACTCCTCTAACCCCTCAAATATAGATATCTATGTGAGATAATTCAAACAATGGGTTAAATATAGATATGTATGTGAAGTAATTCAAACAAAGGGTTGACAAGGAGTGTAAAATTTAAGGCAGTCTATAAGAAAATGTATAAGAAAATTTAAGGCAGGCTATAAGAAAATTTTTGGTGGAATTATTATTTTTATATTTTAAAATGTATTTGAAAAAAATATAAAACCTTCATCTATATAAAATTAACAACTAAGAATATAAATTTATAAATTCACAGTTTTCACTAAATAAAAGTCATTAAAAAATATTAAATATTTAAATTATACTCAATTTACTACCCCTAAGTAGTAAATATTATCTTCCTATTTACTATTTGGCATTGCGGATGGGCCCACTATCCTATTTTAGAATTCATTATCATCATTTATTTTTATTTTAAATTCCTCCTTCGTCTTCCCAAATATATTAAATTGCATTGAAGCAGTACAATACAAAAATGGATTCTTAAGGCTATTGCTTGCGAGGGCTTCAGATATGTCATGTGGTACCTCGAATGTTATTTAATCATTAATGTTTCCCCATAAATTTGAGTGGAAGTGATTATTGATTAACAAATATTAAATAAAAATATTCATAATATTAAGAATTCTATCAGTTATCATCGGCTTAAGCTTATTTCTCGTAGCGTCAAATGAATGATAAAAATATTCAAGTTCTGTAGTTTGGTATCCGGCTTGTTCGACTTTAAGAAAAACCATCATGTTATTATCGAAACTCGTTGCTTAAGCTTATTGCTCGTAGGGTCAAATGAATGATAAAAATATTCCAGTTCTGTTCTTTGGTATCTCGCTTGTTCGACTTCAAGAAAAAAATCGTCGTGTTCCTTAGCAATGTTTGATAATCCAATTATTGTTATGAAGCTATTTCAAAGAAAATCATGTTTTTAGTATTGACTTTAATTATAAATTCGGTGTGTGAAACTAGTATTATTATCATGTGTGATATATGGGGACTCAAAGCTAGTCATTGGATGGGTCACAAATGATTATCACATGATGTCTCCAGGTTTACAAGGATGGTTGGACAGAGTTCGAAGACTATGGAGGCTTTTGGATTGCCCTGTTATTTCCCATATATATCGTGAAAACAATACTCGTGCAGATCGTCTTTCTAAAAGAGGTCTTCTCGCTGATTTCGGTTCCATGACAGTTGAACATTTCAGACATGGTGTACTCATGGATGTGTCATCCATACCCATTCCATGAGCCTCTGCGTCTTCTGATCATCCTTTTGGCACCTACTACCCTCGCCCCTCTCTCTCCATATTTTTGCTCCTCTTCGTTATCGGCTTCCACACAGTTCTGGCTATTGTCTTCAATCTTTACCCTATCTCTATTTTGCTTCAGTATGTCGAGCATCATGTTGGATATATGCTCTCCTTTTCTTACAGGCCAATCGTTGGATATCCAGTCAAAGTTTTAGCAAATCTTTTTGCCTTATCTTGCTATTCTCGTATCAAGCGAGCCTACAGACATTTCCTCAAGTGAGCCTGTTGAGATACATCAAGCGAGCTTGTTTTTTGTGTTCCTATTCATATGTCTGTTGCGCACATCTTCAAGTTTATCAGCTCTGCTTTTCTCTCATGATGTTTTCTATCACTTCAAGCGAGCCTGGTTATTTTCTTGATTGAAGGTATAGATGGCTGTTGATTCAGGCCTGCGTGGTCTATTTTCTCTCAAGCGAGCCTGCACACAGTCAACAATGGGACATACTTTCTTATCGATTATCCCTTCATCATGGAAATCCCATAAACTCCTTTGCTACACTTGGTTTTTAAAATAGTCACCTTTCTGTATATGCTTTATATGTTTCTCTACTAATTTTTGTCTTCACCTTTCATGTCTTATTACTAAGGACAGAAATTTGTAATGTTATGGAATGTATTTTCATTACCAAGATGTGGCAGCCAGATTACTACTCACAGTTTTGTTCTTTAATTATGAGTACTGTAAGCTATGGCTTATTGACTGATCTCTCACTATCTATCAGTTGATGAGAATATTGTTGAATATGTATTTTTTATATTATCAATATAATCAACGTTTTTTTCTTCTGAAAAAAAAAAAGAATTGACATCATTTATAAATTAAATGTGAAACTAGTATTATTATTATTATTTAGTTGTTCAGTCTCTAGAGTTACTTGAATTGAAAATAGGCTTTAAATGTAATTAACTTTTTCGATCATGCTTTACAAAAACTCTCCATGTTCTCTTAATGTCATAACCTCTATAACACTCGTATATAATATAGAATCAAGTATATTAAGAAAAATTTATCAATCGAAAGTTATAATTTCCATTCAGAAAAAGCAAAACACAAAAATAAAATCTAAAGGCTAGCAGGTGGTGACGTAAATCTGAGTCTTATTGCGGCTATAGATTCGTGCATCTTGGCCGGATCTAGCATAACTTCTTTCACTCCATCAGCCTCACAGAATCCACTCATCCATGCGCTTAACAGCGGCATCTTCTCCGCGTCTATTAAAACTGAATTAGTAATCTTCTCCAAAGCTTTCACAAACGCTAACATACCACCCAATGCGATGTCAACAAAGCGGAGCTCATCTCCTCCAAAATACAGTTTCCCCAAGAAACAAGGGCTTGTTCGCAACGCTTCCTCCAATACAACAAAGTTCGCCAACGATTCTTCTGTCGCTTTCTGTTGCTGTTCGCCTTGGCCAGTGAAAACTCCCTGAAGGCATGGCACCAGCTGAGGCCACACATAAACAGCACAAACCTATTAATTACGTATTTAAAAAAAGACAGTTAATACTTTCAAAAGACAAACAACAGCCATAAGCAAAGCAATGGAAGGTGATTACAAAGTGAACTTATTACCTTATCGTCTATGAAGGCAACCCATAAGCGAGCAATGGCTCGGTCATATGGATTTTGGGGATAACAATGGGTGCCTTATTTCCCCATGCCTCTTCAATGTATTGCACAATATTCATGGATTCACTGTTGAAATGTTAATTTCAATTGCAGATTTGTACACCTGCAGAAGAGTCTGTGCTGAAGAGATTTGCGGCTCTACAAGCAGTCGCTTTTCATTTTTTATTTCATAATTTTCAAATTACAGGACTGAGAATTTCCATTCTCATGTATTTGTTGTTTCGAGCTTCAAAGCCCTTACAGTCCTCATAGGGTTGACCTTTACACTTTGAAAACACAGAAACTAAAGTTCTTTTTTTGACTCACGCGCCAGTTTTGTAAATTCAAAAGGGACACGTGGAACGATATTACAGGATCTCATTATTTTTGAGCCCGTTTGCGAACCTCAGATCTGGACCCTAAAGATCATAAAGCGAATTGCATAAAGTTTTTTGCATCACAAACTGAGCCGATGACATCACTCAGTTTTGTGATGCGATAAAACTATAAACTCCGCCTCATAAACAATTTGAGGTCCGATGGGGCTTAGCGCCAACCAACGAAATTGCGATCACATAGTTTTTCAGCCTCCGTGACATATGCAGAAATGTGATGTGATTTTTCCAATGCATTACGGTTTAATGTTTTTCAAATTCGGTTCATCACATTTGTTTTAAAGCCATAGTTCAAAGTTTTGTTTTGAAATTAAGAATTGCGGGCCCACTATAAAAGGTCTATTGGCTTCGGGATTATTAAAAGTATGAACTCTTATGTAAGCGGTAATATATATTTATATATATTATAAATGTTATATTTATAATATATATAATATATTTCAAAGTTTCGTTTTTAATTAAAGTGCTGCGCCATATAAATATGAAAGTGCTCAAAGACTTAAAAAATGAGTGTAATGCACAGCAATGCATAGAACGAAAAAAAATACACAACAGTAGTGTGTTGAGATATAAACAGAGTGTGCTCGAAGGCTAATTTTTGTAGAGTGAAAAACAAAGTTTTTCTGCAGAGCACTGTTTAGTGTATTTTTGTGAGACAAGGAAGAACCTTTTGTCATTGTGTTATTGCAATAGTCCATTTTGGTAATCCCTCAACAAAGGAAGAATTTTGTAACAGTTTTTTTTATTAATGAAATAGGATTTGAAGTGTGTGCAAACTCTGTCTAGCAATGAAGAATTTTTTTTTTAATTTCTCTGTGTTAGAAGGAGAGTATTACTCTCTCTGTATTGTTCTAAAATTCTCAGAAATTACAACATGGTATCAGAGCTAGTCTAGGCTCTTTGAAGGTGTCAAAGAAGCTGAATAAAGGATTTTTGTTGCAGTAGTTTTTCCAGCAGTGTGAAGGCTTAGCGAAAATCCAAGGTATTTCTCAAAATAGAATTTGTGTTACTGTTTGAAGACAGTCAGTTTATTTAAAAAAAAAATTCACAGTCAAGATTTAAAGCATAGTTCAAAGTGCTAGGCATGGCAAGAGCCAGCACAAGCATGAGTATTGGTAATGCTCAGCCCCCATAGTTCAATGGGAAGAACTATGATTATTGGGCAATCACTATGAGAGCCCTATTTGCCTCTCAAGACTTATGAGAACTTGTTGAGGATGGTTTTGAAGAATCAGTAGATGAAAATGAGTTTAATGCCTTAACACAGGTAGAGAAGGACTTGTTGAAGAGCAATAAGAAGAAGGAATCTAAAGCCCTCTTCTATCTCTATAAAGTAGTACATAAGAGTGTGTTTCCAAGGATAGAAGCAGCTAAGAAATCCAAAGAAGCATGGGAAACACTCAAGACAGCCTATCAAAGCATGGAGAAAGTGAAGACAACAAAACTACAATTGCTGAGAAGATATTTTGAGACTCTCTGCATGAAGGGGTCTAATAACATAGACTCGTTCTTCACATATGTGATTGGTATGGTCACACATATAAGGTCTCATGGAGAGACACTTGAAGAAAGAAGGATTGTGGAGAAAGTTTTGGGGAGCTTACCCTCAAGGTTTGATGTTATAGTCACTACCATAGAAGAGACAAATGATCTCTCAAACTTTTCAGTTGATGAGATTCACACATCACTCATGACAGATGAACAGAGATTGGGTAGAAATGAAAACTCATCCTTGGAGCATGCCTTCAAGACCCAAATTTCCTTTCGAAGAGGAAGAGGTCAAGGCAGAGAAAACAAGAGAGGAAGAGGTAGAAGCCAAAACAGAGGAGGAAGAAACAACCCAGCAAATGCTCAAGGAAGGGGCAACAATCAAAATCAGAACCAAGGCCAAAGCAGTAGCCAACAAAGTGGACAACAACATGCTCATGGACAAAGGTATGATAAATCCAATGTCCAGTGTCATTATTGTAAAAAATATGTGTATTATGCAAATGAATGTATGAAGAAGAAGAATGGTATGGGTAATAGAACCAGTGCAAATTTCACTAGAGAAAATATCAGCCAAGATAAATTGTTTTTAACATTTAATATGGCTGAGGAAAAGAGTGAAGATTTATGGTTTCTAGATTCAGGATGTAGCAACCATATGACAGGAAACATTGCTATGTTTTATATGTTAGATGAAAATGTGAAGTCTCAAGTCACATTGGGAACATATAGTAAGATTTCTGTCACAGGAAAAGGCATAGTAAATGTCTTGACAAAGAAGGGAGAAAAGAAGAGCATATACGATGTATATTATGTACCAAGTATGAAATGTAATTTGTTAAGCATTGGGGAACTCATTCAAAAGGGCTACAATGTTTTCTTTGAAGATGATGTATGCACCATCGTGGATAAACCTCCAAGCAAACAATGTATTGCTAAAATAAGGATGACAAGGAACAAAATGTTCCCTCTCAAGATGAGGGTAGATTTGAAGAATGGAGAAGAAATGGTAGCAGTGACACAAGAGGCTTTCCAAAGAGAAGCAAAAGATGAGAATTGGTTATGGCACTTGAGATTTGAACATCTCAACTTTGGAGGTCTTAATTTGTTACATATGAAATGAATGATAAGAGGATTTCCATTAATTGAGAAACCGGACAACCTATGTGAAGGTTGTATCTTGGGTAAACAACACAGAGAAAGTTTTCCATCAGAGAAAAGCATAAGGGCAAAGGCACCCTTAGAAATTGTCCACTTAGATTTATGTGGACCAATGCAAAAACCATCACTTGCAAGCAACCACTATATGTTAAATTTTATTGATGATTTTACAAGAAAAACTTGGGTTTATTTTTTGAAAAATAAAAGTGAAGTGTTTGAAAAATTATGCAATTTCAAAGCACTTGTTGAGAACCAAAGTGGGCAGCATATCAAATTCCTTAGGACTGATAGAGGATGTGAGTACATCTCTAAAGAATTTCTGCGTTTTTGTAGAGAAAATGGCATACACAAGCAATTTATAGCAAAGTACACTCCGCAGCAAAATGGAGTTGCCGAAAGAAAAAATAGGACAATCATGGATATGGTAAGGAGTATGCTAAAGGCAAAACATTTTACAAATGATTATTGGGACATTGTGCAGCATATGTACTAAATAGATGCCCAACAAAAGAAGTAATGAATAAAGTTACGGAAGAAGCATGGAGTGGGATAAAACAAGGAGTCACCCACATGAAAGTTTTTGGTTGTGTGGCTTATGCACACATTCCAGATCAACTGAGAAAGAAGTTGGATAGCAAGGGGGAGAAATGTATTTTTATTGAATAGAGTGAGGAATCCAAAGCTTATAGGTTGTATAACCCATCCACCAAGAAATTTATTGTGAGCAGAGATGTTCAATTTATTGAAGAGGAAGCTTGAGATGGAAGCATTGAGAAAATAGTCAATGTAAAAAACTGTTTGTCTCATGATGAAAATGAGGATGATATGGCTGAAATACATCCATCATTAGCACCACTACCTCCACCAACACAAGGGCAGCAAGGGACACAAAAAGCTGGAGTAAGAACACCATTGAGAAGTAATGAGAGTGTTTCTCCAATCACACCACAACGAGCTGATTTGAGTGCTACTTCAAACACATGTACAACAAATGAAAGAGGAACAAGATTCAGAAATTTAAATGACATTTATGAGCAAGAGGCAGCAAATGAAGGTATGAACTCTTTATTTTCTTTATATTGTCATGTTGATGATCCCATTCATTTTGAAGAAGAAATAAAAGATAGGAAATGGATAGAAGCTATGGATGAAGAAATTAATGCCATAGAAATAAATAAAACATGGGATTTGGTTGAAATCCCATAAGGTAAGGAAGTCATTGGAGTTAAATGGGTCTACAAGATCAAAAGTAATGTTGAAGGTAAAATTGAAAGGCACAAGGCCAGACTTGTTGTCTAAGGTTATAAGCAGCAACATGGAAGATATTATGAGGAAAATTTTGCATCAGTTGCAAGAATGGAAACAGTGAGAGCATGCTGTCTATTGCAGCACAAAACAAATGGAAGGTTTACCAAATGGATGTAAAATCAACATTTTTAAATGGAGTGTTAATGGAAGAGGTTTATGTTGAACAACCTCTAGGCTATGAGAAGAAAGGCCAAGAGCACAAAGTCTACAGATTGAAGAAAGATATTTATGGGTTGAAACAAGCACTAAGAGCATGGTACAGTAGGATAGATTCCTATCTACGGGAGAATGGGTTTGAAAAATGTGAAGAAGAACCCACATTATACATCAAAGAAAAATATGGTAAGATGATGATTGTTGTTTTATATGTTGATGATGTGATCTTTACAGGTAATGATGATTTCCTTGTTGAAAATTTTAAAAAGGTCATGAAAGATGAATTTGAAATGAATGATATGGGCTTGCTGAAATACTTCTTAGGAATAGAAGTAGAGAAAAATGAAAATAAGATTTTTATTTCTCAAGCAAAGTATGTTAATGAAGTATTGGAAAGATTTAATATGCAAGATTGCAAGGCAGCAATAACACCCACAGTAATGGGATTGAAACTCAACAAAGAGAACAGTAGCAAGGATTTTGATCCTAGCTTGTACAAGAGCATAGTTGGTAGCTTTATGTATTTGACTGCAACTAGGCCTGATATAATGCATGTTGTTAGTTTAATTTCTAGATTCATGGAGAGGCCAAAAGAAGCACATTGGCAGGCAGCAAAAAGAATTCTGAGGTATGTGAAAGGAACTAAAAGGTGTGGTATTTTGTATACAACTTTAGAAAAATCTGAATTAATTGGATACACTAACAGTGATTGGGTTGGAAGTGTAGATGACCGAAAAAAGTACATCCGATTATGTTTTTCATATGGGTTCAGGAGCCATTTCATGGGCTTCTAAAAAGCAGCCTATTGTAGCATTGTCTACAGCAGAGGCAGAGTATGTGGCAGCTACAGCAACAGCATGTCAAGCAGTGTGGATGAGAAGAATGTTGAGGAGTTTATGTCAAGAACAGGTAAAAGGCACAGTAATTTATTGTGACAATAGCTCAGCCATAGAATTGTCTAAAAATTTTGTGTTTCACAAAAGGACAAAGCACATAGATGTTAAGTTTCACTACATCAGGGAACTAGTGAACAATGGAGAAATTATTTTAAAAAATTGCAGGACTCAGGCACAATTTGCAAATATATTGAAAAAGCCATTGAGGCAAAATAATTTTCATTATTTGAGGAAATGCATGGGTATGACAGATAACCCAGCAGTTGAACTTAAGGGGGAGTGTTGAAATGTTAATTTCAACTGCAGATTTTTACACCTGAAGAAGAGGCTGCTGAAGAGATTTTCGGCTCTGTAAGCAACCGCTTTCCATTTTTGATTTCATATTTTTCAAATTACAGGACCGAGAATTTCCATTCTCATGTATTTGTTGTTCGGGCTTCAAAGCCCTTATAATCCCGATAGGGTTGACCTTTCTGCTTTGAAACCACAGAAACCAAAGTTCTTGTTTGACTCACGTGCCAGTTTTGTAAATTCAAAAGGGACATGTGGAGCGATATTATAGGATCGCATTATTTTTGAGCCCGTTCGTGAACCTCAGATCCGGACCCGAAAGATCATAAACCGAATTGCATAAAGCTTTTCGCATCACAAATTGGGCCGACGTCATCACTCAGTTTTGTGATGCGATAAAACTATATACTCCACCTCATAAATAGTTTGAGGTCCGATGGGGCCCAACGCCAACCAATGAAATTGCGATCGCATAGTTTTTCAGCTTCCGTGACGTATGTAGAAGTGTGATGCGATTTTTCCAATGCATTACGGTTTAATGTTTTTCAAATCCGGTTCATCGCATTTGTTTTAAAGCCATAGTTCAAAGTTTGGTTTTGAAATTAAGAATTGCGGGCCCACTATAAAAGGTCTATTGGCTTCGGGGTTATTAAAAGTATGAACTCTTATGTAAGTGGGTAATATATATTTATATATATTATAAATGTTATATTTCTAATATATATAATATATTTAAAAGTTTCGTTTTTAATTAAAGTGCTGCGCCATATAAATATGAAAGTGCTCGAAGACTTCAAAGATGAGTTTAATGCACAACAATGCGTAGAATGAAAAAAAAAATACACAACAACAGTGTGTTGAGATATAAACAGAGTGTGCCCGAAGGCTAATTTTTGTAGAGTGAAAAATAGATTTTTCTGCAGAGCACTGTTTAGTGCGTTTTGGTGAGACAGAGAAGAACCTCTTGGCACTGTGTTATTGCAGTAGTCCATTTTGGTAATCCCTCAATAGAGGAAGACTTTTGTGACAGTTTTTTTTATTAATGAAATAGGATTTTAAGTGTGTGTAAACTATGTCTACCAGTGAAGCAATTTTTTTTTAATTTCTATGTGTTAGAAGGAGAGTATTACTCTCTTTGTATTGTTCTGGAATTCTCATAAATTCCAACATTCACAAATAGGCTTTCCATAGTGGATAAGCACCAGAATCCTCTTGTCAATAGGGTTTGATTTCAGTAGTAGCTTGCTCTTAGGCTGCAAATTATTAGTGGAAAGAAGTCGCCTTCACTAAGTGGGCCCGCAGGCTATTTTTGGCGCAAGTTTATTTTTAGACTATGTCTATTTTTAGACATGTCGATCATATTCTATGATGATCCAGGTGAATATTGGTGGTCACCCGCCTATTCCACTTGGGGCTCCACCATTGTCTATTTCAGTTTTTCAGTTTCGGCACAGTTTACTATTTTTAGCAGTTTTTCGGGTCCTAAACTTCTGGAGCCGTTTTGAGGCCCTAAACGACGTTTTTTTTTGGGAAAACGGAGAGCAACATGGGTCTATATACTGATGTTTCTCATTCCAAATTTGTAGTCCTCAGATAGATCTTTCTAACGAGGTATGGTACGCGTCAAACAGAGATAGTATGCCAAAGTTACGCCCCTGGGAAGTTGAAACACCAATTTACCCAAACGGGGCCCATAGTTTTGGCGCTTCATCTCCTAGGGTTAGGGTTTTGGCTGTTTAGGATTTCCCATTGTTTATAAATGATAAATAGGCCCTCGAGCCTCATTGTAACACAGTTCAGAGGCCTGTAGCCGCCACATCTCTTCTCAGAGATAGCTACCAGCGCCCTAACTAGTTTTATTTCCATTCTGTCTGTAAGCAAAATTCAGTTCGTTGATATTAATGAAATGAAGTGTTATTTCCGCTGCATCTCTGTATTTATGTTTATATGTTTATTCTGTTGCGTTCCTGCATAAATCCGGATCAGTGGTATGAGAGCGGTCTGCTTTTTCTCGATCCTTCTTTGCATGTCCCCAACGAGGTCGGGGTATAAGGAGCTAGGGCTCGATCTGGTGGAACCTTTGCAAGATCAGCCTCGCAAACCTCGACGGACACCCATGGGGGACGAAAAGAAAGATGAGGGAGCAGGAGATCCTATCAAAATATTGCTCGAGGAGGCCCTCGAAAGACAAAGGAACGTGATGATGGATAACTTTGCTTAGATCCTTCAACATCTACCCACCGGCGGCGCATCTGCATCCAGCAGCCACTCAGGAGGCGCGACTCCTTTTAAGGTACAAGTAAATTTTGACATTCCCATATTTGAGGGTCAAATAGACACAGATGCCGTAGATAGATGGTTGAATCTGTTAGAAGGATATTTCTCGGTTCATGACTTTTCAGACCGGGAGAAGATTATTTTTGCACTCCTCAAAGATACCCCCCATGTTAAGGACTGGTGGGAAACCTACTGTGAGAACAAGGACCAGACAGAACCCTCTCTGTTCTCGGCCGTACCAACTTGGAATTCTTTCCGAGACACCGTCAAGGAACAGTACTATCCCGTGGGGAGCTATGAGGACAAGTACATACAATGGACCACGGTGCGACAACAAAGGGATCAAGATGTGCACGAGCTGACGAATCTGTTCCATACCCTGCGCACAAAGTTGGGTATCAAAGATTCAGAGAAACATTTGGTGCTAAAGTATCGCAGTTGTCTGCACAGATACATTCGGGAGGAAATGGAGTTCCTCGACATCTCCTCGCTTGGTACGGCATACCGGTATGCTGCCAAGATTGAGCAGAAATTCAAACAGAAGAAGCGAGACTTTGGATCTGCGAATCAAAAGCAAGGGAAAAGTGCTTCCAAACCGCAGAACAAAGGACAGAGCCAAGGCATGGCAGCTAAAGACAACCCGTCAAAGCCACAAGAAAAGAACAACACCGCAAAGCCAAAGAAGGACACGGGAAAGTGGTGTGAGTTCAATAAGAGCTCCACTCACAACACAAGTGAGTGTCGGGCCAAGCAGTCGCTAGTGGCCGAGATGAGGGCTTCTGAGTCAGATGCATGCTTTGACTCCGAATCAGAACCTAAAAAGGCGAATGAAAAATGGAAACAGATTATTGATGCGGAGCCCAACGCCACTGTTGCCACTGCAAAGATCCAAAAGGAGGAACCAGAAGATCCAGAGGAGGAGGAACGTCTCTTCCACTCCCAAATGTGGGTAAAGGGCTCCCCGGTACAATTCATTGTCGACAATGGGAGCCAAAAGAACCTCATTTCAGCAGACGCCGTGAAGCGGTTGGGCTTGCCGACCACAGCTCACCCACATCCATACACCATCGGGTGGCTTCACCAAGGACGAGATCTCCGCGTCGGCCGGCAGTGTCGCCTTCCCTATAGCATCAAGCCCTTCACGGATGAGGTATTATGTGACGTTGCTCCTATTGATGTTTCTGATGTATTATTAGGACATCCTTACTTGTGGAAGCGTCATGCGGTGTATGAGTCTCGGCCTCGTGATGTTATTGTTACGTTGGGAAATAAGTTGTACAGGATACCAGAGGTACCACCTCCTACCGCTATCTCTTTGGTTACTGCAAAACAATGCAGTAAGCTCATTTCCCAAACCAGGAAATTCGTTTTCCTGATGATCCGCCCCCAGGGCAAGAAGAAGACTGTGGCCACGACCTCCAGACGGGGCTCCTCTGCACAACAACAACAAATGGATAAGGTTGTGGAGGAGTACGAGGACATATTCACCTCACCCACAGGGGTTCCTCTGCACTGTCAGGTCAAGCACCCGATTGATCTGACCCCAGGTGCGCCGCTACCTAATGGACCAATCTATCGGCGCTCTGTTCTAGAGAATGATGAAATCAAGAGGCAGATTCAGGAGCTGTTGCAGAAAGGTCACATCAGACCAAGTTCATCGCCCTGTGGGAGCCCGATCATGTTGGTACAGAAGAAGGATGGGACGTGGAGACTCTATATTGACTATCGGGCGCTGAACAAGATCACTGTCCAGAATAGGTACCCAATCCCACGGATTGATGACCTTCTGGACCAACTCAAAGGTGCAAAATATTTCAGCAAGATCGACCTAAAGTATGGGTATCACCAGGTACCAATTGAACCCTCCGATGTGTGGAAGACTGCCTTCAAAGCCAAGGAAGGCCTTTTCGAATGGCTGGTCATGCCTTTCGGGTTGACGAATGCTCCCGCCACCTTCATGAGGATGATGGATGACATCTTGCGGCCATTCACCAACTCATTTGTAGTGGTGTACTTGGATGATATTATGATCTTCAGCCAGACTTGGGAAGAGCACCTTCACCACATCCGACAAGTCCTCCAAACACTGCGGCAACACAAGTTGTGTGCCAATTTGGAAAAGTGCACTTTTGGCATGACCCAGGTTCAATATCTGGGATACATTATTGATGAAAGGGGGGTGCATGTGGATCTAGCCAAGATCCAAGTCATTCGGGATTGGCCAGCCCCAACCACTATAACAGAGCTTCGCAGCTTTCTGGGTCTAGCTAATTTCTATCGGAGGTTCGTGTTGGGATTCTCTCATATCACTTGGCCCTTGAGTCAAGTCACCAAGGGAGGAGCGAGAGCAAATTTTTTTTGGTCGGAACCTCAACAGAAGGCGTTCACAGAACTGAAAAACCGCCTCTGTTCTGCCCCAGTGCTCACTTTACCGGACTTGCAACAGCCATTTGAGATCGAGACAGATGCCTCTGACTATGCTATTGGGGCAGTTCTTACTCAACAGGGACATCCAGTGGCATTTCACAGTGAGACATTGTCTGACACGGTTCGCAAGTACCCCACATATGACAAAGAAATGTACTCCATTGTGCAAGCTTGTCGACAATGGAAGCATTACATTTTGGGGAAGGAAACAATCATCCACACAGACCACAGGCCCCTGCAGTTCATACAGACACAAGGGAAGTTGCAGAATGATCGCCATCAAAAGTGGTCTACATATCTGCAACATTTTCATTTGAACATCAAGTTTAAGAAGGGTAGCACCAATCATGTTGCAGATTGCCTCAGCCGACCACCGATCGTGGCGCTCACCACTGTGCTCAACTCTTGTGGGCACGAGACTTCTGATTGGCCGCTTCTCTATGAGAGTGACCCAAAATTTGGCCAAACTTACAAGGCACTCTTGGGGGGTACGCAAGTTCCAAATTTTCACCTCCAAGATGCACTTTTATGTCACATGGGACACCTTTGTGTTCCTTCAAGCGAGCGTGCCAAGATGACATGGGAAGCACACTACAGTCGAGTCGCTGGGCATTTTGGGGTCGAGAAAACAGTAGCAATCATGCAGAAGTATTTCTATTGGCCGAACCTTCGAAAGGATGTCGAGAAGCACATTAGATCCTGCACTTCTTGTGCCATTGCCAAACCGACCATCAAGAAGCAAGGCCTATATACTCCTCTACCTACCCCTAGTCGACCTTGGGAATCCATCTCCATGGATTACATGTCGGCCCTGCCTTCTACTAAGTAGAAGCCAATGCATGTTTTGTAGTCGTCAATGATTCTCGCGAATGGCCATTGTGAGCGGCTTTGCGAAGAATATCACGGTCAACTTTGCTAAACTCTTCTTTGAATGAGTGTGGGTGCACTTTGGGATCCCACAGTCTATCATATCAGATCGGGATAGCGGGTTCCTCAGCACATTTTGGTCCAGCCTCTGGTCGATGTTGGATACCAAGCTCACCAAGTCCACAGCTTTCCATCCCCAAACAGATGGCCAGACAGAGGTCGTCAACCGAATGATTGTACACATTCTGCGCATGTACAATTCAAAGCATCCACGCACATGGGACGAGAGCCTCCCTTATGTACAACATAGTTATAATCGGGCTCTCCACAGTTCAATCAGCCATAGCCCCTTTCAGGTGGGCTTGGGATTCCAGCCACTATGTCCCATTGATGTAGCCATGCCATTTGCAGCTGCTCAGGCCAATTCAGCTCATGTCCAGTCTGAAGTTGACAAAGCCCGTAGCTTCATCGAGCGCATTCAACACATCCGCCAACAGGTTCATGATATATTGGACAGAGCCAATGCCAAGTACAAGCAACGCCATGATCAACACCGGGTGCCACACAACTTCCGGGTGGGCGACAAAGTATGGCTACATTTGCAGAAGGAGCGCCTCACTGGACCCCACCGCAAGCTTCGCCCGCTCCGATACGGGCCATACACCATCACCAAGGCTATAGGGAACAATGCATTCGAGCTCAGTATTCCACCATTCCTTGGTCTGCACCCAGTCTTCAATGTGGATCGCCTTCGTCCTTACTTCCCACCTCTACTGGACACCTCGGACATTGCGGAACAACTCACACCAACTGAGTTAAATCCAGACTGCATGGAACAGGCCACCACAGATTGCATCATGGACATGCAAATCAAGAACACTCGCCAGCAGAAGATCCAACTATATCGGGTTGTCAAAGCTGGCCAACTCCTGCACCAAGGAAAGTGGTTCACCGGGGACCAAGTTCAGCAGAAATTTCCTCATCTCATGGAGGAACTTAACGCAATGGGGACCATTGCTTCCTAAGGGGGGAGGAATGATCCAGGTGGATATTGGTGGTCACCCGCCTATTCCACTTAGGGCTCCACCATTGTCTATTTCAGTTTTTCAGTTTTGGCACAGTTTACTATTTTTAGCAGTTTTTCGGGTCCTAAACTTCCGGAGCCGTTTTGAGGCCCTAAACGACGTTTTTTTGGGAAAATGGGCGCATTCCAAATTTGTATTCCTCGGATAGATCTTTCTAACGAGGTATGGTACGCGTCAAACGGAGATCGTATGCCAAAGTTACGCCCGTGGGAAGTTGAAACACCAATTTACCCAAACGGGGCCCATAGTTTTGGCGCTTCATCTCCTAGGGTTAGGGTTTTGGCTGTTTAGGATTTCCCATTGTCTCTAAATGATAAATAGGCCCTTGAGCCTCATTGTAACTCAGTTCAGAGGCCTGTAGCCGCCACATCTCTTCTCAGAGATAGCTACCAGCGCCCTAGCTAGTTTTATTTCCATTCTGTCTGTAAGCAAATTTCAGTTCTTCGATATTAATGAAATGAAGTGTTATTTCCGCTGCATCTCTGTATTTATGTTTATATGTTTATTCTGTTGCGTTCCTGCATAAATCCGGATCATATGAGTTGAAGGATGCTATTTGTGGATGGTTGGTCAATTTGGAAAAAATATATGGATTTCTATTTTTAGACATATTGGGCAGAATCTATTTTTAGATTTCCAGTCTAAAATAGATATGTCGAATATTATTAGATCTTAATAATATTTGGACTATAAACACTTCAGTTAAGTGCACAGATGTGGCACAGGAGCTGACAGAAGGAATTACGCTATTCCTGAGGGTTAAGTGGAGCTATTGCATGGAGACTTCAGTTAGAACTCATGTGATAGAGTTTGGTGGAGTTATTGAGGTAGTTGATGGAGTTGTGTTCAGTTTAACTAAGTTAAACATAGTTGAGCTAGTTGTATCTAGTCTAACTGATTGATACACTAGTGAGAGTGGTGTGAATTAATTATTAATTAATTCACTAATTATTAACTCATTAATCAACTAAATAATACATCAGTTAACTACAGTGCATGGATAGTTTCAGTGGAGACCAGTGAAGAGGTAGGTGAAAAAGCAGTGTGACTATCAGTTGTGACTATAGTGTTGCATGATTTGCAACAAACAGTGATTGGAGATGCTAATGAGGATTTCAAGAGCAAGGCTAGAAAAATTCGAGTTCATTCAGAGCCATTATTTAGCAGTGATTGCGCAGTAGAGGCAGGCTAGCAGGTGGCAGAGATTGCAGCATGTGTTTTTCTAGATCAGACCTGATTAGTGTGTAGAAATTGGAGATTGTACTGAGAGCTTGTGAGGAGATTTGTATAATTATTGTTACATGATCTATATGACATATAATATACAGATAATTGGGGGTTTTCATCTTTAAGCTTTCCCATAAAATACTGTGTCCATATGTGTGAATGTTTATGGTTTTAATGTGCACATGCGATTGTTTTTTATTTCCGCAATTAATGATCAATAGTAGAAGAGATTATGTATTGTGAATGAAGTTAAAATAGTGTGTGATTAGGATAATATCGGTGTATAACATATCAGTTATCAAATTTCTACATGGTATCAGATTGATATTGATCATTGGAGCAATTTCAAAACATTGAAGCAGATGAGTTTTGTGCTGGTGGAATTCGAATTTGCAGCAGAGTTTTCTTGGTGTCGAAGTTGAGATGTCTTTCAACGGATTGTGATTGGAGTATGCCCTTGAGGGAAGCTCAAATTATATTTCATGGAAGGACAGGATGGAGGCAGTGCTGGATGACAATGGGTTGAAGGAGTTCATAGATGCAGAAATTCCAAAACCTGCTTCTAGCGATGCTGCCGCACTTGACGCATGGAAAAAGAAGACAGCAAAGTGTCGAAGAATTCTGTTGGAAGGTGTAAAGGATCACATAGTGTCTAGCCTTCATGGTAAGGCTTCTCCATTCTTGATGTGGAAAGCATTGCCAGACTTATTCCAAAGCAAGAGTGACCAGAGGAAGTTGGCGCTCAAGGATAAACTCAGGAACATAAAAATGGATAAAGGCGACAGTATGCCCAAGTACCTCATGAAGTTCATCCAATGCAGGGATGAGCTGGGAAGTGTGGGGGCGACTGTAGATGACGAGGACTTGGTGAGCTTGGCTCTCCTTGGGCTTCCGAAGAGTTGGCATTCCTATTAGGACTCTGTCAATGGTCGGGATAAATTGTCAGGATGGGAGCGACTTTGGTCGGATCTTGTGCAAGAGGAGATAAGGCGGAATACCAGGGATGGATCTTCATCGAAGAGTGCAGATGAAGAAAATTGTGCTTTGGCTGCCAAAGAAAGGAAGGGGAAGAGCATGAAGAATGCTTCTTAATTCGGTGCAAAAGGCAAGAAGCAGGACATGTCCAAGGTGAAGTGATTTCACTATCACCAACATGGACATTACGCCACTAATTGTCCACAGAAGAAGAAAAATAAGCAGGCTGCTGGATCTGCAGGTGGAGAGGCCTTAGCCTCGCAGTTTGAGCTACATTTTTCGCTGATCGCATGCTTGGTCTCAAGAATGATGGGTTCAGTGTGGTTTCTTGACAGTGGTGTGTCATTCCACATGACCGGAGACAAATATTTGTTTATTGATCTGGATGAGAAAGATCTTGGAGTGCACATCGAGATGGGCGATGATGGTAGATATAGAGCGACCAGTATTGGTACCATTTCCTTTGAGAGGGAGTCTGGTAAACCCTTCGTATTGAAGGAAGTGATGCATGTTACAGGATTGAAGAAGAATCTTATCTCCGTGGCGATGTTGAAAGATAAGGGATATGATGTTGTCTTTAGCGAGGGAAAGGCTTTCCTATGTAGTAAGGCAAATCGTGAAACCCGGAGGACAGGAGTTCGAGTTAAGAACCTTTATCAATTGCAGGTAGATGGCTATACAACAATGGCAGGCAAGGCAGAAGGAGTGGTGAGCTGGGATGAGGGCAAGCTGTGGCATAGGAGATTGGGCCACCTTCACCATGGAGCTTTGAAAATTTTGCAGCAGATTTCTACAGAGCTTCCCAAAGGTACACTTGCGCAGTCGGATCAGTGCAAGGGATGTACTTTGGGAAAATTTGTGAAAGCCACATTTCACGAGAAGGATAGTCGTGCCACGATGATCCTTGAGAGAATTCACACAGACATGTGTGGACCTTTCTCAGTAGCTTCGACAGCAGAGCACAGGTATTATGTGATCTTTGTTGATGATTTTTCTCGGAAGTGCTGGATCTTCTTCATGCAGAAGAAGAGCGATACATTCTCAAAGTTCTATGAGTTCAAGGCACTGGTGGAGAAAGAGTCAGGGAAGTGGGTGAAGGCTCTTAGGAGCGACAATGATGGTGAATTCATCTCTGGCGAATTCAAGGACTTTTTCAGCGCAGAAGGAATTCGGAGAGAGCTCATAGCGCCTTATAACCCACAGCAGAATGGGGTCATGGAGAGGAAAAACAGAACGATCGTGGGTGCTTCACCGATGATGTTTCATGTTCAGGGCCTTCCCATACACTTGTGGGCTGAGGCATGCAATACTACGGTTTATGTGCAAAACCGTTGTCCTCACAGGATACTTGCCATGAGTACACCCAAGGAGGTGTTTTCTGGTAAGATGCCTGATATTTCTCATTTCAGGATTTTTGGTTCACCTTTTTACATTCATGTGACAAAGGATGCCAGGAAGAAGCTGGAGCCAACTACAGAGGTTGGGATATTTGTGGGGTACACCGATACACCCCACAACTATCGTGTGTATTTTCCAGAAAGTTGCAAGACTGTTGTGCGACGGGATATCAAATTTCATGAGGAGAAAGCCATGAAGTGTTCGCTTGAGAGGGAGCCACACTTACATGCAGATGAGGAGCTATTAGTTCCTAAGGATGAGCCTCAGGATGTGGATCAGCCACAAGAGGAGGTTCATGGAGTGTAAGAGACCACTCTTGAAGCGCCAACCATCAAAGGGCGGAAGTGCACTACAGACGCTGAGCGACTGGCTCAAGATGTAGAGAATATTGTAGGAGCACCTACATCACAGCGCAGACAGAGACAGTCACCTGACTGGTATACTGGATACATGGCTCTTATGAGCAAGTGTATCGTGACAGAGCCATCCTCTTTCGAGGAAGCTATGGAGGACCCTGCATGGGTAGATGCCATGGTGGAAGAGTATGATTCAATTGTCAGAAACAGTGCATGGGAGATTGTCCCAAGGCCAAAAGGGAAATTAGTGGTAGGTTCGAGATGGATCTACAAAGTGAAGCAAGCAGCTGACGGGAGTGTGAAGAAGTACAAGGCAAGATTTGGAGGCTTCTCACATATTGAGGGGATCGACTATGAGGAAACCTTTGCACCTGTCGCAAGGTATTATTCCATACGGATGATTCTTGCTCTCTCAGCGCAAATGGGGTGGCACATTCATCAAATGGATGTGAAGACTGCATTCCTTAACGGAGTGATTGAGGAGGAGGTGTACATAGAGTAGCCCGAAGGTTTCAAGATATTCAGCAGCGAGTTGCATGTGTGCAGGCTCAAGAGAGCGCTGTATGGGTTGAAACAAGCATCTCGTGCTTGGTACACACGGATAGATAGTTATTTTACCAGACTTGGATTCTCCAAGAGTGAGGCGGATCCGAACCTATACCAGATTGTGGTGGAGAGTAAGTGGCTGATCATTGTACTTTATGTAGATGATTTGATTTTGACGGGTGATGAACTGTTGATACATTCATGCAAGGCTGATCTTGCAAAAGAGTTTGAGATGAAGGACTTGGGCCTCCTTCATTATTTCCTGGGATTGGAAATTTGGCAGCGCAGTGATGGACTGTTTCTGTCTCAAGGCAAGTATGCCCGGGAGATACTGGAGAAGTTCAACATGCAAGGCTGCAAGCCTATCGACACTCCTCTTCCTGGTGGATGGAGGAAAGAGGATGCTACATCGGTAGAGGTAGTGGATGCCACTGTTTATCAACAGTTGGTGGGGTCGCTTATGTATCTAGTCAATACACAACCTGACATATGCTATGCTATTAACCAGCTTTCACAAGCTATGGTTAAGCCTACCAAGCTTTTCTAGAAGGCATGCAAGCATATATTGAGATATCTCAAAGGCACATCGGGATATGGATTATGGTACAGACAGTCGAATGAGGTGAAGCTGTGTGGCTTCACAGATGCAGATTGGGTAGGGAGCCCAACGGACAGAAAGAGCACATCTGGAGGGATTTTCAGTATCGGGTCAACAACAGTTTCTTGGTACAGCAGGAAGCAGAGATCCGTGGCACTCAGTTCAGCGGAGGCTGAGTATATGGCAACAAGTTTGGCTGCATGCGAGGCTATATGGATGAGGAATATCCTGGTCGGGTTGTTCGGTTCACATTTAGATCCTACTGTGATATATTGTGATAATCAGAGTTGCATCAAACTCTCAGTTAATCTAGTATTTCATGATAGATCTAAACACATTGATATCCGGTATCATCATATCAGAGGTTATGTGCAGCGGAAGATCATGTTACTTTCTTACATTCCTATGGAGGATCAGGATGCTGATATCTTGACGAAGGCGCTCACCAAGAGAAAATTCGAATACCACAGGGGCAGGATCGGGGTGGCAGATAATCCCTATCTTGTTGAGAGGGAGTGTTGAGATTGCAACAAGATGATGATCTTAGTGGAAAGAAGTCACCTTGACTAAGTGGGCCCACAGGCTATTTTTGGCGCAAGTCTATTTTTAGACTATGTCTATTTTTAGACATGTCGATCATATTCTATGAGTTGCAGGATGCTATTTGTGGATGGTTGGTCAAGTTGGAAAAATAGATGGACTTCTATTTTTAGACATATTGGGCGGAATATATTTTTAGATTGCCAGTCTAAAAATAGATATGTTGAATATTATTAGCTCTTAATAATATTTGGACTATAAACATTATATTATTCTCTTGGAGCACTTCAGTTAAGTGCACAGATGTGGCACAGGAGCTGACAGAAGGAATTACGCTATTCCTGAGGGTTAAGTGGAGCTATTGCATGGATACTTCAGTTAGAACTCATGTGACAGATTT